>JAUMJJ010000069.1:11940000-13140000 GCA_033556795.1 Tapera naevia
GATCCTTGTGGGTCCCTATCATAGAATCATCTGGTTGGAAAACACCTTTGATAACACCTTTGATATCATCAAATCCAACCATACCTGTCCCCTTATTAAACCATGTTCCTAAGAAACTCATCTACCCAATTTTAAACACCTCCAGGGACGGTGACTCATCCACCTCCCTGGGCAGCCTGTGCCAGTGCCTGACCACCCTTTCAGTGAAGAAATTTTTCCTGATGTCCAGCCTGAACCTCCCCTGGCGCTACTTATGGCCATTTCCTCTCATCCTATCACTTGCCACTCGTGAGAAGAGACCAGCACTACTTCACAACCTCCATTCAGTTAGTTGTAGACAGTGATGAGGTCTCCCCTCAGCCTCCTTGTCTCTAAGCTAAACAACCCCACTTCCCTCAGCCACTCCTCATAGCACTTGTTCTCCAGCGCCTTCACCAGCCTTGTTACCCTTCTCTGGACACATCCCAACACCTCAATGTTCTTTTTGTACCGAGGGGCCCAAAACTGAACACAGCACTCAAGGTGCAGTCTCACCAGTGCTGAATACAGGGGCACTATCACTTCCCTGGTCCTGCTGGCCACACTGTTGCTGATACAGGCCAAGATGCCACTGGCCTTCTTAGTCACCTGGGCACACTGCTGGCTCATATTCAGCCAGTTGTCAACCAACATCCCCAGGTCCTTCTCCACCAGGCAGCTCTCCAGCCATTCTTCTCCAAGACTGTAACACTGCATGGGGTTGTTGTGTCCCAACTGCAGGACTTGGCACATGGTCTTGTTGAACCTCATCTCATTGGTCTCAGCTCATTGATCCAGCCTGTCCAGATCCCTCTGCAGATTCCTTCAAGCAGATTGACTCTTCTACCCAGCTTGGTGTCATCTGCAAACTTACTAAGGGTGCACTCGATCCCTTCGTCCAGATTGTTGATAAAAGATATTGAACAGAACTGGACCCAGCACTGAGCCCTGGGGAACACCACTTGTGACCAGCATCCAACTGGATTTAACTTCATTTATCACCACCCTCTGGGCCTGGCCATCCAGCCATTTTTGTATCCAGCAGAGAGTGCGTCTGTCCAGGCCAATGGCAGCGAGTTTCTCAAGCAGAATACTCAAGTGATTCTATGATTCATTGTGCACAGCAGCCGCACAGCCAGGCCTGCAGCGCTACAGACACAGGGCAGTGTGCAAACGCGTTAACAAACAGCAGCAGCTTCACCAGTCACTCAAGCTTCACGTTTCTTCGTTCCCGATTTGGGAGTGCAAGCGCGCCAATGCAGTGCTCACACCCCACTGCCACCGCTGACCCCTCAACAGCTGGTTGGAGGATCCCTGCTCTGAGCCACCACCTCCCACAGAAGGCAGGAGGCATTGACCAGGAGCCAGAATCCCTGCTCCCTCACTGAGTTCATATTCCTTCCTTGGGATATGCTACGGACGTAAGCTAATCCAAAAGGCCACTGGAGGTTATTGCAACAAATGGCACCAGTTAAAATTTAGAGCGAGTCTGATTTGTGACAGGACTCTGGCTTGGCCTTAGTCTAAAGTAACTTATTTTTCTGAAAGCTAACTGCATGTTTCCCAGTTTTTCTCTAGCAGTGGTAACACAGGGCATTGGTATGCAGAAAGGCATACACTTTTACACTTACTCCTCTCATAACCAAGGCAATCCTCGAGCTTCAGGGAGGGGCCAACAGGACAGGTGGCCCCAAACTGACCAACAGAGTACTCCATCCCATATACATCATACTCGGTATAAAACTGAGAGATCACGAGGGCCTTGCTCTCTTCTGTGATGGCCGACATCCAGAGAGGATCTTGTTTGTCTGATTGCTCCTGACTTAAGATCCATGTGTCCTTGAATCCAGTTCCTGAGTTCAACTCCCCCCTACCTGTGGATCCACTGGTGAAAGGGGTGAAATCTTGGATATTTGTACGTATTTTCATTACTTTCTAATTATTTTAATCATTATTACTATTATTATCATTTCATTAAAGCTGTAGCTTTAGTTTCCAATCCACAAGGCTTTTTCCTCTCATTCTTCTCTCCCTTCCCCTGGGAAAGGGGGGGTGGAATTTGGGAGCCCAACTGCATGATTTTAGCTGCTAAAAATTTAGCTTGGTCAAGGTTAAACCATGACAACACTCCATTTATTCTAACACATTCAAAAATCTCTAAAAACACAGGAGTTACCTGAAGCTCTGGGCAGAGGCTCAGTGACTTTGGCTCAGGCCAGATCAGCTCTCCCAGCGTGTCAGAACTAAAGGCTCTGTTTCACTCAGCAGGGAGGCCAAGAAGCTGCACATTGCTCGTCTGCGGGCTCCCCAGAGGGAGACAGTGGACTCCAGCTTCCAGTGCCTGTGCTCCAACATCAGCACCTAGTCTGGACACAGCAGACAAGTGGATACTGGAAGGTTTTGTTGGTCCTTTCCTTGTTCTTACATCCTTTCACCAACTTAGGACTGTGGGTGACAGGACACAGGCCAGAATGAACCTCAGGGCCAGCCACAAGCAGCTGTTTTGTGCTCATGTTTTTCAACAAACATGAAGCTTCACAAGAACATACCTCACCTAAAAATTACATGCACATGTTGAGTTCATGGAGGTTTTGTTCAGGACAAAGATCAACTTCATGCTCTTGCAATGTTGTCTTTTAAATCTCCACCTGCCTTTGAACAACTCTCAGCTGTGAAGATTTCCATGAGAAACAAAATTACTTTATTTCTTTCATCCACTTGCCCAGCCCACACATTTCAAACTGCATCAGAGCTCAATTCTCCACACCTCTTTATAGTTTAGAGTCTTTACACAAAGCGCATTGGATCCTTAAATAGCTCTCAGTGGGATGGCTAACGAAGCAAAATACTGAACTCACACACAGGTGAGCTTCTGACATAGCAATGTTACACACAAAGATATCAAAAACAATCTATACACCACAGAACTTCACTCTAAAGATAAGAGCTGAGCACTGCCTGCTACCGGCAGCCAAATGCAGGGGAGAAATGGCACAAAATTGTGAGAGAACAAAAAAATGCTGAAAACACTTATGATCAAGGACAAGAACTATTATAAAGTCAAGGCTTACCTCCTTGGAAAGCTGCTTCCATCATATCTGATAAATCCAATAAATACAAGATTTCATTTTATGTCACAGTGCTGGTGTAGGAAGTTCCCACCACACCCCCTGGCAGCACTGTGTTGTCCCTCCCTGCCTTTCATGCCAATGCTCACAGCTGTTTCTGCTGTCATTTTACAAGCTGGATTGGGGAACTGATCTGGGCTAAAAGAGCCTCTCTGCTCCCTAAGGCATTTCTTTATTTAGATCACTACTATCAGACCACAGGGCCCCACAGCAGCTGAAGCAGGACAGCAAAGGCAGGAAGGAGCAGGAACACTCCTCATAGCCACCTCCCTGGTACTGGGAAGTCTTTGCCATCTTGTACTTTCCATACAACTCCTGTGCTTCCTCTCAGTCTCACTCTGCCCCCTCTATCTCTAATTTCCATAAAACCTGAAAAAAAATTGTATTTTAAGGCCTACACCTCCCTGCAGAACCCAGACAAGTGAGTCCAGCATTAGAGGGGAGCTGACACATGCATGGAAAGACAACACAGTTGCGCCTTGCTCCCTCAGGAAACCAGGATAATGAAAAGTCCCCTGTTACAGTATCTACGCAAGGTGAAAACCAAGCCTAAGTCATCACTGCAACAATGATTCAGTCGAATTAATTTGAGTCACCACCTACATGGTAGCGTGCAGCATAAGGGTTGGTGAGAATGCTGGGGATGGCACAGTCAAAACACCAGCTATGTAAATACTACCTACAGATTCTGCTTTCTGCTGGCACCAGCACTGCTAGGCTGTGCTGGGAGCCTGCCGTGGGAGCCTCACAGTGAAGTGGTTACAAAATAATGACCTTCCTGCCCAACTCTAGGTGCTTTCTAGGCAGAATTTAAAGGTCTCATATTACATTTTGAGAAAAATAATAAATAAATAAATCCAGGTGACTACTTAGCATTCAATTTCTCCATGCACAACATATTTTGACACTTTTCTTCAGTTACCACCTGTTCTCAAGTCCTGGTTTAGCACTTTAAAAAGACTGAATGGTATAAAACGAAATCGAGAAGTTTGTATCTTGAGGGGATGTCAGCAGCTTTCCAGTCTCTCTCATTTCCTTCCATTCCACAAAGGCACACATCTTAAATTGGATTTTAAAAATGATAGTTAACCATGGTAAGGCTTTTCCCTGAAAAAAAAAAAAACTACCAATACCTGTGCACCAGCCAAAGAGTCCATTGCAAAGCCATGCAGAGCCTTTTTTTCAGTTCTCAAGGGCCCTGCCAGTGTACGAATGGCAAAGTGAGCACTTTTCTCAAATTGTCTCATACTGCAGAGCACCGTTCTGCTTCTGGAAAATGAGCGCACACTTTCAGCTTGTGCTCTGGGGCTACTGCATGACATTTCTTCCCTCCTTCCCAGCCTGTTCTTTTCTCTGCTGCAGCATTTGAAGGTAGAATTAGAGGCATCCTATAACTGCCCATTAGTTCTGGATGTGATAACCTAGTTATCCGAATGATATTGCTTTATATGTACCACACTGTCAGCTTGTGGCAATGAACCATTTCTACAGCTACCTTTGGTGTATCAAAGATTTAATCCTAAGCCCATTGAAAGGCAGAGTATTTTATTTGGCTTTATTCACTTTAGGACCAGATTCTAGTTGCACCCAGTGATTAATGAAAACAAATCTGGTTTTCACAGTAGTTTCTATATAGCTGCACAAAGTATTACAAGAAAGCGATTTGAAAACTTTCATAACAAAGAATGATTGGACTGAAAAATATATGTTAGCACATTTATATTTCTGAATTGCTTAAATAAAAGACAAATACCTAGTTGTTAATGATGTGTGCTGAGACCGTGTTAGATCTCACTCATGAGGTAATCAGTTGTATTATGAATACTGCATCTGCTGTTTGCTGTAGCAGCAATATGAAAATTAAATGTTTACACATTATACACACAGACACAGCCGTGTGACCGCATAGCGCTGGGAAGATTACCTACAGCTTCCCATTTGTTCAGTTCAGGGTCGTATTTCTCAATACTCTGCAGATAGGTTCCTTTTGAATAGGAATATCCTCCTGTTACATAGATGCATCCATTCATAATCACCGCACCACACTCCATCCTCCTCTCCATCATGTGAGCCATCTGCTTCCACTCGTTTTGCTCGGGGTCATAGCAGTCCGTGATCGTGGTCTGTCCACCCACAAAATAGATCTTGTTTTGTAATGTAATGGAACACAATCCATATTCTTGAGAAAGAAAGGAACACAGTTCAACTCAGCATAATAATGTTTACTTAAACTGCAGCTATGTGACAAATACTGGGCACCACAGAGGGTGACCGAGCTTCTTCACTGAGCTAAGGAGACACCTCAGGATGTTCTGCTATAATTGCTAAAAGCAAGCTCAAGATGTTGCAGAAGATACAGTCATGAGCATCAGTACTTAGTGGGAACTGCTTTAAAAAGTTACTGTAACCAAATGTAGAAGATAGAGAAAATCCTTTGAAAATTAATACAAATTATTAGAGAAAATCCTTTGAAAATTAATACAAATTATTTTTGCCAAATGTTAATTTACACTACTATGTATTAGAATGCAGCTATTCCTTAGTTCAATATTTATATAGTGATTTCTATACAACGGAGGCTTGAAAAGTTTCTTCCCTTCCCCTGTCAGAGTCTGGAAATGGAAGATGATCCTCACTCTGGCCCTTGCTGTCCTAAAGGCATTGCTCCCCTTATTAGGAACTTGTCAGAAATTCTTAAGTGGGCTTAAAGATGCCCAGATGCAAGCAAGCAAATCAAGCTCTACACTGGTTTAAGAAATTACGGCTTACCTGGATGTGGACTTGTGGTGACTATACTCCACTCATTACTGCCTGAATGGTATCTCTGGATTTTATTGTAGGTGCAGCTTCCCCTGTATCCATAGTGACCTCCAGTTACGTAGATGACTTCATGCAGAACGCAGGCGGTGGCATTTCCAACACCTGTACACAGTGGGAAAGTCACAACACACCTTCAGACCGCACACAATAACCACAGTTCTGTCCATGCATAACCCCATTTTGAATTACTTGTTCATTCATATTCTAGGGTAAAATGAAGCTTGCCAGTATTTAACTGAATATGAAACTAAAAAAGTTTCTCAAGATACCTTATTTTGTCAGCATAACTCAAAAACAATTACATAAATCTGCAGTAACTGATACATATAGAATAGAATAGTCACACAATATTTAATGGATTTTCTTATGCAGTAATTAAAGGCACATTGTCACATTGGTTTTGGAATAGGGAATCATTTTCAATATTTCACTAAGCTAAAGAGATTTTTAAAAGTCACTCATATGGTAAGGACAAAGACAATGGGAGCTGAGATCATTCAGTATCTCAGGGTGTCTTCTGATACTTTCAGTCTTTCTCATGCTGTTGTATAAACAGAATGGAGCCCTGTTAACTCTGTCTCTAAGAGATACAAATCAAGTAAACTAAGGGATCTGGCAAGATAAACTCGATCAAAATTAGGAAACTAGAGTGTTTTTTGTAAGCATCCAAGAGGTTTCACACAGAAAACAGGACAAAACAACTACACAGAATGTGTAATTCACAGCATTAGCATAGCATTTCTGTTTTTAAAAGAGGCAAAAAAGAATAACAGCAATATTTGTGGAAAATATACAAACAATAAAGAAAGCTGTAGGAGCATACGTGTTTTTTCCTGTTAGATACCTCCAAAAACTTATTTACGTAGAAAACTACTATGTCGCATCAACTTACAGTAAAATTTTATAAGTAATTGTAAATAATTGCATTAATTTATTAAAATATATGATAAAATGTATAATATTTTATAAATTATGTAACAAAACACCCTTAGGTTAGGTCATGATCCAAATTCATGTATTTTCAATGGATCAGTACTTTTCATTATCTGTGCACTAAAGATTAAATTAAGGATCCTGAACAGATAATATACAGAAATATGAGGAAACTGCATGCCAGAAGTTTTAAATGAAGAAGACACCTTCATAAATGATTGTACAGAAAATCTTAGGCCTCTTGTATTATTAAAATAATATATTCCCTTTATTAGAACTTGCTCCTTGACCATCTACTGAGTGGCATTTTTCTACCCAGGTAGTTTTCTGATTTCTTTCTAATTTGAATGGAAATTTTACTCCTGAAAGAAGGCAGAACTAAACTGCAACTACCACTCACTTTACCGCCCTAGCGCTCTGTGGCACAGCGTAGCATTTGGAAGTTTGCAGTGGTTTGACTAGTAAAGACCTGAACCAAAGTATACCACCACTAACAGAGGATTCCCATGGACTTCACTAGAACTTGGATCAAAACCCTATAGATGAATCCATTGCACTTAAAAGTAGCAAAAGGATCAACATTTGAGGCTGATGCTGCACAGAACCCTTACCCACCTTTGATCATGTTTGCAATAGGAAGCCATTTCTTTATTAAAGGATCATAGAACTCAGCCTCTTGCACTGGAGCTCCCTTTCGGTAACCACCCAAGGCGTAGATGCAGCCACTCACAGAAACTGTGCAGTGGTAATACCTTGCATCAATCATGGGGCAGCCTTCTATCCATTCATCTCGCTCACTGTTATATATCCACACGGTGTCAAGGGCTTCGATGCTCTCCGTTCTATAACCTCCTGTCACATATATGTCTGGTCCCAAGCTAGCGACCCCATAGCTCTCCCTGGTGTGATCTGGCATCTCTGTTCCCTGAACCCATGTGTCGGTTGAAGGATCCCAAACATGCACTTCCGATAAGGGATGCCAGTAATATCCTCCGATCACATACATGGCTGCTGTGGGTCTTCTGGAAGGGCCTTTGGGGTTGGGATTCAGGGCCTTGTATATGATTGACCTTATCTTATGGTCATTGAGTCTGCATTTTTTTTGTAAGCTTAAAGCTGACTGCAAATACACGGTATCTAAGTCTATTCTGATGCAGCTCAGCAGTTCATAGATGTCTTCAATTCTTTTTTCCACGTTGTGTGCAACCCACTTCACCACGGCTTCAATGGCCGCCTCCTCTTTCCAAATATTGAGATTCTCTCTGGCAAGAATGTAAGAGAGCTTCTCCTTGCCAATGTCCAGAAACTCTTCCTGCTTCCAC
The DNA here is from genome assembly GCA_033556795.1 of Tapera naevia. Taxonomy (NCBI): domain Eukaryota; kingdom Metazoa; phylum Chordata; class Aves; order Cuculiformes; family Neomorphidae; genus Tapera; species Tapera naevia. The sequence continues at coordinate 11,948,222 of JAUMJJ010000069.1, forward strand.
ACATCTTCAAACTGCCATAGCAATATCCTCCTAGACTCCTTTTCCAGCTCCAAGCAGCCGTGATACTCGGCAAAGGAGTGCATCCCTATGCAGTTGTCAGTGTCCAGGTGCCTCACCAGGAACTGCTCACAGGCTTTCTTTACCGACACGAACTGGAGGAGGTCTGCAGCCTGGAGCAGGCTCTGGACGTTCCTCTTTGTTATCTGGATCTGCGATGTGTATGCGTAATTCACGAGGGCTTCCAGAACGGCGTGGCTGAGCCCGGGGAGCCTGATCTGAGTTTTGGACTTCTCTTTCATATCTGCTGTGAACATGGCCCTGAAGTAGGTGCTGCACGCGGCCAGGGCGGCGCGGTGGCAGTGGAACAGGACCCCCGAGGCACATTGCAAGGCGATGTCGGTGAACAGCCCGTCCCGGTAGAATGCCCGGAACGCCTCCAGGAACGCCGCGGGGTGAGCGGCGTCCCGGTACCGGTACCCGCACTCCTCCTGCGCGCACCCCGCCATCGCCGCTCACAAAGCGCCGCTTGGGCCGCGCCCCCGCCCCGCCCGGTGTTCACCCGGGCTCAGCGCCGCGGCACCGCGACCGCCCAGGGCAGCGGGAGGAGGCGGGCACCGAGCGCAGCTCCCATTCCGGTACCCCGGCTGCCGTCTGGCTCGCCCCCGCGGACCCCTCCGCTCGCCCCGGCTGCTGCCTGGGGCTGCCCCCGCCGCCCCGGCTGCTGCTGGCCGGGCTCTGCCCGCTGCACCGGCTGCTGCTGCCTGGGCTCTCCTCGCTGCGGCCACAGGTTACGCTCTCCCCGGCTGCTGCTGCCCGGGCTCCCCCCGCCACGGGCGCGGGTTACGCTTCCCACCGGCTGCCGCCTGGGTCTGACCCCCCCGGCGCACCGGCTGCTCCGCATCGGCTCCCCCCCGCTGCACCGGCTGCTGCCCGGGACTGATCCCACCGCACCGGCTGCTGCCCCCTCCCGGCTCCCCGCGCCGCACCGGCTGTTGCTCGCCCGCCACCCTTGCAGGGATCACGAGGTGACACGAGGCGCGGCGCTGCCGCCCCGGGAGGACCAGGAGCAGATGCCAGGGGGCGGCTCAGCCACAGGACAAAGCGGCGGAGCCCGGCTGTCAACGGTAGCGTCCCGCAGCCGCTTCTGGCGATGCTGGGGAGGGGAGCAGGCTCTAGGGGCTCCCCCCTGACAGAAGGACGGCAGAACTCTCTTCAAACACCCGAGCCTGGCAGGGTACAAAGGACAGTCACAAGCTGTGCTGACACAGACTTCACCTGTAAGCGACTTATTCAGGAAGGTTATTTTGCCTTTCACCACTTCTGAAAACGCGGTTCACAATTTAAGCCATCTTTTTATTTTCTGCTAGCAAAACATTTTTTGCAAATGACGTTTTGAAGCACAGCATCCTCTTGGTTTAAGCAGCTGTACTCCCTCCTCCACCTGCAGCAGTGTTTGGATCCAGTAGACAGGCTCTGCCCTGCCAGAGCTGTCCCGGATTTGAAAGAACTGGCAGTGGTTGAGCCCAGAGCCAGCAATGCACGAAAGCAGAAATTAGGAGAGCGCCTGCTCCACACAGAATAAAGAGCATCATCTTTTTTTAATTACTGGTGGTACCTCTTCTATAATACCCACCAGAAGCATGAACTAAAGAATGGATTTGAATGGGAAAGTGTGTATGGACATATTGCTCTGCCACCCTTCCTCACGGGCTGTCTGTGTGACAGGACTCAAACTCGCCCTTGGCCTTTCAGTAGTAACATGAGACATAAGCAAGTTGATTCAGACAAGAAAAAACTCTTCACATATCTTGGCCTTCAGTTCTTCAACCACTCTCAATGCATTGTCAGCCCAAGAAACTGGATTTTTGTGGCCTAAGCCAGGAATTAGCAGTAGCCCTGTTGTCTCTGACCTGGGTCTGTCCCTCTGTGTCTTTCTGGAGCATTCCCTTGTACAGCACTGAGTCTGTTTATATATCCCCATGCCAACAGCTTTGTTTTGCTGTGGTTTTGCACTTTTCATTTCATCAGCTTTCTATGAATAAGCAGGAGCTTCTCCCAGGTCTCAGCCATCCTACCAGTACATCATACTTAGCCTAAGTACTCTGTGTAGTGGCTGGGGTACAATAGCAGACCTGCTACCACATATAAAACTTCCAATACATGCCTTCCATTAGGCACTTCTTTTCATAACATCTTCACGCAAGTCATCTCCCTCCCATTAAGCATGTTGATTTAAACTGCCAGCAAGTCTGGAGGTCAGCATCACTTAGTACTGAACATGGGTCCCTTCACAGAGCTTCTCCCTTTCTTCTGGCTGGGTCACCAGCCAGCTTAAACCAGCTTCACCCTTTGGAAACACTTATCTCCTCCAAATGTGAGAAAGTTTGGTCATTGTGGTGTTTCAGAAAAAATGCCACTTTTATTAAAAGAGAAGAAAAAAACCAAGATCTCATATTAATGCTTCATGGCCTATCTTCTGGAATTGATCAATTTCTCCTGTCTGCAACATGCACCTGCCTGGCAAACAGCACCAGTTCTACCCTCTACTTGAAGTGATTAGATCATAATTGCTAATATTTCAGATATTCTACTTTGCTTTATTTCCTCCTGCTACGGTACTTTCACCAAGACCACAAAAAACAGCCTTCTTAGAGCATGAAGACTAATTTCTTACTCTCATTGCAAACTACAAAGTAGGATCTTTAATGCTAAAAGCACAATAGTTAATAGAAAGCTGAATAATTACTCATATACTAGTTTTTTGTTTGATTTTTTTAAGTAAACAGTAACTGAGATCTATGGACAAACTGAAAGCAAGCTGTCTCACAACTGAAAAAGTTCTGAGAAACACAGAACAGACTGGCACAGAACACTGAGCAGCATGTCTAGAATGAAGGAGACACTCCAAGTAAGTGTTGAACTAACTTCTCAGACATTAAGGCACTTACATTACACAGACATCAGTTCAACAGCAGACTACATCATCATTTTGGACCTTTAGTGAGACTATAAGGAAAACATTTGGTATGAAACCACATTATTTCACTTAAATGAGACTTATTTTGAATATCTTTGGGCCTCATCTCACTAACAGTGGTCAAAAGAAAGACTGCATGTTCACAAGTGATTCCTTAAACTACTTAAAGTTCTGTTAAAAAAGTTAAGATGGACATAGATGTTCCCTGCCAGCCTGCAAGAGAGGGTTAGACTACAGGTATGGACAAGAGTAAATGGGTAAAATTGTTGCAAATATGTATACATACGCACTGTTCTGTGGGCCTATGCATCGCAGCAGAAACCCAGCAAGAAAAAAAGCACCTGGCTGACTCAGAGCTGTGAGCATGGAAGATCAAACCAGTGCTAGCTCTGTACGGACTGGCAGCAGCAGTGTCAGGTGACTGGGAGAGCAACTTTTCCCTAAACAGCACAACAGCATCCTTACTGCTCCCCAGAAGAGAACATCTGCCTGACTAAGCGAAGGGTGTTACCTGAAGGTGTTTGCTTTCTCCAGGCTCTTGCAGGAACAGGTGCCTGGTGACACACAGGCCAGAATAAACATTACACAAATCAGCTTTGTTGCTTTTGCCAGCAACAGTAACTTTTATTGTCCTTACGGCACAAGAAAATACAAACTATTAAGAAGTATTTTTGTTTGATAAAATATTTAACATATTGAAAATATAAATGCATCTTCAGATCAAACAAGATAAAAAACACACTAAATAATTTACAAATTAAACATTTATCCTGATTAAAGAAGTCTCATCAAAGAAGTATAAAAGCCACCAATTCCAGAACCATATTCCTGGCACCCCATGTTCCGTAAGTGTAAAAGAAAATAATTTTTTGTGCACTAATCCTACTCCTTCTTCTAAACGCATGGAACAGAAAAGGTCAGTTATGCAGTCAGTAAAGGCTTGGGGGGCAGGGGGAAGACTAAGAATAATGCAGCCCTCCCCTTCTCCACTTATGTTGGAATGTGTACTACGTTAGAAAGCCATTTTAACTTCACTTTCCCACTATTGCCAAGATTGAACATAAATGGTTTCATACTGTGTTTAAAAAAACAGACTGTCAGATAACAGCCCAATTTTACAATTTCGTGCTTTCATACACATGTAGCTTTTCTCTTCCAGGAAGATAAACCAGAACTATATGAGTTTCTTTTTATCATTTGTATTACTTCGTTACAAGCAGTTTCAGATAAGACATAATGTCAACAGCAGATGACCAAACCAGAACAGAACACTCTACAGGACTGAGATCTTGGGCCAGCTGAGATATCTTTTTCTCCAAGGTATACCCCTGCCTGGGCATCGCAATATCATCCTTCTTCAAAAGCATTACTGGACATAAGTCATTCCCACCATCACCTATATATACAATTTGTGTATAACTTACTCCTTGCTTCAACTGTTTATCTAGAAATTCTTTTAAAACTTTCCTTTTGCACAGGTTTTTAGGGCACTTGGCACAATGGTGAGCATGGAAGTTCTGTACAGAGAGATAGCCACTACTGCTGAATGCTGCAGGGTTTGTAAACACTTCATCAAACACCTTATGGAAGTCAGCAGCTTTCAAAATCCAGTCAATAAATACTGTATTAGAATCTGAAACAATTATGCAGTCAAACAACTCTTTGTTCTTGCCAATAAAACCCAGAAGTTCTACCATTCCAGCAGTTAAAGGAATTGCTGTCATGGTCCTTTTCATCTCATCTTCTTTGACACCATTGTCTCCCAAGTAGACAAAGACTCTGCCCATATATTCTGTCCAGTGTCCCGGTCGGTAGGAGTTTTTTAATCCATTAGGAAGTTTTTTCTCAGGAGCACATCTCACAATCCAGGTATCACTATTTTCATCTATGATTGTATGGTCAAAATCAAAAACCAACAGAAATTTCATAGCTGTCAGAAAACAGATCCCAAAACAAAGATAGATAATTATTTATATAAACAAAAGTACTGAATTCCTACCCTGTTCTTGTGCACAGACAAGAAAATTCCAAAAGAAAATGAAGCACTAGGACAAATATCTAAACAAAGTAAAGTATTTATGGCTACTACAGCTATGGGAAGTTGTGCTGAAGCTGAAAAAGCAGTCTGCAAAGGTCAAAGTTGTAGTTGAGTATCAAACCTCTGTTTAAAACAGACGATGTGAAAGTATCTTTAACTCATACCGCAGTTACTGACATTCGCTAACACAGTCAGCCTCCCAGTACTCACGGACCGTCAGTTCTACATTTCTCCATCGTCACTTGCAGACGCAAACAAACCGGGGTTCTGGCAAAACACCTTAACAAACTACGACTGAGCAGATGGAGCCAGTCTTTCTAACAGGGACACACCAAACCGAAGCAGCCAGCGGGAGGAAGCGCTGCCACTGTGGATCTAGAAGCAAACAAGCAGCTCGCTCTGCTCGCTGTGGTCCTGCAGCCTCAGCTCCCGCGGCCCCTGGCGCAGCAGAAGCCTCATCGGGTACTTCGCGCCCTTCCCTACAGGGGGCTCCGCGCACACCCGGGGCTCCGCGCACACCCGGGACACCGCCGCTCCCACAGGCGCCCCACAGACCGCCCCGCCACGGACCCAGCTCCTCTCGGCCGGGCCGGGCAGCAGCACCGCACGGGGGCAGCGACCTACGAGCCCGTGCGAGAAATCACCGCTCCCGCCCCACCTCGGCGCGTCGCTTCCGGCTCGCGCCGCTTCCGTTTTCCGCTTCCCGCCGCCCTGCCCGGCCCTGCCCTGCCCTGCCTGGCCCTGCCCGCCGCGCACCGCCCCCGAGTCCCCGCCATCCGGCCCCGCCCACCGCGGGCCGTGACGTCACGTGACGCGGCCGCGTTGCCGGGCAGCAGCGCGCGGGCCATGGCGGCGGCGCAGCGCGGGCTCCCGCGCCGTCCGGGGCAGCAGCGGCAGCGCCTCGGCCGTGAGTGCGGCTCCCTGCGGGCACCGGGCGCCAGGGGGCGGGCAACTCCGGGGCGCGGGCACAGGCGGTATTCCCGCAGCCCCCGGAGCCCGGCAGTGCCCTGCCCGCAGGGAGCCGCCGTCCCGGGCACGGGCACTCCGGGGAAGGCCCTCTTCCTTGAGAGAGCGGGAGGAAAGCGGGCTGGCCCCCCACAGGCCGCCGCTCCCACCGGCTGGGGCGGCGGCGGCGTCGCCTCGGCCTCAGACACGGCGCGTGGCTCTGCCGCGAACGGGATGGGCCGGGGAATCCCGAGCAGGGGAGCACCGGGCAGAGTGCTCGTTCCCTCAGAATTGCTGGTCGCAGCTTGAAGGGCGTTTCGCAAAACCCAGTGGTCACCTAGGAAAGCTGCATTCACCTGACGCACAAATGCTCCTCTTTCCAACAAGGAAACTGTTCCACGACATTTGTTAAATAGGACGAGTGCGCAGGACAAGGGTGGTAAAGGCACAGCCTGTGCCCACACTGCTGCCTCAGCCAGCCCTATGGCTTTTTCCAATATTCTCCCTTTCCTTTTAGGAATGCCCAAGTCCTGCCCGGAAAGTGTGCGTTAGCAGAAGCCAAAACTTGTACGTACACGCAGGCAGACAGGGGGACATACAGACAGTGCAGTGCCACATCCCAAGGACTTAAGTTAGCCTCAGTTAGAATACACATACCTTGTTTTACCTCTGGGACACGAGGATGGGGAGAGTAACACTAAAGATAACTTAGTCTTGCTACTCTGCAAGAATTTTAATCCTGATAACAGGTTTGAATATAGGATTTTCTGATATCAAGTATCTGATATCAGTATCTTTTCTTTCCTCTCCACAGCACCACGTAATTTGGAAGAAACTAACATTCTAAATGGATTTTTTTTTCCAAGTGAAGTAGATATTCGTCAGGTAATTATATTGCCAAAAGCAGAATGGGAAAGGATTCAGAACAATCTTGGCAGCAGAGCTAGAGAAGCAGCACGCATCCTCGCTGAGAAGAAAGAACGAGAAGAAATGCACTTGCACTGCAAAGCTGCTGTAAAAGACTGTCCCAATACCGTTATGGTAAGTCCAAGATACATTTGTAAACAAGGGGATTCATTTTCATATATGCAAAAACACTCACAGTAACGTTTCTAGCTGTACTCCCTTTGTTTAACATTTGCTTTTAAATACGTATTTTAACTAAACTCCATTTAAATACATTTAACATCTAACAGCAACATTTAAATATTTTATTTAAAGTGAAAATTTAAAAAAACCCAGCAAACATTGAGTACATTGCTTTGAGAATGGTTTATACATTTTTAATCCATGGGCTTTAAATGTGACTTCTGATTTTGTCTTTTGTAGAACCTAGCACAACAGAGACTTAAAGCCAAAAAATTACGTGAAGAAAGGAAAGAGGAAGAAAGAAAGTTACTTGATTTGGAAGAAGCACAGTTCCAAGCGGCAAAACGGAAGGAGGCCATTTATCAAGCAAAAACCTACCTATACTATCAGACCGAAAGAGTGAAAGAGTTGCATGTTTGTTGACAACTTGTGATTTTTAAATTCAAATTCTACTGAATGTCTTTAAACACTTCTGAACACGCAAATTACTTAAAATGTTCTTTTACAGAGTGCTCTTCTACTTACTGAAGTCCTAAAAGAAAGAGATGCTCAAATTGAATTTAAAAAGTTAAAGTCTGGCGTTAACAAAAAGAAAGATGAAGAAAGGGAACATGAGTGTAAAGAAGTTGTGCTCAGAGAGCAAGAAAAGGCACATGAGCGTTACATGAATGAACAGGCACTACGCAGAGATCAACTGGAACAGTAAGCAGTAATTAAAGTAAACGTATTTTAATTAGTTACTTTAACTCTCTTTTCACAAATACATTCAGGTTTTACAGAAATTTACTAATAATTTGATTCACAAATGTGACACTTCAAAAAAAAATACTATAGTGCCACAGAAGACTTTTCACAAACAGGCACTACGCAGAGATCAACTGGAACAGTAAGCAGTAATTAAAGTAAACGTATTTTAATTAGTTACTTTAACTCTCTTTTCACAAATACATTCAGGTTTTACAGAAATTTACTAATAATTTGATTCACAAATGTGACACTTCAAAAAAAAATACTATAGTGCCACAGAAGACTTTTCACAAAAGGGAAAAGCTGTGATATGCAGTGTCTTTTAGTTGCCAACAGTCTACACATAAAATCACCGTTGACAGGCGTCAATAGGTTTTAGTCAAATCACTATTCAAAAGTTGTTACTGAAAGTGTATTTCAACTCAGTTTTGGTTCCAGAAAAGTTAAACTGGATTTTCCATTTGCGCATAACTGGACTCCGGAGGAGAACACATCACTGCCACCTCCTATTTTTTCTCTCAACTTTTCCAGAAACCTTATGGAAGGGTCCCCAGTGGTGTTTATAGGACTGGTCCTTCTGGTCCAGTAGGAATCAAATTCCCTGAGGCACAGGAAAAGTTCAAAGTCTAGTCTCACACTTTCCAAGTCCAACACATGAGTACTTGCAGAACTTGCTATAGGAAACTACCAGCTTAAGCTGTTGTCTGCAGAAGGAGAAGCACAGATACAGTAGGACTTGCTGGGAAAATCATGTTCACAGAGGATGGTGCAGAGATAGGCCAGAACATTATGAATGCAGTGATGCTAATGAGTCATACAAACAAAACTTGTTACCACTAAACTCCAAACTATGAGGATATCAAGTAGCTAATTTCTCGTCAAAGGATTGAGGGCTACCATTACAAACAATGATGTGGTTTTTCACTTCTGATATTCTACCCACCTTCAGTTCAAAGTATCACATTCTTCAGTGCAAGGTTATGCAGAATCTGCATGTGTTTATTACTTCACGCAGTGCTTAGCCCCTTTATTCAACTGTTTTTTCTCATTCAGAATAAAGGAACACAAGCGTCAGGCAGATCTGGCCAAGTTGGAAGACAAAAGAGACGGGGAAGAAATACAGAGATTAAACCAATTATACCAGTTGGAAATACAGAGAAAAAAGGAAAAAGAACAGGAGGAAAAAGTCAAATGCCAGAAACTGTATCATGTAAGTAACAGGAAAGCTGAGAATTTAAAATGCTTGTTTCGTGTTGACTGCCTGGAGTGAAACAATAGCATTCATGTTTCTAAATGGGCTGACTAGCAGCAGGAGGTTTGCTGGCACCTTCAGTAGTACTGCATCATGGGCCCAGCCTGCCAGCTGCAGGCCAAATCTATCTTCTCTGCTTTTGGGAAAGGCCTCTTGGAGGTAGGTCCCTTCTTCTGCCTGGACGTTGGCACCTGATGCTTTAACTGGTTCATTATAAAAAATTCTGCTCTAGACATGAAGGAATATTACCCTTGACTTGAGAACTTTGTTAGGAAGAGGGAAAAGCCTGAGTCTGAAAATAACAGTATCCTTTTTGTTTGACTTTCCCTTTATGACTGAAGAGGTTTAGGAATTTAGTCAAGACCTGCTGCCTTCTCTCTTCATCTTTGTGCTGGTTTTGCCTGGGATAGAGTTAATTTTCTTCCCAGTAGATAGTGTGGGGCTGTGCTTTGGATTTATGCTGGAAAATGTTGATAATACAGGGATGTTTTAGTTACCACTGAGCAGTGCTTACATAGAGCCCAGGCCTCTTCTGCTTCTCTCATCCCCCCCCCCATCAAGCAGGCTGGGGGGGCACAAGGAGCTGGGAGGTGACACAGCCAGGACAGCAGACTCCAAATGTCCAAAGGGGTATTCTATATGTTATGATGTCATGCTCAGCATACAAAGCTGGGAGGAAGAAGAAGGAAGGGGTGGATGTTTGGAATGATGTTTGTATTCCCAAGTAACCATTTTGTGTGCTGGATCCCTGCTTTCCTGGAGATGGCTGCTGGTGGGAAGTAGTGAATTCCTTATTTTGCTTTGCTTGTGCACATAGCTTTTGCTTTACCTGTTCAGCTGCCTTTATCTCAATCCATAAGGTTTGTCGCTTTTACCTTTCTGATTCTCTCCCCTATCCCAACCAGGGTGAGTGAGCAAATGGCTGTGCAGGGCTTAGTTGCTGGCTAGGGTTAACTACAACAATCTTTAAAGGCATCTTGCTAAACACAAACTAGAAATGCTTCAGAACAGTTCTGGCCAGCATGCAGGAGATGAGTGGTTTTTTTTTTTTTTACATAAAATTCCTCTTTAGCCACGATTTAGATTAAGCTCTTTGGAGTAGTTTTGGATGAGGTGGGTCAGGAGTGGCACAATCTGTTATGTGTTGGTGGGGGTTGCCGAGTCCCACTCAGCTCAACATCCCTGTCTTCCATGTGTGAGAATGGGAGCAAGGGATAATGCTCACTGCATTGTATAGCAATTTGTTTGTGCAGTGAGCTGGAGAAGCAGCTGCTTGATGCTCCGTTCACTTTCTTCATATATACCATCTCCTCTTCATGCATATTTGAATAGGGAGACAGAAGTAAGCTGAAGTACTGAGAACCCCTGTCCTCTTCTCTCTTTGAAAGAAACATGAAGAGACAGAATAGAGACTGATTCTTTTAAGCTGCTACTCCAGGCTCAAATTTTCTAAGCTTCATCTGTTAAATCAGCACCATTTTGCCCATGCAGGAGCATATAGCTGACAAGAAAATAATCAAAGCAATAGAGGAACAAAAACAAATGGAAGAAGATGATCGGATTAAAGCTCATTTTAAAGCAAAGGAAACTATTGCCAAGCTGGTAAAAAAGAAAGAAGCTGAAATGCGTAGGTAGGTACAAAGCTAGACAATAAATTGTAAATAAATTAAAAATTATACTGCAGTCATTTCCAAATCTTTCAGACTGATGATGTAACACAAACCACAGTTATTCTAAAAATTAAACACTAGTGAAGGGATGAAGGGAGAGCAGGGAATTCAGGAGAAGAAGGATTTTTTTTTCACAGGTTCCTTAGTAACTGGTGTAGGGGAGAGTGATCTCTCCCACCCTTCAATGTACAAAGACATTAAAGTGCAAAGCTCTACACCAGTGTGTTGGGAACAGTGGTTGTCCATACGGCCTGCCAGGCCTCCGCCTTTTCAACTATTAAAGATAATTAAGATCCTTGACAAAGGGATCTGCTAGGCAGACTCCTCACCGAGTGATCCAGCTCATTATTGCAACAGAAAGCTAGTGGTACAATAATATGGGGAATACTTACTTCCTAAATCAGGTAATTTAAAACAAACAAACAAACAAACAACTAACAGGTGGAACACAAGGGGATCAAGGAGTTGGGTGGGCAGGTAGGCTGGTCTGTGTGGCAAGAGGAGAGAAAACTAGAAGCAGGATTGCTGAGTTTGGTAACAGTAATGCATCAGGTAGACCCAGGCATGTGCCCTGGAATGTTGTGGTAGCTCATGTTCTTCTGCAGACTAACACAGGAACATCAGGACAAAATGGTCAGCCTATTAGCTGCAAAAATGAATGAGACATTAAAGAGAGAAGAAAATTGTCTTGCTAGAGACATTGCAAAAAAAGAAGCTGAACAAGAAAAAATCCGCAGAGAGAAAGAAGCAGAAAGAAAGGCTGCCATTGAGTCTATTGCTGAGCACAGAGCCATCATGGTAAGAAACCTAGACTGTTCTGATTCCTGCTGATTCCAGCTGAGGAGCCTTGGTTAAGATCACAGCTGCTGGCTTTGATGCCATGCATCAGCATGCTTCATCGGGGCTGCTGACAGCTTTCCTGGGATCCTCTCTCCTTCTCCCACTTCTGTGTTGGGTGTGCATCTGCCAGGGCTGCTGAAAACCCTGGGCTTGGACACTGACCAGCCACAAAGACCATGCTTATCAGAGCACTGATACAGGGCTGCTTCAGCTGAAAGATATGACTTCCAAACTAGCAGGCTAGCTCCTTGGTTAATTTTTTTTGTGTATTTTGTAAAATACAGATGAAAATGAAAGAGGAAAAGGAGAAAGAAGAAAAAGCAGAGGCTAAAAAAGAACTTCATGCATTAATGGAAAAGAGTCACATCTACCTGGAAACAGAAAAAGCCAAGAAACAAAGACAACATGACGCAAGCGTGGAAGTACAAAAAGCTCAGATCCAGCAAATGGTAAATAGAAGCAGCTGCTTACACGGATGTTCACTCAGCTGTTTCTTGTACCCTTTCTGTGGGAGGGCTGGCAGGGGAGAGAAGTGGGGAGGGATGGTATTTGCCAAGTATCAACTAACATCACCACGGATTTCCTGTAAGCTTTTGCCCTCTGTAAGTTTGAGGTGATAGTTATGTTGAGAAAGAAATACTAAGCTTTGTTATTTCCTTTTCTTCATCAGGCTGAAAAGCAGGAAAAAAAGCAGCAGGAAAAACAAGCAGACTTGGACTACTATGCTCAGAAAGAGGCTATTGCACTTTGTAAAGAGCATGAATTTCAGAGCTATGCAAAGCAAATAATTGATTCAGAGTCAAAGACTACCCATCATCTTTATCCTCTTCTCAAAGCATCCAGAGGTGGTAGGGGACTTGGACACAGGCCATTTTTCAGAGGGAGAGGAGTAAAAAATACTAGTCTTCAAGCACAGGATGGTGCTGGGACCCAGTTACCTTGTTGCAGCCATACTACTGCTCAAGAAGTCTAAAAATGTGAAATAAAATTGAGACAACCCAGCAAGGAAAGGTAGAAGCAGTGTGTGAGTGGTTAAAAAAAAAATCTTTTTGAACTTTATGTGTAGAGTTAAACTGTAAATGATCTGTGTTGAATATACACTATGGATCTGAAAGTCCATTTGAAAAAAAACCAAAAAAGATGGCTGGAGAACCAATTATATTCTCAAAACATCCCAGCTGTGTTTCAGGAAAGTTAGCGTAATAAATTGGAGACAAGAAACATAGTATATAACTGACCTTCAACGTGATGCATTCCAGCCAAAAGCTCATTATTACTGTTATATTTCTATTATTCATTGTTCTAAAAATTCACTGTCCCAGGTTTTTCAGGCCTGAGATACAAATTCCCAGTGCAAAGGTGACATTTTTCACTAGCCTACTTCCAGTTAAGTATTTCCTGTAATAGAAAACAAAACAACTTTACAGAACCTACAGGGGAAGAAAACCCAGCCTAATACATGTGAGGGAATAGTTATGCAGTTTTTACAGCATTTTACAACTACTTCTGTGAAACAAATGTTATATGAAAATATGAATGTGATTTGATCACATCCCTAAAGATCACCTACGAGGCAAACAGGTCTCAGTATAGCTGTAAATTGCTACTACAAAAAGCACGGCAACAAAAGACAAGGTAGTTGAATTGTTCTTTCAAGAAGACTCACAGTGATCCAATGTGCAGGAAATGGATCCGGATCTAAAATCGTTGCTCAGATTCCTCAGCTGACTGACTCTCTGACACCGAAGTCGCTCACACAACTTACTCCTTAAGCTCAGTGTCTTTGCTGAAATGTTACCACTGTGTTCCTGCCTTGGGCAGAGGCAGGGTGTCCTATAATGGCTTCCTCCACCAGTAACCTGGGGTCCAAACGGGGTATTCCCATATCCTGGGGTCCACTAGAAACTAAATCCAAGAAACCTGAAGCCTTGCTTTGCTGTGCACAAGCTTCTTTTCCAACCCCAGTCCCTGCTGCCCAAACTAGAAAATGACACAAGTTCTGAAAAAAAAAAAACAACTTAGGAGAGGTTTATACACAGGATGCTTGCTAATATTCTAGTTTGGGGAATGGGCCTTTTGTGTCCCTTCAAGTGTCTTAGCCAGGCTTCTGACAGCAACAGGCTTTGAGGGAGCACAGGGCTTTGAGCAACATGTGAGGCTACCAGGTGGGAGGTTCCTGCTGCAAGCTGAGGGCCAAGCGCTTCTGCTTTTAATTCCCCTGCAGCGGGAAACAGCGAGCTGCAAGAGGGCTGTACTCCTTCCTGTGTGCAGCAGCCATCGCCTCGAGAGCTCTGCTCCAGGAAGGGCAAGGGAGGAACTTTTGGAAGGAGAGGGAGGACCAACATCTTCCCTCATTCAGGTCCCTGGGCCACTCATAAGGATCCCTCTCTCCTTGACATGATACAAGAAGTAGTTACTACTGCAAAAAGTGGAATATTTTGATTTAAACTCAAATAGAGTTATTTCTTCTGTAGAATTAGTTTTCTAACTAAATCAAACTACAATTTTTCAAAACCTGTTGCCCAACTCTGGAAGTAGAGCAGTGACTTCAGTTTGAATGTGTGGGCACATTAGGTCAAACAATCTGTCCTGGTTCAACAGCAGAATTCTTTCAGATGTCTGTTATCAGCTTACGCCTTTCTGGTATCAGTTTAATGGAGGAGTGCTGTCACTTATCTGCGATCTCCCTTCTGGTTCTGGCAGTGCATCTTTGAGGAAATTCACTGCTTATAAATAACTCTCAAAACCCCACCAAATGCCACCAACATCCCCCCCCCCCCCCCCCCCCAGTCTCTGAGGGGTAAGACTTCAGAGGGAATTGAAGCAAAAGCCAGAGATGTGACAAGACCACAGGAATTATCTTAAATTAATTCCTTTCTATTTAACACATATGCAGTTGTGATATAAACTCTGTTAAACTTCTAATGTGCGTAATTATTCCCCCTACACTCCTGCACAGCCACCACTACAATCTAAGCTTCTCTTTGTTTTGGTGTGTCAGGGCCTTTTAAGAACTAGATACATTAATGGGTACATAAATGGTTCAAACCTGCCCTCTAATCTGTTAAACCAGTCCCTAGAAAGCAGTCTTAAAGCACAGGTGTGAATAGCTGGTTGGTACTACCTTGCATAAACCAGCACTGCACTATCTGGGTTTCCCCATCTCCAATACATTATCCAAAGAAATGCACCATTCTGCTCTGTACTGAAGGGCCTGAACATCAGATCTGCCCATTCAATGAATTCAGCATTGCATCTCTGCTAACATTGATTGTCCTCTTCAAATGAGCAGCACCTGCCCTCCCTCCTTTTCTGTGTAAGTTACAACCAGCCAAGGTTAGAAAGCAGCAGCACAAACTGGTAGAGGCAAGCAATAGTAACTGAGCAGGAGACAGGAGCAAAGGGTATGAGACTACTGAGATCTGGCAAGGCGGAGAATGGAGAAATGGGCCGTAAAGCTCAGTACCACTTCACTGCTGTAGGACAAGTGTTTCTGCATCAGTTCCCATTACAATCTATCAGTGCATACACAATTAATTATACAGTAAGATAAACTATATCTTTCTTCTTCAGAAATGCATCTGGACTCATTCTCCCAGCAGATAAATGGATCATCTTCCCTATTGGGAACTAAAAATTACAAAATATCCAGGAGACTGAGCTTTCCAAACACTCTGGTAACTACTACCCCCACGACACTGCCTGGATAATTTACCAGTCTTTTAGCAAACCAGATGCCGCCCCGTTCCTCTCACCACTGATCATAAATTCATAGGCCCAAATTCTTTCCAATCCCTCCAGCCATTCTTTTCATTAGCAGTTATGGCTAAAGCCACACACCAACTACATTTATATACAGCTACAGGGCATGCACAGGATACTTAGGAATGCCTGAATTTCTGCCCAAAATAGCAACATTCCTTAAGTGCTTTGCATGTTGCAAAATGTCAGTTCAAATACAGGACGCTGCATTAGATCAGGTTTTTTGTTCTTTTAATGTTAGTGTTAGAACTTCTATGAATATAAATTTAAACCCAACCATATGTATATTTAGCAGTTTAATATCTGTCCACTGAACTTACTTATGTTAATTGCCCCATTAGTTTCATTTGAACAATGACTTTATGATTAGGGATGGACACTAATTTAGTTGTTTCATGAACTGTACCTTTACCTGTATGTGATCTACTATCTTAACTCACCACCATTTTCATATGTTATTGCTGCTATTCCTTCTATGAAATTTCATACTGTTAGAAAACTTATTTTGGTATCATAGTTTTTTTTTTTAAAAAAACAGTTTATCATTACTTTCTGCTTTTCTGCAATGCAAGTTTTGTTAAAGCAATGTTCCTAATGATGTGATTTATTCAAGAATAAGAAACAAAAAGCACATATGCAGCAAAATGGCAACTTCATGCTAGACAACTGCAGAATTTTACCAAATTCAAATTTTGCAAAATGCAGAGTTCACAGGCTTTTTGATATGCATTTCGTTGAATAATTTAGTTAAATACTGCATTAGGAAAATTACTGTTTTCAGCAAAAGAAGAAAAGTGCAAGTAACAGCTCTTTACGTTTCTATCATGTTGACCCTAGAAGTGTGAAAATTAATTCCATCGCTGGCATCCTCCAGGTTGACAAAATAAACCCCCTTAACTCACAGCAGCTGCTAAAATACCACTGCCTTTTCTCAAAGTTTTCAAGTATTGGAGAGTGTGACTATATAGATTATTTCAAACGAGTGATCTTTGCTAAAGCACAGCACGCCTGTCTCTAGGTTTGCTATTATAAGGGATGTCATAAAAGCAAGGATGTACATTTTCGTCAATCAGACAAGCAATGAGTCTACTGTGCCCCTAGAATTTGTGACCAAAAATACTTTATTTGCTTCAATAATCAACAATAAAATCAACAGTTCCAGGAAAGGCAGCTAAAGGACTGCTTCTTTTATGTTTACATTAATCTAAAATCCACTCGCCAGACTGACACTGTTACAAATCAGACATTGTTACCGAATCACTGCAAATTCTTCAGGGCATCTGACAAAGACCACTGCAAGAAAAGCTCACAGTGTGAGATTCCAAGTAGCAACTGAGAAGTTTCAGGTTAAAATTTTGACAACTGGTTAGAACAAAGGGTTAAAATGTAACCATAGCCTTTTTTATTTCTTCTTAAAAAAACAAGCAAACAAAACCAAAGCAAAAGTAACAACTGAAACACTACGGCTGTATCAAAGAATTAGCAGACAGCAACACATCTTTTACAGATAACAGTGTCTACATAACCTTACATTATATCTATCTATCCTCAGTGATAATTTGTGCTTCTGAGTTGATGGCAGTACCAGAAAATCCAACATCAAATCACAGCCTCTTTCTGATAGAGTCTGGAAAGCTACTACCAATACTAAATTTATTCATAGGCTGTACAGCATTAGTAAAATGTCAGTATCTGTTGTCAATACAACAGAGAATGCAGGTCTAACCTTTGGAGATCATTCCAAGCCTGTACATACATTTAAGCATATGCTTACGTTAGTCCACTGCTCCCTGCCCTCATTTTACCTTGAGTTGTGGTTCACACATTCTCCGGAGTAAGGTCAGTTCTGGGGTACCAACAGAGAAAGCTGTCCTCTGCACGCGCTTTCTTTCCCCATTGGCAAAGGAAGACCACAAACACTACTTTGGTTGCCTCCAATGCAGGTAGGCATCGCTTCCAGTTCAGTTCCCCAAGCCCAAAGCCAACGACCTGTGACACAGCTGCCAGAGAGCTACACTGTGACCATAGTACAAGGCAGTTACTGGGAGGCTGGGAACTGGAAAGCTCTGCCATCAAGGGGGAGCAGTGGTTCCAGGACAACAAGAGCAGCAGTCGATGCCTCACAATGCAGCAGGAGCTCACGGGTGCCTGGAGACATCTCGCTGTCCATGGGACTATGCTCCAGCCCTGCTGAATTTCTATCAGCATTCTCCATTTCTAGTTTGATAAAGAAAAGCACAAATCCAGCAAATATTCCCTCTTACAAGACTGCAGTTGGCTGTGTTTCAGTTTAAAAAGAGTGATTGCCACTAAAACAATTTATCATAAAATACACCACAGGCAAAGCATGCTCTCAGCCAGAGATCAAGTGTATCCCATCGTGTGTGATTAAAAGCAACCAACTTCTTACAAAGTAATGTTATAAACAACAGGCTTTGTGCCACCAACTCAGATGAATTTTAATGTGCTTTGAAAAAATTAGAGCTTGTTTAATTGGTACAAATAATTTTCTGAATTGTAATGAAGAAAAATAATCCTTATGAATGGGTACACAAGAGCATCTTTTGAAATAAAGAATTACACACAACTGCAAACCACAATTGGCATCATCTCCATTTTGAGGTTTTAAATAAATATATTCAAGACTTTGTAACATTTTTGTAACAATTCCTATTGATTGCCTTACTGCTGCCTGCTTGCATTTTTCTCCCTTTTCTACAGCAGAGTCAATATAGTTGCTTTGTTTGTTTGCATGCTTGCACGAGCTTCAGTGGTGTTGGCAAGGACACTCTCAGTAGTGCAAACATTTCTTCAGCAACAGTTTACGTTTGTGTCAACCCCACGAAAACTAACAGAAGAATATTGCAAACAGACAGTTTTGAAATGAGACTGAGGCACATGGCACGCATAACACAACATAAATGCCTCAAGGGAGCCTTTGTTCAGGCTGCCATACGATTATCCCAAGCCTAACTTCCCGGCTTTTTCTTACTACAGTTCTCCCAAAAAAGGACCAGAATTTCTTGAAAGTCATCCAGAGTTCAGAGCGACTCCACACAGAGCAGGACCACTACAGACTTCTTCCACTCACCCCATAAACTCTTACACACCACCCACCCACACGCGGGCTTGTGAAGCAGGTTTGCACATTCTGCATAAAGTGACCACCACAAGGCAAAATTCATACTAAAAATGGGAAAAAAGCTGACAGCCAGAGCAGCTCCAGAGCACCTCCACTGTTTTGCTAAAAAGTAGCATTACACACTCCTAATTTGCTTCCCTTATAGGGGTTGCTTATGTTGTTCACAATCCCTTTATTTTCTTTTGCTTTCAAGATAAAACTGTTCGTTGTCCTTTAGAACAACAATGGTTCTGGATCAAGGAGGCAAGCCAATTTCCAGCAATTCTGCTGACCTGCTGTAGACAACACTGATCACAAACTGGGTTATATAGCAAAGATACTGACAAACTCATAACAAAGATGGTAAGAGCAAGTCACATTGTACAAAGATATGCCAAAAAAAAAAAATCAACAATTAAAACATTGTTTTGGTTTGATGCAGCTTTACCTTAACGCTTGTCATTTCTCTTCAGGAATTTCAAGATTTGCCAGCCTTTGGTGTGAACAGTTCCAAGGACTGGAAAAAATGTTGGGGTTTGTATCCAGTGTGTCCCCTTCTCAGCCCACTGTGTTAAGCCACCACAGGCCAGGTGCCGTTCGGTGATCGCACCCACTCCTGCAGCAACACCAGCAAACATCTCTTTCCTAAGAGGGCACAGTGGTAAGAAACAGGGCTGGGTCATAGAGGCAGGAACTGGAAGCAGGAAAGGAAGGGAATCTATTTGAGGAAGACACACAGTAGAGAATGAAGAGGAATTTGCAGTAAAAGTCTTCAGAATGAAGGGACACAGGGAGGAAAGCCCATTTTTATTTTAAAAAAATTAAGAGCCTGTCTTAAAACATTACTTGAAATTCTGCTTCAACTACCCCAAATCCCAGTACTGGAGAACTGCAGTAGTTTTCTCACAGACTGCTAAGCAGCAGCAGAGAGGATCTTCTGATTCCTTATTCTGACACCCACTGTGAATTATGGTAATGTTTCATCTCTGTGCAGCTACTGATTAGTAACTGAGGCAGGGTAGTCTGAAGCTTCGAAGCTGAATTTTTCTGCAGTAGGCAAACATGAAAGCATGGAACACAAAAAGGAGGTTACAGGGGAAAAGATTAAACTAGTAAGTACTTAAGTTGTTTTTTTTAGGACAAGAAATAACTTCCAAACGCTGATGACAAGATGAATGAATTCTACTGTTGGCAGTGAGAGCAGCACAAATGGTGAAGCTCTCAAATTAATTCACTTTGTGATTACAAAAAACCCTAATGTAATTTCCTCTATAAATGAATTTCCTTAGGATTTATACCTACTGCAATACAGACGTAGCATCACTAGAGTGATGGACACCTTGCAACATTCTCCTAGCTTTAAGGTAACACATAGTTTACTTGCAGCTTTCTTCTTCACACATGAAACAAGCTTTTGGACAGGCAGCCAGTGTTTGCACTAAACTAAGTGCTTCAGGTAAAAAATAAACATAGCATAGAAACTACCTTTCTAGCTGCCAGCACACAAAGAGGACACAAACCCATGAAATTTCCAAAACATAGCACACTGTGTTACACGTATAATTAGTTTTCCATTTCAAGTTTATTAAAACTTTAGCAGTACAAATGATCCAGGTTTTAGATTATCAAAAGACCATACTGAAGTCCACATCTTAAAAAAAAGGCGTTCCCCAAAATGTCTCTAAAACTTTGAGACAATGGAAACATTAAGTCCACAAACTCATCCGTGCCTGTCATCATCTGTTCCAGGACTTGTTTCATCATCAGACTTTTTATCCTTACTAGGGGCATGGTCTCTTTCCTGACTCTTTGATTTTTGGTTTACTTCTTTTTCTGCTGAGGATCTGGTCTTTTCCTTTTCTTTACTGTTGTGTGAATATGATTTTTTGGATTCTCTCTCTTTGCTACTTGGCCTCTTTTTTGAGTCTGGACTTCTATCCTGATCTCTACTAGACTTCTTATCTTTACTGGATTCAAGACTGCTACTTTCACGGCTTTTTGAACGCCTCTTCCTTTGGCTTTCAGAATCATTCCTCTTATATGAGCTTCTATTTTCCCTGTTTGAATATCTCTCTCTGTTTCTGCTTTGACTTTCCTCCCTCTCTGAGCTCCTTGATTCTCTCCTCCTCCTGTTTTCTCTTCCTCTGTATTTGTCTGGTGTACCTCTCCTTTCTCGGCTTCTCGATCTTCCTCTTCTTCTTGTTTCTCTATCTCTATTCCTTGAGTAGTCCTTACTTCTACTGCGATCTCTGTCTCTACTCCTTGATCTTCCTCGCCTACCCCTATCTCGGCTTTTGCTTCGATCCCTTGTTCTGCTGCTGGAACTATGTTTTCCTCTGGCACGCTCATGATCTTTGCTTCTTGACCTACGTTTCTCCCTGTCTTTACTCTTCCTATGGTCTTGTTCATGACTCCTTGAGCCTGCCCTTTTACTTCTCTCCTTGCTCTTACTACTTTCTTTATCTCTCCCTCTAGAATCATAGTGCTTTTCTCTTTCTCTGCCTTTCTCATGGTCTCTCTCTTTGCTTCTTGATCTTATTCTCTTTTCATCGTGTCTACTGTGCTTAGAGTCTCTTTCTTTACTTTTTGATTTCTCTCGGCTTTTACTATGGCTTCTAGATTTAGCTCTTTTCTTGGCCTTGGTTTTGTTATGCTTGTCATCTTTTTCTGAATTCCTTCTTGTCTCCCTGTCTTTACTGCTGGATTTGTGATCTTTCCTCTTCTCTTTTTCCCCTCTTCTGCTTGGACTTTCAGAAACTTGTCTGTGGTCTGATGTTTTTCTCTCTCTTCCTCTTCCCGGGCTTTTTTGATTATCTTTCTTGTTTTCATTTATTTCACTCCTTGGAGAGAGGGAAAGATACAATTTTTTAAATATTCTGAATCCCCTCCACCCTGAAAAATTAAGTCAGGAGTGAGACAGCTTCACAACTGAAACTTAAATCACATTGGGTTTTCTATATTAATAACTACATATTTACAGTAGCATGATTAAAATCAGACACAATTAAGTAACAAGACAACCAAGTCAATGCCCTGTTTTCTTTGCCGTAACTGTAACTGAACATCTAAGACTATTTTTAATACCTTTAAAAAATGTCAGTGCATATAGTCCAGAAAGAAATAATCTTACTTGTCCCCTTTTATCCATCTTTCTCCGCTGGACACACGCATTCTTTGAGCTCTTTGCATTTCTTGCCTCCAATGTGGAGGAGTTTCACTGCGTCGGAATCGATCTCTTGACCTGGATCTGGAAGGTGTCCGATAACGCTTGAAGGGAAAAAGGGAAAATTCGGTGCAAGTCTGAATTTCACAAGCTGTGATAGTTAAGCAATATTTTTATCCTTGTTGTTGATCCTACCGAGCACTTGACACTTCACATGAATACGCCAAGTTTACATTGACAAGTCATTAACTTAAAAACGTTTGACATTTGGCTTGATCAGAATTACAAAATGTCTGTTCAAGTAACTTTAAGGTAACTCCTATTTGACGATTTTTGTTCTCTGTTGAGGGGGTCTTCTGTTGCTTTTAATTGACCCAAATGCAGCTCGCTTTTCCAACAATGACAATTCTTACCTTTGACAAGCAACACAAAGACAGTATGTAATAGTTTTTCTTTAAGATTTTTACTAAAGATTTGTGGGACAGGTTTCTGTTACCAGGAACATGTGCTACGCACAGAGCATAGCACATGGCTTCACAAAATCAGATAAAACAATCTGACAGCTTGACAGTTCTCCTGGGCCAAAAGGGGGACAAGTCTTCCTGGTATTCCTGGCACTGACATTGTACTGGTTCTGTTGTTCACTATAACCCTTTTTGAGCTGATTCCATCCCCTAATTCACAGAGTGACACAGTAACACCAAGAGAAGCTTTCCTGCTCCCCTTCTCCCCCCCCCGCCAACTCCCCCAATAAATTCAGTATGTAATCAAGAAATTCATTTTATTTTCCTTGTTGCTTTCCTTCAAGCCTCAATCACCAAAGCAATTACAATGTACCATAAATCCTGCACCACCATCCGAATGAAAAGTTTGTAACACCAGCAGTGAAACCGGGCTACCACCTGGTTTGTTTTGGGGAACAGACTCTAAACACTTACCCTTGGTCCTCTTCCTTTGATTTTCCTGCCAGACCTGGTCACTAACAACCTCCTCTGATATGTTGACTGAGAATTCGATAGATTGCTAAAAGTAATTTTAAAAAGTGGTATTATTTATAACAAAGAAGAAGAGAAAAAACCTCCAAGTTGAAAACCAAAATGAAATCACACATTTAATTTCACATTTCATTATTAGTGCAGACAGTAACAACCACACAGTAAAGAGTTCAGATTTTGTGACCACAAAACATTTTACAAGATTCTTCAGGTTTTTCCTTTTTTGAAGGAGGAATAAATTACAGATTCAGATTGGATAGTTCCAGTAAATTCTAAATGAAACTGCAATGCATTTTATATTCTTTTTCTTAAAACAGTAATTTTAAATTCATTTTCAAAGACTAAGCCTTTGTTCTAGGACAAAATAATACAGTTGCCATGAAATGGAAAAATCCATTTTTCATCCAGCAGTGCTCACAACATGAACTGTTGAATAGGGAAAGGACTCACTTAACAGTAGAGCCTTAAGCCGGTAATGTGACCACATCACTGTCAGTGCGAAGTCAGAGTCAGAAACAAGATACATTACCTTTCTCTTTCCTTCTCTCTGCTTTTCCTCTCTTTTTCTTTCTCATCTGCTTTAGGTGGACTTTTCCTCATAAGGAACCGGTTTTCAGGTACAGGAGGAATTTCCTCAGGACGGACAGTAGACAATGGCTGTGCTTCAGGGTTTTCATCTTCACTTTCACTGGATGAGCTTTATTTTTGTATAAAAATATTTATACTTAAAGTGAGTTATTTGGATAGAGGAACACTTTTCAAACTATTTAAATAATTCAGAAATTCTCTTAATTCAATACACACAGATCCCACAAGAAACTCAGGAAACAGAGCTGTTGCAGAAACAACCTTTTCCCCCCTATATCTTTGCTCCAAAACATACAACTGCAGCAGATTTGTGACCAATTTTTTACACTAGCATATATAACTATTATAATTCTAAGCAGGTGGTATTAACAAATGTAGATGAAATGGGCTTAGTCTCACAGAAACACTGTTTAGACAGCACTGCTCTAAGCAAACATTTCTTACACTTCACTGCTAGCTTAGAAAAATGTGACTTGCACTGACAAAACTTGTATCTCACACTGAACCAGAAGCAAAACTATTAGATTAGAAATAACATCTTCAGAAGCGAGAGTGCCTTTTGAGTCTTATCTTCCAGTGAAACCTCACTTTTGGCATATCAGACAGACAGAACATTACGTTCATTAGTTTGTGTTTAGTTTTGCTTTTATTCCTGCATATGACATTCTTGTAAGCCCCACTGCATGCAATGTCAATTGAATTGTACAGAAAAGAATTTAGGGAAACAGGCTATCACTACCCATTTCAAACCAAGCACTCCTGTAAATTTTCAAGCCATTAAATATATATTGTCTTAGTCCATTCTTTCACTCCTTCAGAAGCCACAGCATGCAGGCACATTGACGCTGTCCTTTGCCATTGTATCAGGAAAATCTAAGCTTGTGGATGGAAACCAACTGCCTCCCAAACTTCAAAATACCTACTTCATGAGTTATAGAACACTATTCTGTAGATCTAGATCAAGAAAGTGGTACTGTATGGTATACATGTAACAACACAAAACAGATCTTAAAATTGACCTTTTTTTGCTTTTCTTTCTCTTTTTCTTTTCTTTCTTGTGTTTCTTGGAATTTTTCTTGTGTTTCTTTTTTCGTTTTTTAGATTTCTCTTCTGAAGCACTCTCAGAATCCGATGATGAATCGGAAGATGATTCGGAATCACTTGAACTTTCCGAGTCACTAGATGAGGAAGACGACTTGTGTCTTTTCTTTTCTTCTTTCTTGGCTTTAAGTCAGAATAGCATAGACATTTTAATACAAAACATTTCTAAATAAATCTCAAGAAAATCAATTTATGTGTCTGAACTTCATATAATTATGTCATGAGACTAATTAATCAGAATAATTAAGAACCAATTTAAATTTTGGAGAAAATATTGTTTTTCGTAAGTACAATACAGGAGACGTCTAGAAACACATAAGAAATTTCTAACATTTTGTATTTACAAAGCTTGAAAGTATCAAATTTATAGTGTCAAGAACTTACACTGTTCTATAAGTTTTTAGATGATGTTTTATACAACACAAACTACACAGGAAGAACTATTTATTTAGAAAGTGTTTATAAAAAATTTCTTTTGTTTCAAGTTTAATCTGACTTCAAAGAAAACCTATTCAAATCACAAGAAAGAAGATTTGAAACAGAAAGTCAGTGGCATAGACCAAACTGATTACTCAAGGAATTCTGTTCAGAAAGAAGTTTCAAATAACCAACCATCCTGCTAATTAAAACCATGCTCAGAAAATAGTCCTAAATCTCCAGCTCATCTTGTGTTGCTTGGCTCTTTTTTTTTTTTTTTTGATAAGATACAAATAGCTTTCTAACCATCTGGTATGAAGAGAGACCCAGCTGAAGAGCAGACTAGTTCCTAATTATGTGTTTCACCATTTCTTGCGTGGCTGCTAGAGCTGAAAAATCAGCATCTTACTGACAATCTGACACTAGTCTGACAGGAAATAAACCAAGAACAAACATACCTTTTCATGCCCTTTAACTGATCTAAGACCTACTTTAAGTATTATTTCAAAGTCATGCTGATTTGAAATATATATATACACACAATAAAAAAGCAATATAAAAATTTCATGGAAGGAAGCCTAGGCTTCTGAGTTATGATGCCTCAGGTAAGTCAATTAAATGGGATCAATACTCTTCAAATGTGTTATGAAATTCATAGCAGGCTGTCGTCCAGAAAATTAAAAGCTCTATCCAGAAAATCCAGGAAGCGCATTGGTTGTCTTTGGACTGTTGTAGTTGACTTTTTTAATTAGTACCAAATATTATTTTACTTTGCCATTGCAAATTGCAAAGACAGCCCATCATCCATTATACAACATAATACAGCCACACACAGAACAATCAGAACTTACACCATTAAACAGAAGAAAAATATACCAAAACCAAATACCGATGTCCAAACAGCCTTTTTCCTCATCATAGCAACCACATTTTAGGAGAACACCTGTTAAGACCTTAGAACAGGCTTCAGATCAGAGGCAGAAATGCATTTTAAAACTGAAGGATTAGTCTACTTTGCAAAGCTTAATAGCTTGCTCCGTCCAAAGAATTCATAATTTACACAGATATTACCTGACCTACATCAACATACACATAATTTAAATGCAACCTCTCACCCTCTGTTCTTCTGCATAAAACAGCTAAGGGAAAACATTAGGCACCAAAGACAGGATTATGACTACACAGCCTATCTGCATTTGAGAAATATTCAGACTGTTGTGGTTAACCCCAGCCAGCAAGTAAGCACTGCAGAGCTGCTCACTCACTTACCCCCCACTGGGATGGGGAAGAGAACTGGAATGGTAAAAGTGAGAAAACTTGTGGGTTGAGATAGTTGACTAGGTAAAGCAAAAGTTGTGTGCATAAGCAAAACAAAAGAAGGAATTAATTCACTACTTCCCAAGTAAGTGTTCAGTCATCTCCAGGAAAGCAAGGCTCCATCACACATAACGGTTACTTGGGAAGACAAAGGCCACCAATTTGAACGTCCCTCTCTTCCTTTTTGCCCATCCTGCTGAGCATGGCACCATATGACAGGGAACATTTGGTCAGTTGGAGCCTGCTGTCCCCGCTGTGTCACCTCCCAGCTCCTAGTGCCCCCCAGCCTGCTGGCTGGTGGGGTGGTGCGAGAAGTGGGAAAGGCTTTGGCTCTATCTAAGCACTGCTGAACGGTAACATCCCTGTGTTATCAACACTGTTTTCAGTACAAATTCAAAACACAGCCCCACACTAGCTACTATGAAGAAAATTAACTCTATCCCA
Source organism: Tapera naevia (assembly GCA_033556795.1). Classification (NCBI taxonomy): domain Eukaryota; kingdom Metazoa; phylum Chordata; class Aves; order Cuculiformes; family Neomorphidae; genus Tapera; species Tapera naevia. Next base: position 11,974,688 of record JAUMJJ010000069.1, read on the forward strand.
GCACAAACCAGCACACAGACACAGCGAACAATGTTTTCACACAGAAGAAAAAGATGTCTCCCTGAACAGCCTGTTTTTTTCTTTCCTAGTAAAGACAATTTCAACTGTTTAGTCTAGTCAAGCATTTCTTCTACTGACTTCCACGCGTGCCCAACAAGATGATGCAATTTGTACTTAGCTGTTGTGTATCAGTCATTGTTATAAAATAATTAAGGCAAGTAATCAGAGAAACACTTGTAAAAAAAAAAAAGAGGTAAAAATGTTAGAACTCTCCTATTTGTTGATTTTTGTCCCTCCTCTACAGAAAGTCCTTTTGGTTATTACATTAACTCAAGTGTCAGAAGATAAAAGACTTCAACAACTTCAAAGAATTATAGGTTATTAACCAGCTTTTTACTTATGAACAGCCTTGATTTTGTACATATGGATGGGAAGAAAAATTCCACTTCAGAATTCCCTGCTAGCAATCCCTGATTGTATACCACACTTACAAGTGGCAGTAATATCAAATGGAACAGTGTATCGGGTTTTGGAATTATCAATATTAGGTTCTTGAACTGTTTAGCAGACATAACCGAGCTGATGGACCCTTGACAGTTAGCAGTAGGTACCTGTAACTGCAACCATGTGAGCTCAACATGGATATTCTCAAATTCAACACTAACTAACTTGATCTCATTTTTGCAAAACCGCATGATGGGAGGCAGCATTTTTTCAAGGATGACCAAAAGCAATAAATCTTCCATAAAATTCCTTGCTAAACTGATTGAAGAAGAGAATAAAAATGAGTCATGGGAATAATAAGTCTTAATATAATACTCTAGGGATGTATTATTTGTAATAATAAGTGAGTAGTTCCTATCAACCTAACTTTTCATGGGGAAAAAAAATTCTTACTTGGGCTAGAAAGACAAAAGTAATTGAGGATAGATCCATATTTGTCCAAATCACATTTCTAGGTGTACTTCCGGCAGCTTCTTTATGACAGATGATGTGCAGTGGAAACTGCACGTTGCCTCTTGGGAAATGGACGTAATTAAGTATGTTTTAGAGTAGTAAAGATAAGTGTGTATCCCTTATACCAACCACAGAGAGAGATAGTTACGGGTTCTTAATGGAGCAGAGAGTCAGCATCTCTCACAAAAGCAACAGTTATGATCTCAATCACAGCATCATCTTTTAATATTGGCTTTCATTCTGTATATAGCTGTTGAATGTAAAAGAATGAGATCTCACATATACACAGTTGTCATATTTTACTACCAATCCATACATCTTCTCATCTACTGTATCTTGCCCAGAACACCTTCTCATTGTAGACTGCGATGCACTGATGTTCTAGATCAATCAGCAGCCTTCAGTATCATTCCAGTGTTTTCCTGACAACATGCATAACAAAAGCTAAGGCAGTTGTTCTTTGTCTTCAGCAAAGTATTAGGTATTAGCATCAGATCATCTATATATAAGCCAACATATCTCTTGTAGCAATCCAGTATCCTACTCTGTCCTGCCTCTCTCTCAGAATGCAGTGCTATGCACAGTGATGAAAGCTTTCCTCTTCACAGTGATACAGTGAAGTGCCTTGCTTCTAAAAGACTTGGCCGAGATAAATGATCTGGATCACAGCAAGCCAGCTGGGGCTTCATTCAGGTAACAGTGGATCAGATACCTGGTGCAGATAAACCTCAGCAGAAACAACTAAGTACAGCACCTTGGCCTCTCTTTGCAGTCATACTCTTTATGGATACTTTTATCTCCTAAAATCACTGAACCCCCTCACTGGTCCAGTGGATAAAATTTAATCTCATTGTACAAAATTCCATTAATTTTTCAGATTAGCACCATGGACAAAAATCATACCTGTACGACTTCCACTGTGACTTTTTTTTCACGGTATTTCCTATGGGTTTATTCACAAGCCTCATTTGATACAGACTAACGAAAATCTGACAACCAACTGAAACACAAGCCCTGTACTTCATAGATTAGATTAGTCTTCCGGTCACTTCTGGGTGCAATATACACCAGCAAGATGTCTTACTGGTTTATGACAATCAGCTAATCAAAATCAGTTGCTTCTCAGCAGATGTTTTTAGAGCTTCTTTCCAAATGCTTGTAAAAAACAGGTCTCGCTATATCATCACTTCCCTCATTGGCCCAGACCAATATACCTGGTCACATTTCGCAAACTTTTGCTCACTGTCCTTATTAAAGCACTGTATTCAATAAAAAGCCCTAGAATATTTTGTATCAGTTTTAGACTGTCTAAACAGATACACATTCACAGAGTGTAGCTAGTACATATTTATAAAAGAAAACTGAACATTCTCCCAATTAAATTCAGTCATGGGGGCCTGGTGACATACAGGTCTGATAACACCCAAATAAAAAGGACTCTCACCTGTGCTGTAAAGACCATGAACACATAATGTACTAAATAAGTGAACTGATTTCTAAGCCCCAAGACACTTCCAAATCCTTATCGAGTCAATGTTTTTGGGTTTGACCCATTTAAAAAGCCCTACTACATAGCACTACAGTTTTCTGCACGCCTTCAGGCAAAACGAGATATCTCCAAGCTCAGTTTCAGTGATGTCTGAACAAGGCATCAATAAATGTAGTTATTTCCTGTATTTTCTCTCTCCTGCATCTGTTTTACGTGTGCCAAAATCTACGACAGCTTTATCTGCATTCTTGTAACATTCTTGTTTAAGCGGCAGAGAGGCCTGGAGATGGACTAAGCGGCAGATAGACAGAAACAGAGGTGAAACGGAGGTGAGTTAAGTGAGGAACCACCTCAACAAACATGATATGGTTCTTTACATGCAGCAAATAATGTCAATAGCAGATAGATTTGGGAAATCACATGGCAGAAAGAAAACCAAACATACACACAACAGAAAGCCAACAACCAGCAAAAAGCCTAGAACTGTTTACACATCAAAGGATATCTGGCAAGAGGTTTTGGATGTACTTTCTGGTGACATCTAACTATCTCTGTCCAGCAGCAAATGCTATTTTGAATACTGAACTAATCTGGTGCTGGCGAATTACAGACCACAACAACAAACAAAACCAATACTGCAGCATGAAGGTCAGCGAGAAATAAACAGAATTCTATTTCCAGTCCAACTGTTTCAGCCCATTAACTTCAGGATCAGGTTTCAACTTATGACCACAGTTGAAACGGATCTAATGCTTCCTACTCCATTCACTGTTACCTACAGTATTTGCCAGACTTGGCAAATTACATGATCGTGCTGCATGGCATAGTCAAGCACTCTCTGCATCTCAGCTTGCTATGCACTGTAGTAGTGCAGTGACACTCGTATGGTTATTTCAAATCAAATAACCCGTGTCAGACTACAGCAGTCTCCAAAAAGAGGGCGCCTTTACATGTACTTATTTTCCCATAAAATTTTTTTCCAGTGTTCAATCACTTTGCTTTTCAGAGTATCAGGTCTTTTTTAATATTTTGTAAGCTTCTTGTTTCAATTATTTGCCATGGATTCCTATTAACCACTTGATAAAGGACTCACTGTTTCTTCTAAGGATAATTACACACAGTAATCAAGTCCTCAAGACATTTTTACTGTGAGGAGTCTGTATCACAGATGCCTCTGGACCAGACTCTCTTCTGCAAAACTCTCAACCGGTATCAAACTCCTTTCTGTCTTTAAGAAAATTAATGTTACTTGCTTTTCTTCAGAATTATATTAGATTAGCTAGATAAATCATTTTTGACTTGTGCTTATTCTTGGTGCAATCCTTCACAGTGCATATTAACAGAAGGTGCTACTAATGAAAAAGCATAGTGATGCCTATCAGAGTTCCTAGAAAACATGAAACCTGGGTTTCCTCTAACGAGATTCTCCAGAGTGACAGCAACATCTTCGATTGAGCTTTATTTCATAAGAGAAGTAGAATCCAATCTCCAATACAATGTTCAGCTCTGGTATGGCAGAACAGGGCATTCCTTCCAGAAGGCAAGGCAGGTTCTGTCATATTCCTGTTTAAGCATACAGTAACTTAAAAAGGATATCTGCTAAAGGGCAATTCCAGGCTTTTCTACTCTAAGTACCTGTTCAGATTAAGTTAAATACCTGCAAAAAAGCAGCAATTATCAAATGAAGCCAGACTGTCATCACTCTTAACACAGAACTTGACTTACTGTGGGACAAGTGCTTGCCAGCTTTGTACTAGAATTTAACTACTATAAGGCAATCCAAGATGGAAGAAACTTTGAAGAAAGCATATATGATATTTCTTTACTTTCCTCTGCATCAACACCTTTTAAGTTTTTTAGAAAACAAACTGTACTGTAATGTTATTCACCTGTTCAGCAATTGCCCCCTCCATCCATCACAAATAAGTTTCTAAGTATTTTTATAAGCTGTCAACAGGAAGAAAATGAGCAAAATTGCCTCGAAATTTGCATCTATGTAGATATACAGATCAACTTTACCTTTGGATTTTGGAATTAACTCTCCACAACTCAGTATGCGCACTTCAGCATATGGTTTACTAGATGCATCTGTTTTCTGGTTTTCTATTTCTCTCACAACTTCCTGACCTGAGATGACTTGTCCAAAAACAACATGATGCCTGGAGAATTTAAACAAAGTAACAATTCTTAGTATTTAATTTTTTCCAGGCACTTCCAAATCAAACATAAGAAGGAATACTTACCCATCTAAGTGAGGTGTAGGTTTAGTTGTTCTGTTGTGTCCAGATTTTAATTGAAAGAGAAAAACAAAGTCAGTATTAGTGAAAAACAGTCAGCATTTGAAGCCTGTCTTATACACATATGAAAGTGAAAGTTATTTCTTGTGGACTAATGAAATTGAACAAAACCAATATATATTATTCTAAGTTTGTGTGCAGTTAAAAGTATTCAACGCATTATACTTTAAACTACATATTCAATTCATTACTTCATTACATTTTATTGAACAAAAACGTACACAGACAGTATCCTCAGATATCATATAAGTATTCTATTTATTAAATTATATACATACTATCAGGAATGGATATTAAAAAAATCAAGCCAACTGTCTCAGAGCAGGAAAACTGCAAAACGTCCTACACAACAGAAAATAATCAGAAATCAAAGGAAGAAAAAGTATCTGTATGTACAGATTGACATGAACTTTCCTCTACACCAGCATTACTAAGGCATACAGATATCAGCTGTGGTAGAAATGAAAAACTGGGATAATGATCAGTCAGGAATTCCCAAATAAGGGTCTAATGCTAAGTGACATCCACAAATCACCATGTCAACCCCTTGAAACATGGGTAAAAATAATGTATTTCAAAAATGTTTTCTGTAGATAAATTAGATTTAAGAGTCCACTGCAATGTATTTTAAGAATTTAAATTTTAACTATAAATGAGACTGCATTGGAAAGTTATTTTCTGGCAAAATAAACCAAAACCCTTCTACTACTCTTGAGAACCCCCAGAGCTGTTTAGCTTCCTCCAGACAACACTTATTAGAAGAAAGTGGTAAGAGTTCTACAGGAAACTGACAGGTTTGCTTTACTGCCCAAGTCAGAACGCAGCTACTGAAGACTAACAAAACCTCTTTTGCACAGACAATAAATACCAAGCACAAAAGCGATAAAAATAGTCAGGTTCTGTAACCAGTGCATTAGGAAAATGGCTACTTCAAATATCAACTTTGGGTTTGCACAAGACCTAATCTTCAATATCTAAAAGGATTACCTTTACAGCTTACAAATGGCAAACCACATACATTTCAGGAAAGTACAATACTTACATAAAGAACTGTGAACCATTTGTATCTTTCCCTCTGTTGGCCATTGAAAGGAGAAATTCTTTGTTGTGCTTAACAGCAAAGCTTTCATCTAAAGAAAGTGTTTTCAGTTACTTTAAATATACCACATGCTTAGATAAATGTTATAATCTGAGAAACTCACTCTTATTAAATAAATCTGCTTGTCACTTCAGTAAAAGTTGTATTAAGAACAGATCCAAAATAATAGCTATTTAAAAAATGTATTATTCCTGTCATTCTAAATAATGCAATCTAATAAGGAGAAAAATTGTTTATAGACTGAAAAATAAAAAAATGAGCATTCTTGTTCAAGAGATTTGCTTCCTACCACCACCAGCAGAGACCTTTAAGTTGTTGCTCTTTCTGTTCTGTATATACTGATTGTTGTGTCTTTGGAACAGAAGTTTTTTGGCTGTGCATTAAGAAACCTCTCATTTTCAAGCAGTTTTGTTGTTTTACTATTTTCTAATACACATGGATATCCAGCTTGATAACAAACGCAAACAACTTCTTTTTGTCTGTCAGACACACATCAACTTATCACATTGGTCATTACAAAAATAAGTTTCACTTGAATGAACCTGACTTCTGATGAGCAAGTCATGGTCATGACTCAAACTAAATCCCAACTGAACTGTGAAATGTTATCATTATTCTTCATTCAATGTTATCATTATCCTATCTCCCTCCTTTCCCAAAACAGCACAAAGGCTCTTAGGGGATCCAAACACTTCAGACAGAGGAAGTTTGCTTAATATTGTTTACATACAGATGACAGGAGTAAACATTAACAAAGTAGGGTATCGGTAAGGCTATGATTTCACATCAAACTGTCATCCATGGCATTGAAAAGGACAGTCCCCTTCACTCTCCAGTCACCTGTACAATTCCTATCTGACACAGCATAAAGTGCTACTGTAAACCTGCAGCGAGCTGGTTAACTGAGCCACAAAAGCAAGAACTCCCACAAATTCAGTTTCATACTGTGGCGTTGAACAGTCGGCTTGTGCCTGCCAGATGATAGGCAAAGGTTTTGCTCCTTCTTCCCTCTCCCCAACCATCAATTCCTCAAACCCAGCTACTCATTTGCGTTGGTTCTGATGCTTGCAAAACTACTGAATTGGGTCCACACACTAATATGGAAATACTTTTCCTTGCTGCAATAGTCTCTGAACATTTCAGCAAGCTGAGTCAGCTGAAAGTTTGATCTGAGAGTGCAAGGTAAGACCTCCTCTCTACTTTGGCAGTTGCAAACTACTGACTCAGCTCCAAGTCTGATACAAAATTGTAGCCTGGCCCTACTAAAATAATGAATAACTATTTTGAATAATTATTTTGATTGTTTGCTGCAAGCTCAGACAAGAACCAATATTAAAGGAAAAGTGGCAGGGAGGAGAGAGAAGCATAACCATTCCTACTGGTGGCAGTGACCCATCACATGGGTTTAGGTGTAATGCAAAAAACACTTCAAGAAACAGAGACATGCTCCACCACATTCTGGACAAATGAAGACTGAGAAACACACTGGAGTGCAGAAAAGGTACAACTTCTGCAACACTGACTGAAAAAGAACGAGGACTGTGAGAAAATTGTCAGACTCTTCATCATTAATTTATCTTTGGTTCAGGAAAGCAGGGCTTTATGCTTTCTTTTAAATAAACACTTGCAAGGAAACCCAACTTCATCACGCCTTTCTCCTTTTCACTAGAAGAAAAGACAATTCCCAAGTTTTAGCCAGCTGCTAAAGCCAAAAGAGCATGCTTAAAAACAGTCAAAAATGTACATTTGGTAAACCAGACAAACGCAAGGAGCATGGTTTTAATTTTTCATTAATCAAAAAGATTCATATAAGTAACCTAAATTGGACAAAGGCCTCTAAGAGCAGACAAAATCTTAATAAAAACAGAGTTCAGATTTACAGAACAGAGACTACAGAATGTAGAGGCAATTGCTTATACTAACATCAAGACAGAGCAGACTGACGAAACTCTTACCTTCAAAAAAGCCACCATAAATGGATTCTCCTCCCCTGCCGTTTCCTTTAAAGATGAAGAGTGACAGTTACAATTTAAAGGAGTGATTAAGAGCCACATTATGTGGAAAGTGCTTCATAGTATGAAACACTGATCCAACTGCATCCAAGTCACTGACATCATTCTTCAAGACATGCAAATAAGATCAAGACACATCTTTGTAGTTCCAAAACAAACTTGGAAAACAAGAAAGTATTCTCCCACGTATCCTGCAATAGTCTCCCTTCTTCCTTTATTTTGCAGCAGCTGATATTTTACCCTCACATTTAAACTTCCCATTGAAAGTACTTGGCACTCTGCGTACTGAGACAATGCAGCAAAAGGATGTGTGTACGCACACATGTGTAAGTTTATTATTAAAGTATTCATGTAAAGAATCTTACAAGAATGAGAAAAATGCAGTTGGATCACAGAATAATTGCTGTAAGTAAATGATGCTACACAGAACACCTGCAATATTCTATTACATAAGCATTAAAGTTTCCTTCAAAGATTCACATCATACCTTCGCTGAAGTCGCCTCCTTGGATCATAAAGTCTTTCACAACCCTGTGAAACAGACAACTTTTGTAATGCAATGGCTTTTGGGTGGATTTTCCTGTACCCTTTTCACCTAAAGGAGAAGAGGAGGAATGAAAAACAAAATTACTTTCTGTAGAACCTCCATTACAAAACAGTGCTATAAAACCACTTAATCAAAACCACCTATTAAGCTCTGAAAAAATTAGCTTCTGAGCCAGACACATACTCGCAATACCAATAAGCAATTAGCATTTAAGACAGCAGAGAAGAAACTACCTTCCATCTCTACAGTTACACCAAAACAACTTCTTCCTGATGCTGTAACATAACTCTGGTCTCTTCCATGAAGATTGACTCAAACTAAAAAGCACCTTTAGGTTTAAGACTACCTGCAATGCTCAGAAGCATGTAAGAAACACTCAGATCTTCAGTTACAACATGGCAAGGTTAAGGTACCATAAACAGTCATAACAAAAACAAATGAAGAAGCAGTGGGAAGGAGAAGGTATCTCATTCCCTCCCCTGCTCATGATTACAGCTGCAATATTGCTTCCTTATCTCAGCACTGGTGCTCAAGACTAACAAGCAGACTCTCTGCTTCAACTAGAGCACTGTCTACTTTCCCTGCTTCCCTCAAACAGCCAAGGTACCTGCGGAGTTAGCAAGACGAATGACCCATGGTGACTCCTGTGAATGGCAGAGCCAGCCTCAAGGTAACAGTAAGGTCATCAGTGGGAGTATGTTGCAAGGAAAATAATCTCTTCCTCTCAGCACTGACAAACCATTAGGCTCTATCTTCCTACGATCTTATTTTGTCAAGAGCAGCTGCCTCTGAACTTATCTGTACGAGTCACGTGCCCCCATATTAATCTAACTAGCTAAAAAAATCACTTGATATGAACCTTGATAAATGTGAAGCTGTACCTGTTCCAATAACTTGGCATATGCCTAACTTACGTACGGCAGGAAAAAATGGAGCCGTTGATCCCGATTTTAAGAAAATACCTTATACTTTTCAAAACTGTCTGAAAAAATGAGCAAGGAAAACAAAATTTGAATTACTTTACTGATCATCAATAACAAATACTCTGCCCATATATATTCCTTTCTCTTCTTAAATACATCAAAGCAGCGAAGTAGTTCAGCATCTGAATGTGATCTGAAAAGTCAGCAACTAAATATGAACTTGGCAGTACTTGTTCCTGATCTGAGATACTACTGAAAGACTTCAAGTAAAAAATTCAAAGCAGCAGCAGGGAATAACACCTTTATGCAATACATCTGAGTTTGGACAGTTGATAGCAGATAAAGAATGCCATAGACAGATGACAACATACTCAGCCATTAAAAAGAATCACTTTGAAGTTCAAATTTGTTGACAAATTTTGATAACCTGATTTTGTGCCATTAAGCCATGTCAAATCACGTAATACCTACACTCCAACAGTCATCATGAATGGTACACTAAGTGCTGTAGCTAACTTGACATGAATGCAATTATGCACCCACAACTGATTCAGATCATATTAGTACTGTTGAGTGATTCAGTACTAACAGCTACAGAGCCTTGACCTGAAAAACAACAGAGCTGGAAGGAAAGGAAGCAGAAAATGTTGAAGGGAGAAAGCATATACGCTATTTAGGTATTCACAAAACTATTCTTGTGATAATAAATTTAAGTTTTCCCAAACTGTCAGCATTTTCAACAAAAGCACACGATAATTCTGCTTGGAAATGCTTCCAGAAGAGAATCTTTTCAAAGTTTTGTTCAAGAAATAATCTGAATTTCAATAGGAGTGGAAATCGCCAGTCTCTATCAATAAGGAAAAATTGAAGTGAAGAAAAAAATATTAATGAATACCAGCAATACCTTTCAAAATATCTCAGGTATTCATAAGACCGAAGAGTAAGTCTGCATGGTTGACCTCTTAAGAGCTATCTTTCAAGACGGGATGATGTTATATAATGTGAACAGCAATATCTCTGCTAGTAACAGAAAATCAGCTTACTGTGTGTATTTAAAGTCGATTAGTATATACTCCCTGCAACACACTAAGCCAAAGCTACAACTGCTTTAATTCTACGTCAGATACATGAAAAATCATCTACATCTGAGATATCAAGAACCAATGCTTTATACACTTATTGTTAGAAGTAAGAAAACATCAGGGACAATAACAAACATATCAAAGTAGCTAACATGGTATTACATTAAAAATGGTAAATAACATTAAATATATACAAACCTGTGCAAAGGCAGCGAAAATTCTCACATGTCTTTGGGCATACATCTGAAAACAGTTCAAAGACCACTCTTCCAGCTAGAAGAAAAGAGTGCCATATTTATTATGAAGATACTCATCTTATGAGAATATCATGATATTGAATGGATATTTTTATGTTCTTACCAGGTACATTGTTGATGGCTATGTCAAAAAAGCAACGAGGTCTCTGGACCTTTACTCCCATGGCTTCAAAAGTATAAGTGCTGTAAGTAATAGAAATAAAATTTAGTTTTTCCTTTTTTGTAGTGAAATTATGTGTAAATCAATGCACAAGATTTTACAAAGACAAGAAAAATTGCAGAAAAGCAAGCCTTCAAAGAAACCAAACCTACGTATTTTTAAACATTCAGAAAATGCGAAGTATTTTAGGTCATTTTCAGGCTCTGTAGACCCAATGTTTGCTGCAATAGTATTAAATTTAAACTTGAGTGCCATAATTCTGATGAGGAAATACAAAATGAAAAGAACGCAAGGTATGTGGACAATAAAGCTTGAAGTCTTCTTGCTATCCAGGTGGTACAGGTAATCACCGAAGTTGTCTGCTCCTAAAAAACTATATCCTAGGTAAAATAAGCATCATAGAGAAAAAAAAAAAGAAAACAAATCAGCTCAGAGACCAAACAACTTGTTTCAGTGCTCTCAAACAACTTTTTGCAACTGTTTAAAAAGACTGATTTGCAAGCCTTGTTAGGTTCAGTGTTAGTAGCTAAGGAGGCTGTGAGCTCCACATGCCAGCCCATCCCTCTGGTCAGGGTTACCAGTTTCAGGCCAGGCCCCTTCAGGAACTCATCAGTTGCTGCGGTCTGCAACTCAGTTCAGTTGACCTCGGTTACTATTAATTACCTGGGCCATGAACTACAGCTGTTCAAGAGAAAACACTTCATTTGTCTAGGAGCACAGAAAGGCGAATACGTGAACGTCAATTGCTACACACAAGTAAACACTGCACAAGCCATGCAGGCTTACATTCAGAAATAACAGAACTTTTGCCACAAATTAAGCCAATGGACAAAGAGCAGAAAATAACTTACGATGGTTATAACTTGACAAATCACCAACATACTATCATGTTAAGACTTAATAGTTCAATTTCTTGGGAATAGATTTCCTGGATTCCTGTCACTGCAGTTATCAGGAGCTGCTCTAATCAGGATAAAAAGTATTCTACACGATAAAAATACAAAGATCTTCCATAATTACTGCTCAGTGAAATGATTTTGGCTTTTTATTGCTTCTTTTCCTTTTATGTCATTGCTTATCTCTTTGAGTCACAATCCCCAGAGGCACTTCAAAGAAATGTAGATATGGTGTCTGGGGACATGGTTTAGTGGTGGACTTCACAGTGTTTGATTTACAGTTTGACTCAATGATCTTAAGGGTCCTTTCCAACCCAAATGATTCTATGGCTCTTCATGAAGAATTATAAAGCAGCCTTTCCCTTATCTTTGACTATATAAATCCCTTTATTTTTGCGTAACAAGCAATGTCTTAATCCCATTTGCATCTCCAGCCTTCCAACATTATGTACAGTCATGGCATCCTTTTCCTTTTCTGAAGCCCCATGCCCTTGAATTCCTTCAGAGAGGGGGAAAAAACAATGACAGCAAAAGAATCGGCAAGAATGGAGCATCTTTTCCAGAATCTGGAATACAATCCATCGATTTTCAGTTCTAATTAGTTTTTATTGCCAGAAAGCACTACTCAAATCCAGCTGATGCATTGCATATATTTCTCCTAGAGCTTCACTCATTGCTGCACCATAGAACAGCCTTGAAAAATTCAATTGTCGCAATCTGTCACTCTCACACTCACAAGAGGGGATAAGAAATCAAAAGACAGCATTGTATTGATGTTAGTCCATATTCTCTCTGCTTGAGCTCAGTGTCACTCCTAACGTCTTGCCAAGATTACAGAGTGAAAATCACAAGGACAACGCAGGACTGATTCAAATTAAACACCACTAAGTCATTTATCATGCATGTGATTCTTAGCTTGAGAATACTTTGTAAATGTGTAGAATCTCACTAGACATCCTCCTAGTTGTGTAACCAACACATTAACTTGCACCAGCCAGAGACTCCTCAACAGCAGCAGGCTTCCCTCAGTCTGCTTGATTCGCTCCCTGAAGTGCCAGTTCTCCCCATTAATACAATAAATTTAATAGCCAGGCAGACAAAACTAACAGAAAACACCTGCAGCTGAGAACTTCAATGTTGTTGGGTTAGCGGAAGGCTGACCAGCTCGCCTTGCTGCTACACACACTCTGGTGGCAGTGTTGGTGAGGGGAAGGAGATGAGACAGGTGGGAGCCGACAGACTGCTTTCAGAACTGAAACCAGCCCCAAGGACAGCCATCAACTCACTGCCAGCAGCACAACAGACACTGTACAGCTGCATGGAGTAGGGGAGGAGCAGGACGAGGCTGGCGGGTGGGGTGGATGGGGACTTTTTTCTAGGAAACCTCTCAATAAATGCTACAATAAATATTGTTTGGTGGTAGAACTGACAGTTTTAACTGAACCGAAACATCCAGAGACCAGTAGCGCCACAACTGATCAATGCATTGTATCCAAACTTTAAACGTTTAGCTGTAGAGCTCGAGTGAGAATGGACTTAACTCCTGCTTTACAGGCAATCTGCTTGAGAAACATAAAGGTATGCCTTAACATTTATATATGGTATTTTAGGTAAAACAAACGCGAACTAACTTAATATGTGACAATTTTTATTTCAAATATTGATAATGACTAAAGTCAAATTGCAAAATAAATGTCAATATACCTGCATCAGTCAATTTATAACTCTGTTTTGCAGAGAACAGGGGGGAGAGAGAAAGAATAAAAAGAATTCTACCTAAATCCATCAAATTTGTGAGAATAAGGTTTTCTTTCTCTACATTGTCTCATGAACTGTGGAACAGATGTAGTTTAGTCCATGTTCTAAACATTACTTCCCATGTCCCTTGCATTTTACTCAAATCCTCCAATAACATCCCCTAAATACCAGCTGAACTTATGTCAACTGGTCAGGGTCAGTGCCAACACCCTGGCAGGATAACACCAGGCCAAGTAAATACACAGAAGGCTTCAGCTGATGTTGCCTAGTAAACCAGGCTAAAGTATTGGTGACATTTATCCTACCTACAAGTCAAGCGAGCATTTCCTCCTCAATATACCCAGGTACCCTTTGGACAGTTATTGCCTCAGACAGACCTTCTCCTGAAGCGTCAGAGGGAAAAATACTGATTTAAAAATGATCCATAAACTATTAATTTATATTCAAGTAGGATTTAATACACAATCTTGTACATACTGAAAATTTAAAGCTTGGCTGTATTAAAAGAAAGTACGTGGGTATGAATGTTAAACACAGAACCAACCAAGAAAAACAATTTGAAAATACCAAGAATGAACTCTGAAAATTACAAGTAAAGCTCAGTAGACCTATACATCTGGTAACAATAGAGCTTATTGTTTGTGTATTTACCTCTTCAAATTTATTTTCAATTAGATTGTGCATACTCTTAACGCACAATACTTTCCATTTTTTAATTGCGAACTTGATGGAATTTTACTAGCGAAGGCAACAGGATTTTAACTCCAATCCAAAAGATGTTCACTATTCATACACACAAAAACGTGCTATACAGAAGGGCAATCTTAAGAAGTCAGCTCACTTCATTCCAAAACCCTGTAAGAAAGGACAATGTAACAACACAAGTACTATCCTGAAATGTTCTAGCCACTCATCCTTCTCAACCATCTCCTGTTTAAAAGAGCCTCTGACTAAGTCTAAGGGGAAACTACACCAAAAAACAACCACACTAACAACCAAAACCAAATAAACACTTCAGTGTATCTAACAAAAACAGGCCCGATTGTTTTATTTCTGAAAGTATAATTACATTTCAGCTTAGAGCAAGTTTGTGTTCATTGACAAATACACTAAAAATATTCAGTCTTGTCAGAACAGCTGCATCTATAACAAATGCATCACCAGCTGTGTCTGTCAGGGTTACCACCCCTTAAAACCTCCATCAGACTCCTTATTTTGTTCAAATATTTGCAGCATAAAGCTGGCCAATTTATGCCCAGGCTGTAGCCAGCTGTTCTTTTTCAAAATGATCTGTGTCAACAGAAAAAAAAAAATTCCAAACTGTTCACAAGCATCTCTCTGCCAGAGATCACTCATATGTGTTGATATGCTTGAAAACGTATCTCGGGGAAGTCTTTTCTAAACTACCTGTGCTAGCAAGGATCTGGTGATAATAGTGCTCAATAGCAACCATCTCCTTGTGATTGAAATGGGTTTGAAAGCACTCAGAGATGCACACAACTGAAGTATCAACATGTCACACACCTCACAGAGAGCTGATGGCAAGCAGCAATACAGTAGTATTTCCTAGTTTTACGAGGAGAAAAACACATCTCTATTTGTAAATATGCTGAACAGGTTATGGGACTACGTATTTGTTTCAGTCCCTGCACAGGACAGAACAGATTTGGAGCAAAGATGTATTCAGTAGGAAAAAATATGTATTGTGTACTATTCCTTCACTTCTTTTACTGTCATCATCAGCTCTCCCTTAAATTTCTCCTCGACCTTGCCTTTATATTTGTTTCTTTGCATCGATTTACAACTATCTTTTGCACTGGTCATCATTGAACGAATTGAACAAGAAAACGCATAAACTTGCATTCTGAGCATTTTGTTTCGCAACATCTACAAATGCAGGAAGACAAAACTACACTGATTCATACTGCAAAGATAGCCATCTGGTATCTTCAGAAATACATTTTTAAGCAAAACTTTGAGTCCAGAAAATGCAAATGCACAAACTGAATACTGAACACATATCACATTCGCTAAGGAAGTGGTACCAGTCCTTTGAAGCCAATGTAAATATGGGCTGATACCAGAACAGAGGGCTCACACATCCATGGGTTAGGCTTTCACACAGGTGCCCACTAGCTGCAGAAGAACCACCCTTTCCTGCTGCCTCCACGAAAATATTTGGCAGCAGCACATATCAGCTTAAAGTGATGATGGAGCCATAGACTAAAAATGTTCTATGTTCATTCCAATGTGGAGTACACCAAAAATGAAATTTATGATTGTGAAACGGAAGATGTGAAATTTTGTTCCTAGCTCCATTCCCACGTCAGAGCTCCCAGCTGCATTATGATGATACTGAAAGTGTGAACTATAAAAATCCAAACAGCCCAACACTCAATCTCCATCGTTCCCTCAGCATTTTCCTGAAACACCACCATCTTTTCCCCTGTGTTTCACCATCAAAAACCCATTGAATTAGTAGCAACGACAACTAAGGAAATTTCATTTTACTGATTAGCAGCACAGGATGCTTGTTGTCAGCAGACTTAGGAATAAGGTACTACATGTGGGACACATTTCAGGTTTCAAATACTGCCTTTGTGTTCTACACAAGTCTATGAAACTTACATAGGAAGACTTTCTACTCATCATCAGAAATCACATATTAAAGGTTTTCAACCTGACTGCCTCTTCTAATGGTATTCAGAAGGAAAATTCCAATGATAAAGACTTAACATTTCTGCAGGCAAAAAGTGATTGATACCACTTTACATCCTTCTCCAGAATAATGCCACAAGTCTTTTTTTCACTATGGACAACACATTCTTCCTCTCCCCCCCAAAAAGAGAAATCCGATTAAGGGATACCTGGCAATATCAACTATTGCCTTCCACAGACACAAGGCAAGAGCTTGCCATTCTCTTAGGACCATTTAAGAAAACACCATCCCAGACAGGTCGTGACTAAATATGCAGTACACACTCCTCACACTACCGCACTGCGCAGTTAATTTCCAATACATTCAGTATATTTTTTGCATCTATTAACATGAGCCTTCTTGTACTAACATACCCAGTTATAACATCTCAGCTGGAATAACGTAATATTCAGCTGAGAAGGTAGTATCTTTCTCTTGAACTATTTAAACAGAATTACAGGTTCCTACTAGACCTTGTCCTTTCTTTTATTTCCCTAGGAGACACCTACAATGAAAAAGATGTTAAAATATCTAACCATATTCTTGTCAATAGAAAGTGAAAAGCTTTGTTTTCAAAAGTTAATTGTGATTTCCTACTAATTTATGCAGAAAGCACCTTTTCTTCCCCTTTTAAGATCTGTGAAATTAATACAGGAGTTTTCTCCCAGGTCTGCACACAAATAACTGCCTTCCTTGATGCTCACTGCTCCCTCACAAGCAGGAAAAAAAAAAAGCTATTTTGATTCTACTACTACTAACCAGAAAGTGGACTATAATAGCCCTGAGAACACAAATTTCTACTTTAAAACTCATTATAATCATAGAATACTTTCACGCGCATGCCACAGGCAGTCATGCCTTGCTCAAAGCCTGAAAACCTCCAGGAATGAGGCATCCACAACTTCTCTGGGCAACCTGTGCCAGTGCCTCACCACCCTCACAATAAAATGCTATGAAAAAGCAAGCTTTAGCACTGCATGAAAGGGAAAAAAGTTTTTAAAGGGTCTAGTGTACTCTTCAAGTCTTAACCATTAGGATCCCCAAACCAAGTGGAATTCCTTCCCAGCCCTGTTATTGAAAATGAGAATAAGCCAAGACCATGAAACAGGAAGATAGTCCTTAATGCAGACCCATATTTGCCAATGATAACTAAAAACTTTGTTCCATTATCTTTCGTTTTCACATTATCCTCCTTTCTCTACTACTTTGGCTCTAGAATCTTTCCCTCCCTCTTCCCAGCCTCCTACTAAACCTCACTCCATTAGAAGACGGCCAGTTTTGCTCCCTGGCACTCACTGATGCAGCTTACAAATGGAAGCTGGCTCCTAACACCATGGAGGAGTGAACTGGTAGTGGAGACATCATGCTGCGGCAGAGTAAAATCCTCCATTGCAAAACATATTCTTCACTCCAAATCCTCACATAATCCACAGATTTTTTGAGATTCTAAGGGGAATAAGAAAATTTTCTTTTGATAACAGCTTGATGACTGCTAAGCTAACCTAAAAACCCCTTTTGTTTCACAAAAGGGGACAAAATGGCAAGTAAGACATACAGTCCCATAGAGCGCTCTCAGAGGATTACTATGTTCACATCCTTTATATGTTCCCCTTCATGTGCAGGAAAGTTTTTCAAAATTTCCTAAATAACTTCTAAAAGCTGATAAACCAAGTTCGCGAGTTTAGATAAGGTAATGCTTCATATATGTGCAAATTCCATATTTTTATCATGGTAGCACCTAAAAATTTGAGTCATGCTGGACCCCAATGCATTAATGAATGGGAATAGTGAAACAAAATGGCAGAAATAAGATAAAGCAAAAAAAGAAACCCAAACAAAACTATAAACATTTATCCCTGTCCAAAGAACAGTCTCTTCTGTAGGCAGTATAGAACACATGAAACCCAAAATATTCTCTGAGAAGATACATCTTATTTCATAAGAATTTATGCAAAAGAAATGTCTTATGTTACTCTTCAAATAGGTCTTAGATGACTATTTAAATATAATTAACGTAACTAGTCAAACATTAGGCAATTCCTCGCAAAACTTACTTCTTTATCACTGTTACTGAAAATACTTTTATTGAATAATTCTGACTGAATTATAAAGCAACATTTAGCACTATAGTAGATATCTCGTCCACATTTTCAATCACAAACCAGTTTGGGTTGGAAAGACCTTAAAGATCAACCAGTTCCAATACCCCTGCCGTGGGTAGGGACTCCTCCCACTGGATCAGGTTGCTCAAAGCCTCATCCAACCTGGCCCGGAACTCCTCCTCCACAACTTCTTTGGGCAAACTGTTCCACTGTCTAACCACCCTCACAGGAAAAAATTTCCTCCCAATATCTAACCTAAATCTTCTCTCTTTCAATTTCGAACTGTTATCTCTCGTTCTATCACTACTGTTTCCTCCTAAACCTCTCTCCTTCAAAACCTCCTCAAAGACTCCACGTACAACCACGTACACATTGTACTTAATAGTTTGGTCGTGGCTGCAAACAAAACGAGCACTAAACTTGTCACTCGTGACAGCCTCTGAAGTGCCTCACGAAATCCCTAAGAGAGAGCGGCACAGGGCCCTCCTGCCGGCCACGGCAGCTCCCGAAGGCTCCTCTTCGCTGGGAGAGGCCTGCAGAGGGGAGAACATGTGGCGCGGACACAGCCCGGTTCCTTCTCCTTCCAGAGGAGGAAGGACTCATTCAAACTCCCGAGAAGGCGCCAGGCAGCCGCGGGGCAGGCCGGGCCGGGCACCAGGCAGCCCCGGGGGAGGCCGTTCTGCTGCGCAGCGGCCGCCCGGAGCTCCCACCGGGCACGATTCCCGCCAGGCCCCAGCCGCCTCTTCGCCCGCCCCTCCCGCTCCCCGGTGCCGCCGTGCCCCGCTCCCCTCAGGGACCCGCCCTCCCCGGGGGCTGGGGCGCCCCCCGGAGCAGCGCTGGGCGCCCCGGCCCGCCGGGCCCGCTCGGGGGGCGGGTGCGTGTGCGTGCGCGAGTACCGGTCACGGGAGCCCCCGCCGCCGCCCCCGCCCCGCTCCCACCCGCGGCTCCAGACCCGCGACGCTGCCCCCTTTGCCGCCCCCGGGGCCGCTGCCCCCGAGCGGCCGCGTGGCGCGCGACGCCGCCACTCACACTCACCGCGCTGGCGGCCGCGGCCCCGCGCTCCCCGCGCGCGCTCAGCGCCTCGCCGCCATGTTAGCGCCGGTGCGGCATGGACTGCGTCAGTGCGGGGAAGGGGCGGGCGGGGGCGAGGGGAGCGGGGAGAGGGGAGAAGCGGCGCTGCGGCCCAGGAAGGGTGAGGGCGGTGGAGGGGGGGGGGGAAGGGTGTCAGCGGCCGCACTGCAGACCTCCTCGGGCGCGGGGGCTGCTCGGAGGCAGCTGGGGCGGTGGGGGCAGGGAGGGAGGGAGCCGCCTCCTCCATTAGCGCCACCCATCTCCCCTCCCCTTTCGTTTGATCCGCCCCCTCCCGCCCCGCCTGGGGGGACCCGGGCTTAGCGCGGGAATCGCTGGCGCTGTTGCAGAGCGGGTAGGTTCCCAAACGCGTCCCGGGACACTGCGGGCCTTCACCACTGGCGGGCTGGCTCAGCGAAGAGCCCGGGAAACGGCCAAGGGATTGGTAGATGGAAGGTCCGAACAGCACTGCTGTTTCTCCCACAGCACCTGGAACAAGTCATTAGGAAGAATTGAAATGGGAATTTAGACCCACTGCGTGCAGCGTTCTGATAGCCCTATCCCATGTGTTGCCATCCAAAGTTAATTTCAGATTATCTTAAAACAGGGACATGAAAGTTTATGACAAAGCACAAAGTTGTGGGCTCCTCCAAAATTAACCAGGATTTTACAGGGAAGCAGGAACCCCCTTGGTAGGGCTGTGATTAAGACCCACGAGTACTGGGGTTGGTAACGGTACCTAACAGCAGGGAATGGGAGCCCTATCACTGGCTGGCGAAAAGTCTGCTGAAAGCAGGAAAACACATTTTCTCCTCCTGATTTTCTGAAAAAAAGAAAAAAAGAGAAACGGACTCCTGTGAGTTTTGAAATCCTGATAAAGTTGGTGACTTTGGTAAATCAACACTGGCTTCAGCACAGCAAGCTTTGATAAATCTTGTCTTCCCCTACATAAACAGCTTAAAATGTAAGGTAATTTTATCTAGCATTTTTTATTTGATTTAGGCATTATTAATTGATTTTATCCAAAGGCATTTGACAAGTCAAAAGAGAAAAGTTCAGCAGCTTGTAAATGAAAAATATACATGATTTGCAATATATGTGTTGCAACATGTGTTAGAGTTGTGGTCCAGAACTCATACTTGTTCTTTTTCACAAAATATAAAAAAATGATAATGTAAAATAATGTTAATTCCAGTATAGTGAAGCCAAATTCTTGTACTTCACCCATCAGTCCCTTTATGATTTTCCTAGGCAAGAATGACGTTTTCCTGCTCAGTATGTTACATAAACATTGGTTTTACTAATACAACCTTGGACCTTTTTTATTATTATTTCCTTTGTAAGGTCTAACTGGTTGCACTTTCCCCTTTCTCCCTACATTCCCTGACATCTCAGCTTATGGGAAATGCTCTGCCTTGGGGCACGGGCAGAATGAAGAACAGCATAGGGAGCGCTAAGGCTGAACCACATGCTCGTTCCAAGTGAGCAGAATCCATCTATGGCTGGAATGCAAGAAGAGCTGTGTGAAGAAGTAAGCTGAGGACTTCTCAGACTGTGTTCTGCAGGCGCAGAGAAGTCTCACAAGTTGTGCAGATGATACTAATTCCTTTCTTTTCTCCTTTAACCGAGCTGGGTGCTGGACTTCGCCATTTCAGCAGCCCTCAGTGCTGGCAGACAGTTGGCATCCTGGGGTGGTGTGGGAGCAGCAGCTGGAGCCGTGGCTTTGCCCTGCTGAAAGAAGTAGTTACTATTACAAAAAGTGGAATGTTTTGATTTGAGCTAAAGTAGAATTAGCTTTCTACAGAATTAGTGTTCTAGCTAACTTCAGTGTCATCTGAGTAACGGTATTTTTTGAAAGTTAGACAGAATGTCCATCTGATAACATGTTAGCATGGCATTTTCACAGCATTTTCCCAAACATTGTCCAAAGAGAAATGATAACGTCCTGTGTTAATTATGATATGCGCAGAACAGATGTGTCTCCCTCTTAAGTATTTCACTATCTAAAATGCAAGGCCAGACAGAGCTGGCTCCGATGCTCCAATTAGCAGAGATTTGGCTGTTGTGAAGTTCGTAATAACATTAAAATTAGTCCTTGGAAAGTAACGGAATGTGCATAAGATTTCTGGAAAGATTTATACATATGCATGTAAGTGGGAAATACATACTGTCCCAGCTCTTGTCTCGGTATGCATAACTGATGGAAAACATTCCCTCACACGTTCAAGCGCTGTAATAAAGGATGCTGCTCTCTAAAACTCCAAAACGCGCCCTTAGAGTTTATTTGCCTGCATTTTCGGTATCACTGCGGGAGGGTCCGGCCTCGCTGCTCGCCCCGCAAGAAGGGGACAGGCACAGTACAGCCCCCCCGCAGGGCGCGGGCTGCCCCGCCAGCCGTCCGTGCGGGGCCGCCCCCGCGGGCCGCGCCGCCCTCTACTGCCCCGGCGGTTCCGGGGGGCGGGCTGGGAGCTTCCGCGCGCGGCGCTACCCCCTGCGGCCGCCACGGTGAGGGGCGCGCGGCGGGTTGGCCCTTGCGTGCGGGGGTAGGGGACAGCGGGGCCCTGGCCTGCGGTCTGTGTGGCGGCTCTGCGCGGCCCCCGCTCTGCCTGCCGCGCCACGGGGCCGGATCGCGCGGCAGAGAAGGAGGAGGCGGGGCCCGGCGTGAGGTAAGGCCGCGGCGGGGGCCCGGTCAGGCGCGCCCTGCCCGCTCGACCTGAGGCGGCTCTGGCGGGCGGGGAGAGCGCCCGGTGTCGCGGGAGCCGCGCTCCGAACGCTCTGTCCCTGGCATTTTTAGTGGTCCTGTCCTTGGGCAGTGGCGGGCGGCCACCTTTCCTCCTTTATAGAACGCTTGCCGGCGAGCCGTAGGGTGTAAATACTGCCTTGGAAACGCTTCCTGGCTTTCAGGTGATAGGAAACCACTTGCTTGTCCTTTTATTGTGTGTTTTGCATGGTAAGTAGAACACTTTAGAAACGGTTATTTAAGTAGGTAGAAATTTCCTATTTTCGATCTATGTAAGTTTCAAAATGTCCAATGTTTCATATTGATTTTCTTTTTAGAATTAATTAGTTTAAAATTGCACACAAGCTTGTGGTAAATCACTTGCATCTGCTAAATACCTTCCAGAAAGGGGAATATTTGGAAACTTCCTGCAGACTGATTTAGATGGAAGTCCTAGTTCCTGATTACTAGGATAGGGGATAAGGTCCACTGCAGCAGGAGGAGGGGAAAGGATATGTTACCTTGTCTTAGAAGGAAATTATTGATGCTGAAGTTTCAGGTGTCTACTTCAGCCTGTCGTCTGGCAGCTTGGCTGGCCAGTACTGTGGAGAGTAAACGTGAATTGATATTGTAACTAATTTTTCCGTTGCTTGGGCATATGAAAATAGAGGAACAGTAAGCAAGGCAAAAATACACTAGTAAAAGGCCTTTTCTTAATGTTCTGTAATACAGTACATGAAATCTTAAAACCATGTTTAAATATACTGGTATTCTCTGAAAAGTATTTGTCTGATGCTGTCTTAGTTCTTTAAAACAGGATTAAGAAAAAAACCTTGTTCGTTTGCAGCTGAGACTCTACATGGTCATACAAAAAGGTGAAAAATATATGTTGGTTTTCAAACCGCACTTTATTGTCATGTTATGAGAGGGAATTTTTTTTTTTTTCCCATTAACTGGGTAGTCTGTATAGTTATTAATTCTGGCAACTCTGTCTTGTGGCTTCTGCTTAGAAGCTGTTGATAGAATGATCTGCTTTTGTTTATCGTCGCGGTGTCTGATTTGCACTGTCTACATGCATCTATGTGGCGAAAGAGAGCAGAAAAGGTATTTTTAATTAACTGGAAAATCGATGGGGTAAAAAAATTGTCAAATTGTCTGGGACATGTGGTTAATTTAGTACTTGAGACTTTGTGGAAGATGACTGGATTGTGATTTAATAGTGGCTTGAGCAGCCTTTGTTCTGTATTTTAGCTTTTTCATACACAGCATAAAATCTCATAAGAAGTCCCAGCTAATTCTAAAAGCATGTGGCCGTATACTAAGAGGAAAAAGCCAAAAATACATTTTGTGGAGATTACATGGAATAAATAATGTCACACAACTATTTTCAGTAATAAAGTAGACTAAATCCTTTGTAAAGACAACTATTATATGCCACAGATAGAAGCAATAAATGCAATCTCTGAGAAGAGACTATAAATCAAATCATTATAAATGATATTTAATATATAATATCTGGAAAATGTCTACCTTTTATTTTTGTATGCTTTCATTTTAGATAGGGAAGGAAACATTTCATATGACAACAGATCATAAATTAAAAAGACTTCATTTTAGCTTTCCTTCTATTTGCCTCAGTGTCAGGAACAGTACTTTATTCACTGAAGCTGATGGTGCAGACATCAAAAGAAATACTGCTATATCCAATTTTGTGGAATGATTTCAGTATCTTACATAGGCTGCTTAAATAAGATTTATTTTTTTTATCAGTAGATCTAGTGTGTGCTGCTGCCATTGCCTTGATCACGTAACACTGATGGAATCATGCCTACAGTCGCAGAGCATTCAAGTTTGCTGAAGGTATGGTATGTTGGTAATTTTTGTTGTTAATGATTATATCTCCTAAAGGAAGACTTCTAGACTTTTCCATTATCTCTGAGTTAAGAGAATTTGATGGGTCTTTTTAGGTGTACCACAACATTTACCAGCAGTCACTTGTGTTCTGCAGCTTCTAATCAGTTTTTTAGGCTGTAGAATACATGAATGTTAGCAATGTTACCAATTGGGGATATATTAAGAAACCAAATTAATATTTAATAGATTTCGGTAGGTGAGGTTGTAGCTTCCAGTAAAATTTGGGGATTCGGGTTGCTTTTCTTTTGTGCAGTGGGTGATTTCAGCTGATGCCTTGTAGCTGATCAGTATTCTATATTACAAATGTGGTCAGCCTTCCTGCCTAGAAGCCATGTACCAAAATTGTTATGTGTTTACCAGACATAGACCATATATTACAGAGAACAGAGAGGAAAGTAAGCTCTGGGAGAGGCTCATAGACAGGACGCAGTAGATAGCACTGTGGGATAGATGTGCATATAGAGCTAGAGGTAGCCAGTGATGCCAGCTCAGGAGCTCTTGCTATCTCACTTCCTTTTACCACCAATAGTTGTATTTTCTGGCAGACCCCAGTTTGGGACTATGGGGTGGCCTAGTGAGAGCTAACCTAACTTGATTTAGTCATGTTAAAAAGCTCAGCTTTGCCTTCTCAGTAGCAGCATGATAGCACATGAGCCCTTTCCTTCATCTACCAGCAGTCCTGGCTGACTGGGAAAGGGCCACTTCACTGGGGATTGGCAAATGTTACACCCATTTACAAGAAGAGTCGGAGGGAGTATCCGGGGAACTACAGGCCTGTCAGTATGACCTCAGTACTGGGGAAGGTCGTGGAGCAGATCATCTTGACTGCTATCACACAGCACACACAGGGCAATTGGGTGACCAGCCCCGGTCAACATGGGTTTATGAAAGGCAGATCCTGCCAGACCAATCTGCTCTCTTTCTGTGACAAGGTTACCCATTTAACACATGAGAGAAAGGCTGTGTATGTCATCTACTTGGACTTTGGTAAAGCCTTTGACACAGTTTCTCACAGTATTCTGCTTGAGAAACTGGCTGCCATTGGGCCGGACGAGCATAGCCTCTGCTGGGTGAAAAAACTGGCTGGATGGCCGGGCCCAAAGGGTGGGGTTAAATGGAGTTAAATCCAGTTAGAGGCCGGTCACGAGTGGTGTTCCCCAGGGCTTAGTGCTGGGTCCACTTCTGTTCAATATCTTTATCAATCATCTGGATGAAGGGATCCGGTGCACCCTTAGCAAGTTTGCAGATGACACTAAACTGGGTGGAAGTGTCGATCTGCTTGAAGGAAGGGAGGATCTGCAGAGGGATCTGGACAGGCTGGATTGATGGGCTGAAACCAATGGGATGAGGTTCAACAAGACCAAGTGCCAAGTCCTGCACTTGGGACAAAACAACCCCATGCAGAGTTACAGTCTTGGGGAAGACTGTCTGGAAAGCTGCCTGGCAGAGAAGGTCCTGGGGGTGTTGGTTGACAACTGGCTGAATATGAGCCAGCAGTGTGCCCAGGTGGCCAAGAAGGCCAATGGCATCTTGGCCTGTATCAGCAACAGTGTGGCCAGCAGGACCAGGGAAGTGATAGTGCCCCTGTACTCAGCACTGGTGAGACTGCACCTTGAGTACTGTTTTCAGTTTTGGGCCCCTCGGTACAAAAAGAACATTGAGGTGCTGGGATGTGTCCAGAGAAAGGCAACGAGGCTAGTGGAGGGGCTGAAGAACAAGTGCTATGAGGAGTGGCTGAGGGAACAGGGGTTATTTAGCCTAGAGAAGAGGAGGCTGAGGGGAGACCTCATCACTGTCTACAACTGCCTGAAAGGAAGTTGTGGTGAGGTGGGTGTTGGTTTCTTCTCACAAGTGACAAGTGACAGGATGAGAGGAGATGGCCGTAAGTTGCACCAGGGGAGGTTCAGACTGGACATCAGGAAAAATTTCTTCACTGAAAGGGTGGTCAGGCACTGGGACAGGCTGCCCAGGGAGGTGAATGAGTCACCGTCCCTGGAGGTGTTTAAAAGATGGGTAGCTGGGTTTCTCAGGGGCATGGTTTAGTAAGGTTGGACTAGATGATCTCAGACATCTTTTCCAACCAAATGATTCTGTGATTCTGTAAAGGAAGGGGGTTTTAAATTTGAAAACTTACCAAGTGGACTGAATTTTCTTAGTGTTTGTGAGCATGTCAGTGTTCCTTGTTGATCTCTTCTCTGAGGAGAATCCGGGCTGTAGGGTTTTTTCAAGCTTACCTTACTCAGAACATTGATTTTATCTAGCCCTTATGATTATATTTAACGGCTTTAATTCCATCTCATTACAGGTACCTCAGAATTGAATTCTTCTTCATTCAGTGACTGTACAGTATGAAAGAAATATTATCTGTTTTTCAAATACCTGAATTTTTTTCTTTGTAACAACATGGTTTACTGTGAAAAGTGAGTCTTTCTGGACACTGTAAAAGCAACTGATAGGCACAGCAAAATGCTTTGTTTGAGGCAGGTTTGCTTGTTTACACTGAGACGTTACCAAGCTCGGACTCTGAGTAGTGATTTACTTTTAAGCCAGATAAATAGCTGCACCCATGAAGATGAAGTGTTCAGCCTTATTGGAAGGAACAAGGCCAGGCTTTCGGAAAAGCATGTGGGAATTGCGTTGAACGTGCTGTGGCAATTGCAAAAGAAGAGGCCACATCTATTAAGGACTAGTGACTATGTAAGAAATCACTCCCAGTTTCTTACTCTTTGCATTTTAGCAGAAAATAAGGTGGAACACATGGAAGATGAGGCCATAGTGGACACCCTGTATAGTATTCTGAGGTAAACAGCATTATATTGAATTCCAAGTCTATACCTTTTGTATTTGAAAATAAAGAGAGATGGATTTTTGGCTACAAAGCCATCCTATAAGGAGATCAGGAGATTGCCCTGTCCCAGCTTTTTTACTCCGATTGTGTGACACTAACGATTAACATCCTGTGCCTCAGTCTTTGAGATGCAGGCAGAACTGGTCTAGTTTGCACTGCCAGAAAATAGAGTTCTGATTATTAATGCATGAATGTTTATAATTTATTTGAATGGAAGGAGTGGTAGAAAGTAAAACATTATGATAAATAGTGAAAGGACGCGTCTTATTTCTTCCTAATTTTTGAAGCAAACTTCAAACTATTACTTCTTTCTTTTAAAGGCTCGATGCTGACAACCACGATTCTCTAGCAGAAGTGCTTGTTACAGAAGCGTGGAAAAGAATAGAAAGGCAAGTACTATACTAGCATGCTTTGTGAAAGTTGTAAGTTGCAAGTGTGATTTGCTTTGTGTGAGGCTACACAGAGTTCTCGGAGAGTGTTTACAAGATGTTTTAAACATTGTGTGAGTATTTTAAATGTCAATTGTATTTTTTAATGTTTTGGGAATTATTTTTTACATATAGAGGCTTTGGGTATTGATGGACTTCATACACAAATGCTTGAGAGATTCAGATGGAGCAACAATAGTGACAGACACTTAAGATTGTGGTTTATATTGCCTGTGTAGATTTGTGTGTTTGAAGTGAATGGTTATAATATTTACAGTTTTATCTTAGTATGTGCTGTCCAGCTCTTAAATGATTGTTAAACCCTACCTATCTCAATTTTGATAAAAATCTTTTGTATTATAACTTCCAACAATTTCCCTTTGCATATTTTTTTTGTTGTTGGATTTTGTTTTGATTTTTTTTTGGATATTGTAATTTTCGTTCTTTAATCTCAGATCAGTGGCAGAAGCTGGTGTGTCTTGGCACCGGCATCACAGAGTTGCCTCTTACAGCTTAACACCTGGGGCATCTTGGCAGCTAAATAAATTCAATGTAACCAGAACACAAAATGACATTCAGGTTATAAGTTGCTCACATTCATTTTAGCTGTTAGACATCGTTGCTTGAGAATGTAATCTTTACAGACTTCTTACACTGATTTGGTTCAATTAAGAACATCTGATTTGTGCAGAGCTCCATGTGTACAATATGATGTAGTATGAAACACCTAGGTGTTTTGGCCAAGTTCACTATAGGTGATGAAATAGAAAATGCTTAGATGTTTTGTTTCCTTGTTGTTTAAGTTGAATCTAACCTTGTCTTTAATGTAACTGTTGAAGTAGATTTTTGTCTCTAGTTATTCACTAGAAATAAAAGGTAAATATTCTTTATGTCTTTCTTTGATGTCTTGACAGGCTTAGTTTGCCAGCTCTGTCTAAGTTCGCATTGTGTTTATGCAAGCAATGCAGACATTTCAGTCCTGTAATTGGCAAAGTAGCTCATATTGTGGACATGAAACTGGATTCTATACAGGATATAAGGTAAGTGTCAAGAAGAAATTGAATAGCAGGAAAAACAATATGTCACATTTGCTAGGCTGGCTTTGCTGAACATTTTCCCTTTTCCTCAAGTGGAGGTTGCTTTTCTTCAGTTTGAGGATTGTGGGAAAAGAGATAATTTGTATTCGTGCATTGATTTTCACAGACGGGTCTGCTTAGGTGAATGCAGCACCTGCTGGACTGTCTCCCATGCAGGGAACAGGCTGAGAGAGCTGGGCTTGTTTAGCCTGGAGGAGGCTCCAGAGAGACCTTACAGCAACCTTTCAGTGCTTAAAGGGGGCCTTATAGGAAAGCTGAGGAGAAACTCTTTTATCAGGGAGTGCAGTGATAGGATGAGGGGTAATGGTTTTAAGCTGAAAGATGGGAGATTTACATTAGATACTATGAAGATATTTTTTTCTGTGAGGGTGGTGAGTCACTGGCACAGATTGCCCAGAGAAGTCATGGACTGCCTTCCCTGGAGGTGTTCAAGGCCAGGCTGAATGGGGCTTTGAGCAACCTGATCCAGTGAAGATGTCCCTGCCCATGGCCAGGGTTTGGAATCTTTAAGGTCTCTTCCAACACAAACCATTTTGTGATTTTCCCAATGATTTTGTGAAGAATTTCTTTAGAACCAATTAAACAATTAAAAATGTTGTTCTTACAATGGAAAACCAGCAGATATTGCTTTATCCTGATTCTAAATTTTACATGTCTTTTTTTCTGAGAATTTAGAGGCTATTAATTTACCAGAAGGTGTTTTTCTTCCTTGGCATTGCTAGTTTCCTATTGTGACTAGCCACAAGGAGTCTTAAAGGCAATCTTATTTTCATTTATCTTCAGAGCATTTTTTTTTGTCAACTTGCATTAGTCAATTCTCCTGCTAGTGTGTCTAGTACCTTAATATTAGAATTACTTAAAACCTGGCCCTAGTCAAAGAAGTCCAAGCTGCTTTTTCTTGCCTTTGTTCCCTCTGGGCCATTCTTCCTTTTTTTGTGCTTTATACAGCACCAGCAGTCCCAACACTTACATTTGCGGATGTGAGGAGTGTGCTTGTAAAACTTGTTGAATGGAACTGCGTTTATTTACAGAAATGACTGTCTCTGTGGTCATAAGTTTTATTCCCTTAGGAAAGGATTCTTAGGAGTAACAATGACTCTTCTCTCCATTCTGTTGCTCGAGAATTGTTTGGGTTTCTCTGGTTTCCATTGAACATTAATGATCTTTTTCCAAATTTCAATCAGGCAAGTTAGGGTCTTGCTTTGTAAGGGATGGCTGAAAAATCCCAGTTGTTTCAGAAATTCACTGCAAGCAGAATTTTATTTTAGTAGGAGAAATGGTTTTTGCTCATATATTTTTTTCTGCATTAGATTTAAAATTGCTTTTTACACAGAAGCCAGCAACACCCTGACTGACCTTCCTTTTGTGTGGTTTATTTAAGGAGTCTTAAATTTGTTACTTATCATGTTCAGTGTGTAAGTGTAAAATCTTTTGAATCTTTTAGGGTCTTCTCAGTTTTGATGATCAGCATATCTGATGTTATCTCACAGAGTTTTCAAGATCGGTTACTACTCAAAGCTGGACAGCTCTTAGAAGAGGATGAACTCCACTTCAACTATGCCAAAAGAATACTCCAGTTTCTTCAAAATTTTAAACTGAGATATCATCCATTGCTAGAAAAATGCAACAGGATTTTCCTTAAAAGTGCCTCCCATCTTGATGTACACAATATTAATCTTATTTTTGGACTGTACAAGCAGCTGGGTTTTGACAGTGCTGAGTTCCGCTTGATTGCTAAACAGGTGCTGTCTGAAACTATAGATGATTATGATGATCCTGAAACCTTTGCAAAATTATTTTTTTCTCTCGGGCCTATGGCAGAATCCAAGGTAAGAGAAAGGTAAGTTTATTAACAATCTTGTCTTATTTATGATATATGCGTATTCTTGCACAGAAATAAAAAATATACTGGTGTTTGGAGGAATTTCTGAACCGGTCTGTGAGCTGAGCATTGGGTGTCCTAGTTGCAACTTTGTAGCAATGCATTATTTTATAATGGAAACACTGTCATAGCAGTTTGTCTTAAAATAGTTCGGTAGAATCCTGGATCCTGCAATTGAGTGGTACATAAATGCTGTTATGCAAGGCCATCTTGTAGCTCTGTTTCTTAGACTGCAGCCTTCCTTTCACAGGGGATGCTAGCAAAAAATCTTTCTTTGTCTCCTGAGAAATACATGCAGTGGTATGTGTTGCTTTTTCCTTTTTAAGACTGGCAGTAGCTGAAACAGCCTGGGTCTTGTTCTATCCCAGTTTGCTCTGTTGCATCCTATTCTGTATGAAGGGCTGTCAGCAAGGAACACTTCAGCATTTATTTAGCAATTAAAGCATAGCATTGTGTGGCAGATTTTTCTCTGCCTGTTTTTCTTGTGCTACAAAATCCTGTTTGGGGGTGGTATTAGTCATGGGTCTCTCAAAGTCTGCAGTTTTAGATAGACTTTGCTGTGTTAATTACAATTAGTCACATTTTCAGAATTTTCTTCATGAACATTTGCCTTTATGCAGAGATCTGGATATACTGTAAGGCTGTGTTGGTTTTGCCGTAGCTGACTTAGTTCCAAAAGCCTTTTCTAGAATTTCCTAAAAATTTATTTTGTTTTTGGTATAAATCAGTGTGATGTAGAAATGTAATTTGCTTTATTTGCCCCAGAAACAGTTCATCTCCTCTTTGATTCTGTTATTTGTAGCTTGCTGATTGATCGTGAATTGTTTAATGTCTTAGGGTACCTTCCCTGCTTCTTGGCTACTATCAGGATAGTTGGGCTCACTGGTTTCTAGCATCCCATGCTCCTCTGACACACTCACATCTCTTTATCTGTGCCATACAGATCAACTATTTAGAAGAAGGGTCCACAGAACAAAGTTCTTGAGTTTGGGGAAATTTGTTTTTTCTGTATTTCCTGAATTAGTCTATTGGTTCTTTCTCTCAGCCAAAGAAAATGGCTTCAGTCTTTGCTGGAGATTTTCAGCCGTTTTCCTTTGAAAAATATGTCTTTTATTTTCCCTTTTAGGTTGCTGTTAACTGCAGTGCGCATGGCAGAAGAATTTAGCAGTCACCAAGTATTGGTAATACTGAAAACGATGCAGAAAATGAAATGCAGACATTCTCATCTACTCAAAAAGTAATGGTTTTGATACCACTAAGAAGTTGTGTTCTCTAGCTAAACTACTTCCACTTAGTATGGAATACTGTATAATATCCAGTAAGCTGTGAGAAGAGTCACTTGCACACAAATGCATATACAGAGTATATAATTAGCTATTGCAGATTTTAGAATATCACAGCTTAACCCAGAAGTACTTGAGGCAATTTAGGAATTTCAGAGAAGGGCATTTCAACCCTACCTAGTTGATGTAACATTTGCACATAAGCAAAAAATTGTAGGTGTTCCTATTGGAGTAAACTTGGATATGGCAACAGATTCAGCAGAGTTAAATGAGCAATAACTGGATTGAATGTAATTGTGATGAGGGCTTTAATTTTGTAATTCACTTATGTGGAGAGAGGCTGCTGTGGAGCACTGTCAAAACTAAGAGTGGAAAGGAGTGCTAGTGCGTGCAAACTTCCATCTAGGTACTGCGCACCACAGGACACCCTTTCTTCGTGTGAGATGTGGGGTTCTGCAGTATCTTCTGTTCTTCTGTATTAGCATAACACGATGTCATCTTTTTCTCTTTGTATTCAGAATGGCTTTTGTTCTGCACAAGCACTTGGATAGCTATCACGTATTGCAGTTGGTACAGTTAACACAGTACTTGGTGGTGTTGCGTTGCCAGGATCTGGAACTGTTTGCCAAACTAAAAATGTTACTACTTGGGTAAGTGTGTCTTCTTGCTATTTAATATATCCTTTTGATACTTTAAATAACAAGCTAAGATATTAAATTTTTTTTTTTTTCCATAAAATACAAAGAAGTAGCAGGCTGTTGAAAGTATTTGATTCTATTAAACACGTAAATCAGAGGTTAGGAAGTCGTCTTGACTGTAGAGCCAGTAGATATGGTATCTTCTAAAAATAGATTTTTTTATTCTTGGCTGCTGCAATATAATGAGATTGAACATGAAATTTTGATTGGTACTTTATAGGAAGGGTAGCTATTAATGTCTTCTTTCATGTTTGAAGGAACAAGTAATGAAAAATATACAGTAAGAATGCCATGGTTGGGACAGGCGAAAATGTGAAGCACAAGTAATATTTTGATTGAAGAACTGTCTAGTCAGTTCTCAGGCTTGTACAGTTGCAACATAGACACGGAAACCATTTCTGGAATCATGGGATAAGATATCTTCTGTTGTTGCTTCCATTGCTCAGCCTCTATAGGAATGCAGTGCCCCAGCTGTATATGTTTTTTTGTGGATGATGCTTTCATGTTCCTTAGACAGCTCAGAACCTGGGCTCCCCAGGACAGAAATTGCAGAAATTATCCAGGCCCAGAAGCCCACAGACTCCATTAAGAAAGGTGGACCTTCTGCCCTTACTAGGATCTTATGTGTTTGTCAGTAACACTTAAGTTTCACTGACTGACTGAGATGCTCCTTGTCTTCTTCTCTTTTGCAATTTTGAATAAATTAGAAGGAAGAAATTAATCTCAATGAAAAAGGGTGGTAGTTACTAGTTGTGTGAATTTCTACCATATCATTAATATTCTACCTATTTTATATTTGATGTGCAACTTTTGACTTAGAATTTTGATGCATGTAATTTATTTTTTTAAACAATTGCACTTTGTCAGCATTGATGGCCTATTTTCATTTTGCTTTTTTCCAGTCTTTTAAAATCCAGTGTCATACCTGCTGATACCGCTGCAATAATTCGTGCTCTGGCCATGCTTCCTTCTGTTCCAGTGGACAAAATCATTATAAACAAAGCAGCAGCAGTTCTTCCTCAATGCAGGCTCCATGATTTG
Source organism: Tapera naevia (assembly GCA_033556795.1). NCBI lineage: Eukaryota > Metazoa > Chordata > Aves > Cuculiformes > Neomorphidae > Tapera > Tapera naevia. Next base: position 12,007,943 of record JAUMJJ010000069.1, read on the forward strand.
AATTGCATTGCCACAGCTCTTGTCAAGTGGAATCATTATGACCAGTTGCATTGGCAAAACAGTTCTGAGCCGTGTGTAAAGCTTCTGCAAAAACTAAATGACTGTGGATTTCAGAGGCTTCAGAAAGCCAACAACTTAAATCTTCTGTTGGAAGAACTTATACATGTGAATGCAGAGTGGTTTGACGAAGTCATCGGTGAGGAAACTATGGCCGTGTGTCAACGCTTGATAGACCAAATAACATGGACAAATGTATTGCAGTTGTCTTTTTTTCTCATGAAAACAAACCTTTGTTGTCCTTCATTACTTGACAGAATAGCTGCTGTGACTGTGGGAAATACAGACAAGGTATGACAGGTTTTCTTTCTATCTACTGTGTAAGTCATTCAGTAAGAAGGGGTAGATTAGTAGTTAATGTATCTCAGACCACAATCCACAGTGTTTCTAAGAGTTTTCTTCCGTGTACCTGATTTGGAGCTTGTCTTTTTTCTGTTCACTCAAAGCTGTTTTGCTTTCATGTATATTGTTTTGCACTTCTCTTAAATTGTCCTTTCTTATTTTATTATTCAATCAGTCAGTGTTAGGGCAACCACAATCCTTCGCATTCAGCTTTACATTTGACCATCTTAAATATTTTTTTAAACTTCTTTACAAATAGCCATATTACACAGTGTGTAGTTTTTACATTAATCATTCTTGCGTGGATGTCTTTATGGTCAAAATTACTGTCTTTTATCACTCTTCTTTTTTTTTCTCCTTCTCAATCTGGTATTTATATAAATCCTTGATTTTATTCTATGACAGTTAATTTCTTTAAGAGCATTTAAGGTGAAACCTTTTTAAAAGCTTTTTAAAATTTAAGTATACAGAAACTCTTGGATCATCTACATGAAATAGATTTCAAGTTTTAGCCATAGCTGCCATTTTAATGATTTCTACATTTTCTTTTAAAAATATTTTTCCTCAGGAAAAGTTGATAAAAAAAAATATTAGATAATAAAGTTGATCTAGTCTGAATTGCCCGATTCTGAAAGAGTTATAGACCCCTTTTTTACTGTAGAGCTGTATTAGGATATTTTACAGTGATGTAATGTAGGATGTCTTTTTTTTTTTCCAGATTCATCCCTTTGAAATTTATTTTATTCTCTTCCTTTTCTCTACTCTGAATTATGACTCTCCTGCCAGTGAAGAGTTGTTTGAGACTTGTATCCAACATCTTATTTCTAACTTGAGTAAGTGCATTAGACAAAGACACTCTGACACTGACTATATTATTTGTACTGAATAAAAATGGGACTAGAATGGCACTTTTTTAAGAAAAGAAAAAACATGTCTGTAAGTTCCTACTAATACTCTGCCTACTGGGGTTAAACCATGATTCTGTATGCTTCTATTGAGTTTTCTAGCTTCATTTCACCCTTTAAATATTCCTGTTGATAAAGGACTATCAAGGTATCTTGAATGTAGTAAAAAGAAAGTGAAATTCTGATTAACTCGCTCTGCTGTTATTGGATAGAATTGTTGTGGGGTTTTGCAAGGAATCATCATATGGGGACAGGATGCATTTTGTGATTCGTGACAAAGAAATGTCAAAGTTATAGAGGAAATATGTGGAGACTTTTTTGATTGATTGATGATGCAGCCTCACAGAACTGGGCAAATTTTCTGTCTACTGAAATACCGTGGAGTTACCTTTTTTGAGACTAACTGGTTTCTTCCTGCTAAGACCTGGCAAGAGTTCCTCGTGGCTTGGTGCAGTTAGCAAAGGTTGTTGTTACTCTGCCTGTGCATTCATTTAGTACAGTAAGAGAGCAATTTGGATAGTTGCGGGGGCCGGGGTTGGGCATTGCAAACCCTTTCAACTTTATGTCATGTGTTAATATGGATTTCTGTCTGGCTTTTAAAGGTTGTTTTGAAACTCACCAGTTGGTGCAGCTTAGTCATGTTTTGGCAGTGGCTGGGTATTTTCCTCCAGTCCTGATAACGAGGATATTTAATGTTTCTTTCCTAAGCAAACTGGATACTCAACTTGAAGGTAGATATCTAACTCTCATGAATTTGATTATGTAGCATTTGGCATAAAATGAGATTGTGGACCTATAAATGACTTGAGAGGTAGAATTGCTCTTTAAATGATACAGTTTTCTGGAAACTCTCCTCTATATAATCTAGTCGTTGTCTGAGTAAAAAAGGGAAGAAATGAACCCATAAAATTTGTGCTTTGTTTTAAAAGTACAGATGTATTTCAGATGAGAGAACCTCATTTCAAACTAATTTCACAGTCAACTTATTGCACTCTGTTTAATAATTCTTCAATTTTATTGGAAATTAAATTACCTGAGCTTGGTATTTATTACTAGAAATAGTTACGAAGCTTAAGAAATAATGTGGGATTCTTTTCTGCAAGTAATGAATCTTACCAGTCTCTCCTTTCTAAATAAAAGATAGTCTGTTTCTTTCCTCTTTAGCTGTATGTTGTTTGCTATCAGGCTGCTGTTGTCATTTTGCTTTCGACTGCTCCATTAAAAATTAAATGATAGAATAGAGTTTAAGTTGCTTCTTTCTTCTGTCTTGCTGTTGCTCTTAACATTGAGCAAAACTGTTCTTCATTTTTTCCTCTGGAATTTTGAGAACCTTTCTAAGATTCTGCAGCAGAATGCAAATACTTGCATCTCTAGTAAAGAATTCAGAGGTAGCCGTTTGGTTCAATGTGTAGCATTTTTCACATTTGAGTTCATAGTTTTTTATTTTGTTTAACCCAGTCCTGCCTGATACCCTGAAACAGAGGGTCCGCTCACGCCTCATGAGGTTGAACAGAGCAGTCTGTCTGGAATGCCCGGAGTTTCACATCCCCTGGTTTCATGAGCACTACTGCCAACGTGTCTTTCACAAGAGTAAGTAACTGAGGAAACGCTATGCTTGTTACTAGTAATAGCCTGATTTTAGCAGTCTGCTAGAGCCTCCTAGAACTGTCAGTCTGACACTGGCACACAACAGAAGCTCAGAAACGTGCACCCTGCTGTCTGCTGAGGTTGTGTTCTTGAAAAGTGCAGCCACTTAATAGTGCACCTGATCACAAAGTTTTCCCCATGAGAATTAATGTAATAGAGATGGGATATTTCTTCATAAGAAATAAAATCTAAATACACAGAAACGGTATGTATTGCATGGAGGATGAAGAGGCAGGAAGAGGATCATTAGGATTGTCTATTGGAGGTGATGGGTCACTTTGATCCATTCTTCACTTACAAATCTGAACATTTGCCTTACATTTTTCAAGGTGAACGTTTTTGCAACATTCTTTTGAACTCACTAGTGTCATCTTCCTTGGAAGCACTGAGATCCATCAAGGATAGTAGATGAAGAAGTAGGCTAGTGATCAAGTGTAGCAGCTGTGATCTTTCAGAATAGTGATCAGAAAATCCAGTATCTCCTCCAGTCATTCCCATGGGGGAGATTTGCTTTTCTATCTGTCAAGCTCAGCTGCTTTTTCTGTGAGACAGAAGATGTTTAATGGGGCAAGGTATTAAACAATCTGCAACAGCTAGAGAAGGGACAGGAAGTGTGGTGTGCCTGTAATAGATGCAAAATAAGTAAATATTTGCGTGTGTCTAAACACAATTAAAAGCAAACAAAATCCAAGGGGTGAAGCCTGAAATTGAAGTGTTTGTAGTATGTGCATGGGAAGAATTCTGGGATGGAAGGTCTGGATTTGAAATTCATGCTTAATAGCCACCTGCCACTTTCCACCCAAAAGGTGATCACACGGTCTCTGAATTGTGATGGAATAACATCAGGGATCTGTGGAAAAGCTTTGATTTAGTGCTATTTTCAAAACTTTAGCTGTGGAAGTTTTGATGTAGGAATTCTTGATTTTTGTCTTTGTAGGCAGCAGCCGAATAAATCCCCTGCGACAGCATGTTCACAGAATGCTGACAGAGATCTTAGGTGGGAGCAGTTATGCAAGAATGTCTGTTCTCACACCATACTACTATGAAATAGGTGAGAAGTTAGTCCTCTAAGGATTGTTATGGAGACCTCTGATAATTATCACCAAGATTAGGAAGCCCCTGGGCATCTGACTGCAAGAAATTGCTGTATAAAATACAGTTTCTAAAAAATTTTGCATAATATAAGTAATGTTGGAAATCTCTAACAGTGGTTAGAGCTTAGTTTTTCTAGAAGCAAACACTGTATAGATCAAATTCTTTCACTTTTTTTTGTCAGTAAATGGGTTTGTTGTGTTTTTTTCCAGATTTTGAGTGCATTCTGGATGAAAATAAAAACTCCCTTTCCTATGTGGCTGAGAATATACCTTTGGATGATGTGAAGGGAATACGTTTGAGACATGATGTCAAGGATCAAGGGAGAAAGGCTCTGCCAGCAGGAGCTCAGAGGTTAGTTCTTCAGATTCTTGCCCATTAGCTTTTCCAAGTTTAGATCAAGTTTAGACCAAGATTTTGATGCCTATGTCCTAAATGGTTGTTGCAACCCTAGGCTATTTATTTTTCTGTTCCTTTTTCCAAAGCCTTATGAGGTTTGATTTTTCTAGGTGTTTTGTTTTTTTTCAGCTGGCAGCTGAGCTCCCATGCGGTTGCTCACTCACTCCCCTGCAGTGTGGGGGGAGAGATGGGGGAGAGAATCTGGAGGGCGAGAGCAAGATAAAAACCTCCTGGGTTGCAATTAGGACAATTTAATAAGTGAAGAGAAGAAAGAAGGAAAAAAAATAAAAAAGAAAAGAAAACGATGCAAAAGCAGTCACTCACCACCAGCAAACCGGTGCTGGGGCAACAGCTACTTTGGAAAAATTGCCCCCTGTTTTATTGCTGAGCATGATATTATATGATGTGGAATATCACTTGGGCCGGCTGAGGTTCCAGCTGTGTCCCGTCCCAAACTCTTGCCAACGAGAGACTGAATCATGAGATTGGAATACTGTTTCCTCCCAGTTCTTCAAATGTAAGCCTTGGGAATGCTGGTTAGCTGCTTTTGCTGTTTGAATAAAAACAGATGCAGGGAGGAAATGCTCTTTCTAAATCAAATGAAGTTTAAATAGTTCTAAATAAATGTGAGAGAAATGTTTTGTCCAGTTGCAGGGAGTTGTTTGATTCTCTTTTTCTATGAATTGTGAGGTTTATTGGTAATAGTCTTGCTGCAACTATCAATACAGAACTAGAGATACCACTTCTTGCTGTTCAGGTAGGACCAGAAAATAAAGGCACATTTTTGTTGTTTGCAGAATTGCTTTGGAATTTCTTGATTCAAAAGCTTTTAGCAAAGATTCACGTCACCTGAAAGGTGAAACTGCAGTGAAAAAACGACACCTGGAAATGCTGGGGTACCGAGTAGTTCAGGTGAGTAGTTGGCAATACCTTAGGTCCTTTCTGAGGTGTATCCCTAGTGCAGATGGACGCAGTTTCCCTGCAACAGATTTAAAGAGAGTTTTACTAGTTAAAAGCACCTGCTGGGTGAGAGCAATTTATATTTGTATTTAAGGGGAAATTCCAAGCTGTTCTCAAGATGCTGTAAGAGTTTCATAGCACTTTCGCTTTCTCTGAAAGTAGCTGCAGCAAAACTGAAGTCAGAAGGTGTCAGCGCTGCCTTACTGCAGGGAAGCCAGTGATCTTGAGGTAGCCTGAGTGAAGGAGAAAAAGAGAAACGAGAGCTTCAGTTCAATTCGCCAGAGATTTCTACACTAGAAAAACATTGGACGTACCTTCCTTGAGTGATAGAGAGATAGGGCAGTGTCTAGGAGGGATGTGGATGGTGGCTGGCTGCTGTGGTGAGGATGCTGGGACAGGGAAGATGAGAGGCCAGAGATAACTCACAGCTACCAGCACAGAAGCATTTTGGGTAAGTGGAGGCTCAGAAATGCAGATTATCCTGTGTATATAATTACTCACCTACTTTAACTTTAGCTAGAATCCTTCTTTAAACTTAAGTTTGGGCTTTTTTTTAACAGGATAATCATCCTAATAATTGTATTGTTCTGACAGTAAATGTTGTGCTCCTGATACACCATTCCGGTTTGATACATTACCATTACAAACTGTAGTCACTTGGGATTTTTCTCCCAATGTGGGTTTCAGAAGGTGGGAGATAGTGTAATGGAGTTGTCACAGCCTGTATTGTGTGGGCACCTGCTTTACATCTCTGCAACTGTGCTGCTTTTTGGAAGGAAATTGACTGTTCTTATATGAAGAAGAATCTTACATTGAGAAATTAATCTTCTCAGTATTAGAATAAGCCTAGCTTTTAGAATGACACAAAGCATGGAATATCTTCAAGTGGAGAACAGAGCACCTTTGCTGTAAGATGGTGTGTGGCTTATAACAATGTTAACTCATCGTTTGTGTGATTCTGTTCTACAGATTCCTCACTTTGAATGGAATTCTATGGTTCTGTCAACAAAAGGTGAACAGGTAGAATATCTGAGAAGACATCTGTATGGAATACAGTGATGTCAGGCATGTAATCAAAAGTACTTTTTATACACTTTATGTACCATTAAATGTCTTGTGATCCTGGAATACTTAGTTTCAAAAATCTCTTTATCTGTGAGTCTATTGAACTGAGACTTGGCATAGGACATCAAGCCAGGACAAAATGGGCCATAAAGATGTGATAAGGATGCTTAAAATCTTCCATTATCTGGAAGCTGTTTTTTTAAGTACATGGATTTCTGACAGTTTTGCCATAAAATTTAATTATTATCTCTGAAATAAATAGCACAGAGGCTTAGCCAGACATAAAACTATCCAAAGAAAAAGTTAGAAATACTCTTGATTGTGAGAGAGGAGGCAGCAGACCTACTGGAAACTGTGTCTGTCCTCCAGCATATGACAGAATGAGCAGCAGGGATCAAACAGTATCTGTACCGTGAAACCAAGCAACTGAAATGCAGATATACTAAGAATAGAACTGCTATTACAGCTGTTCTGTTTCCATCTGCCAGAACACAGGCACTGTGGGTGACTGTGTTGGGGAGGGTGTTGTGTGGTGAGGAACCTCCAGCTGCTTCTCCTACCCTGTGACGTGGCATATGCTGAAGAAGTGTGGCTTGAGCCTTCTGGAACACCTTCACACACGTAAGAGGCAGACTAGTTCTAGAGGCTTGGCAGCTACCTAGACCCTTGGAACACCTGTACTGCAGTTAAATGCAACTTGGAAGGGATACCTGGAAGATGTATACAAGAGGAGGAGATAGTAATGCTTATGTCAGACACAGGCACTTACTGGCAGCTGGATAATTCATGAAAACTATTTTTATGGCGTTACGCATTGTTCTAGCTCTTGCTAATAGAAATAAACCAAAAGTAGACAAACCATCCAACCTGCCTGTTCTCTAAATAAGACAGTGTAAGAAAGACCAAAATTAGGCTGAAAGTTAAAACTGAGGATCAAGACCAGGGGAAGTCTTCAGAGAGTGACATTTGCCTTGATTACTGGTAGTTAAAAATATTGCTGATTGATTTATCATGTTTCAAAACCACCTGCCAGTTACCAGGCTTCCTGTGATGGTGCTCAGCCAGTGTTTGTCAGGAGGTGTAAGATAGTGAGATGTAGAAGGAAGCAGAGGCATAGCCAGGAGAACGTTCACTGGAGAGCAGTAACTGTAGGGTGGCCATACTGCAGTTCACCCGTTTCCAGAGGCAGCTGGGTTGTGACCGCAGCTGCTGTTGCCTTATGACAACTGTGAGCTGTGCACATCCCTCACACACAATGTGTGTATGTTTTCTTGCCTTTTTAGTGGAAGCAACAGACATTATTTTTACCTCTTTGGAACCAGGCAGAGGTAAGAAACTACCTTTCTGAATTGGCCATTATGCACCTGGCTGTCATTTTTTTTTTTTCACTACTCAGTAGTAGAAGACAGAATTCTTATTGACTGAATACAAATCTGGACACAGGACCCTAATGGAAAACCAACAGAAGTATTCCAAGCTGGAAGGTGCTTTCCTTCTGAGACAGTCCTCACATTTGCAGGTTGAATTAAAAAAAAATAGTAGATGGTTGTCTGCTTTTGGTATCAAATGGACAAGAGTTCCAAGCCTTCGAAAAGGCACAGCATGTACATGGAAAGACTACGCACGTTGTATTTTATATAAAATGGAAGACAATCATAGTTCAGGATCTCAGAACATGGGCTAAAAGTCAGAGCGCTCTTGCACGATCCTGCTTCAGTACAGATAGCCTTGGAATAGCAACCCTGGAATGTTAAGGAAGGAGGCAGTGGCTGTAGCTGAGTCATTAGTGGTCATGTGTTTGAGCTGGACCCTGCTTTCCAGGTGTCCCGCAGGCACCCTGTGCCAAGCCAGATATCTTCAAGTTATGTATGAATAAAGTTATGAGTATTCACAATGGGAAGAGGATTAAAACTTGCTATGAGTGGATTCAGAACAGGCATCTCAGAAAACCAAAATAGAATAGAGTATTTCAGTACAACGTGCTGGTTTTGATCCTTTGCAGTCATTCTTTCTAAATTAAATCAGCAGATGGGCTGGTGTAAAGCAGTGATTTAACTGGAGCCAATTAAAAGATGCCAGGAACAGCTGAAGATTTGGGTACAAAGGGGGAAAACAGAAAAGATGGTCCACAGATGAAGTACTGGTGTACAGAAACGAAATGAGCTACATGGCTGGGCCTTTGCCAGATGTTTACCTCTGTCTCCTCAGAAGGCAATGCAAGGGGTCATTTTATAGCGGGAATTGCTATTCCATCAGACAGGTGGGCTGCTTCTCCAGTTTTCCTGCTGCATCAGTTGTAGTTAGGTTGAGATTTATGACATCCTTTAGATTTATGACACCCTCTTGATTCAGAGGAGAAATCCTTTGAAGAGATATTGTATAAACATGGTGGGTCATGTTCTGCTCTAAGAGAAATGAGGGCTCTGTTTTGGGCAAAGGCCATACAAAGAAATCTGTGTCCTGTCAGTACGATAGTGATAATGGGCTGATCACTAAAAGGGACGCCATCAAGAGATACTTTCATCATTTTAATAAGTTTAATAGTTAAAAGTTCAACATCAAAATACATCAACTGTTTATTAGGAGGAAGAGTCCTTTCTGCCACAGCCATTTGCTGATGACCAGTTCTTCTAGGACTTTTCGTGAATGCTTGTTAATGGCCTCAGATCTCTGAGAAAAACTTCCGTAAAATATTTGCTTTGGAAATAAATATAAAAGCATAAAAAAAGTGGAAAATCCTTGTTACCAGAAGCCTGAACACAGCAGGTGAAACAGTAGAGCTATTACCTTGTGAACTTCTCCCTCCTTCCTCGTGTCTGGATGCTAGAACAGCTGTGGCTGAGATTGGCTTCTTAGGCCACACAGCATTAGGCCACTGGTTTTCAGTGTGCACTCCAATTCCAAGCTAAATTATTTTTAGAAAATACGAAAATGAACATATTTTCAAGATAGGGCAAGAGTGCAGGATTTACATACATTGCTGAAGGGGGAAATAGGTGTACAAACAGCCACTTAAAATAAAATTAGCTACCTCTTTGTTGTGTTTAACTTAACAATCAATTCATGGGCATTGTTTGGAAGATAAGCCACCAGTATCCTGGATTATCTGAGCATATGGGCAATTTCACAGAGTGGAAAGTGGAGTCTCTCTGAAATCTTCATTTATTCTAATTGAATTCTTCAGGATTTTAAACACTGGCAAATATTCTGTTGTTGTTGGTTAGCTAATAAATATCTTAAGACTTGGGCAGACAGACGAACTGATCAACAGTTAACAGCGTAACTAGAATGCTGCTACAAAACTCTGTACAATCTGGGGATATTTTCATGCAACAAAACCAGAAGAGCCTATCAAAATTCCCTCACCATATCACATTTTCTAGCATTTTGTTTACAGTTTTGATAACTTGAAGAGGTTTAAGCGTGTAGCCAGGCAGGAGGCTCCAGTCGCATATCGGATCTCTTTCAGTATGCCAATCCATTCCTTCTTTTCATCATCATACCTGTGCGTAACAAAATAAGGTCAGAACACAGTTTCTTAGAATATGAATTTGATGCTTCATCACACATACAAGAAAAGGAAGACAGTCCCCCATGTTGCAAAGGCCTGTAGCAGCCTTGTGCTGAAGGATGTCACAAAAGTCTGCATTTAGACTCATAGAACGGTTTGGGTTGGAACGAATCTTAAAGGTCATCCAGTTCCCTTAGGCAGGGACACCAGACCTGGCTGCTCAGAGTCCCAGCCAACCTGGCCTTGAACACCTCCAGGGAGGGGGCATCTGCAACTGTCCTGGCGAACCTGTTCCAGCACTCAGCACCCTCACGGGAAAAAATGTATTCCTAGTATCTAATCTAAATCTCCCCCGTTTCATCTTAAAACTGTTGCCCCTCATCCTGCCACTGCACTTCCTGATAAAGAGTCCCTCCTCAGCATCCCTGTAGGCCCCCATTAAGGCTGCTCTAAGGTCTTCCCCTTATGCAAGTTGTCCTTTTCCTGATCCATAAAGCTTGATGCTGGCCTGTGTCATACTTTAATTAGTCCTATAAAAGGTTCCTCGTCTTAATTCCTTCTGAATTTCTTCAGATTCTTACATGTATAGGTGTTTTTTCTGGGAATCCTTCCAATCCTGTCAGTTAAAACTCCCAAATTTACCTTAGCAACTGAAGAGTCACAGCCGAGATGTGATACTTAATTGCTGATACCATGCTTTAGATAAAAAAAAATTCTAGGAGATAGGGATTTCTGATTTCTCTTGGAATGTTTACTCATTGGACTGTTAACATAGGAGTATGTACAGACCTCTGTGTCTGTAGGCTTTTCTGTGTAAGAATGTCTCGAAACAGAATGTTTTTATGGTACTTACAAGGCTAAACCTGCCAAGAGATGTGGCAACAAACTCTTAAAGAGTAAGAGAATATGAAGATCATGACTCAGACCATTTAAACTATTTGTAGGTGGAAGTAATCATTAGCTCCCAATCTCATATTTTTCAGAAAGTAACAAATAAACATTTCTGTCAGCAGGTGCTTTACAACCTGTACTATGGTTCAGTCCCAGCATTAAACAAAAAATTATTTTTACCCTCCAGTGTCTACAAACCTCACTTTTAGATAGGCAGGGCTTTTTGCCAGGAAAGTGTGATTGAAATTAAACTTACTTCCATATGTCAGTGACTTCACTGGGTGCGAATTCTTTAGATTCAAGCTGAATCATTGCAAAGCCTCCAATAGCATACAAAGCTCCACTTAAGGTGACTAAACTGATGGAACTTCTCTCTTGGGGAAATTCGGGCATAATCTCCCACCTGAAGATGAAAAGAAAAACCTAAGTTTAATGAACATATGAGAAATATTCTAAACTGAAGGCACTGAAATTCACCTCTGACTGCCACAAATTCAGGTACCAAGGACTGCTTGATTGAATGGTTCAGTAAAAGAAAAAAATCCAGGGATTTATCAGCGGCGAGTTCCTGTGTCTCCACCCCCACAGGAATTTCCTGCAAGTCTTAAGTGACGGAATTACACTGTCCCATCTTCAATAAAATGCTTTATACAGATGTATCATTCCCCAGATACTCTCATTTTTTATTTATAGTTTCCAAAATGCATATTCAAGTGGCTCAGTAGCATAATTTCAAGTTTTGTGTCAATTCACATCTATGAACATATAAACCACACAGCCATCTCACTTCTGGGTGATGTCAACGTCAAAACTAATGGGCTAATTTGTCTCTCTCGCTTGTGGACTTGACTGTTATAAAACAGAGTAAACCATGACAAGAACCTGCAGGTTTTTCAGACCATAAACTGCACATGTTTCTGAACAATGGAAGAGAAGAACGTGCCAAACCTCATGGTGACAAAGGGACCTTTACTTTTTTTTGCTTTCTGTAAAAGGTGTAAAGTCCAAAGTCCCCTCATAGAATTACTTGCCTAATTCACATGTTGCATTGCTAAATTTTATAAGCAAGTGTCTTTGGGATGGAATACATGTAAGTCAAAGCTTTTGTTGTGAGGCTGATGGCTGCAATGCCACCTGTCAGTGAAGATTGCACAGCCAAGTGTGTTTGTATATACGATAGAAGTGCTTATTAATAAAATAAAAGTGCATCCAGGACCACTTACACAAGTTTGAGCTATCATAATAAAGCTTCACTGATATTATGTTAAATAGGAAGGAAAAGTAACAAATGTAACAAAAAGGAAAATTAAGAGTAGAAAGACACAGATACAGAGGGTATGTACTCCTAGAAAATCATAAATGTTTGAGGAGTGCTGACCGCAAAGGATTCTGGCTGTGAGGAAGAACACTGGAAATTATCTGGGCCAAATAAATAACCTCATTCCAGGTATGACTTAGTCTCTTTTGTCATTACTTTTTCTTTGCAGTATCTGAGAGCATGCGCTTGAGACCGAAAGTCTTCCTGGAGTTTTCATACTAAATAAATAAGCAGAATTACATGCCTGTCACTAACCAGTGGTAAATGGTACTTGCTGTGACCAGGCCAGTGAACAGCAAGACCACGTACCCAAAGGACATTCTGCTAATCCTGTTCAGGCACCTGACTTCTTTTGTCAGGGTTTCATGTTTGGTGCCAGTGCTGTCACAGTAGATTGTGTGGCCCTTGCTCCTCTCTCCCACTTCCCCCTGTTATGCCAGCACTCCTGTTTCTGTAGCTGTGTGGGCAGCTAAACTGGGAAAGGAATCAGGCTTGGGAGAAAAAAACAACAGAGAGTGGGCAATTTGTGCAACATGAGCTCTTTTCATCATATTTGCAAAGTAGCTGTGCAAGCACAGGAAATGTGTGTGGGGGCAGGAAAAATGGCCAGAGACACGGGCTCTTCAAGCTGCTGCTGCTGCCAAAGATGTGAATGTAGCCTAAGTGTCTCAGGGGAGTACAGGACCTGAACACCTTCGTGACTCTTGTCTCAGAGCTCCTAAAAGACTGGGTGATAGAACACTTGCTGAAAAAAAATAGCTTGAATGTTGCACTCACTTATTGGTAGTCAGATCAAAAGCTTCAACAGATGCAGTAAGGCCTTCTTCAGTGACACCACCTGCAATGATAATCTTGCCCTTATGGATAGCTGTTCCAAACATCGAGCGAGCCACTTTCATTGGAGCCAGGTCTCTCCAGTCTCCTTTCTTGGGATTGTACACAAATAGTCTATTAGTGCATTTCCTGGGGAGGAAAAAGGAAACCTGCGATCATCTCTAATGAACATTTGGCTTGTTCCAAGTGAGACCTACTTGAGGTGGATTATGTGGTTTAAACATCACATCTTCTTCCTCTCCATGAGATCCTTACTAGCATCTAACCTGGGAATCTGCATGTCTACAAAGCACTAACCACACCCATAGAACCTGACAGTGAGGACATTTAATCTGTAAATGACCAACCAAATGATGTTATAAATTGTCATGAAAAGACTTAAGAGACTCACTTATCATCCGTTTTTCCACCAAGACAATATATCAGTCCATTGTTTGAGATAGTAGCATGGCCATATACTTTGACAGGTAGCTTTTTGATCTCACCCCATTTCATTGCTCTGGAACAAGATGAATATCACTGTTAGGCTCTTTCAACTAACAACGAGCTATTTACATGTCCTCAGTGAACACAAGGAAATGTTAGACATACACAGGATCGTAGCACAATACTGAATCTAGAGACTCCTCTGTGCGAAGGTCCTTGCCTGCAATTACATAGATCTTGCTGTCTGACTCTCCCAGCCCGAAGAGACACCTGGCCGATGGCAGAGGAGGAAGGGCAACCCACTCGCTGGCAATGCTATCCAGCTGAAAGATTATCAGAACAGGAAGTGTTAGGAAAGGCAAACAGTAAAAAATCCATACAATGAACATTGTCCCACAGAATTAATCTAACTGCTCTCAGTGTTGCTCGACAGCTTATCTGCTTGCCTGAACAGCCTGACCCTCTTCAGTGCAGCAAATGAATGATGACTCTATCCACCCATCCTTCATGGTGCTGTGATCTAGCAGAGCCAATGCCACACAGTGCTTGCCCTCGCACATCCCCACAGTTTCTTTGCCTCTCTATTAAGCTCTTCTTCCCTGTTTAAGTGTCCCCCCCCAACTCTGGGTTCCCTATCACATGATGGAAAATGTTGGCTTTCTTTCTGCTTGAAGGGACCGGACACTTCTGCCATTCCACACCTACACATTTAGCTGGTTCTGTTTGCCGCTACAATGAGAGATGCCAGACATCCTCACACTGTTCCTCTTAATGATCAGTAAATATTACATAGCACATAAGTTTCTTTGTAATCCTTAGAGAAAAAGAGGTGGCCTGCATCACAAGTACTCTCGAGAGCTCCTGAGATTTCTGAAGGCACAATGAATAAAGACTTCACAGCTAAGCAAAAGAGGCAGGCAGAGCAGCTCCATAGGCAATAATATTGATGTCATCCCTACTGAAATGCTCCCATGGCTGTCTCAATTCACATCCAGAATGCTGAAAACACCTAAGGAGTAGCAGCAGCAGGAGGACAGAAGAAAACCAAACCAAACCAAACAATATTTTCCTAGAACTGTGGTGCTTAATTTTTGTTTTGATCTGAAAACTTAAAATTGAACCTGAATTGTCTCTAACATTCAAAAAGAATATTTTCTCTCTCTATTGCATATAGATTTGCCTCACAATGTACATGAAGGGAAAGTAAAAACGTGAGTTTTCATGAGTGTAAAGGCATTTGATAGAAAGCAAGACAAAGTTCAGTCAGAGTAATCAGATCTGTGTTTAGCTCAGTGACATCTTTTTTCCAGAAGTATGTTCCACAGTCAAGGTCTCCATGCTAAAATGCATCTCCCAGATTTGACAGACCACTCCTACTGGATGGGAAGTTTTATTGCAACAGTGGGATTTAGTTCATGAACACAGATTGCCCCAGTTGCTGGGTCTGGGTGGCGTGATGACGAGATGCACCCATCACAGATCATAGCCTGCTTGAAGATGACATAGCTACAGAAGATGGGGCAAAAACCAGTCACACACTTTTGAGCCAGAGGCAGCCCTGTTTTCTCCCAGGTCGCCAGCTGCCGAATAAAATGGTGACAGATGCATCACTGAAGGAGAAAGGAGATCAGGAAGTGAAAATCAGTTTGGCAACGCTTTGTTGTTTCGACAGAGGGAACAATAGCCACATGGGCAAGGCAGACACGTATTTTAAATATAGGCAGTAGCAGCAGAAAGCAAGCTTAAAGATGACAAGCAAAGGAGCAGGATTTCAGTTAATGGATGTGGAATATGAAGCAGGATTCTGAAAACTTAATCAATTTTTACTATCAGTCTTGAGGTTTAGTTTTTCGCAGGCCCCCTTCTAGTAGTCTGAGACTTAGACTATTCATTCTGGACTATATTTATTCTGACATCAGCACAGTATTTCTATTAGGAGAATATTTCTGTAACTAGTTTTGCACATCAGTGATGAGTGTTTTACACCTCCATAGGAAGTAAAACAGTGCTGGTACCTCTCTAGTGAACTAAGACTTCCCTCTCATAGATGTAACAAATACCTGAAACCAACCCTTTCATAGTGTGTGAAATCATACATGCTCCTGTAAACACTCAATATTTGCATTTTTTAATATCTGAAGGCTTTAAAATTCTGTCACTGCTTATTACTCTGCTTTCTTTCATATTGAAACAGGAACTACTTTCACATTTTTAGGCCAATATGCCTAAAGACAGGACCTGGCCAGCAGCATATTGCATAATTCATCATGAGATATTTTAAACATCCCCCAGAGC
This sequence comes from Tapera naevia, assembly GCA_033556795.1. Classification (NCBI taxonomy): domain Eukaryota; kingdom Metazoa; phylum Chordata; class Aves; order Cuculiformes; family Neomorphidae; genus Tapera; species Tapera naevia. The sequence continues at coordinate 12,023,685 of JAUMJJ010000069.1, forward strand.
ACGTAGCCAGGTGGCTAAAACCACCACAGAATTAGTCTATGGCGTAAAAACACCAAACTGTATTTTTGATAATTTTTCTGAAATATGTTGTCATGGTTTGTATTTATCGGCCTTATAGTTGTACAGATTTACAAATGTATAAAATTACACTCTCAGTTGAAACATGGTAGTGTACTGACATTGGCAGTTTGCCTTTAACTTACATACTTCAGAATGCCCTTAGGTTTTCAAATGTAGATGTAGACAATGTAGACAAACATACTTCTGGAATTTCAGTGAAAAAAGTGGCATTTAAATTATGGACATTACTGCTGTCATAAAAATTTTTCAGATTTAAAAAAAGAAAGCCATCTCATTAGATCTAAAGCAGCAAAATGTTCAGCTTTCATGAAGTTAACAGAAATTCACAAAAGGTATTTTACTAAAATATTAGGCTTGCATTTAGGCATCTGTAGCATGAAAAAGCTAGGCCTTCAACAATAAAAGCCCATGCCTAGATACAGTATACTGGACCTTTCAGTCTGTTCTGATCTCACCAGGGGCTTGGTCTTGAAAGAAGAGATCCAGGTCCCTTGGCTTCATTTATATCTCTCTGACAGGAATAGTTCTCTATAGATACTTCTCTCCATCAACTGTACAGTAAGAATTCACTTGTGTGAACTGAGCATACTTTTCAGTAACTCTTAGAAGTACCTGTTATTGCACCAACAGTTATAAAACTTATACCTGGAAGAAGTATGACTGGAAAGGCTGATCCTTGTTCTCCTCTTCCACATACAGTCCTCCAACAATGTAGACCTGATTTTGTTTGGTGACTATACTGGAATGATTTCTGGGAATCTGTTCTGCCAGGGCTGCTAGGTAGCATTCATTTTCAAGAGGATCATAAGCCACTGCAGCAGTGTCGTTAACCAGAAGGATTAGGTCTTTGACAAACATGCCGTGCCTGGGAAGGTCATTTAGGTATCCAGGCAGTAAATCTTCATCTCCTACATCACCGTTCACCTCCCCTTTGGCTGACTTGTCTGTACTTTTGCTAGAGTCAGGCAGTTTTCCAGCAAAAGCATCCTTAATGATCTTTACTTTTTTCTGAAGGTCTGAGTTGCTTTTAATTAGATCATCCTTCTCAACATGTTCTTTGAAATATTTTTCAGGCATAAGACGAAAACGTATGCAGTCAAAAATTTCCCCCAGGCTCTTTACTCTGTTCTCCTTGTCTGTTCGGACCCACCTCATTACTGCTTCAAACACCAGTTCTTCCTTCTCTACGTTTAAGCTGTCAGGTGAAATAACTGAGATAAGTTCATGAGGGGCAAGCTGCATGAAATCCTCTTCTTTGCAGATCTGCACAAAATGATCTGAAACAAAATCACGGGCAGAAAATGCAAGCCTTGGGCAATCGAGCAGAACACCTAACCGGAGGATGGCCAGACAGTTACCGACAGCAAGCCTCTTCTGAAGGTAGGAGACACACACAGTGAAGACAGAAGGGATCTGAAAGCGACTGGCCAAAGCAAAAATGTCCTGCACATTAGAATCATTAAGATCAATACTTGCTGAATAAAGGTATTTGACAATCATATCCAGGACATTGGGGTCAACATTATCTAGGACTACTTCCTTCTTTTTCTCTTCATTTTGCTCTGATAAGAAATACTCACGAAAATAAGGGCTACATGCTGACAGAATCAACCTGTGGCAAGGCAGGATTTTGTCACCAGCTTTTAGAGAGCAATCTACAAACTTTCTCTCTTCGAGGAGTTCCTTGAGGCCATCCTGGAGAAGAGTCGATTGGTAAAGTCTGAGCTCTTCAGTGAGTTCCCTTTGGGAATCCATTTTGCAAATAATTGGGAAAGGGGAGGGAGCAGAAAGCTTTAGCTGTTGTCTGCCCAAAGGTCTGCCTGTAAAAAAGGCAGACCAATGTGCTTTTCCCTGCCTGAAGCCTCTGCAATTTAATCTCACTAGCTAAATATAGGTGCATACTCTTACAGGTTGGAATTTAGGATGGATGGCTTGGAAAAAAGAGTTGCTCTTGCAGCTGTCAGACTGCAAGGAGCAACTGTTGCTTTAGTCACTGTGGTCAGGTTTTGCCATCATTCTCTACATTGAATCAATGAGATTACGTTCAACGTAATAAATTATTTGACATGAGTAAACAAAATTGTAAATATATGTTACAAAATATTCTGAAATAGAAACATTATTAATCAAGTTGTCAGCTGCAACTACTGCTCACTTATTCAGTGTCTTAATACATTGCAGCAGTCATATTTAAGAACTCCAGAACTTTGCATTGATTATCTATGTTCTAAGATTATTTTTTACACACCTATATCACATCCGCGCTTTCTTCAGATATTGATAAGACTTTGAAATTAATTTTAAGCTGCTTCTTAATATCCATTTGGTTGTATTGACTTGTAAACAAACCCCTACTGTTTAGACATAAAAGATACAATACTTAAGTTCTGCTTTCAAAAATAACTTAAAATGAAGCCTCCATCCCCCCTTAATCACAGTATCACAAGATTGGAAAGGACCTCTGAGATCATCAAGTCCAACCTATAACCCAACACTAACACCAACACTAACACCAACCCATCATCTAAACCATGGCACTCAGTGCCTCATCCAATCTCCCCTTAAACACCTCCAGATCAATACCATTCTTCATTCCAGATAATCTGTAGACATTAACAATCCTTTTAACTTCGACTCCACTACAAATGGTGTTAACTGCTGTTAAACTAAACTGGAAATATTACACAGGAAACGTAGAACAGAGAATGAGAGGCATGTAATCCACCATAATAACATGTAAAGGATGTGTAATTTTATAAACCTAAAAAATTTCTGAATTTAAACTAAAAATCCCCAAATCAGTCAAGTAGTTTGAAAAGTGAATGTGAATTTAGAAAAATTATGCATATGTGAAGGTTTCACAATTTAGACAAGGAACATTTAGATTTTTATTAAAGGTGGCAATACAGAGCCAAAACAAATTTGAAATTTTAAGTTGTTTAATGTACCTTGATGAAGGACTGTATTTTGCCCATACAGAGAATGCTTTCCACCCATATGGGAACATGTTCTTTGAATGTAATGCAAACAGGATCAAAGCACAACTATTTGAATGCAAGAACTACAACGGAGTAAAACATTATCAAAGTTTATTGAAATAACAATTACTTTTCAATATAGGTAGTATTTCAATAAAATACATAGCTCGAAAAATTTTCTACAAACACCACAGTTATATTCCCACCACAGTTACTTTACTGTAACAGTCAGCTGCTAAAACAACAGCTGACAGCAGAGCTCATTTGACTTTTTCCACTTACAGAAAATAGCGCAGAGGTCTTATCTCACTAGAAAACGTAACAGCTGCATCTTCCTTTAAACAATAAATGACTCATTTCTCTCTAACACATAACATCAGAAAGGTCTAATGACTCAGACACAGAATCTATTTCTATGTGCACTTATGCGTAGATCACTGCTTAAAACAGTGCTCTAGCCAAAACAAAAAAAAAAAGAAAAAGAAAAAAAACTGTGAGAGGATATTGAGGCTATCTGGATTACAACTGAGTACCTGGAATGTTACGTGCTGAACATTTAACAAAATCATAAGAAATGAAAACATTATAACATTTGGAACAGTATTGCTTTTTGTCAAAGTTATCAGTAACATAGTGCCACTGCAATGACACAGCCAATATGCCAGATACAAAATGTTCTGCATGCGATGTGATTTCTATGTTGCACAACATTAAATAGGTATGGAAAAGTACATCACTGTGTAGAACTACAGGAATATGTTAAATTGAGCATCAAACTATATGCCACACACTGCCCCATCTCCAATGGTCTCTGTGTCTGTAGTAAGAGGAGGATTCCTTTTCTGACATACTTCCAGGCAAAACAGCAGGCAGTGGCTGGGCCTGGCAGCCAATCACAGGGCAGTGTGTAAACATGAACTTGTAAAAATATCATGGCTGAAACACTATGGTGAACCCTGTGTTGTTAGAGGAGAGGGCCACCTGCACTGCAAACCTTCTGGGGGCACAGGATAGGGTGGATGGTCCCGCCAATCGCATGCCTCAAAACACCTGTGGTACCAGCATATTGAAACCCAGTCAGCCAGTTACAAGGCTGTAAGAAAATGTGGGTATGACACTTTACAGAATGGCAGCTGAAACAGAATTCCAGTTGCCACGCACCTAGCAGAGAGAGACTTCCATGTCCTTCAGCGTGACAGAGAGAGGAGGGACCTCTGTGGTCTCTACACCATGTGACCAGTGGGAGGGTGGGACTTATGGGGCTTGCAGAACACACGACTGCCTGCAGGGGCCCAGTCTCTTCCTGTATTAGCTATTGGGTTTCCTCCTGCTCCTCCTTACACAAACAATGTGATAAATACATAGGTTTTATACATAGCAGAGTGCTGGATAATCTTTCCTTTATGACATATCCTGAGGGCATATTATCTAATATTTGCCTGCTCTTTAGCTTTGGCATGGTCACTCTCCGCTACTCTGGTATCGCTAAATTCTCTTCTAAAGATCTCACAAGCCTAGTAAGAACTGCTTAGGAAACAAACGTGTGCCAATCTAAGTCAGGTCATTACTTCCCAGAGTCCCTGGAGCGTGAATCCGTCCTTTAGCTTCTCTATCGCAAGTCCTAGTTCTTCTGAAAAAACAGGCTCCCGATCACGTTCCTTTTGTGGATGCATGAGGTCCGAGAGAAAATAAAATAAGGCAGAAGGTACTTTTAAATTTTATTATCCCATTTTAACAATGTGAATTTGATAGTATAAAAAAATATTCATACCTTGTTTTCATCAGCAAAGTAAGCCTGCAAAAGAAAGAGAAAAGGAACTCACAACCTTGAAAAAGAAGTCTAAATCCAAATCTGCTAATAATTCTGTGGGGTCAAAAATAGTGCTAGCACTGCTAATTTACCAGTTTTCAGAGACGGATTAAGAAAACACATCAATTATCAGTGTGTCAAGGGTAGCACTTAAACATGTGCAGTCTACCTGTGCAGTCAATCGTGCAGTCAGGTGTTACTGGGGTGCACAGTAAATCTGGAAATTCCTAGAAAGAAGACATCAAGCAACCTAATGTGTTTACAAGTAAATTTTCCTGAAATGCCGGGAGACAGATACGAACACGGCTTTCTAAATTGGTATTGTCAAGAGTGCAAAGGTTGTTTGGAGTGACTCAAAATTACTGCTGCCTTTCTAAAGATCTTTCAAGTTTTGATCTTTGACGAATATTGAGCATACAAATATCACCATTTATTAATCTGCTCCATGAGAAGGAAGACTTGTTTCAATACAATGTATTTGATTACATTATACTGCTGGTTTTGAAGATAATCCTGATCTTAATGTGTTGAGAAACTACATAGAACTATTGCTTTAAACATCTAATACTATTTATTTTGAATAATAGTCTATTCTTAATTTAAGAATCCATACAAAGTAAAAATCCGCTAGTAATCAGGATTTTGAATAAAAGGTGTGTAATGATGTTTTAAATATAGAACGTTCAGTTACAGCTTATTTTTAAGAGAGGATTACAGCTGTTCATTGCTTACTTTTGAATAACCAAACAAGAATTTTATTCTTCAGTTTTCTGTGGAGCAGCTTACCACAAAAGCATCTGTATGTTCATCGGATTCTATTTCTACATCATCTTGAACCTGCTCCACTGTTAGATCTTCAAGTGACTGTGGCTGCAATTTAAAACACCGAAGTAAGCAAATCCACACATCTAATATATTTGTAATACTGTTGTTAACTCAATATTGTATCTAATTTAAAATAAATGAGTGGAGTACCTTTTCTTCCATCTCATAATCCACTCCAAATATTGGGTTAGCTGAATAAACTCTGTGAAGTGAATTAACTTCTTTCACCGCCTCCTGTAGTTTCTCCACAGGGTCTATTTTAAAACCAAGTACGTATCCTCCGCTCTACATAACAGGGGAAAAAGAAGACATGTATTTATTAGTGTTGTTTATTATTTAAACAACTTATTTCCCTTGATAGGGATTTGCAGTTTAATGATAGCGTATTTCAGTTTACTGATATAACATCTTCTGTATTTTAGTATTATCCTATTTTCATTCTGCTACTTAACAGTGAAATAAAAACAATGACAATGTTTCTCTATGAGGTAAATAAGCTTTTAACTTTTCACCCATTGTATAAAAGGGGAACAAACTTCTTACACAGAAAAACAAAGACAAACAACATATTCATTAATTGTCATTTAAGTAGTCGTGCTGGCCTATTGACTTAGAGAAACTGTAACTCACAACAGCCACATTGACCTTAAGATACAGATATTTTAAGCAGTAAAAAGAGGAATTTTTAAAAGTTGAGTTCAAAAGGCCAAAGAGAAAGAATGCTCCAAGTACCTTAAAAGTAGCCCTGAAACATTTCAGAATTAGAGAACTATTATGTATGAAAACACAGCGAAAGAAAAAGGGGCTTACCTTTTCTTAGGTAGGCTAAAGCTTCTTACCTGCTGAGAACTCTCAATCACAAGCGCCAAGCCAAACTTCGAGTCTCTGATTTTTATTGACCGCTAATGATAAAGAGGTAAAAACTGTTAATAATTTTGGAATCACTTGATAAAAATCTGCTTTATCTATTTTTACTATGGGTTTTGGGGTGGGATTTTGTTGGTTTGTTTGTTTGGGTTTTTTTACACTGTACTGATTACAAGTACTTGTTCAGGAAGCTTGGCTACCAGCATTCCCTCCCATTTACCATTACATACCTGAGCCCCTGAACCTCAGGAAAAGGAGTTTTTATCTGAAGTCGTAACAGTTCATTTCTGAACATTGGGTTCAAAGATCATTAATCCCAGTGTATGCAGGTGGCATGAAGCATCATAGTAAATAGTCTGATAATTGGAAATGCAAGCCATTTTCAACATCTGTACCTGCCCATGAGAGCCCCCAACTGATCTGGACAGAGAAAAAAAAGGCCCTACCCTGTGGTTAATGCTGCTAAGGCTGAACTCCTCCCTGACTGTAGGACATTAAATTCTAATTTTGGTGAGCTGGGAGTTTTAACTGAAGACTTGAACTTGTGTCATTTCATTTTGAAAATGGTTGTTTTAAGATACTTACAATTTGTAGGTATGGTATGCTGACATTAAAGCTGTCGTTCATATTTGCATGCCAAACTATTCTCACATTAGTAACAAAAAAAGTTCCCAAATTTCCCTATTAAAGAAAAGGTGTATTAGAACTGCTTTGAAGTATAGAGCCTTTTTTCCAAACATGATGTTTACTGCTATCCATTTAAACATTATCAGGATACAGCTTCATATTTAATTCAACAGAAGCCTGATTCTTTCCCACCAAAACCAGACAGAGATTCATAGAATCACAGAAAGCCGAGGTTGGAAATGACCTTTAAGATCCTCAAGCCTAACCATTAACCTAGCACTGCCAAGTTCACCACTAAACCATGTCCCCAAGCACCATGTTTACCCATTTTTTAAATACCTCCAGGGATAGTGACTCAACCAGCTTCCCTGGGCAGCCTGTTCCAATGCTGGACAACCCTTTCGGAGACACAATTTCTCCTAATATCTAGTCAAAACCTACCCTGGTGCAATTTGAGGCCCTTTCCTCTCATCCTATTGCTTGTTACTTGGGAGAAGAGACTGACACCAACCTTGCTACAAACTCCTTTCAGGGAGTTGTAGAGAGCAATAAGGTCTCAGCCTCCTTTCCCCAGACTAAACCATCCCAGCTCCCTTGGCTGCTCCTCACAAGACTTGTGCTATAGAACCTTCAGTCAGGAAGCAAGATCCAATCTTTAAAGGATACAGCACCCGAGTGGTGAAAATAGCTTTGGAGTAACTATTACTACAGCAAAGGAGGATCAAATCACAGCACGTCAGACCTTATGGGAGTACATGAAGCATTTGAGAGTGTTCTTAACTGTACAGATCTGGAACTGGTGTATAGTGTAAGCATAATGGCATGTGGGTTAAACTTAGGCAATTGTGGAGATGTGTGCCAAGGGAATGTAGAGGAAAACTTTTTAGCTTGTTAGGATGGATCCTATTTCCATTCTGGACTAAAACTGCACAGACAGAAATAACAGCTACCATTTTCTTTCATGGCTGTGGGAAACACAACTTCCAGTAATCAAAAGACAATATAGTCTTAAACTGTAGTCAAAGCTGCATGTAAACATAAATATTCAGCAGAGCACTTTGGAAATAACATGGATGTCTTTCAGAATGATACAAAGCTTTAGACTCTTAAATATATCTTTTCAACTGGAACTGTATATCTAGTTCCTTGCATACTAGCTGAGTCATATAGACCTCAGGTTGCCAAAAAGAAACTTAGTTTTACTGAGCAGCAAATACATGGGATCAGCTTCTCTGCATGCATCAGTTGATGAACTGAATTAAGGGTAATTCCTTTGAGGTCACAAACTATAGTAATACAATTGCCAGATGACAGACAAAACATTTTAATTTTACTGTAGTCAAAGTAGTCTCCTTTTTTTTGCTGTACCTGGTCACTTGATAAATTCCAAACTCCATTGATTTTATCATATATTTGTTCTTGTGGTAACAATCTTAGTTGCTTGTTTTGGATCAATGCACTTCTCAGCTTCAGATCACGATACATTTTAGAAGTTTCATAAGCTCTGTAAAAAATAAAAATTACACACTACCATTCCAGTGCTTTTATTATCTTGACTGTTTGTTTTAGCACAAATATGAAATGTTGTATATTTTCATTTTTTCTTACCACCATGTAGCACAAAAATGATGGTACTATTAAAACATCAATGTAAACCATTAAATTTCAACTTTCCTTAATGAAGCCATCTTTAAACTTAAAAGGTTTTTCTGACATCTGTTTCAATTTCCTGTACTGCTGCTCATGTGTGTACTACTTCTTTTTTCCCTAAAGAAAGTCACCTACCCAGAAAGCATAAGTCTTCTGGGTCCCCATGTCATACATGGCATAGACACCAAGAATCTTTTATTTTCCAGTGCCGGTTAATTGACAACATCCAACATATGTACGTCAGTATTCCATAGCACTTAAATAGAAGCCTATGGTTATGCATTACACACACATTATCTTTAGATGGGAAATATCCACTGTTTTGTAGTCAATTAGAGTTTTGACCAGGATTTAACTCTTCATTTCCATTACACGCTTCAAAATTAGGGGAAACTATTATAGACAGAAATTACAGACAGAAAACTCGTATTTGAAATTCGCTCTTCTGTAATTTTATTTGTTCAGCTTATACACACAAGGTGTATAAACTGCCATCAATAACTGGTATTGGTACAAATAAATTTTCATTATGCATATTTTTCTACTAGAATTTGTGATCATTCTCTCCGTTCCTTCCAGAGATTGTGTTCTCTCCTGGGAAAGTTTTCTGAATGTTAAATATGGGCAGTCATATACTGCATCAGCAGGAGTAATCTCACATATTTAATTCACTGAATTTTGTAAATGAACAAACAGTACTTTAAGTATACTACCTGTGTACAGCAATAACTGAAGTGAAGAGTCTGGGACTCCCAGGGACAACATTGGTAAATATGAACTCAAACCGTGTATTGTTACATTTAGTCAATATATACAGAGCTTCTGTCTGCCCTCTTAATTTCTGTAAGGAAAAAATGAAATTTAACATTTTGGCAACATAGTAGCTTAACTATACAGGCAATAAATAATCTTGACATATTTTCTAAATTCTTGTTCTAAATAGTGTATCTGAAAGTGTAATCCCGATTCTGCCACTGATCTACTGCTGTCTTCAGTTGAACTCTGTTTTATTGGAGAAAGTAGGAGTTCCATCAACAGTGGAACTCTTGCCTGCCTGGTATACATATCCAATATCAAGACTGAAACAGTATTTTTGGCTTTGTTACCATGTGTCTGCCCAGCGAACCTACATCATCTCCCTGCTAGTTCTTTGTTGCAAGCCAAATACATAGCTTCACAGTTGCGTGTAATTCAGGCTATGTATTTGAGAGCTTTCTTGCACAAAATTAGTACCTCTGTAGACCTCTGTTCAATTTAGACACAATGAACCAACATGTATTTGACATGCAAATGAGAGAAGAATCATCAAACAGGGTGATCACATGAGCTTTATTGCCTTAGGAAACTGAACAAAAACACATGCCTACAGAAATGTAAAATTCTCAACTTTTAAAACTGAACTTCCACTACTATTGTACTACTGTTCTTACAAGTAACCATTCAGATTATTGTTGACATAGAGCAATAAGTATGAACAATGATTTACAGCTTCTTTAATTAATTTAAAAATATTTTTGAAACTTACTGAGTTGGCAGTTCTTGTAGTTATATTTATAACGCAGTTGTAACCAACAGCTAGAAGTTAGGGGAGGGAAAAAAAAGAATAGTTTTGAGAAAAAAAAAAAACAACACTCAAAATTATAGAAGTATAATATCGAACTTGCAGCAAAGCTCTGGATGCTATTTTTGAGAATTGCACATTATGGTGGTTAATGGTCTGGGCTCTCATAACAAAACGAAAGATTAATTTAAGCTGGACCTTGGGAGGCTGTCTGGTCCAATGCTCTTCTCAAAGCAGGACCAATTCCAACTGGCTGCTCAGTTTTGAATATTTCCAAAGATGGAGGTTTCACAACCACTCTGGGAGTCTGTTCCACTGTTTGACTGCCATCATTGTGAACGTTTTTCTCCTAATACATAATCAGAATTTATATTGTTTCAGTTTTTGACTGTTGCCTCAAGAAGGTCTGTTTCATCATGATGTTGCCCATAAATTTTACCCTTTTAAATAAACTTTCCACAACAATGTAATGCTTTGTAGAAGAGCTAAGGAGACAAAAGAAAAAAATCAGCAAAATGGAAATTATAAGTGGAGAGGAAACAAAAAGAGGAGTAGAAAAAAAACAGTTATAAATTTCACTTTGCCTCTTCTACAGTAGTGCTCTGATACAAAATAAAACCAGAAACAATCCCAGCTGCTCTTCCTAAAACAAATGGATGCACTAAAATGGTGCTTGGCTAAATCAGAATGTCAATGACAATCCTTCTATAGATACCAACAGCAGCACAGCCAAGTTCCAAAACAAACAAACAAACTCAAAGGAGAACTAGAATTTGCTATGGGAACATTCTGCTTCTCCAAAAGCTCAGGAGTGGCAGCTTTTATGGAGGTAAGAATATTCAGTCTTTACAGAATTAATACTTATGAAAACAGCAGAAGACTATTTCTTAGGTTACTTATGCGAAACTTTCTAAAACAAAAAGAAACAGTAATGGTCAAAAATAATATCCAATAAAATATTTTTTCCCTATCTATTCTCTTAATGTAAAGAATAATGCATTATCCTGAAATCAAAAGAGTAGTTTAAACTCTAAAAGCCATAGGTCAGACTTCCTTGAGCTTCTGTAGGGCTGAACTAATCCATAAGTTTCTTTTAGAACAGAGGTGTTTAGAGGAGATCATAAACTTAAATACACAAATAGGGTTATAATTTATAAATGCATATAAAAGTAGTAGCGTGTGTGTGCACACTTGTATGTGTGTGCATGTAGCAGACAGTAAATACAGAAGAGCAAGCAGGCAGAGGGTGTAAGTTTATATATATATAATGAACAGAATACAGATTTTCAATATTGATTGACTATTGGAAACTGAGCACTGGAAATAACCTGGGTACAAAGTAAGTGCATCCTATCCCTGTGTCAGTAGATTACATTAAATATGAGTAGACTTCCTAGCTACTCATATACAGTTAAAATCAGAAGCTTATTTAGTATTTACAAGAGTAAATTTGGAAAGGCAGGTACTTGTGGAGAATAAAACCTGTAAAATAATACAAAATTTAAATAAAAAGGTGGCAACAAGGGGTACAAATAAAGCAAGGTGTGAAGAAACTAACGTTTTTGTTTCTAGAAAAATGCATGAATCCCACACAGGCCAAATGAAAAATATATATAAAGTGCTCTTCAACTTCTGTTCTGAGAAATTAACACTGTATATTAATATTTTGCTAAGAATTATTATAACAGTTCCTATATTACAAATAGATTAATTAGTAACAATTTGTTTCATACTTTATGGAGCAACAGAACCATACTTCTCTATTCTGCACTGTAATCAATCCTATTGTGAAAGAATAGCATGATCTGTGGAAACACAGAATTTGCAGTTGTTTAACAGGAGATGATACTTACAGAGATTGACTCTGGGCAATGACAATGAGCGCCAAATAATCCGCAGATTTGTCACAAGCAGTCTACCTGGAAATAAGAGAGTGTAGGTATTTTTAATCTGAATAACTTCCATTAAATTAAATGTTCCATTCTGTGGTATTTACCTCTAGTTTTGAAATCCCAGAATATTCCTTCCCTTTGACAGGAACAAGAAGAAAAGCACAGGACCACCCTTTAGAAAAATTACTAAATACTTTTTTTTGAATGCTAGGAAAGAAAATCCAGCAAGGAAGAAATGGAATAACCTCTAATGCATACCAGCATTCCTCAGAACCAAACCAAGAACAGTTACTGATTTCACACCCACCTGCCTATGGTAAAAATGCAGAGACAGAAGCAGTGCAGAACCCGCTCTGAGGAGGAGAAGGCTGCAAGTTAACTATTACAGCTGTCTTCATGAATAACCTCACCCCTTTATGTCACATGCAAATTTCTTCAATTCTGTACCCTTTACAGCAGCACATCCACCCCCAGGAGGGGTCATCTCAGCATGCTTGCAACTTCATGCCCTTGCTCACTATATTCCTTACTGATTCAGGTAATATCAGGTTAAGCAAAATTAAGCATTAAACAAGATTACAGCAAGAGATCACCACAATGTTTATAAACGGATCATTACAAAGCCTTCAATTCTAAACAAATTTTGAGACAAGATTAACACCTTCCTATAACTTTGAACAATCCTATTTGAAAACACTCAGGATCTATTTTCTGCAACAGACCACTGACAGAGTTCAATGGAAACCAGACAGGGTTTTCAGGAACCTACACAGGTTAAATGCTAGAAAGTTTACCATTTCCCTGAGTGTGCAGTTACCTCTGTCTCCATTGTTTCCTTTGGTATCTTCAACAGACTCTAAGCAGTCTATCAGGACCTCTCCAGGTCTCATTTTCATTTGTCTAAAATACAAAAAAAGAAGAAAAAGATTACCTAATGAAAAATAGATTAGATTTATCCTCCAAAAGAAGGTCATTTCCATTTCCCCACTTTGCTTTCTGTTCTTCTTTTTTTTGCTTAGTGCATTATACAATGAAAAATCCACAGATGCCCACATATACACAAATGAACATTATATACCTAAAATTGTTATCACTACATCTGGCATATGAAAAATATTAATACTTTTATTATTAAATTACACCAGTAAATAAATAATTATGTAGCAAGTGTAACCAAGAAACTATACTCCAAAATAGGGAGAAAATGGAAAGGAAAAGAAAAAAAAAGTTGCAGTCACATAATTTTTATGGATAGAGTTTGTTGCTTCTTGCTTTATTTTTAGGTCATACGGAGTGAAGCAAGGCTCAAGAAAGAAAAGATGCCAGCAAAGGAAATATACCGACACGTGAAATGCTCTGCTAAATTTTCCACAAAGGGTGTGGTTTGGTGGTTGGGTTAGTTGTTGTGGGTTTTTTTTTGGTATTTTGCTTGATTTAATTGGTGTAAACAATGTAGTGTGAAATTTTGCTGTATTTTAATTGTATTGTGTAAAGAAGCCAAAACTCATTAGGGTATTGGCATGACAGAAATAAAATCTGTTATTGGGAGGGGAATTTCATGAGACACTACTGGACAACAGGAATGAGACACTAGGTATGGACTCAACAATACATCACACAACACAAAATGATATTAGATAAGAAGCAGCAAGAACAGTAGCATTAGCGTTAAAGAAAATGTGGAAGAAGGCTGCGTCTATCTGACAACTCTAAAAGAAAATAAAGATAGAACCGCTTGAACATCCAAGATACAATTTCATGTTTCTAAAATTACTGCAGGCAGCATGTCTGAGGGACAAGTGGTGTTCTCAGTAGGGTCAACTGAGTAGGAGGGAGGTGAATCATAGAACCGTAGAATGGTTCGGGTTGGAAGGGACCTTAAAAGATCATCCAGTTCCACCCCCCTGCCAGACACATTCCACTAGATCAGGCTGCTCAAGACCCCATCCAGCCCGGCCTTGAACACCTCCAGGGATGGAGCACTCATGACTTCTCTGGACAACCTGCGCCAGTGCCTCACCACTCTTACAGGAAAACATTTCTTTCTAATAGCTAATCTAAATCTCCCTTGTTTCACCTTAAAAACTCTCCCTATCGTCCTATCACTGCACTCACTGATAAAGAGTCGCTCCCCATCTTTCCCGTAGGCCCCTTCAGGTACTGGAAGGCTGCTGTAACGTCATGACAGCGCACTTCCAGCCTCCACCAGCACCAAACTGCTCATCTGTAGCCCCACGCTACAAAAGCCATGCGGGGCTTTGCCACAGACGGGAGAGCAGAAGCTTTACGTCTCCGGTAAGGCCGCCAGTGCTCACGGCCCCTCAGGGCCCCGCGCAGCCTCCGCGCCCCGGCTGCCACGCCGCGGCCTCCTGGGCAGTGACCGGTAGCGCCCCTCACGCAGCTGCGTTTGTTCACTCCTCAGCGCCAGGCCGCGCCGCAGGCGGATGGGGACAGGGCGCCGCACCCGCGGAACCTTAATAGCTCGGACACAGTGACCGAACCCAGCGCTCCGCAGCCCGCCCGAGCCCCGCGCCCACACGAGCCTTTCCCGCCCCGACCCTCCCACAGGGCGGGCTCCCCGCATGCACCCCGCTGCGACGACGGCCGCGCGCAGCCTGCGGGGGGCTCCCGGCATGCACCACGCGCAGCCGGTTGGCAGGCGGGCCCGGCAGCCCAGCTGTAAGGGCAGAGCGGGGCGCAGCCGGGCGCCGCCACTCACTGCGGGGAGATGTCGAAGCGGACATCCCTGTCCTCCCACAGCACGTCCAGCACCGCGCTCATGGCTGCCGGCCCCTGACGCCGCTCCGAGCGCCGCCGTGGCAACGGAGGCGGGGCTTCGCGCTCCCGCGGAGGCCGGGATTGGCTGCGGCGGTGCACGTGGCTGGGGGGGCGGGGGAGGGCAGCCCGCTCGGCTGCCTACCCGCGCCCAGGGACGCGCGCCCACCGCCCCGGGGCGGCGGCCGAGGTGCCGTGCGGGCTGGGCAGCGCCTCTGGGCTGGTGTTTGTGGAGGTTTTGTGAAGGAGAGCGGAGAGCCCCGAGTCCTCGGAACAGGCGGGCGCTGACCTTCGCTTCGGGTCTCAGTTCTGGTGGGCCATCGTTAAACCAAAGCCCAGTACGGGCCGTGAACGTCAGACCTGTGATACCCTCCCTTACTATGTGAATTACAACTTTTAAGTACGGGGATTTTGGTTTTGAAACTAGATGGGATGTACCAAAATCTTTTTAATTTGGAATAATTTGAAAATTACATCTAGCAGAATTTTAATTGCAGTATCCTACCACTGTCAAATAAAAATACTCTAAATACAAACAAATCATAGGAAGAAATTTGTCCTTTGGTGGCTCTTTCTCTGGGGCTGGTCCCTGAATAGGCAAGGAGCCCGTTGCAACCCACCTGGAACTCAGTGCAAGATAGTAGGAAGAATTTTTTTATGCTGAGGGTGGTGAAACGCTGGAACAGGGTGCCTGGCGAGGTAGTGGATGCCTCATCCCTGGAATCATTCAAGGCCAGATTGGATGTGGCTCTGAGCAACCTAATCTGATTGAAGATGTCTGCACTTGCTGAAGGGGGGTTGGACTAGATGACCTTCATGGTCCCTTCCAACCCAATTATTGTGTGATACAATCTCGATGAAGTAAATGTCATTGGTGCTGCCCATCCCTCCTTCTCTTCCCCCCATCCCGCTCTGCCCCTGCACTGGTGGGAAGAGCGAAAAGGCACTGTGTTCTGGTGGAGCTCTGTTCTGGCCCTGGCAGGGGTGCAGCCAGGGGCTCTTGAAGTAAGAAAGGAAGCAGGTGTTTGGCAGGAGACCAAATCACAGTTTTTGTTGATGCTGGACTTAACATTTGCTCAGAAATAAAGCCCAGAAACCCAACCAAAAGTGATCATCTGTTTTCATATCCAGGAGTGCCTAATCAGAGATTTGCAGTCTTGTTAAGGGTTGTTACATCATCAGAAGCACATTACACAGTAAGTCTAATTTATCTGTGAGGTAAATTTTTAGTCCATTCTCTGTCCTGGCAGTAAAACCAGAAATGTTTTATTAGAAACAAGCTTTTAAGTATATAAGTAATAGGAAATGCATCATATACAGGCAGAGAGAAATGTAAAAATCACTGTGACAGTGATGGGCAATATACCTTATGCTGTGTTCTGCTAAAGAAAATTATTCATTTTAGTCTGAAAGTCCAAATTTCTAGAGTTAGTTGCTTAGAATGAACTATAGATGAAGCCTCTTGAAACTGCAAGGAATCATGACACAGCAGAACCTACGTAGCATCAGTAGCTGAATTTGTGAAGCCTTAGGCGACCAGCTCTGAACTGTCACCTAGACATGTCTAACTTAGGTTGCACTTTTACTGAGTTACACAAAAGAAGGCTCCAGAGCTGGTTCAAGACAGGAGATAATAAAACTACAACTGTTGGCAAACCTTAAAGATAAGAAAATAAACGGCCTGCTTGGAGACAAGGAAAGAACCCAATAAAGAACGAGAAGAGCCCAGCCCCTAAACCACCACTGGACCAACTGTCACATGGATAGCGTGTGAAGAGCACATGCAGGGCATGAATTTAGATTGTAAAGGTATAATTGCTCAGGGATTTCTTTGTTCAGGGTCCCTCTCTAATGGCGCCCAGCTCGAGCTGTAACCTGATGCTGTATAATCAGATATTAGCCTGGAGTATTTTTGTGTCCAAGACTCTGCCTCAGGAAACCTAGGGTCAAGCCAACAGGAGAAACTCGACAGATAGAGAGAGTGAGTGGATAAGAGAGCCAAAAGGGGCTCCCATTGGTTCACTGGAGCCGCCTGCTGCATATGGACCTTGGTCCTAGCAGTTGAAGTCTCAGATAGAGTGAATGTGATTTTCTGTGTGGTGTGTATGCTATTGTGAGATTTTTTTCCTGTAACAGTTTGATATTTTGAATGTAGATTTAAATTTTTTTTAAGACAGAGTTGAAAATATTAAAATGATAAAAATTAGATATGGCTTTCACATGTCAAGTGCCACTTTAGACATGAACTAACCTGTTAGTGATGTCAGCTACTGTATAGTCACTTATATAAAACTGTGGGTGCTTTTTAACTGCATTTGTCATACCTGTTGCTAGCTAATGGACACTGAGGAAAGTTTACAGAAAAAAATGATATTTTATGCTTGAAATATTAAAATGAGATTTGTGTGAACATTTTCACTTAAAAGAAGTGAAGTCTTCATTGCAGAATCCATGCCAAGAATTAGATTTCTGTAACAGAGAGAAAAGAAATTACTTAATTTTTATGACCATTGATTTCCAAAGCTGTATCTATAATTTAGAATGAGCTATAGTTAGTGATTTTACAATGGTAGTATTTAAAAAATCTAGGTGTAGGAGGGGCAATTACTATGGCAAATGTTATACTGGTCTTACGATACCTTAGTAAAAAGATGGATTTTGCACTCTTGATACTGCTGAAAAAAAATGCTATTTTGTTACATAAGGACTACATGATACAATATACGCAAACAGAATAAGTCAGTTGCATAGGGAGACATTTTTTAAATTATTGAGCATACGACTTCATAATGTCAACATTCTTTAAGTTAGTGGGTTTGGTTTTGCATACTGTGCTGGATGCTTGACAACAAAACCCAACAATCAGTAGCTTCAACTTGCTCATTATTAATGTAGAGGTAAATTCCTACCTCCAGAAAAAAATACACAAGCCTCTCTGCATTCCTCTTCACTCTCAAAGCGATTTGCGTTTCCATCACAGCCACCATACCAAAACTGAGCGCAAGCATTGGCGTGTTTATCGTAATACCATTTTATGATATAAACACGGCATGGACCTTGATCCAGCCTTAACTTGCACCGGAGGTCCAGGATACTTTCTGAAATAAAGAAAAAAAAAGGAATAGAAACAATTCAGTTTGTAATAGTCAATTATAGTACACAGATTTTAACTTTTAAACTCAGATTTTATCTTATTTGTTTCTGCTAGTGTTATAAAGCAGTTTAAGATTCACTTTTACTCCTAAATATGTTAGCATGGCTCCACACACACAGGAAGAGCAAACAATATGAACCTGAGAATTTTGAATTCTAATTTTTGAAATCTCATTATCATCAACCAGTATTGTAAGCAACGCAAAACTGTAAGCCAAAGAGCTGTAAGATATTTGCATGTGCTATTTTTGAAGTACAAATATGACCAGCATCCTTCTGCAGTACATTGCTTCAGGACATTAGTTCCCTTTGTGGTGTGAGGAAGAAGCATTAGAATAGTGAGAAGAGTATATAACTTTAGTATTTCTTTGGTAAGATGTTTGTGCTACTTATCTAATACAATAGTAGTAATTACATACATAATAGTTAAGTTTTAATGTAAAGCTTGCTGGTCTAATGATTCCTACAGATATGCAATAGAGAACTGTGACATACTAGATTAGTAATACTGTGAGACAGAAAATACTTTTCCTTCAAGTTTAATGTTGTGACTTCAATAATCTGTCTTTGACAACTGGTATCTTGAGACTTTTTTTTTAGAAAAAAAGAAGTTTTTTCCAGAGACATTAATAGCGATGCATTTAATAATTAATAATTTAATTAAGACAATTTAAATAATTTAGTAATTTAATAATTGATAATTTAATTAAGAGAGTAATAGCTACACTAGTTCCGAGGAGACATGGACACATGCTTCTATTGCTCTCTTCTGTTGCTCCTATCATAATACACTATTATCGGAACTCAAATGTGTGAATCCCCCAAATAATGAACAGAATACATTTGGACATATAATATGAAAAGAGTCCTTTGAGCAGTCAGTTAATTACTATATTTTCCTTCAAATGACTAAACACTGTTTTTTTCCTATTTCATCTCTGAAGGAGAAATCTAATTTTTTTCTGTCCATTTCTGAAATAATTATCTTCTCTGTCTTTAATAAAGCTTCCCATCTCCATAGACTGCCCCTTCTTGGCTGAGAAATTAGCTGCTTACTGGCCCACCTCAGCTAGCACTATGTCATCTTTTTGATGCCATATATGAGCTCTGTCTCGGGTTATATCTCACCTTACTTCTGCTGAAAGTGGAGCAGTGGGATTTGGAATTTGGGGAGACAACTGGTGAACAGGCTGGACAAGAACTGCAACTAGATCTGTTATAAAATCCTGAAATGGATTCTCTTCCACAGCATGGGCTCACAAAATCTCCAGAGTGGAATAAAATTATTCTAATTTAAAGTCCTATGAAAAGTTAGTATCAGGATAAAAGGGAACAAAATGAAAAACTAGCTATGGTCTATAACCTGGTCTCGGTGGGAGCCCAGCAGCTGAAGAAGATGATGTCATCACTGTATCTGATGATGATCGTTTAGATGGCAGTAATGGTACTACAGCTACAGGTGAAAAGAAACAGAATGAGATATTGATTTTTGATCAGCCCAAAATAACTAGAGGATGAAGAAATGAATGATAATAAAATTACCGCTAGTGTCCAGTGTTAGCAAGGATGACTGTTCCTCCTCTTCCTCTTCATAGGCTTCATATACTACCACAGGAGGTTCTTTGGTCTGAAATAAAAACCCCTTCATCACTTAGAGGTTTCCTGATATTTTTCCTTCCCATTTACCATGACTTGACTGCTAAGAATCAGGATTTTAACCTCGCCTGGTTGGTTTACCTGTAGTCTTGTCAATCCTAAACCTGGTATTTTTTTTTTAATTAATCTTTAGAGAATTTTATTTATAGACTTAAAAATATAGACTAAAATAGAGTTTAATTACTATTATTAATTATTATGGTATATTGCCTTTTAATAATCTTATGTTTCATGCTGTGGCACAAATATTACTGTATTAAACACATGAGTAATAATACTTGTAATAAGTACCTGGAATAAATTCTAGCTCTTGGATAGCTGCTTGCATGCAACATCAGAACTCTTACTTGGAACAACCAGCACCAACTATACTAAATTAAAGGAGCTAGTGCAGTACCTGTTCTGTGGAAAAGCAGGAGGAAAGATACATCAGGCAATAGAGAAGAAAGTATATATCAAACCTTTGCTCATTAAAGCTTGCTGAATTTTCATACCGGTGCTAATGATTGAGGAAGATCGCCAAGACTCAGAGGACTTTCTACTGTAGATACTCCAGTTGTCTGTGCTGAAAGTGATTGCCTGTTAACATTGTTGTTCTGAAGTATGTAATGTAAAGAACTTGAAGATACTGAATGGAAAGATGATCCACTTATGCTTGCACCATTTCCATTATGATTGTATATTAAGGTACCATGTTCATCTTCACAAAATTGGTTGACTAATTTGGACTCCAGAGCTGTTAAAAAAAAAAGGGTAAAAAACTCATACTGAGAAATTCAATGTATTTTTTGAATTTGGATTATTTATATACATAAATAGTACACACCAATCCATTACACCTTTTGGTTATTTATATGCATCTAAGAGGATTATTCCAGGCTCTCTGGACTATGGCTTTTATTTGTTACAAATTTGCCAGCCTGTAAGTCCTCTGTGTGGTACAAAACACAATGAACACACCAAAAAGGTGTTCATCTGGGCTTAGTAAAAACTAGTAGTTCATAGTGGGAAAATAACTGCTTACATAACTGATGTGAAAAAGCTCACGTGAATTGGGTTACATCCCAACAGAGTGAACAAATATAATTTACCCCAGTGGGTTAGATTCTGGTTTCCAGTCCAGATTTATGGTGCATGAGCCCTAACTCAGCTTAGAAAGCTAGTTTAAGCAACTGCTTTCCTACACTGTAGGTGATAACCCTGTTTGGTGTGATGAATCATTGCCCTATAACATGACTTCTTAAAAGAAGGGAAAATATATCTCTAGATTCCTATTACTTTGCACCTCATAACTAATCCTGATTAGCATCAAAGCAACATATCCTCAAAGATAATGCTTTCTCCACTCCCCCACCACATTCTGAGAAGCATCAGACACAATGCAGAATAAAGCTGCAATGAACGCACCTGGAAGGGTATTAAAGTCATCAATGAGATACATGTGCTCTCTGTCTGGATCTGAAGCAATCAGATTTAGTTCTTGCACAAACTCAGCCTGAGTTGGATCTGAAGTGTTTACAATTCCTATTGCATACATTTCGATGTTTGCTGCATGAGCCTCTCGAACAGCAATATCCAGTTTTACAGTTTCTCTCTTGTCTGCTTGGCCATCTGTTAGCACAATAGCTACTTTTCTCACTCCTGTTCGAGCACCAAAAAATCCTTCCTGGGTTGCTTTACGGATGGCAGTTCCTGTGTAAGTGCCTTCTCCCATATATTGCATTTTTCTAATTGCTTGTTTAACGTCCCGTTGAGTTGTGTACTTGTTGAGACCAAATTCTAGCTGAACTTCTAAACTGTACAACACAAGGCCAATTCTGGTAGCATTTCTGCTTACAGTTACTCTGTCTACTAAAGCGGTTACAAAGTCTTTGATAATTTCGAAATTTTCTGGTCCCACGCTCTCAGAGCTGTCAATCACAAACACAAGCTCCATAGGAATTTCCTTACATTTAATACCACAACCTGCAAAGGAAAAATTAAAAAAAAAGCACATCATGATGACTCGACTTGGTATACTTTTGGAAAGGAGAAGAATGTAAATGTAATGAAATAAAAACAGAAAAAGAAATCAAAGATTTCCTGAGTACTTACCGCATATCTCTTTAATTAATTTAATTATATCTTCTCTCTGGATATGAAAAAATTAAGTATAAAAATATTTTACAATTTACCACTTTCAAATTAGGTATAATATTGACACTACCAAAGATTTTGTTTCTAATGAATGTCTGACTCCTACAGAGACTTAGAAAAAAGCTTACTGTTTAAATTTCAAACCTGAACTTCTAAGGTTGGAATGAGTCCCATGTTTCACAATGAGCTATTTTATATGGCATATAAGAATCATTATTAACTTGACAACAGAGTAACACCTTTATAACAACTAATTGCTGTTATTGTAAAGGATTTGTAGTGATTTCGTTCTCATTACAATTTGAAGTAAAAACCTGTTCATATTTTAACATCTGAATAATATGGCAGTCCCTTTTAAATGTTTTGGGAGTAGAGAATTAGAGCTGCCTTCAGGAAGCATACTGCTTGTAGATGAGCTGGCATATGACAGGGAGTGCCAACACAGAATAGAATTGGGATTTGTAAACCCTGGTGTACCTGGCCCACCGTGTTACCTAACTTTCAGCAGCAAAATAAACCCTGCTGTCTTCAGAGCTATCTGTTCCGAGAAGTCGTAGCTTTCATGACATATAGACAAAGTGTTTCTCATTATTAGAGCAATCATTTGTTACATTTTATTAAGTGCATTAAGTTGGCATTGAGTCAATCTTTCACATATAACCTTTTGCTTCTGCTGCTCAGCTTTCATCATAAACCTCAGGAAGGTTTATACACACACTGACATACTTTACTGAATTTGAGTCTAGTGTAGCTCATGCTTAGCAGAAATGTAATTAAATTTATATTAGGATAAACTTTTCTGCAGCAGGTACACACCCGAGTCATCTAACAGGAGCTGTAAAAGGACACGTAGTAGAAAAATTACCAGAAATCACCAGGAATTCCATTTCAGCATAAAGTAGATAAGAAAAAGTCAGAAATGTTTGTGTGATTTCTTTCTATGTTATTACAGAACCACTTCTGGTCAGAAAGATATTTCCAAAATAATTAACATGGGATACATTTAAACTGATTGTATCTTGTTTTACTTGTATCTTGCTGTAATGGAATATAAGTAATGGAATTTGCTTACTGTTAGGCCTTGCTCTCCCTTTGGTCCAGTTTTGCCCTGTAAAAGTGATTGTTAATTAAGCTACTGCGATTAGTTAATAACATTGTAATTCAGAATATGACTTCATCAGTATGATTGTAAGAATAATATTTGGCCAATAAGAGCTTTGGCTAGAAAAAGTATGGTTCTTGTGATATTACCTTGTGTATGCAGTACCTACAGCCTCTTTAGGCAGTGAGGTGTTTTATGAGAACAGGATGACCTCAAGTCTCCCACTGGATCACTGATGTCAGTTTACATTAGAAAGGGAGAATCTGTGAAGAGCTTTTCTCTCTACCATGTTGTGTTTGCTTCCTTTCTCAAGAGACTCTATACCTGCCTGTCACCCTGGAATGATCAGAATTCTGCTTCATCATGTATGAATACAATAAGGCCAGGGTCAGGGCAAGAACGACAATGGTGTTTATGTATCCCTGCTTAACAGTACGCAAATATTAGAAAAGAAGGCCACCACATTTTACTTCCAGCTTTTGGGTACCTGCCCATCAGCAGAAGTTACTATTTTGCCTCCTTTCATCTGTTCTTCAGCTTTGAGGGAAAGTCTGAGCTACAGTTACTTGGTAGCTACAGAACAGAATTGCATAGTTTTGTCTTAAAACATGACAATTGTCTGCCTTAAGAAAGAAATTGCATCTGTGCAAAGTGGGGTATTCAGCATGTAAATGTCTTTTTTATGCTTTTAATGTTCTAAACAGTTTCAGTTTCTTAGGTATTTCAGATTATGTGTAGTTAAATATCAAGAGGAACACAAAACCCAGCTTTATTTTTAAGCAGTTTAAGAAAAGAGACTTGATAAACCTGAGTTACTCACAGGTTCTCCAGATAAACCAGGGTCACCGACATCACCTTTTTCTCCTTTTTTCCCCTTTTCACCTGTAGCTCCTCGGTCTCCCTTTAAAACCATGTTGATAAGCAGACAGAAAGTGTAAGTCAGTTTTCATTACACTTTTCACATTTCTCTCTAGCTGCCTTTGAGAAACTCACTTTCTGCTTCTAACGTGTTAGACATCTTTGTTAGAGATTATTTAAATGAACTGTTATTTGTGAATTTCATGACCAACTTGTAGTATTGGCTAAGCAGTTTTACAGAAAAAAATAGCTGAAGCAGTTTGAACGATGAACCATCTCAAACGAGTATATGCAGACAGAAAGGTTTCAAGGAGTTTCGTGGGATATTGCATGATGGAAGTTATCTGTGTCTGAGAAAAGACAATGGTAGGGAAATTGAGAAGAAAGGCAAGCAGGTAGTTGGAATGAATAATGGGAATATCACTCTGAGTAAACTTTTCATCAGAAAAGATGTTTGGAATAGTAAACGGATGAATTACTGCCTCCTGGTTTGATTTTTAGTAGGTTATGGGACTTCGTACAGCCTTTCTGAGCTGGTGTGATTGCATCCGAAAACTGATTCCAACCCACATTTCTCTTTTTCTTAACATTGGTGTAGTCCCCGGATTTTGCATCCTGAGTGGGTAAAAGCAAGGCAGTGATACTAAATATAATATCTATATGTCTTCTAATTGCAGTAGAAGAAAAGCCTTGTATGATATTAAAATAAGCAACAT
Source organism: Tapera naevia (assembly GCA_033556795.1). Classification (NCBI taxonomy): domain Eukaryota; kingdom Metazoa; phylum Chordata; class Aves; order Cuculiformes; family Neomorphidae; genus Tapera; species Tapera naevia. The sequence goes on from JAUMJJ010000069.1 coordinate 12,048,372, forward strand.
TGAAAGAGGTGCTGCTATAAAATATTAAAAGAATTATGTGAATGACTGGGGTTTTCGCGAATCCCCATTCCCATTTCACAGAATTCACGTGCCTGCAATGAGCGCTGAGCGTAATGGGCATTTTCACTATGTTGGCTTTGGTCTAGGACATTACCTCGGATTGAGATATCATACCTTCTGACCAAAAAGCCCTTCTCCAGGGGGGCCTCGTGGTCCTGGCATTCCTTGAATTCCTTGTTCCCCCTAGTGATAATCCAGGTAGTGATATTAATCCTTTGTAATCATTCATCATGCGTTAATTTTAAGTATTGAAAGAGAAAGTGTTTTAAACTGCATTTCGACAAGTGCCTTGAGGTACCTGAGACAATGTAGTAGCTAGCTTGTATTTTTCAAATACTTCATCAATATGGCTGTTCTAAAGAAATATAATATTGAAAAACTGCATGATCGTTATTGATTCTAATTCTCTTGTTCCCTCTTCCCATCCCATTTTATTCCTTCTTGTTCCCCCTTTCATATTTCTGTCTTTTGAATCTGTCTTAACTAATCTATGCTTTGGATAAAGGTGTGTATTACAGGGAAAAATTAATATTGCACATAGATTCAGTACAGAGACTCTCTACCATAGGTAGTAGTTCGTATAACTACTTCAGACTGTCTCCATGGGTATGAGAGTTGGGGAAGAGGGAATGGTATTTTTAATTTTGTAAGGCCATCTTTCACTGATATATGACACCCCTGCTTCCTCTTCTCTCAAAACACGTATGTTGGACTTGTTTACAGCAGTAGAGGCAGAACATGTGTTGTAAGTGCTCATGTTATCCTTCTAATTTTCTAGCCTGAAGCTCTCCTCATTAAAAAACAATGTAAAATTTCATCATTGTGATGGTCAGATTTAAACAGGTTAAATATTGAAGGCACTGAATCTTTATACCTTAATTCCTTGAATACCTTCACCAGGTGGTCCTGGAAAGCCAGGTGGCCCTGGGCGTCCTATGATTCCCTAGAGAGAAATCCTGCATATGTTAAACACAATATTCCTAACAAAAATAGATAAAAAATTGGTATATCACTGCGATTTCCTGTCCATCCTCTACCAAAATGATGTCTTTTTATAATGTAAGTAGTAAGGATAAGAGTGCTTTAGCTGACAGAGAATCCTTTTATCCTTTATCAGATTATTAAAAGCCAGTTTATATTTCAAAGGAGTCACCCAGGCCTTAATGCTAATTGAACATGAATGACCTTGCTGATAGAGATCCACATTGCATCGAAGGATGGATTGTGTAGGTGGGACATTGGAGACTAAATTAAGATTTATGATAGAATTATTATTGTTGTGTTATCCTTCATCAACATTAAGCTTACACAGTAAGACCTATAGACATGCATACTAGTGTGGCATTGCAAATAAACACTTGTTGCTAACGTATAAGCTAATTTTTAAAAGAACTCTAGAGAAAATGTTTCGGTTCTGTATGGCATTCATAGGAAACAATCAAAACCCACATAGTACAATATTCATTTTGGACCTACACTGCTATTTCAGTTTCGCTGCATGAAATTCTCAGTTGCCTCATTTCTAAGGATCCTGTGCACATGCCACTCCCTGGGACTAGCACTGGGCGGGTAAGTGCGTCAGCACTGCTTAGCTCTGGACCTAGCCTTTGTGAACTGACTCTCTGAGACCAATAAACCACACTGTGCAGGTAATACATTATTATGTTGCAAAATCTTTGCATTTGACATTGTTCAGTTTGTTTACATTTACATTCTAAAACTGTTATTTTGTATTAATCGACTTCTGTAGAAGAGTTTACAGTTTGGGAGGTTTCATAGTGAAAATTGCTTTCTTTAGTTACAATAATTTCCAGGCCTTTGTAACTGTGTATGTTACAATTACACAAATAATTCTTTTTGCAAGGATTGGTCATCATATTGGTCATTAGATGATTACTGATTTACTTTATATAGTAAAAAAGAGAAATCAGTTCTAGAAGAACTCTACGGTATGTCTGTAGCTATAACAGTAGTACAGGCAAGACATGGCAAGTGCTTGCGAGGCCATTAATGCTGACCAATGCTAGGTCTGAAGGAATTTCTGCTGCTTGGTTGCAGCTAATGTCTGCAAGAGCTAATTGTTCGTCACTGACCTTCACTGCAAGATTATCACTTTATAATTTATCATATGCAATAGGAAGAAGGCCATAGCTAGTCACCAGAAACATTTTGATTTCCTACAAAATAAAGATACAGTGTTCCTTAGTAATCTTATTTGTCAGATTAGTTGTTTCTGGTTTACAGTGAAGACAGAAAACATGGAGAAGTGTGTATGCATGATCACACAGTCTATACTATGATTTTTTTTTTTAGCAAATAGGTAATGGGAAACAACTGTTTACATGGCTTACTTTTGGTCCTGGCAGGCCTTCTCCTGGGGGACCTGGGAGACCAACTGGTCCTCTACTACCGGGATCACCCTGAAAGTTGACACTTCAAAAAATAAGTAGTGAATACAAAAGTTTAATTTATCTTTAGAATACCCAGCATCTGTTGTACTTAAATGGGACAAAGAGAGGAGAATTAGTGAACAGCACAGCGCAAGTCTAAGCAATGCTAACCTATGAATACTGTAGGCAGGACAAGGAAGTTATTGGGGATAAACAGTGGCTAGAAGTCTAAACGTATTCAAGACATGTACAGTAAATTATGCAGTAGTTACAGATGAATTACAATTCCCGTATCATATAATGAATTCCAGGTTCCCCAAAACAAAACAAAATGGTTTTGCTTGCTGCCTGTCAGTTGAACCAGACTCTATGTTCACATTGGCACTGTTCTAGCTTTTTTCCTATCAGTACCTTCAGACAGCTATGGGTATGAGATGGGTGGAAAAAAGATGTACATCCTTTTGAGAGACACTAAGTATATTTAAGTAGCTGTACTGAATCCTTCAGTCTCCCGTATGATTCCAGTAATCCTGCAGTCAGCATCAGGATGAGTTCTGAAGTGAAGCTTGAAGTTCTTCTATGTGATCTACCTTTTATATACTGACAAGTCAGTTAAAGCTGGATTAATAAGGTATTCTGACTGTGACCTATGGGTAGGAATTATATCTGCATGAAGTACAGCACATACATGAATTTACTTTTCTAGAAGTTAAGGTCTGTACCTTAGGTCCTGGTAGTCCAACTCCATCTGGGCCTTGTTCACCAGGAATCCCAGGAAGGCCTGGCAAGCCCTGAAATTATACGTACAGACAGAATTTTAATTTAATTTATGGCTACATTGACTGCATGCTTTTGTTAACTTTAATATGGTAGCATCTTGAATATTTTTTCACTTAGTGTGATCATTGTGGTCTGCAATTGATTAAATTCTACTCTGATAAGCCAGAAGTGGTGTCAGTGGCATTTGCATGTATGTTGCATGTCATGCAGGAGGCTTGAAATGTTTGAAGACAGAGGAGTCTGATCAGGAGAGGCAGGTGAAGAAGCAGGTGCACAAAGCAGTTGCACAAAACTATCGGGAAGTAGTATAAATCAAATTCCAGGTTCCATTTTGACATTTATTTGCATTTGTGGCAATTGCACAAATTCTAGTGTTGTCTTTAGCACAGATAAATGACAGTACATCACCAAACTCCCTGACTCTAGCCAGCAATCTTCCTAGGTCTTCCTCACTGCATGGGCACGTGACTGCCAGGGCTGGTGGAGCACACTGTTGAGCAGACTTGGTACCTGAGGCCAGTGCTGCATACGTGTGCAAGGAAGGCAGAGGAAGGAGCCTTTTGTCTTTGTATTCTCTTTGCAGGGATTGGTCATGTCTACCAGTAAATACCTCTGTAAAGGACTGTAAAGTAAATCAACTAATTCTTTGCTTCAACAACCTCATGAACAGAACTGAGGATGGTTTGCTCTTCTGGCTCTTTGGACAGCAGTTGCTTTTTTAGTGGTTCTGGAAGATAGTGTTGTCCTGAGTTCACACTCATGTACATGGTCACAGCTGCTTAGCTGGGCTATATCCTCCCGTTTGGGAATAAATTGTCTATGTTTGGGCAAAAGACAGTATCCTACATCAAGATATTGAGGGAACTGGTTGAAACCTCAGTGATACTATAGAAAAAAAAAAAAAGACCCACGTGGAATATGTTACATTGTGTAATCAGGAGGAGTGGAGGACATGGAAGGTCTTGGACTATTTCAGAAGTAGATTTCTTCTTCCTTCTATGCTGAAATGCATTTCCACAGTTGAGGAACCTTTTTAGGCTTTTTGACCAGCAAATCTTTCCCAGCGTGTAAGCCATGGAGGCTCATCACTTTGGTGTAGTACCTGTTTGTTCTCAAACTGCATTAAAAAAATTATCTATAAACTTACAGGTGGCCCGGGATAACCGTCTCCTTTTGGCCCAAAGGGCCCAGGGGGTCCTGGAAGGCCTCGGTCACCCTGATGAAGGCAGGAAAAACAGTAGAGGTGAATGCCAATATAATTGCTAGCAAGAAATTTTCTGTGAAAGTGAAACTTCTTTGGCAAATACACTCTAAGTCGTTTTTATCTGTCTGTCTATCTGCTAATGTATTTTATGCATGCTATGTGCATGGTTGTTATAGGTTGTTAATCCCAAACTGGGATATTTAATGGTGCTGAAGATTTACAGAAGCTTTCACTTCTAAGACACTAAATTAAATCTTTTACAAGAGCTCTGTCTGTTGTAATTTGTAAGCTACCTATATGAATGAATGACTTCGGTTGCATTCCTCGTATTTTTGTCATGAATACTATTATTTCAGCTTTGGAGGAATGAGCCTAAATTGACAGACAGCCAAAAGTGTAGCATGGAAACTGACTTACTCAGCAGCTACTTTATGTAATTTTTATAGTTGAAGATAGATAAACTGCTGAAGAGCGTTGGGAAACCCTATAGCTTCTGCATATGCTGTATGTTTGGTGAGATAAAGGATGTAGGGCAGGGGACAACAGGGGTTTGTGTGGCCAATTTAAAAATATTGTTTTCTGTCACAAGGTTCCTGTCTGGTTTTGCTGTTCCAGAATTATATTTTCCTATAATTCTGTGCAACCTCATTAAAGCTACTGAGTATAACAGGAGCTTCCTGTTGGAGATATACAATTAAGCTCCTTTCATAGATCCAGATAGCTTGAGTATCTCAGGAACAGATTTACCAGGGAAACTAAGAGGACTTTAGCCCTCCCAGCAATACTGGATGGTGCGGTGAGTTGCTCAGAGTTACAAGTGGATGAATGATCAAAATTGTGTTTGTCCCTGTAGATAACCAAAATATGGACATGCATAAGATATAAGATACAGCTTAGAGCAGATGTGTCTCTGAGAGTGAAGCAACAGCAAAACCACTAACAGTGATTAAAACAGAAAAAAGTAAAGAATATTGTCATGGAAACATGCAATGTAATTCAATTGAAAGAGCTCTAGGGGCTCTGAGGGAGAGAGAGTATTGCAACTGTGAGCAAAGGACCTGCTTCATGTTGGTTTATTCCTGTTGGATTCCCAGAAACAGGACAACATGCAGTTCTCTAAATTAACTGAACTGTATCAGAAAAGTATGTGATTCCTTCCTAGGTCTGATAATCATCATCATTTCGTCCTGATGAAAATAAATTTAAGGATCTTGAAAACCACTAACTAATCTAAAAGAGATAAAGATTATTAAATTTCTCATACTTCTGTTACTGTTTTCAATTCACTCAAAGAAAAAGGGCGGTCAAAAGTACTGTCACATTCACTAAGTAAGAAAAAAGGTGGTGAAGCACAATCCAGTTTATTTTGAGACACACAGGTTTATATGTCCCAAGTTTGTTGGTGATCAGACAATGGAATGAAAAGCAGCTTTAAAAAACTTAATCTAGGTAACACTGAGGCAAGACTAGAGAAGTGCTAGAGAGAAGACCTTAGAGATCAGCCACTTGTTCATGTTCTTCTTCCGTTACTTAAGGCATCTCTTCTCAAATTGCCAGTTTAGCCCATGTGCTGAGATCTTTTTGAAGTCTGTGCCTTATTCTGTGTCAAAATTAGGAATGAAGCATAGGAACCTGGTTAAGAAAAATTAACTGTGCTTGACAGGTAGGTTTTTGTAAGCACATAAATCAGGTGTTCTCTTTGTATTCATTTTTCTTCTGGTTCTAAGCCACGTAGAAGTTTATTTTTCATGGATCCATGGTCTTCTGGCTCTGCAAGTCCTTTTACTCTGCCAGTGTTGTACGACATATACATTAAGAACTGTGGAACACTTGGCCGTCCTAGGTGATTTGCTGTTGCTTCACTGATATCCTGCCTTATTTTACACTTCTATCAGAAATTAGTTTACCCGTTTAGGTGCTACCTTTTCCCCAGGAAGCCCAAAACCTGATTCACCAATCGGTCCAGGAAGACCAGGTAATCCAATGTCACCCTGCAATGAAGAAAATATATACTCTAGTTACATATTTTATTAAAAACCAATCACAGGCTGTGTTTTGGATTTCTGTTGTACAAATTTATATATATAAAACATAATAGCTAATTTTATTTTTTGCTATTGCAAACATTAAGTACCAAAAGCAGAAGAAAGAAAAGTATTTTGATATCCAAGCTTATCCAAAACAGAAAAATGAACATAGGTAGGCCACACCTCACGCTGGCATACAGTTAACACTGGGGCATGGCGATAATTAGACTGGATACAATCCATAACTCTGTTCTTAGGAAAGAAGAAATGTTATTGACCTCATAAGGCTGAAACTATTTACATGACTAATAGCATGGCCTACTTCAAAGTTTTCACCCTGTGTTTATAGGAACTAACAGCTGCAGTGTGGATGTTACCTTTGGTCCAGGCACAGCTCTTCCAGGTGGCCCTGGCATTCCAAGACGTCCTGGTGTACCAGGCTCTCCCTGCAGTGAAGGAAGAGAGCAAAACAAATGGATTTTTCTGAAAGTGATCATGAGTATCTTATAGAGAATATTTTTAAAACATTTTATTTTTAGATTTTTTAAAATAGTCCAGTTAGTGCACCTTTTTACCCCTTTTTATTTTTCCTCTTATGTTGAAATACACACTCTTGTGTGTATAAAGAGCAAAGGACTTAATAAGAAACTGGAGGAGAAACCTGATATAGGCCTTCTCTCTCTTTCAGTAACTACTAAGTATTTGAATAGAAGCTCCAAGTCCATAAAAGAATCATAGAATGGTTTGTGTTGGAAGTGACCTTAAAGATCATTGAGTTCCAGACTCCCTGCCATGGGCAGGGACACTTTCCACTAAATTAGGTTGCACAAAGCCTCACCCAACCTGGCCCTGAACACCTCCAGGGATGGGGCAACCATGACTTCTCTGGACAATCTGTGCCAGTGCCTCACCATCCTCACAGAAAAAATTTCTTCCTAATATCAAATCTGAATCTCCATTCTTTCAAGTTAAAACCATTACTCCTCATCCTATTACTTGCACTCCCTGATATAGAGTCCCTCTCCATTTTTATTGTAGGACCCCTTTAAGTACTGGAAGGCTGCCATAAGATCTCCCCGAAGCCTTCTCTTCTCTAGGCTAAACAAGCGCAACTGTCTCAGCCTGCCTCTAATCATCTTCATGGACCTCCTGTGGGCTCAATCTAACAGACCTGTGTACTTCCTGTGCTGAGGTCTCCGGAGTTCAATGCAGTACTCCAGGTGAGGTCTCATAAAAGCAGAGCAGAGGGGGAGAATCATCTCCCTCAGCCTGCTGGTTACACTTCTTCTGATGCACCTCAGGATATGGTTGGCTTTCTGGGCTGCAAGTGCACACTGCTGCCTCACATTGAGCTTCTCATCTACCCACAAGTCCTTCTCCTCAGGGCTACTCTCAATCCACCTTCTGCTCAGCCTGTGCTTGGGATTGCCCTGATCCAAGTGCAGGACCTTGCACTTGGCCTTGTTGAACTTCATGAGGTTTTCAGAGGCCCGCTTTTCAAGCCTGTCAAGGTCCCTCTGCATACCATCCTTTCCCACGTTTACAGGGATCCCAGCATGTCTTGGACTTTTTTTTAAATTACTTTTTAAGAATCAAGTTCATGTCAGGACAGTTGCTTCTAAGATCTAGATCAAAGCACAGTTTTGGGAGACTATTTTGCATGTGTTTCATGGTAATAAACCTACTTTAGCTCCAGCAGGTCCAGGGACTCCTGTTGGCCCTGTTAATCCACGTATTCCTCTCTGACCTTGATCTCCCTATAAAAATGGAGAAGACATATCACAAATAGCAAATAAAATTAAGAACGTGTTAATTGAAATAACTGTAAGTATCAGTGAAAGATAGCAAAGTTCTATCTCCATAGCTGGTGGACATGAGTGGTTCCTACTGTCTTCATTGGCAAGTTAGTTAATTCTGCTCAATAATTGTTTAGTTTTGGATTTGTACAGTTAAAACATATTATTAACTTCACTACTCAAAGAGTTATTGGTTTAGGCTGAGGCTGAAATAAACTCTGCAGGTAACCACTTTTAAAAGCGCTCATTAACCTGTTTCCTGAGGTACATTTTTTCATTATTAATAATAGACCAAAAAATAGAGGGCTTTGATAAACCGCTTCCTGGAACATTACAATCTTGAATGTCACCTTTAGTAAGAAATTCTCACTTTTTCCCCTTGTACTCCAATCCCTGGAGCACCTTCAGGACCTCTAAGACCAGGTAACCCCGGTTCACCCTGGAAAAGAAAAATGAAAGCATCATTTCAGAGTATTGCATAGACATGGTGCAAGGTCAACTTTGTATTCACTTGAATAAGCTCATTAAAATCATAGATCTTTTAGAGTAAAAATTCCCACTGATGTTGGTGTACACAGGATTTTCTTCCCATATTCAGAAGCAACCATTGTAAAACTCGGTGGAATACATGAAGTCTCATGTTTCATAGAATCATAGAATGCTTTGGGTTGGAAGGGACAACGAAGGTCATCTAATCCAATCCCCTTGCAGTGAGCAGGGGCACCTTCAACCGCATCAGGTTGCTCAGAGGCTCATCAAGCCTTACCTCAAATATTTCTAGGAATGGGGCATCCACCACCTCTCTGGGCAACCTGTTCCACTGTTTCATCACCCTTAGTGTAAAAAATTTCTTCTTAATATCTAGTCTAAACCTCTTCTCTTTTAGTTTAAAACCATTACTCCTTGTCCTATTGCTACAGGCCCTGCTAAAAAGTTTTCCCCTGTCTTTCTTATAAGCTCCCTGTAAGTATTATATTTCCTTAGTAATGGCTGAACACTTGGCGTATAGAATATTTAAATGTATGTGGTTTCTTATTTTAGAAAAATACTGTGATTGGAAGGCTATGAAGGCCTGTAGCCATTTTAGTGTTTTGCCTTCTGAGTTACAGGGCATTTGGCGGATTAAAAAAAGGCAGCACCTGTAAACAAGATAAGGCGATCCCCAATGCCCCAAAAAAGAAATTTTCTCCAAAAAAGTATGTTTGAAAGAGATTTTTTTTCACTCAGAAAGTTTTCCCCTAGTCCATGAATGCTCTCTCTTCCATGGTTTGAGTATCAGAACATGGAGAACACTAGGAATGCTTGGAGGGAAGCAGTTAAACTGCAGACAGAGTTGAACCAACCTTTTGTCCAGGGGCTCCATCTTCTCCTGGAAGACCAGGCAGACCTGCCAGTCCTGGAGTGCCTGGCTCACCCTGACATCAATAAAAAGTAAGTCCTTCTATTAAATGCAGACTCAGTGCTGTTCTTTCTCTGAATCAAGGAAATCTATTTTAAAAAGTTAAGTAAACTGCATATATATATATATATAAAACATCTATGCATATGAAATCAAATCTTGATTTTTTTTTTTATAAAGACAACTCTCACGTATCTGGAACTATCCTACATCTGATTGTTCAACCTGCACATTCTATCTATGCAATTAATATTATTAGCTATTAATGCTCCAACTCATTCTTAACAAATAATGCCATCATTTCATTAAGTGGCACCATTTGAAGTAAATATCAGATAGAACTGACTGTGACATGGTGATTGACATCTTGCTGGTGAATATCAGTACAAATCTCTTAATGGCAGTAGAATTGTCATTGGCCTATTTATGTAAGGTTCAAAAGCCTGACCTGGTTTTAGATGAAATGGGATTATTTGAGGTCAAATGGGTTCACTAAGTATTACCATATTTCATGAAATTAAAGAAAGAAATTGGATGATTTCTTTTCTTTCCCAACCTTTGTCCTAAATCTCTAATAAGCAAGAGCAAAACTAGGACAGCACTGTAATTTTTCACCTATTCTGCTATTTTATCTTAATCTGGCTATTAATGACTCAGGATCTGGTTAATATCCCAGTCACGCTAGCATTAAAAGAATCTGGTTACAGCTTCATCTCCTCTAAGCAAGTGTGCTTTCTGTCTAGCAGCACAACTTGTTTCCTATATGAAGGTACAAGGATATAGTGCAGCTCTGTTTACATCCTATGTGAAAATGGAATGAGCAGTGTAATAACCAATGTCCAGTGCTTTTTTTCACCATCTCTGGCCTACAGCTTAGGTTACGCTGGAGACTATGAGTTCTGGCAACTGTTTAATATTCTGGATAGTTTTCTGGACAGAGCTGTAGGCAATCTATCTACAACAGTGACTTAAGCATGGGCCAGGCATGTGGAAATTTTCAGTCACAATAAATCTTACTGCTTTTGTACAGAACTGGTATATTTAAAATGTTCCCATTTCTGGAGGTTATTGAGTCTGTGTTAAAAATTTTAAAGACTAAGAACCTGAATTTTATTTCTAAAGCTATATTTACGTGCCTACAGAAAGGATACTCAGGAAACACCGATTTAAAATCTAAATAAATAAGTAAACAAAATAATTCCTCTGTTAACAATGTACCTTAGAACCAGGCTCTCCAATACCTCTTTCTCCCGGCACTCCAGTCTCTCCTGGCAAACCTTGTTCACCCTTAAGTAAAAACGATTTTTTAATAGCATTATTGTGTAATAATATAAAAGTGTACTATTGGTTGCATATATATATAAAGAAAGATTAATGTGATATTGTCTTTACTATGATGGGTTAAACATTTAGTCACTATGAATTAGAATCTGCAGCATGTTTTGAGCTATCACCAAAAATTTGTTGGTGAAAATGATTAATGCTGTGAATGTCTAATTTTATGTCCCTGTGAATGTTTCCTGCCAACGAAGCTGATATTTCAGGAGCTTATTTGACACCCACAGACAGTTGACTCTTACTTTTTACCAGGAACAAAGCAAATCCCTGCACAAGCACTTAAAATGTAAGAGATGATATCTGATGCAGCAAAATACTTTACCTGACATGGACCCTTGACCCACTTACACTTCTAGTTCCTTTATACTATGCTTTAATAGCCTGCAGCCATTCAAAACGTTATCTGTCATCTCTTTCAGAAAATTACTTTAAATATTGATTCCAAACACTTCAAGGATGACATCTTTCATTAACTGTTCTGTATTTTGCGAATCAGTCAAGGATAAATTATTCTGACAATTTTCCTTCAGCAAACATAAGATTCCTTATGCCTTGGACCATTCTTAACTGTTAGATACAGTTAATACACAAAGACAGGTGAGACAACAGGCAGCAGCAGTAACAAGGAAGACAGACAACCTGAAAGGTATATGGACAAAGTGCAGTTCTCTGTCTGATATATTGTACCTTAAAAGGTTGTGTGGTGATCCAAGCCAAAACCAAAATACATAGTTATGCCATTGGTTTATCAAAGTTCTTCAGTGGATTGGGATCTGCTGTACAGTTTGGTAATATTAATAAAGAAAAGAGTTTTCTGCAGCTAAATCAATTCTAACATCAGTGTTCAACACTTCAACAAGCACAAAGATGGAGACAGAACATTCCTTAATTGGAAATATAACAGTAAAAACAGCACATTAACTTTTACTTTAGAAAATTCCCTAACCTTTGGTCCAGGTAGTCCCTGTCCTGGTAGCCCTCTAAAGCCGGGTGGTCCTTTTGGGCCCTCCACTCCCTGAAAAGATTATCTGGGTAATTATCAAAAATAAAATATTCTCTTTTACTACACATTTAAGTGTCAGGTGAGGGGGAAATGAAAAGTGCACCTTCTCTCCTTGAATTCCAATTCCAGGTAATCCAATTGGCCCAGGTAAACCAGGAGGACCGTATTCACCCTGGCAAACAAAGTACAGTTGCTTAGTTGTGTTAAGATACAGAAACAATCGTGAACAGCTCCTGTGCCAGTACACGTTGTCTTAACCTTTTTTGAAGTCAGTGAAGCTGTGGATCTGACTGTTCATCTTTAATATATGCATTTACTGCCTGCTGGCTCAGTTGCAAAAAACTGCTAGTCTCTTTTTCCCTTTCTAAACCTTAACTTTCCCACAGAATCAGATGCTTTTTGGAGGATTTCCTATTTTAATACAAACAGATAGTAAAATAGGTTGGGAGACTTTATTGGGCATAAATCTCTCTACAAAATACCGTATTGACCAGCACCTATTGTAGGTTCCTTGCCTCATTACACCTTTTGTAGTGAATATTAACCATGTATTCCTGGTGTTATATTGATTTATTGGCACTTTGTTAATCTTCTGAAGAATTCACTGCTCACCTTTTCTCCTTTTATGCTGATGCCTGGAAGTCCACGAGGGCCTTTTGGTCCATCAAACCCACGGTCTCCCTACATGAAAAAATAATACGTTAACTGCAGAAAAGCACAGCTGTTCTCTCTGAAGTAACCAGCTACGTTGTTTGCTCTGTCATCATGAAAACCAACATGAGAGGAACCAAGTAGCTCCTGGATCTGTTTTCCAGGATACCAAAGAAGTCATCCTTTCAAATGAGCTTACTCTGCAGTTTGAAATTGCTGATGAAATTTTACGCTTCTTTTTACCTTTCAGCTGATCTCAGTCACTTAAGGTCCCATTCTGCTTCTCAAATCAATGGCAAAACCTTAACAGATTTAAATATCACCAAGGCTGAGTTCTGAGATTAACTGAAAGCTGAACTCTCATTATTTGTTTTATGGGTTAGTCTCATTGAAGTGTGGCAAAGAGTTTCTGGCTCTCACTAAGAATTTTACCAGGATAAGGACCAGGCCAAACTGTATTGTTGCAGAAGTGTATTTGTAAATGACATTGTCTTTCTAAAAGTTTATTTACAAAATGGTGGTCTTGGGGAAAATGCAGATTACTTACAAGGACACAAATATTGTGCTTTCACAGTATCACACAGTATCACAGTATCACAAGGCTGGAAAGGACCTCTGAGATCAAGTCCAACCTATAACCCAACACTAACACAAACACTAACACCAACCCATCATCTAAACCATGGCACTCAGTGCCTCATCCAGTCTCCCCTTTCTTGTACTTCTATTATTAAAACATGTAGAGACAGATCATTAGCTTGCGTAAATTGACACAGACTCACCCAAGGCAAAAAAGTTATGCCCCAGACAGGTATTTTCTCTCCTAGTAACCAAATCCAGGATGTTAGATTTCACTAAAATACATTGTGTGGATTTCTGTTTAAAATATCATATTTTACTCCTGATGATTTAGAACACCTGCCTTCATTTATGAGCTTCTAGAAAAAACACTCTGAAGAAAGCAACTGTAAAATTTGCTTTAGATGAACAAATCACCTGTTTAAAAGGTGTTTAAAACCAGAAAGCTGACATATTTGGCAGCCATAAATAGGATTAGAGGTATGTATAGACTCTGTTGATACATGCTCAGCTCCAGGTCAGATTTGCACTAAAAAGTAGTATATTTTTTATAGAATCAAGGGTTCCAATGATGTTGGCAGAATTCCACTTCGATCATTTTATTCTGCCTATCCCTGTTCTCAATAGTTTTGGTTAGATTATGTATTCTTCTGTACTTCACACTGTGCATTGTTGCCATGCTTTACTTATTAGTGGTAGTGTCTCTTTCCACATGAATTGGTATTTCAGTGGAGGCGGAGTAATTTCTAAATGTATTTTATTCAAGTAATTTCTTTGGTTTTGTGCATGAGATCTGCTAAGCGAGTAAAAGCCATCAAGAATAACATTAGATAATTTATATAATTCATCATAAAATATATACTAGATACTTGAAGAGATCATGTTGCAAGCAGCAGTCAAATTTAAACCTAGCTGAGTACAGTATTGTGGCAAGCAAAAATTCTAAGATTTTAGTAAAAGGACAATTGGGGCTTGCACCTGTGACACAATTTTTTATTGTTTTCCTAAGCAAAATTGCCCTGGCACATGCATAAAAATGAGTGAAGCATTCAGTTATTTGTTTAACTTATGTACAAGCTGTGTCACTTCATTACTGTAATAAAAGGATTGGTTTTTAGCAGGCAGCAAAAGGAGCTATCGGTGGGTCTAGTGAGTCTTGTTCATGAAGGTGCTACTTCTACTGCCATAACTTTCATGGTATCTCAAAATAGTAGCAGCAGCATCCTTTTCTCACAAAATTAATTCAGACTTCTGCTAAAATGCATAAGCCAGTGGCTGAGGTATTTAAGAATCTTTGAAGCCTGCCTTTAGTAACAGCAAAAATCTCTTTATATAAGGATTTAGAAAAAAGCAACAATAAAAAGGTAATTTCTTGCACTTTTCTATATAAAATCACTTTTACAAATAGTTTACTTAAAATGAGATGCTCGAGGCTGTTTTAAAATTATAGCTGGAATTCTTTCCAGATGTAGATCCCACAAATCAAGTGTCAGGTGAATTAAACATCAGTGTTATGGGTTCCAAAGGTTAGCCATGCCTAGAAGTCATGTTTGGACCAACAGAACTCTATGAAAATATAGTGAGTTAATTGATGCCAAATTTTAATGTTGATTTACAAGCTACTTTCTCCGATTCCCTTGTCTGCTATGGACTTACTTTGGCATGCACTCATTTATGGTGCTGCTCTGGTCTTAAAAACCTGTGACTGCTGTACCTTTGCTCCTGGAAGCCCTTCTCCTGGTGAACCTCTTTCTCCTTGAACACCTTGTGGTCCTGGAGGCCCCTGTAAACATAAGTTTAAAATGGCCTAGAATTTGTATTAATCACTTACATCAACAGCAGCATGTTCTATGTCATTTCTGGTTTTAAGCACGTCTTTAAATTTTGGTGTAGTTATAACCTGTTACAAATAATACAGTAATATGATATTCACAGCGAATAAATGATGAGCATTCTGGCCTGCAGCAATAAACAAGGCCAGATAGTTTTACTTTTATGGTTACTTATGAATCACAAGTTATATAGCTCTAATTCCTATTCCTTATACTTTTGAGATCTTTATTCTCTAAACTATAGTTTGGTTTACAAATTGTTATTAATCCTTATTAATGTACCAGTATAATTATCAGAGACAAGGAGAACCAGATTAAAGATCATGCAGAGCGGTACTGAAGAAGAATGTAGCTGTAGAGAGATATGACTAACTGGTAAAGAGCATGCCCTTTTCTTTTTGAATGCAGATCTGATAGGAGCAAAGGGGGCAAGTAAGACAACTAAAACTTTCCATTAAATGCAAGTCCAAAACCTGTGCATAGGGAGTCTGCTTCACAGTGTTTTCCCGCATTTGTTTTTTTTCTTCTGATTTATTCCTTGAGACTACACACACATCACAAAATGCTGGAAGATTTGGCTCTGCATAGCCTAAACATGCTTCTGCCTCCACACAGAGTTTTAGAATTATGCCTAGATCTTAGGTAAAGATAATTACACTGCATTCAACCATAAAAAGAAAACTCTTTTGAAGCAAATACAATTTAAAATTAATTTTAAACCCCCTCACCTTTAGTATATTTTTAAAAATCAGAATCTCTTGCTATACCAGTGCAGCTTTTGTGGGTAACAAAGATACACATCACATGCACCTCTTCCCCCACAAAGTGACTTTTCTCTGGGCTGTTACTGAAGAGACTCATCACTGCCTCACTCTGACTGTTACCGCTGGCCTTATTAGTAATGTTCTTTTCTTTGGGCTCTTCAACAAGAACTCACTCCTATGCAGTAGTGTATTTTCAAGTAGATTTGAGATCACTCAGTTCAGTTACCAAACTAACTTTCTGTTTTTCATGGGAGCCCCTCTTTTGAAACAATTATCACAAATCTTTTTGTCAATGGGGAAAAGCTACTTGTGAAAAAAATGGATAAAATTTCCCTGTGGTTGCAGTAGAGACCTTTCATATAGAGGATGAAAGATGGATTGGAGGCTGTTGTATTGTTAATAGCATAATTCAGTAAATATTCTAAATTGTCGTGTAAATAGCTCAGTAAAAATTGCTGCCTGAAACTTTGAAAAAAAGCTGCCATAAAACTGGCATACTGATATTCTGAATTGCCACAGAGGTTTAGTTTACAAGTACCAGGAGCAGGAAGGTAAGGAAAAGAAGACACTTCGGAGCCAAATTTACTATAAATTCTGAAAGCCAAAAGGTTTTTTTATTCATCCCTCTGTTACGTCCAGTGAAGCTAATATACACACATAGAATCTGAAGGTCTTTATGTGGGTTATTCAGGTGTGGCCATTTCTAATGCTACAGTAGTTAAAATGGAGCCTCTCCCTCAAAGCCATGCTGATGCTAATGTTCTAATGTTCTAATGATATTGAAAAGCAGTCAACTTCAAAGTTACCCTATGTGGATTTGAATCTATGAGGACAGGTTTATTTAAATATTTATGTGGTTTTGCATAAGGCGTTATTTTTTCATAGTTGTTTCAGAGACTAAGGTAATTAGAAAAGTTAAGGAACTGGAAACATTTCCAGTTTGTTAAGGGAAATGTAAGTCAGACAACATAGGGTGTATGAGAGTGAGAACTAGTGGAAGAAAGAAAAGAGATGGTATCATTTAACACACACATATTCCTTTTAGCAGGGAAGCACTGACATTTTTCCTTTCTGTCCTTCTTCTCTCTCACCAAATTAAAAAAAGAAAGACATACCAGAAGTCCTGGCTCACCAACTCCAGGTGGGCCGATAGGGCCTGGTCTTCCCGTCAAACCAGTGTCACCCTTCAAACAAAGATGTGTTTTGAAAATGCCAGATTTAGGTATTCGTATGTGTATAGCATATAACAATGCATCAGATATTCTGCGCTTGCAATTGTTTATATAGGAGAATACAGCAATGGCAGAGAAAATCTGAGTGTCCTCAGAGAGATACAGCATGCAAAGCCCAAACTGAACTGGTGCAGTTTCACAGTGTTACGGAACAGCCTCAGTTCTGCATTTGAGAGAAGACAACGTTGAATCTAAACAGTTATTTAGTCCCTTCATATTCCTAGTACATTATGTAAAAGTTGTCCTTTTCCAAGAAGTCATTTTTTCTATCATAGTCTTTATGTTTCCAATCATCCAAACCAACAAGCCTGTTTTTTGCAGGATAAGTTTTATTTAAGTCTATGGATGTATTTTTCCTCAGCCATGTAGTGCTTGGATTGAGTTAACTCAAGCGTAAAACTACCATAAAAAAGTGCTCTAAAGTACATACTTAAAATGTCCTTTTATTTTTTTTAAAAAAAACAGTTTTGATCAACATACAAACCACCTTTGCAGTACCATAAAAACAGCATTTGAGAGCCTGAAGTTTCTCATGTACCAGGAAATATTTTTATCTCAGCTGTCTTGGTCTTTGCTCTTATCCTACAATACATATAATACAGAAGAAGAGAGATGCTTATACCTTTGGGCCTGGCAGTCCTATTCCTGTCTCTCCAGGCAGGCCAGGTGGCCCAGGGAGACCTCTTTCACCCTTTTCAGAGAATGAAAAAAAGAAACAATTGTGCTTATAAATTGATGTCTAGGACAATGAGTTTAACTCAGTTTCCTGAAAAAGAACAAGTTTCGATATTGGTTTTTTTTATATCCTTAATTTCAGCCCATTGGAATTATCTTACACAGTATTTCATCTGTTCATCCTTTGAATGCCTCAAAATTCCCTTTATTAAGAGCATAGATATTTCCTGTACAAAGTGATACTAGAGGAAAAAAAAGGAGAAATATTTTTCTTTATGTGTGATATGAAAGTTTTGACAGCCAGCTGCTCTATGCCTCACTTTTTGGCCATCAGGTGCTCCAAGTATGAGTAGGAGATATCAAAAGAGAGAATGTCCTTTATAAACTTATTTTCAAGATTTTCTCCACAACAATATTCTTTTCGGACCCCTTAGCCTTGACTGAATTATTTAGTTTAAGGTTTTTCTGAGAAGCAAAGTGTAACTGTGATCTCTCAATGAAGCTAAAACAGTTCCCATAATTGTCTGTAACACCCAGTGATATTTGCATCTTCCATTAAACTACCATGATAAAGATATCAAGTCATCATAGAACCACAGAATTAAGTACTTTCCATTGGCATACCTGGAATTTACAATGAGTAACTGAGAAGTAAACTCAGCAGATCTTAAGAATTTAATAAATGTAAACCATACATTTTTAAAACAACCAAATAGAAAATAATTTCTGTTTACAGATGGGACCGGATCTTGCAGTGATGCACTGGGTCATTTCTGTGGGCCACCTTCAGAGGGCTCATTGCAAGATTGTGTCCTGAATTGCACCCATCCTCATGACTATCATATATCTTTTGCTGAACATCAGTGAAGAGTGGGACTACTACTTTTGAGCTATAAAATTATTCTTGAGAATGAACAGTTTCAAGAGAAAAGTTTGTTTGAGATCTTTAACAGAATTCCTGCTTGGCATTTAGGGAAAAATATTTTAAATTGAAAACTGAAGAAATGCAGTGCTGCACTACTGCCAAGTGATATTCTGTGATGCTGCCATATTTTAACTGTTTATGAGAAAAGATTAGAGTGTGATTTGGACCTGAACTCAATATAAAGAGCAAATGAATACTGTCTTAAGAACCTTGTAGAATAAAAGAGTATGTGATTTGCTAGAAATGCTATGTTAATCTCCATCCCTTACAAGAAGGCTATGGGATAAAAGGATAAAAGTGTTATTGTTGTGACTCTATTAATATCTTTTAACTTTAAGAAAGAGAAGAAATAATGCAGTTCTTGCCTTTGATCCTTGCAGGCCTTCAGGCCCTTGATCTCCAGGTTGTCCTTGGGGACCCTAGTAAAACAGGAGTGGTTTTAATGAGATTGTTTTCAAGCTTTCAGAATAATGGCAATTTGAAAAACAATCTCTAATTTGCTGTAGTTTGCATGAAAACATGAGTTACAAACATTTCAGAACTGATTCAGCTACTCAACGCGTTTGGAGTTGGGTCTGGTAATTAGGGAAGAGAATTTAGCTCTCGTTTTATTTGAATACACTAACAGGTATTAATAGTCAAGATTCACTGAAAACATCTATGATGGGCTAAACTTCTTGGCCTTCAGTCCAAGAATATTGGGATGAAAAGAGACTTCAGTATTTCCATGTACTTCTGTGAGATAATGAAATAGTTAAGATACTGAAAGGGAAATCAGTGATTTTTTTTTTTTAAGAACTGTATTTGCTGTGGTCTTTGAGACTGAAATTGTCTAGACTGGTCCTCCAAATTCTCGTTAATTCTGCTGTTTAAGAAGATAGATTTTAGACACCTTGGACTCAGTAACTCAAAGATTCCATGATGGTTGTGGAATGATATTATTTCAGATCTTTGATTCCCAGGGAACCAGGTATTGTTTTTATAGATTCTTTATGTTATTTTATTTTATTTTTTTTTACCTGTAGTCCTGTTGTTCCTCTCGGGCCTACTGGACCTTCAGGACCCTGAAAGCCAAGTGAAAAAAAGATACACTTACATATATTTAGATTTAATCAAAGATGCTTTTAGATAACTTTACTAAGTTATCTTATTTAGATAACTTTATATTAAATTAAAAAAATTCAAGAGAAGCTCTTGCAGTCAGCAAGTATTGAATAGATTTTTTTAAAATGGATTGTGGTAATCAGAACATAGGTGAAGAATTAGTAGACTTAATTCAAGTGATCCAGGATTAAGCTCTGTTTGTTTTGTTTAAAATATTCACAGAAATTATATACCAAATCTTGAAGATCAGTGGTAGTAACATTGACTTAATTTTTACCTCTTAGGCCTTTTGCTTACTACCTCAAGCCTTCTGCCTCTTTGAAAGTCAAGTAGAGTTTTACCATTGTTATAAACAGGCTAGGCTTGGACCTTAGAAAGGATCATATGAAAATATAGAAGGAGCTGAGAAAGTTACTATAATTGGTATCCTTGCTCACTTCATTTTTTAAAACTGTCAATTGTTAATTTCCCTCTCCCTTAGAATTAATCTTTTCTGTAAATCTATCACCATGTTTTTTAGTGAGGGAATTGTAATTTTTCTGTGTTTTCACTTTGTTTCCTGAAAGCATAACAGATTTGTGGCTACTTACTCTGTCTCCTTTTATCCCTGGGATTCCACATTCACCTCTTGCACCCTGAAAAGGAACAGAAATAAGTATTTATGAGTTACATTGAGCATATCATCCTTATTCTTTGGGTGCTTTATTTGAAAATGTGAATGTTAATATTTTCATGACCTATTATAGCAATTGTGCTGTAGATTCCTTGGTGAAGGGACGTATAGAATCACAGAATATCAGAATGGTTTGGGTTGGACGCGACCTTAAAGATCACCCAGTTGCCCCCCTGCCATGGGCACGTACACCTTCCACTAGATCAGGAGGTTGCTCAAAGCCTCATTCTACCTAGCCTTGAACACCTCCAGGGATGGGGCATCCATGACTGCTCTGGGCAACCTGTTCCAGTGCATCACCACGCTCACAGTAAAAAATTTCTTGCTAATATCTAACCTAAATCTCCCTTTTTTTCAGATTAAAACCAATACTGCACTCCCTGCTAAAGAGCCCCTTTCCATCTATCCTGTAGGCAACATATTCTATTACAGCTTGTGCACCAGCTGGTAAGATGATGTTAATTGTTCATTATGAGCATAAGAAATATGGCACAATAAATAATAATAATATCATCAAATATCTATATGTAAGCAGAAACTTTAACTAAAAGTAGTACCTTCTCTCCTTTATCTCCAGATTTCCCCTGGGAAAACAAAAGCAAAGTAGGTTGTGAGGATATATAGTTTGAATGTAAGAACGTGTGTTGGTGCTATTAACATTTTACTCTCTCTAGAAAAACAGTATTTCAGGTTATTATGAACAATTAGGTAGAAAAGGTGACCTCTGATAAATATGACTCTAAATACTGCACCTACTGGTCATGATAGATTCTGTTGTATGTGTCAAAGTACCATTTTAGACTGAGATTTTGAAAACCTAGCAGATCAGCTAGAGTCCATCTTTCCATCTTAGTAAGAAATATCCTAAAATAAGAAAGCAAGAAAAAACTCACTAATTAAAAAAGGATGTACTGAATAAGTAAGAAAATATAAAGTAGAGTAACTAATACGCAAATGAATTCCAAGTTTAGCACTAAGGTGCTGGTTCTACAGTTACTTTCTATATGTATTTCATTCAGCTTTTTCATTGCTATCACACACTGGAACTTTCGTTTGCCACATGAAAAATTTAAGCTGACCCATAAAGATGCAGGCAGAGTGTCCATTTCTGTAATGTTCTTAGATCATATCAGAGCTTTTCACACTTTTTAGTAGGGACTATGTATTATTAGACAGTATTTTCTAGGTCAGATTAAGATTACTCTTTTTATTTAAGCAATGATAATGTTTTCAGTTCTTTTAGTGTTAATGAATCATTAACTGGCAAACCATAACTCAAATTTGCTATTATAATAAAAATGAAATTGCAGTGTTTTGCCTTGAAATAGCTTTGCTTCTTGGACAAGAAGGGAAAAAATATTTTTTTACCTCTATTCCATCTCCCCCTGGGATTCCATTAATACCTGGCTCCCCCTGTGAACAATACAACATCAAGATTCATAAAATTATGAAAACACAGTATTCTCCTGTTTATCTGAGTAAGTATTGCAATGCATACCAGCTCCCTATTTTTATACTCTGATGATTTTATAGATTAGATAGAAGATTTTAATTTGTAAAGAATCCTACTCTTTACTAAAGCAAAAAGGTGCAGATGAAGTTCAAGAAATTCACAGATGAAAAATACATGAGCACTATTAGGGTAGTATTTTAATATTAATGAAGTACCAAATATTTCTCATAAATCTAAAAAAATTGTATCACCTTTGCTCCTTTCAGGCCTGGAGCTCCATCATCCCCAGTGCGACCCTTTTTACCCTGGAAAAAAAATTATTATATGTTTGTAAAATAAATTTATTTTACAATATATACACTTTATATATATATATATATATATTTAAGACATTTGCTTTCTATAGATTTATTTTTTAAAATCTCTGTGTTTACCAAAACCTTGAAATTGAACTTCTGCAAGCAGGACCAACTCAAGAGGGAGCTATTTTCCTTTGTTATATTTGCTATAAACAAAAATTGATCAGGTCTCCTCTGAGGTTACCCAGGTTTCCAAATGAGTGTTATGTTTTGAGCTCTTCGAGGTGTATGCTTTTCTTTAAAGGGTACTTGTACTCTCAAAGGAAAGACATGGAAAATAACCCAAACAAATCTACTGTTGGCACATATGAGGCTGCATTTTCAATTAAAATGTGCTGTATTGAACAGAATAAAACTGTTGAGTGTATGTCTTTTTATGTAGATACAGGATGTTCAGATCAAACGGATGAGAATAGTGTTAGGGATTTAATGTCAGAGCATTCAGCTCCTAGAGTTTGTTTTCAAACATAAAGCCTACAGTTTAGATCACCAAGCCTTGAATGAAGTGAACCACTAGATTTGCTTAGGAATTCCAGCTGTAAAGACTATTATGAAAGAAGTCCAGTTTATTTTACCGTCGTTACAAGTCCTGTCTCAGTTGTTCCTAATGCTTCAGCCTCTTGCTTTCAGTGAGCTTTTCAGACATTACTGTTTGATTTGGGGATAGGTAGATCCACCTGGCCTGGTTGTTTGATTGTAACCAGGTGAATAATTTCTCCATGCAGGAAAGTTGATCCTTCCTGCCATTTAAACTAAAAGGCAGGTGAAAGTGGGTAAAGGGGGAGCCTCATCACATCACTCTGTTCTTTTTTTCAGTGGGAGTGTCTCATGGCATTCTAAGGCGTCTTTGTGCATTTCTGCTAGTGTGACATTTCCCTGGAATAAAAATATGGAGGATAGTGTATTGAACCTTAAACTTTTGTTGCCTCAAGATTTGGGTTCAAACAATTTCACCCCCCAAAAATCCAACAATGAAATATCTTGATTTATACTGTATATCAGTTATTAGAGAAATGACAGGTACTTACAGTAGGGCCAGGAAGGCCTCTTTCCCCCTTCTCACAGTTACATTTGGCAGCCTGGGGACACTTTGAATGAAAATAGTCCAAATAAGCACATTTCATTAGAAGAGATAGAAAACACATGAATATTGCTTTAAAGTTAATGTATGGCTAGTCTGAGTGTACCAGTAATGACCAGAAACCAGTTATATTTACGTATTTTACATAAAAATCAGCTGCTAGTTTGCCACTCATCAGGAACTCCTCACTCACCTCCTACACTCCATCCAAAAATCTGTATCTTTCCTACTCCTAAAATTTAGATCATCTCGATAATGGCTTTCCTTCCAACACTCTACAAGGTAAGTTTATTGGAATGATGTGTCTATGATGGTAGATTTGTTTTGAGAGATAGCCAAGACAATGGGGTAAGAAAACTTCTTACATCCTTTTTCCACTTTACTCCATTGTATGTAGGATAGGTCACAGTTTAAGTCTATCTGGATCTATAACCAAAATATTACGAATGTATACTTTTATCTAGTTAAGGCAATTTGTTATAATAGTTTCTAATCTTTTTTTTTCTATAGTTGCTACTGTCACGTGTCAGTCAGACATCATTATGGTATGTAGTTACGTGATTTATAGGATCTTTTTGAAACTTTAAAACCATTACACAATACAGAATTATTCTGGTACTGGGTTTATATTTGGAGAAGGAATAAGGAATGTTACTTTTATTTTTTATTATTTATTGAACATCTACTCAGCTTGCAGGTGTCTAGAAGTGAAGGGTTTAAATATAATCTTTATCGGAATGCCCCAGTTAGTAACAATATATTTTCCAAGGGCAAAACTGAATGTCTTCCTATTTTCAGGGTTTATTTTGACAGACGAGAATCAACATGCTGGTGAAAATGAGTGAAAAATAAAGCTCTTTTAAAATTTTGCAGACACTCATAATATGTAGCAGTTTCCTTGAGCTGCTCATCAGAACCGTATTTGCCTGAGATAACTGTACCTTAAGCAGGACTAACACCTTTAAAAGGTCAGCTAATTTTTTCTGTCTAAAATGGCAGCCAGACCTATAAGTGCCTTCAGTCAGGGTGACACAGTGTGGACAAACTGCAAAAGTGCAATGGGGAATCTTTGGTCGAGTTCCTTCCCTTTTTTAAACTCTGTTACGTAGGAACAGCACTAAGAGCTAGGACTGCACCACATTCAGCTCTGTGTCATGTTTTCTTATCCACCGAGTCTGTTGGATGATGTGCTGAGACATATCAGCAAATTCTTGCTAATTTGAATAGTCACACAGGGCTCTTTTTCAACTTGGAAAATAAGGAGGGAAAGTAAATGACATTAGGATAGCAAATTAAAACTCTGTCCTTCAAATACAAATGCGTGTTTTACTTGAAGGCAATTCCATTAGACTCAATATTAGCCAACTTACTGAATTTCATGCAATATGTTTCCACATAATTGTAAATGTCTACATTAAGCAGTAGTTCTGTACAAGAAAAAACCTTACCTCTTCCTCAGACAGATCTTTCTGTAAAGGCAGATATTCAAAACAGCATTAGAAACTTAAAGTCATAATCCAGTTCTAGAGAAAGGACACTGAAACATGTTAAAATAAATTACTTCAGCAGCTAGTTAATTAAATTACGCAATTAACATGTTAACTAACAATTATTAATTAAGTTTGAATTTATCAGAATCATTCTAGAAATGTCTCCATTCTAAAAAATAATTTAAACAATTTTGATTCCTGTTATAGATTGTTGACTGCACAAATCACTGACTCTCTTTGTCCAGCAATAATCTGCTAAAATTACCATGGTAAACACACCTAAAGCGACATAGTTAGCTGGGTAGATGGGAACAAAGCACCCAGAAATTACACTGTTTCAGAAGTGCTGAACAGCAGCAGCTCTCTAATTGGAGAGCATGACATATATTCTACACTTGAAATGATCAGAAGCTCTTCTACGCATAGTTAGACACACACAAAATGAACCCTAAGAACATCTTCTCTAAGATTTGATTTGGCAGTGATCACATGAAGTTATCATGATTTAATTAGCTCTGATATTTTTTAGATCTCTACAGCTGAAACATCCACACACAATGTGTTCCTCCCACCTTTCACAATTGATGTAGTCTCTTGAGACTCTTCATGTGTTGATGAGCAACAATGCAATGCGCATCTTTAAAATTCACATGTACACACCTATAATTATGTCAAAACCATTATTTAAACCAGACAGCAGCCATGTTCTGAAACAAAGGCACCTGAGGATGGCTGACTGTAACAGGTGAAAAAAAAGTGTGTTTGGTCACTTGAAAGGTGGTTGCTGTGATGCAGAAAGCAATAGTAATATCAGAGAAGATAGGAAGGATGATATGCACGGAAACCAATGCAGAGTGGCAGTCTGCGGAAGTGAAGGACAGATAGAAAGGCCAGCCTGTGTACATGCTCTAGGCCTGTATGAGATCACTTAAGTGTCAGTTTTACTGCAGAAGTCTCCTGGTTTTATTCAGATTTATTTTCTCTATCTCTGCGCATATTCAAATTAGGACTTCACCCACAATTCATGTCACCAGATTTATATGCTAGAGGATGGGTCTATTCTCCATGCTTGGCAGGGAATGTTTTTTGTATATTAAGTTCACATCCAGGAAAGAGGCACCCAAGCAAAATTTCAAGCTCAATTTACACATTTCCTCTTGATTATGTGGTAAGTTTTCTGTGGAAATGTAACAATGTCTATGGCCAAACTCAGATTTTATATAAATTGACATATATCCATTAAGGTCTACAAATGTATTTTCACTCCTGCAAGAGCTGCATCATTTTTGGTACAAAGGGCAATGTCACACTTCTACTTGTTACAGGAGAAATCACTAGGATGTCAAAAATTGGTTGATTTTTTGGTGTGTTTTTTTTTTAAGAAAGGAGTTTTAAAACACCTCTGGAGGAAAAACAGAGGTAAAAATAACTTCTTTATGGGTCTTTTTAAGTCCAATTCATTTTCCAACTTCAAATATTTTGGTGGGTGAGATATGAATGTTGGGGAGAGAAAGGAAACCTGTACTTTGGCACCGTGGTCTTATTAATAAAAGTGGTCTGTTTTATCATGTAAAAAGTACAAGTTTCTTCAATAGCATAAGCACTTCAAAATATTGGAAATACCATTTTTTTATGTATGTTCCTATAACTATTTCAAGTTTTTTCTCATACGTACCATTTCTTTGAGAACTTTCTCCACAGTTTCTTTCTCCTGGAGGTTGAATATGAACCTAGATGCTGGGATGCTGGCCAGGAGCCGGAGCTTGGCAGCATTGCTAACCTCCTCAGCCACTCTGGTCATTCCCATTATGAAAAACACAATTCCTTGGCGTTTAGCATCAGCTGTAGCTGCAAAAATATCTGGGTTTCTTGGATGATCTACTCCATCAGTGAAGAGCATAGCTGCTTTCACACTACCTGGAGTTCCTTGAGTCACGTAGAGTTGTGTGAGATTAGTTATAGCATAAGTTGTGTAGGTGCCATGGCCTATGTAGGTGATGGGAGCAATGTGGGATTTGAATGCTTCAGGACCTTTCCAATCACAGAAATTTTGCTCTGTGAAAACAGTGCTGCTGTACTGAAGTAAGGCCATCCTCCAGCGAAGGGTACGTCCAGAGCTAAGCTGCAGACTTTTCATTCTGTCTACTGTTTCCAGTACAAATCTTTTCTGTTGCTCATGATTGTAGTCCTTAGCACTTTCGGAGCTGTCCAGTAAAAAAGCAATTTCCAGAACGCAGTCTTCATCTAGAATAAACAGGTATGAAAATGAGTGGAGTGATTTGATACTACATCTCTAATTCTGCCCTTACCCTTATGTGTATTTTAGGCTTCAGAAGTGGGAGTGCAATTTTGGGATTTTTTTAAAAACATCTGTGATCACAAGTGTGAGACTCTAGTGAAGACAGAACACATAAGGCTGAGAAATTTGCTCCAGAACAGAAACCTTGAGGAATAAGAAACTGAAGATGAGGTGATGTTGTGTGGTATGAAATGAGGAATTTTGTAGTGGTTTTATATATTCATTCTGTCTTCTTGCTTGTCATTTCATTGAATATACCACCAGGATGAGGACTGGGAAAGTGGAAATCATCTACAGGAAAATAAGTCTCACTGAGTAAGGCACTGGAATGTGATTTGAAAGAGTAAATTTTGTCCCTGGTACTGACACTCACATCCAGTGACATAGAAATTTCCATAAGCGGGGTCTACAGAGTAATCATTTTCTGAACTACTGATGATATTACTTCTATAGAAATATGAGTTCTATGGGCTTTATATATGGGCTATTCTTGTAGTGACAATAACAGGCTATCAGCCATATCATAAAGAAGCCCAGAAGTACTCTCCTTTTATGAAATACACAAAATAGGAAGGAAAAGATAGGAGCAAGAAAATGCAAAATAAGGTATGTGAAATTGTAGGATGAAGAAAACCTTGCTGATTGTAAGTAATACCTTGCAGGGCAAGTTAGCCATGTAGTCCAGAATCCAAATAAATCAATTGGGGTAACACCCTCTACCCCCCAGTTTGAAAATTACAATATTCACCTTGGTCACTTGGGCTGGGATATTTTTCTACAGTATTTGACAGAATGTGTTTAGATTTTGGTCTTCTCAATCCATATTGTTTTTCTTCCCTGAGATTTTCTGCTAAAAACTCATGGTGTTCAAGTATCCACAAAAGCCACCAGAATCTAAATAACATCATTTGTTTAGTTTCTGTTTCCTGAAAAACACAAATAATAATACAGAAGGGTAGCAGTATGAAGACAATAAAATTTTCTTCAATTTTGCTTCAATAGGTTGCTTTGCAGGCTAGATTTTAAAATATAGTCCCTAATTATGAGCTGATCTTGTTTTTCTTTTGGTAAGATCTTCTCCAAAATATGTAGTAAATACTAATCAGAGAAATACTGGAGTGATTTTTAAGCATAGTGCATGTAATTCTAGCACATGACAAACTGGAGACAGACAGTCCTGCCCCATTTAAGTTTCATTGTCATCCCTCCCCATTGTCCAGCTCTCCCCAGGCAGGCACAACACACAGCAAAATGACAGCTCAGTGGCAAGAATGAACCTGCCAGGACTAAGCATTTCACAGAAGTTCCCAACACAGCTGTGCCTGTGGGGATTTTCAGCTCCTGCAAAGGCAGGAATTCTGGTCCTCACAGACACAGAGAAGACAAGGCGTCCTTACCTTGATGCTCCTTAGCAAAAGGCTCAGCAGAGATATGGATGCTGCCCTGGGCTTGCTGGCAGCTGTCTTGCTCTCCCTTGTGCTGGATGCTCTGTAAGGAAAGGAAAGAGAAATTTGACTGCAAGCTTCCGTGAGAATTGGTGTCATGTGTCAGGAAGGGCCAGGAGGCAGTGGCAAGGAAGAACAGCAATCCTGGCTCCCCCCTCTCAGCACCCACCCATTCCTCTCCCCCTCCCCCAGCTGTGCACATGGATCCTAGATTTAGTTCCCTACAGCCATTTCCACCTGTAAATCCTTGCCCACACTTGCACATGTATGCTTCTCACCCTGCACGCTTCCCTACACACCAGCCCAGTTGTGTTCACTCTCTTCTCCCATCACCCCCATCACTCTTATCTTTTTGCATTACCAATGAATATATTAAACGAGTAGCTCTTTTTCCACAGAAATACGTGCCTTTTTTTCCCCGTTGACTGATTATTTTCCATGTACCTGCACTCAAAGAGGACCCCATGCTGACTGCTGTCCTCCTTTCCATGTTAAGGGTCTACCAGCTCTGCTCACTTATGACAGTCACAGCCAAGGAGCTGGGGGGATTGTGGGAAAAGGATGTGGCTTTGGCTTCAAATTAAATAGGCAGGAGAGACTGGTATGACATTGCAGGCAGATGGTGAAGCCATTTGCTGTGGTCCTAACCCTGGTTTATATTTTCTATCTTTACCAGTATTTAGTGCTAAATTGGTGAACTGGGATGGCTGATGCAACTCTACGTATTGTATGGCTACTCATGCTTACCTAGACTGGAACTAGCTCAGATGCAGCTATTTGTGCTACAGTTACAGCTGTGACAGAATCTTCTTCAAGATTGGAAAGAATTGATGCTTTTTTTTCCTCAGCCACTTTTATATTTCCATGCTTATACTGACATATTTAGATTAAGGCAAGGATTTAAAAGGCAATTTTTTGCCCTTAAGGAAATACAAATAATACAGTGTTTAACTGAAATAGATATAATAAATCTCACATAGCCCCTAAATCTTACTAAGAAAAAAAAACAATCCTAGCAAGAAAAAGCATGTTAACTATGGTTGGGATTGTGTGCTTCCCATAAGCAAAACATTGTCATTCTTTCATTTTTACTGCTAACTCCTACCTTAAAACATAGCTGGCAAATATTTTCTTAATTAAATAACTATTCTGCATGTATATTTAGTAGCAAGTTTTTGGCTTCAGGATATTTCCTTTAATTAATGAGTTATGTTTACCTTTAGAACATATTTTCCTTTTTTTTTTTGGCCAGGTGCAACATTAAAAGTGTGGTGGGGCCTCCACATTTTTATAGCTGTTTCCTTGGGATGCATGGTGTTATTCTGTTCAGAATTCCAGGTACGTGACATACCACAGAGTACACTTCTAGACTTGTAGTCTGTTGAAGTGGTTATGTTCTCAATACCCACCCTATTCTTATGATGACAGTTTAGCAAAACCTGAATGATACCAACGTAAAATATGTATGCATTGGCACACCTGAGATAATGCTTAAAAATAAAATATGACAGTAAACTTTCTTGCTTCATTTACTACAAACTTTAGCAAGTGCTTATTTAACATATTAATGACATTACACTGTATGTATTTTTTAATAGAATAAGTGTCTTACAAGCTATGATTAGGGACGTTGATGCTGTCATTTAAATGTTATAAATTTATTGCTAGAATTCAATTATATTTTTTTAAAAATGAAAAATTGTAATATTTTATTTTAAGAAATCAAGACATTGGATGCTTCATCACACAATTAATTACATTTCTGTTCACCTACTATTTCAATATATTTAAGTATCTTTGATGTCTCTGAGAGATGACAGTGCAGACTTAGGTACTTATGTTGACTAAGACGTGCCAAGGTACCCCAGGTCGCACATCCTTCCAGCATGGCAGTAGCTGGCATTAAGATTGGTAACCTTTTCAGGAGTCAAAGACTGAAATGAATGTAAAGGCTATGTTACAATTGCACCAGCTGAAGCTGAGGTCACAAATATCACTGTATATCCAGATATTTGGATTTTTTCAATCATAGTTCCAAATCCAAGATTTGTCATCTCTCTGATCTCAGATTTTCAGTCTGAGTAATGAGTCCTAACATGTTTTCAAAGAATAAAGGGGTATATGAGAACTATTTAAAACTGCAGCTACACAGGCTATAATCAATTAAAGGAAATTCCTTATCATTTTAGGATCAAGAGGAGAGAGTCTGTGAAGAAAGATATGCTCTTTCTGCAAGCAAAATGTGTTTAAGCACTATAAAGATGGGAAACCAAACCGATATTATACCCCTTATATTGCATATGTGGTGATACTTTCAGAGCTACATGAGGTTGCAAGGCCTCTTTGAAGGGGCGTTGAACGATGAATTGGGGCTTAGAGATGCCAGTTGCTGTGGTGTAGCGTGGCCTCTTGTGCCAGCAACAGTCCTCGCTGTAACTTTCCAATGGGCAGAAATAGCACCAAGCCTGACTATTTCAAACTTCTTTCCTGGTGCACTCTTCTTCATCTGTCTCCCCTCTGTCTGTGGGTATCTCTTACAGCTTGGTCTGGCTCAACTGTGACCACTTCATCCATTGGTTAGCAAAATTCACTACATTATTGAGAAGCCTTGAGTAAATTCTGT
Source organism: Tapera naevia (assembly GCA_033556795.1). Lineage (NCBI taxonomy): Eukaryota > Metazoa > Chordata > Aves > Cuculiformes > Neomorphidae > Tapera > Tapera naevia. The sequence continues at coordinate 12,079,554 of JAUMJJ010000069.1, forward strand.
TAAGTTGGATTACTACTGTCATCTAGCATAGTATCATGTCATTATGATGTGACAGAGCTCTGACTAGTCCTTCTTCAGCTGTCCGACAAGGACTGGAGATGGAGTAATCATGAGCCAGCAGAGCTGGCAAAGTACCATCTGAATATCTCTATAGGCCAAAGGAATATTCAGCTACCAAGGAGGGGAGTGTGTGAGAGTGGCTTGAAGCAGACACAACATACTTGCAACTTTCCTCCTCTCTGATGATATTTTTTTTTTTTGTTCCAAAGAGCTCAACATGATGCTTCTGAAATATATTTCTTCTTTTTTTTTGTCACCACAATGTGAATAATGCACATATCTTGTCTGCTGTGAACTGTTAAAAATATGCGATATCTTCCAGTGTTTCATGGCCTCAAGATAGTCTTGACCATTTAACCTGACAGCCTCATGCTCTAATGGTATTTCAAGAGTATTTATTTCACTGTACTATACGTGTCACTACATGACCAAAGTGCCCACTTGCTTGATCTTGCAAAATAATGAAAGCACACAATTTACAATATTTTGAATTGTGATATTAAAGAGTAACGCTATAAAGAATGTGGTTCACAGTCCCATAAGTAGTATCACACGTGAATTTTAGAAAAACGTTTCAAAAGCTCAAATGCTCAAAGCAATTGAACAAGAAAATTTTAAATTCAAAACTTCACTGAAGAGTGAATAAAATAGAAGTCTGTATTTTACCTTTTGAATGCAAAATGTGTTTTAGTGGAATGGGCAGTTGTGGCTGCACTTTTAAAAAAAAATTTTATGGACCTATGTTCTGTGATTTTTCTATATGAAAACTTATGTCTTAATGGCACAGCCCAATAAAAACCTATAATGAAATTTTGGTGTATGCAAAGGTAGTGTCAGAATTATTGATTCCAGTGAGGGCAGAACTTTGTCTTTACTTTTTGACACAAAACTTGAACATGTAGTCTGAAAGAACTGATCAAAACAAATCAGCTTAATTGTGTTTTTCGTCTAAATTCAGTCATAGAAAATATGGTAAGCAAGGTTTTGGTGGCAAAGATTACTCTTTGTGTAGCTCCCAACATATTTTAATGATTCTTTGGGACTGGAGTAGTAAATATGTACTTTTCTTTTGTAGCTGGTATGAAACTGGCTCCACATTTCCTCACTTTTTAAAATATTCTTCAACTTTTTTTACGGAGATGCAGTAAGAAAACTTAAACTGTAATGAGGCATAAAAGGAAGAGGCTGTCTTCAGTACTTTCCCATTTTATTGCTATGCAATACAGCCAAAAGCTTACTCTAAGTATATTCGTGTTAAATAAATACTCAAAATCTGTCTGTGTGTAGTATCAAGCTTTTGTTTTGTTTTGAAGATATTTGCTTATTTCTACTTTTATTGTAACAGTTTTACTCTCGATTTTAGTTTCCCTCACTAAGAGGTATTTTCCACCTTACAGCCTAAGTAAGTAAACACATCTATACGTGAGCAACTGTTATCTTTGAAAGTATTTGTAGCATTCAGCCTCATGAGGCAATGAAAGCATAGAAATAAACAGTACAGATACATTTTTAACATGCTAAATATTTGACTGAACATTTGATAATATTGAACATTTAACTAGAAATAAAATGAAAACTAAATAGAATCTTAAAGATTTGATTTGCTACAGGAACATTTACTTAGAAAAGTAATTATTTTGAATGTGCTGTTGTATCTCAGTTACTTCTCATTGTAAAGTATACTTTGCCCAACTATTTTCTTTCAGTTGCCTGATTTTCAACAGCATGATAACTGTAATTAGCAATATGAAACTCTTCTACACCATTCCTTTTTAAATACAGTAATTAGATTTTTTTCAGGAGTGGAAAATCATGTATTTTGATGGAACTGCAGTAAAAACCAGATGCTTTAATCACACCTAGCACATTTATGGAAGATACTTTCTGATCATTGGAAAAGGAATTACTCTGCTGGAAATCCATTTAAAGCATGTTGCTCTATGTTGTACAGAGTATTTTGCAAATGAAAATTACAGAGATTCAGTAGAAGTTAAGTTTCATGCACTTATATGGTTGTAATCCTTTTCATATTGGGAATAGACTTCTTTTTTCAGAGAGATGATTATAGTGATAAAAAGACAAACATTTATCTTACAACCATTGTTTTCAATATAATTTTAAGCTTGCAGAACTGTGAGAATTTGCATCTTTCGACCTATGGATTCTTTAAACTGTTTACAAAAGTATGCATTAGAATCTGAGCTGTAGCAGGAAATCAGCTCTCAGAGCTCTTAATGTGTCTTAATGGTCTTGACTCATCTCATTGGATAACCCCACTCACCCCCCTGCCAATGGGCCTGGGGGCTCTATTTCAGCTCAACCTTAGGCCATCTGTCCTGGTCCTAGTGGTGCTGTAGGATAGTGGTCTCTGGCTCTGTCACAGCCTTGCTTGAACATGCTGAGCTGCGCTTGACCTGTGTCTGATGTCCCATCCCATGCTGTCCCCACAGAGGTGCCAGATACCCTGCCAGATACCCTGGGCTGGGGCTTCCCCACCTGCCCAGAAAGAGCCCCTGTGCCCCCTGTCCTGGGAAGGTAGCTGGCCATAACTGCTTCCGACAGAACTAGCACCGTTGTTTCCAGCTTGGCAAGAATGCTGGTCGGCATCTGAACTTCAGTGGGCCGCCACGCAAAATGTCAGCCCTATTAGCTTGTGGCTGAAAGCTGTGCTACTGGAGCTGGGGTTAGATCTTCACTCTGATAAACTAGCAACACTCTACTGTACTCAGAGGTTTTAAAACAGGTGAGTATGTTTAAACATATGTTTGTAAATGAAAACTTGTAGAATGTGAACAGCATGGACTTGCTTCTGTGGAGCCATGTTAGGAAGAATTCTGATCTATTCATCCATTTTATTCAATTACAGAATCATTAAGATTGGATATACCTCTAAGGGCATGAAGTCCAACTGTCGAATGGCATTGGAACAGCTCTTTCCTTTCAGTGTGCCTGTAGTATGCACCATAGATTGTCCTTCCCTGTAGGTGCACATCAGCTGCAGGAGGAGCCTGTATGGTGGTTTGGGAAGTTGAGAGCCAAATGCAATGCAGTAATTACTGAACAGTATTGCCCAGGTGAAACTGGCAGCAATAGGCAGTGTTTAATCCTGTCTTAAGTATTTGGAGCACCAAGCCAACTGAATCTTGCTATTTAGCCTTAAAATATCTTTGAGCTCAGAACCTGATTTCGTATCTGACTTACAGGACTTCAATAAGTAGGCAGTGTCATTACAGAGGGTTGTTAAGAAGGTGGGTTAAGATGTGTGGGGCTAAATGAATGATAGAATGGTTTAGGTTGGAAAGGACCTTAAAGATAATCTAGCTCCAACTCTCCTGCCATGGGCAGGGACACCTCCCATCAGACCAGTCTGCTAAAAGCTGAATTACATGAGACCTCGCAAGGAAAGTGAGCAGACCGGACCATGTAGAACTTTACTGTCTGAGATTCAGGACTTTCCCAGTGGAACTTCACTGACAGGCCAGGCTGGGCTGGGGGTGGCCATGAGCATGGAGGCTGGCATGGCCTTTGCCACCAATGTTGGGCTGATGGGGAGCGGGGCTGCTTGGCGGCTCGGGCTACTGGCTCGGGCTCTGAGCAAGGGGAAACAGCAAACATTTCTAAAAGCGAAGTCTGTTTGCCTGTTGCTGTCAAGCTGGTAGATGAAGCTGAATCTGCCGCTGCACACATGCAAATCTGCTGAGGGCAAGCAGCTCAGCTCTTCCCAGGAGCTACCATAAAGGCCTTGAGTGTGGGAGGCCAGGAGTCCCTTTAGCCTGAGAGGACTGTGTTCCTGGGAGCCAATCAGTAGTGTGAGGACAAAACGGCAGGTGGCTTTCTGCAGTAGAGACTTGGTTCCTGCTGCAGAGTTGAATTAATAAATTGTTAAAGCATCTGATAGAGTTGTAAAATCTTCTGGAGGAGGGAAGGAATACAGACCGTGGTGTGAAGCTGAGGGAAGGAGGCTGTGGTTTCAAGTGCTTAAATATTAACAGAAATGGTAACACATTTGGTGGTAGTATAACAAGGAGTTGTGTAGTGAGGAAAATTGTTGGCTCCTTTAGGTAAGAATAAGCTTGTTGGAGGACGTTAGTAATTCTCTATAAACATCTGCCAGTCAAAATATTTTCTGCTGTAATCTTGTAAGCCTAGCAAAAATCCAAGTAGACCTTTTTTTCTGGCTCTGAGCATTGCTATAGAAACTAAGCTATTTATGATGATGGAGTTGTTTCAACAATATTTTTGTTTCAATAGAGGTTTTTTTAATTTATATTTGTTAGGTTTTCAGCTCTTTGTGCTGAAGCTCCTGACTTCAAAGAAAGCTATTTGTGGACTTGTTAGCTCCACATGCCAGAGAAGAAAAGAACTTGTAAGGCTCATCCTTACAATGAACTGATGTACCCTCTTTCTTTAACAATACCTGAAAACATATAAATGTTAAGTTTAAGTGAAATTTAAAATGAAATGGCATGGCTTTCCAAGTACTTAAGTCAAATGTTAAGTAATATATGCAAGCACAACTTTAAGTTTCACCTACACCTTCTTTTTCATTATTAAAAATACAAGATGCCAAGAAGTCTGAAGTTTACTGTTAGGTTTTTTTAAAAGGTGTGTCACAGTTAGCATGACTTTAGATTCTCTAATTTCCACATGAACCATATTATTGTCAACAGTAGTCTTATATCTGCTTAACTCCAAGGCCTTACCTCGTATTGAAACTGAACTGTTTTACCTTTGAAGTGTAGAGGTAGGAGAAAAAAGCTTGGAGATAATATTTCAAGTGCTTTCTCAGGTGTTCTTTGCGCAAATGATTGGAGCATCATTCTCAAAGGAGTACTTTCTCCCTCAGTTCAGGATATGGAAGCCTTGCTAGGTATCAAAAGGGGACAGCAGGATATTTCCTTTCTTCAGAGCTGTCCAGAGATTAGTACCAGAGCAGTTACAATGTTCTTTGAAAATACCAATGGTTTATGTGCTTATGGGAGATGAGGATAGTCGTCCACTGAATAAAAATGGTCTAGGGATTTAAAATGATTTATTTTTATATGCAATCACTGAATAAATGTGGGACAGTGGTAAGTTTTCAATTGTGTACATTACTGAAAGAACAGGGAGGACAAAAGGAATACTTTTGAGGAAAAATTCTGTTTTACTGAGCTCACATAGTGCACACAAGTGCATTTATATATAGGGTGAATTTTCAGCTTATTTTTTTAATATTATGAATGCTATAGAACAACTGAAGCTTTTCAAGTGGTTTTCAGAAGAGAAGGCTGAAGGTCTGTAACAGAATCTATGGAATCTCAGGTCTTATTAGATTGGCATAGAAAAAAAAATCAGTTAAAAGATATGGCCACTGGGTGTCAGTCTTTACTCGGCTTTTGTGGCACTGTGACTGCAGAGGTTTTCTTTGCGATGACTGACTGAGGAAGGCCATCAATAGCGGTACTACGACTCACACAGTCTTATTTTTTAAAACTTCAGGAAAATGATCTGTCACGTAGGAGTAACACTGCTATGACTATAGCCACTTTGCTTCAAGAGACCAAAACATGTAATGTGGTGGTTTTATAGTTTTGGTTTTCTATTGAATGGTTTGTTTGGGTGTTGTATATTACCTATGGATCAGAAAGATGTAGATGGAAATAACTGATCTTTCCTTCTCCCAGACCTGTGGAATCCTAAATAACTGCTGAGCAAGCACTGCCCTGTAATGGAGTGTGGGCTACTGGAGGTGTCCTTGAAATAGAGAAAAAGGATGTTTTCTATGAATAGCATTGCCTGCTGGAATGACTGAGGTACAGGCTTTGTTAGTTAACCTAGCCTGCTTAGTCTATTTACTGTCCTTTGTATGCACTTTTCCTTTATGTAAAACTTAGTCCTTTAAAGTAAAGCTCACGTGAGGGACCTTCAGCTTTATTCTCTGAAAACCACTTGAAAAGCCTCAGTTGTTCTGTGCTACAGAAAATAAGGTGTTTTTTTTTAAAGAGGACATTTCTACACTCCCTCCCCAAAGGTATTCTTAATTAAGCTTTGTAAATTGCATATACAATAAATGTCTAAGGCCATATTACATTTCCTTAAGTTGTCAATATCTTCACTTGACAGACAAGGAGAGAAAAAAGTACTTAGGGAATATCAAATAGTAGCAAATGAGTTTTGTCAGCATGTGTTTGTGAATGAGGTTCAGACTATTAGTGATTCAGCTGAAATGAAAATGCTGATTAAAATATTCAGTAATATTTTTATGGTTCAAATTAATTAATTCTGGTTTGAATCATCTCAGACTATAAAGACTTTCAGAAAAGTATAATCACATTCAAGGGTATGCGTAAAGATACAATACTAGTTAAGCAAAATTAAATTCAGAATCTTTTGAAAATTACCAAATTACAGACTCATCTTTCCTGTCTTTTTGGACATGCAAAGGTAGCCTAGCAGTGCCTTCCTCCACTTCTTTTAATTACTTGCATCCATTACTTATATTTTCAGGATTTTTTTTCCTGAGGAAACTGCTTTTCAAGACTGATGTGGTAGTACTGACAAAGCAGATATAACTGGAAAAGATTGTTCCTCACAGTTAAAGGTAAGAAACTTTTCAGTGCTAGATTTCTTATTTTCTTGAGACTGTATGTTGAACCGAGATAACTTCAAATACATACTAGCTGAGTATCAGAATGTTGAATACTTTACGTGAGCAGGATCCTGGAGCATCTTCATTGCATTTTTTTGTTCTAACTAGGTAGTTTTCTATGGGGACATGCCAGTGGTTTCTTTTGTGGAGCATTTTTATTTGCTTCACATTGGTTTGAAGAGATTAGAGATGCTGGGGGGGCTGTGGGACGGACCTGCACGAAATATGGTTCAAAACTCACTTCCATGAATTATAGAATGACAACTACCTCATGCCTTTAGAGATTGTTGAATTCTAGGATGATGCTTCGAAGACGTACCTGGAAATTGGAAGCAGATGGATGATGCAGTAAGGTTAGGTTGAAGGAAATTGTGTTGTGGGTTTTTTTTTTGCTGCATGCTCACTAAGCCTGACCTAGACAAAGCAGCAGCCACTTATACCCTCAGTGCCTGTTGCTTATTGTGCTTGTAGTGTGGCACTAAACAGTGAATCTTAGACCTTCTTTCCTCCTTGGCTTGAGGACCTCTTGAGCACTCTGGTCAGGAATAGAAATTCTTACCCTACTCTAAATATATGAAGTTGTAGTGGAAGGATTTTAAAATCTAAAAAAACCCAAACTTGCCATAACTAGAGGTTGTTGCTCCTGCTTCTGATCATTGTATATTATAAAGCATGCTGTGGCATAGTTAAGACAGTTACCCTGTGAAATACAAGCAGGAGGAATTTGCAGAGTTTACAAGCATTTTGATGTAAGATTCTCTGTGTATTGTGTGTTTCTTTCCTGCAATCTTAACTGCGTCAGGTATTTGGTCCATCTTAGCACTGTTGGTAATGGTTACTATCAAGAGGAAGATAAAGTCAAGAAGGAAAAAGTCTTTTGTCAAAGAATGAGACATTAAGTGTACTTGAATGCGTTACTATTTTATTTGCTTTTAGAAGTCATTCATGCCATAGGCCTTCCTGAGTAGACACTTGCAGTCTGTGTCTGTTTCTCAGGTCTGTTAAATGTCACCTCAGAGATCAGGAAAAAATTCTTCTCCTCCCCTTCAAGCCTTTTAGCCAGGAGCAGCTGAAGTAAAGATCACTTCAAAGGCCAAGTATGGCTTTTATTTTTTTTCGCTTGGCACTGCAGTGACAGTAGATGGTAGCCCTAATTTTACTGTCACAGACCAATGTGATGACTATGCCTGGTTCTCTTCATATTTGTGCCTATCAGGAACATCTCTTGTAAAGATGCAGGAATTGCAGTAGCTTAAAACTGGTGCTTTAGAAATAGAATAATTCCCATAGATGATACGAACTCTAAGGCAGAAAAGGTATGTGACTCAACATCCCTTATCTTCAGCTGTAGCTCCTTCCAGGAGTGCTTAGATAAGATTAAAAGAACCAGGCTTCCTTCCAACCATCTCCCTCTTTTTTACCTGAAGAAATTTGCTGAGAAAGGAGAACACTTTGGCTGCAGAATTTGAGTCAGTTTCCAGCATGTCATAATGCAGATTCAAAATTCAAGGAAAATAAGGCTCATTTCTGTAAATGTGATTGTGAAACTGAGCTCTTTTTTAATGCTGTGATTGAGTTTATACAAAAGATTCTGTTGACTGTTTTTTGTCATTCATTCTCTGTGGAAAATTGTGTAAACAAAATACTAAAAGAACCGCAAACCAAGATGTGAGAGGATTCTGCCCGATAGTTTAAATAACCAGAACTAAATTCAACAAACTACCAGAGCTGCAAACTTAAGGAATGTAAAAATGTAAATGCTACTGTTGCCCATAAAATTTTACCTCTGATCCTTGTCAGTAATGTATTTTTTTATATCAAGTGATAGTAGCAAAGACCTATGCTTTTTTTTGCAGGTAAGGAAATGCAGACGTAAAGATGAAGATGACATGAAAAGTAAAAGGGAATATTTTATTATCTTGTAGGGTAAAACTACCAAACCAATATTGAGTGTATTCAAATTGTTTATAGTGATTTGCATTTATTTTTGGCCTCTCCCTTCTGTGACTGGATCCTAAATCAGACAATAATTTACATAGGTGCCACAAGAGAAACAGCGTGTGATGAAGTCCCTAAAAATATTGAGCTGTTTTCTACAGAAGGCTCAATACACCCTGCTGTGAACTGATTTTGTGCTTCAGCAAGCAAGTGTGCCAACAATGTATTGAAAATGCCACAAATGCAGTGTTCCTGTAGGTGTTTAAATCAAGGAAAAGCTTCTCTTGGGGAAAAGGTCATCAGAGTCTCTGTGCTATACAGCATGTTCAGACTGAGCACATCTGTAAGAATGGGCTGCACTGGAAGATGCACCCACATCATCTTCTTCTTCTTCGTTACTCCTCTCATCTAAAATAACACTGGATTAGTTCTGTGTTCTTTTCTGTAAAATTTACTGGTATAATTGAACTTGTACACTGAGTCAGCATCACATTTGTCTACTCTTGTTCTTCACAAATACAAAATGGATCAAAACTAATGAAGATATTTCAATTAAACTGCATGTAATACAACTGTGTTCCTGGGTTGTCCATAGCCATAACGCATGTAGTAAGGGCTGCTGAAGATTGTGCCCTGCCCAACAGCTGAATGAGGAATGTCATGAAAGAGAGAGAGAAAGAGGAAGGAAGGGAAAAAGGGTCTCTCATAGCCCCCATAAGTCATCCCAATATCCTGTATTTTGGAGTGTAGCTTTCTAGTAGTGATTTTATAGCAGAATTAAATCTTAATGTGCACACTGCATTTTCCTATCCTACAAATGCTTACCTGTTTTTTAGACACTGCTAGTAACTCTTTAAAATACAGTACTGGCTTGTGAAATTTTGAAAGCAGTAGACAGAGCTTAGCTAGCTAGCAATTCTATTAGATAGCAGAATGGCTTTATCATAAATCTGTGTAAGTTGCAAGCATCAGTTAATATATTACTGTATTTCCAGAGAAGGAGATAACATTTAAATTTTGTATTGAGAATCTGTACATGTTCATATGCAAAAATCGAAGTACATCTTAATATCTAGACTACTTAAAATACCAGCAATACTGGTGTCCAGTGCAGTTATTATTTAGGCTTTAGTGATAAAACAATTATGAGAATAATTTTACCTGCTTATTTGAAAGTGGCAACAGTGTAAAAAATATGATTAGGCTTTTAAATACTAAGATTTAATGCAAACATTAAACTTGAAACATCCTTATGTCCTCTATATTTAGAAACAGTGCAACGTGAGCAGGGACAATAGATTCTTTAGCCTAATTTTGGAAAGGTGACCCATGGAAAACTATGCTTTGCTGTGGGGAAAAAAAGGCATCTCCTGAAGTATATGATTGAGGGCAGAGTGCAATTTTGTCTCTGTGAAAACTGGTCAGTTGTGACAGGTTTTTTACCTCAAAAATAATAACAGTTTTCTTTGGTATTCTAGAATATGGGAAATCCCTTATATTTTAACCCTTAACTGAATCCCAGAGAAAATGATATTTTGAATAAATTTCTCCTAATTTAATCTGATTATTATACTGTAAAAGCCTAAAGGTCCAACTAAAACTGAAAACTGCCCACAAATCCCTAGTCTTTCATTGTGTTTAACTCAGGATGAGTGTGAGTTAATGACAGGTGGCTTTAAAGTACCTTTTGTCCTTTCCTAATCCTGGTTTATGGGGATTTAAACATCACGGGCATAGTAAGTAGTCAACAAACTGCTCTATCGCATACATAGTTGTCCAGAGATCACTGGGAACTAGGAAAACACAGAGGCTACAGTGTTGTACCTTAACCTTTTTCTGGTATGCACTCTAGTTGTGATCTGGAGAAGGATCTGCTCTGGTGACCCTAACCCACATTCAGTTTGTATGAGTTATTTATATTGGTGAGTTAGTTCAAACCAGAAACTTCATAGTTGTTACTCTGACCTGAAACTTGATCAATATGTCAGTTTACCTAAGAAGTAATTGTGCTGTGCAATAAGAATAGTAAAAACTGCTGCACATATTGATTACATTCTTTCTGTTTGCAGTCATGTTGGCTATCTCTTTAAAGAAGCTAATTAATGCCTGCAAGGAGTTATCATGAAGACAACTATATATTGGAAAGGAAGGAATGAAAAGGAAATGGCAATTTAGAAGAATGTGTTTTCCTTACTGGGATAAGGGAGGGTATAATAACAGAAATAAACAAAGGGAAAAGCATGCTGTCCATTAAGAGAATAGTAAATGTTTCTTGATGCTGTAGCTCTAAGAGTTAATATTCTCTTCCTTCAAAAAGACCACAGTGCAGAAATGGAAGAGTGCTGGCAATAACATTATGTATAAATTGAATCTCTTCTGATTGTATTCAGTTTTTGAAATATCTGTAGTCTGATGACCTTTGGAAAAGTTGGATGATAGTAAAACATGAGAAGAGTTTCATGTATTTAGAATGTAAGTTTTATTGAAGCTCACTTTTCTGAATTGATTTAGAACACAAAAAACCTTGTCTAAAACTAATGTATTAATAAATTTATGAGAATTGTAAAAGTCCAAGCAAGATAGAATCAACAGTGATTATTGGCAGTGAGGTACATAAAGGAGCAGATGTGACTAGAAGGATGGTGTGGGATGCCTTTGTTGATTACTGAGAATGTAAATGTTTGTCTTGAATTTTCACCAGGTCTTTTTGATTGCTGATGTAAGGAGAGAGATATCTGCTTCTGCTGGAAGAGGTAAACCTGTATCAGCAGAGTTTGTATTTATTAGTCTTTACTTCAGCATTTCTTAGTATGGTCATCCACCTGTTGGATGATGATAGCTTTTTAAATGAGAATTTCAGCATTCATATATACATTATTTTGCTCTTCAGATTGAATCATCTCATTGTCATTAAAGGATAGCAAACCTTGAAGACCACTCAGAAACAACAGCTAATAAAATTTCAGGGAAATGGTTGTTTAAAAGTTTGGTTGGAAGAACTGACTACAATGAGTTCCTGTTTGTATCTAAGACAACTAAATATCTAGGTTCTGAAGTCAGGTATGGGGTTTTGTTATATTTTCTTGAAAAGTATAATACCTCCTTTTCTTCCTGCAGTAGATCCAGGCATATTGAGTTTCCTTTGAATAATGGCTATGGGGAGCTGGTCACTGAGCTGATTAATATTAGCTGAAACTACTGAAATTTGGAGTGTTCCTTCTTAGTTTAACGAAGGCAGAATTTAACCTGATTATTTTTTTAATCCAGAAGAAAGTTTTTTAACTGTAAGTTGTGGAAATAATCCAAATGTTTTGGGAATTGAAGACAAACTTATTGGTACATACTTGATCACCCATCGGCTTTTCACAGGTAGATGGCAATAGTAATATATCAGGACTGCTGAGTCTTTACTTCCTCTTTTCGATTGTGCAATAATTAACTGGGTATCCAGTTTCATGATTCAAAGGTCTAAGGTTTGAGGCTTGTCCTCTTAATTATTTCTGGAGTTTTGACTACAACACTACACTATGAATAAAACATTACTTTCAGGTCAATATAAGAGTTCAAGCTCACAGCCTTCAATCTAATGAAACAACTTCTTCTACTGTATCTAATCAGCCACAAAGGATTATGGGGACCTAGGGCATTTTCATTAGTATCTCTTGAAGTGCCTGACACAAAGTGACATAGCTGCAGTTTCTCTGGAAAGGCTAAACATCAAACAGTCATTCTTAAGGAGCAAAAGGAGTTTCAGTATCTAGGGAAGTGTGGTATATAACCTCCTATTTACTTTTAATAGCTTGTCACTCTGACTTACAATAACACATAAGCACAATTGTTTATCTTAAAGAGGAAAAAAGCAATGAACCTTCTCCTCAAATAAATCAGTAATTACAATGAGTATGTTCCATAGCTCTGTTCTTATACATTTTTTTTCAAACTCACAAACTACTGTTCCAGTGGAAATTTAGGCAAGATGAGTAAAGAACGTATTCCAGTTTCTGGAATATGCCCTTCTGGTTATAGTGTGGTGCAGCTGTACTAGAAATTAAAGTGTCACGTACCTTAAATTTCTTAAGATAACACTACAAAAGTAACTTTCCTGTTGTTTTTAATTGAAGATCTCATTCTCAATAATGTTGATCCCTCTATGTTCAAAACAGTAAAACAACAGGAGGTACCCTTTCCTGTACTGAGGTCTTCAGAAGTACCCTAATCAGGAGAAATCTTGGATTTTGCAACTAGATTATACAACAATAACTTCTGTATGCAAGAATAAGTGCTGAGAGGAAGGAAGAATTCAGTTAGATATCTTGCAAAACACAAAACACACCATTAACCTGTTTTTTGATGGCAAACTTCCAGCTCACAATTTTCTGTTCTGTGAACCAGCCAAAAATATAATATCATATGTTCTCCTGATGCAAGCTCAGGTGGATCTAGCTTTTCCAGACATGCTGCCCTGTTCCTCTTGGATTGCAAAATACAATCTGATGAGAAATTGGCATAAGCAGTAAAGTCAGTTTAAGAGTTTTTTGCTCCTTACTGCTATTTGCAGCTCTTTCCTGTGTTCAGAGGACTGTGCTGTAAGGCAGGCACAGCGATCAGTGCTCTCTTGGGGACCTGCGCAACTGAGGGGACAAAAGGGAGGGTGAATTGCAATGTCGCAGCTCTGAGGGAAGATGGATAAAGGGGGAAGGGTGGACTTCTCAAGCCAGTTACCCTGCTTACCAAAGTCCGTGCTCACTGAACTGTCCTATATCTCATTCCTGTGAACAAGTCCCCCAAGGAGGAAAGAGGTTGTTTTTTTCAATTATTGTAATCCTTTTGACCTTATGCATTCATGAGTTTGGTCTCTTCTTGTCAAAGTAGTTTTGCAGGTTGGCTGAATCAGGTACTATTCTCAAAGCAAATATTTTGGGTATTGTTCCTTATCAATCAGTTAAGAATTGCCAAAATGTGGCTTATTTTGAGCTATTATTTTCTTCATAATTTTTCCTTTTAATTTGATATAATAAAATATAGGTATACTATAAAATACTTGCTATACAAATCAGTGGTTTGTATGCACAGAGTGTTGCAGAAAAGCTACATTTTGGTCATACAATGATTAACTTTGTTCTCAGAAAGACTGTTTCATAGGCCTATTGCTATCTAGTCCTCTTTTTCAGTAAGCACGAAGGCTTGTTTACAAAATTCACAGAGTAAGATCATATTTTCTGTTTTAAGGAAACAGTGGTCAATCTTTTATGCTCTGAAATGCATACCAAAACTGTGAGAATCTGTCACCTGCAACCCTCACACTGCTAAACTATCTATGTTCTAATTTGTTTACTGTTATTAGCCTGCGTTTGGGCTGAAATTGTAATTAATCTTACTGATCTGAAGGCTTATTATTTATCTTTTCTCACGTGCTTTGATGGACTGCTTTTGTGATCTCTCAAGCATTTCCTCCTGGCTGCTGGAGGAATGAGACGTAGCAGTTCTTAGTATGTGAGAGTTTCACTTACGAAGATGTTTAACCTCAACAGCCCTTAAATCTGCTACTGATAGGGATGTATAGTAATGAAAAAGATAATTTAACATATGCCATATGGTAGATACTTTTGCCTGTTTGGTAATTAAGTTTTTTAACTAACTGTGGGAAGTGAGAGGAAAGTAAATTTATATAACATTCTAGCTTGAATGATATAAAAAGAAATAGTAATCTTGCCTCATACTATGCTCACTCAGTATTATCTCTTATAACATCACATTTGTATGTATTTGTAACAACAGCTGAGATAGATGATGTATTGTTTTCTCCCTCTGTCTTTTATGTTACTTATTTTTTCACTGAGAAGAAGCTTAGTAATTTCCTCTCAGGTTTTTTCTAGTTCTCATCTGTGAAGTGACTGAGCGATCTAGTTTTATACACAGAGAATTGACACACAGAGAGATTATAATTAAAATTTCCTTTGGGTTTGTTTTTTTTTTTAGCACATCAATTAAGATATCAAGGGCTCAGAGTTTCAGAGTACTTGGTATTACACCTTTAAAGCACACCTCTTATCAACTTTGAAGCAATGAGGACTTTAGGTTTGTTAATAGACCCAGGTGTCTCAAATCAGAAAATAATGAATGCTTCAGAAGTTTTCAGTGGCTTCCTAACACATAAAAAAAAATGTGGCCTAGGCAGATCTTAAGTAGTGTTCCCTAGTCTGATAAATGCTCTATCTTTCTTGTTTCATTTGCTATTGCTTTTCTGCAATAAATAAGGCATGGGGTTTCCTTCACTCTTTTATCCTCTTTGATTACTCAGGAACAGTCTGCTGGTGTATTGAATGAGTTAGCATCCTATGAAGAACAGTAGGTCCTTGTGTAATTAAATTGTTCCTGAGTTAATGGCTTCAGAAGTGAAGATACATTGGCTTTTATTTTGAAACACATGTATGTGTTTCTGTCCTTTATGGAATACTGTACTGAGATGCATAACCTTGAGAATGAGTATTAACATACAGAGAACCCAAGTAAGTGTGGGAAATGCTAATGTTTCTATTGTTTTGTTTTAAATGTGACTACAGTAAAATCTAGGATAGACATTCACAAAGTAATTATTTTCTACCCTGTGAGCACTCCTGGGGTGTGCACTTGTGGTTTTGCAATGTTCCCCAGGCTTGGTTGGTAGAGTGTAGTGTGGCTGGAAAAACTTCAAGAAGATAAGGACTCCAGCATTGCTTTTTCTTAGCATAGCTCAGTCCGCTCTTGTAAAGAGCGTTCAGAGTTATCCCAGCCTATCCTATTTCTTTGTGAGTACCCTAAAAATCTTTTAGAATATATGTCATTTCAAAATGCATCTTTACCTTCTATTCCTTTTCAAGTATGAATTCTGCCTGTTGCTTCCTTGAAGGGCAGAGCAGGCACTGAAGGGCTGGTGAACTGGAGCAAAAATGAGGACCTCTGTTCCTCAGAGAAAGTGCCAAAGAAATCTGCTTGCAGTAAGGCAAGTACCAAGAACTTTGGTAACTGGAGGTACAGCAGGGGTAAAGCATGCCTTATGCTGTGACTGTCTCCTGGGTATGGGGACTTGCAGGCTGGATCACACAGTGCCAACAGAAGAGTGGAGGGGACAGCTGGAAATTCTTTAATCTTTCTCCACGTCCTTCTGCCTTACAGGTAAATAAGCTCTCTCATCTCAATACTGTTATTGTTAAACTCCATCACAGGCCCAGTTCTGCAGGTGAAATACACAGGGGTTATTTGGAAGCTCATTTAGTGATGTTTCTGCTAGTCTCACTTATTCAGTGGCAGTTATCCAAAAAGTGCATAGTTCCCATGTGCTACATTTTGTTCCAGGGCACAGCGATATAATTCCAAGTTGAAAGAGAGATGTTTTAATGTGTCACTAAATAGGAGATCTTAAGGCAATCTCTCCGCATAGTGTCAGCTGCATTGTGCAATCATGACTATGATTTCTGTTCTGGTCCAATTCACATCTCCTTGGTTTAATGTTTCTCGCATTCATATGGGCTGGGGATCCACCTTTGATCTCCAGTATTCTGGAAATCTGTGCTCTAGTTATGAATATGCATTAGATGTTTGGGAACCATATCAAATAAGGTCCCTTTTTTTTTTTTTTTTACTCTGAGATTAGGTGGGTATTATTTATTCTTTAAACCCTTCCAAAAAATACTTCGCCAGCAAATAACTGCTATTGTTTTAGATACTGAGAAATTTCATGTGGCTTATATAAGAAACTTAGTGAACTCAGGGCTGTTTTCTGCTTTCCTCTTCCATATGTTGTAGAGTTGAAATCAATGCTGATTCTCTTTAAAAGATGCAGCCCAATTCCCTAAAATCTGACCTTCCTCTTTATGGAAACTTCTGCCCACATGATGTGTATTTGGGAGCAGTGAAGTCCAAATACACATTGCTACTGTGGACACCCAAGAAACTAAATCTGCTCTCCATGAAGTCTAATGGCTTTGGTGCAAACTCAGTTGGGTCTTGGGTGAAGGAAACATCTCAGAAGTAGTGCCTTTAAAGAGACCCTCCTGCCATATTAATGAAAGCTTGTTAAGAAAGGAAGCCTCTAATACACAGAAATATTGTTCCTTGCTGTAAAACAGGTTCAGTTAAATAAATGGGACACTTCAAATTGTTGAACAGCAAAGACAGGTGAAACCTAAAGAATGAACTGCTGCTGTTGGTACTTACACTGTTACCCAGGCAGAGGCAGTGTCTTTAGTTAAGATTTGTTTGACTTGTCAATACTAGCATTCTTTCACAAAACGAGCATGGCTACAGGTTACCTTGCTTTAGTATGATTAAAGAAAAACAACAAAAAAGCTTATCATGGTAAAAGCATACCATTTAATAATAAAGCTTCAATGTGGAATTGGAAACACAATTGTAATATAAAATGTTTATGTGTGGAAAAACCTGGGTTTATCCAAGGACAGATTGACCACAAGATTACCGATTGCCAGAGACAATTACAGCTTTACTGGATAATGCACTAGGCAGATCCTCAGCCTCTGTAGACTGTGGTAGCTCTCAGAAATTCAGAAGAGACAAATCTACAGGTGCAGAACTGTCTCACTGTTTCTTTTAGTGAATATATATGTAGATTTCATTAGTCATCATCTTAATGTCTTTATCTAGTCACATATCAACCCTGGAGTTTCTATCTGTCTGTTACAGATTGGATGAGTTTGGATGCTAAACTAGAACTGAACCCCTGGTCAAAAATCAAGCCTTTTAATTTTTAACTTCTGTTCTTATCATGCGTCTTTAATGTGTAAGCAATGTGTCTGTTTGTTCTAAACTACACCTTTAACATCTTTTCTGATTGTTTGCTTACAGCAAAAAACAGGCAAGAAAACACATCTTAAACTGTGTTTTGAATTAAAAAAGAGTTCAGTGAACGACTGCATTGCCTATGTTTTCTCTCTTTAATTCTCTAACAGATGTTCTGCATCTTCTTAAACTTGAAATAGTAAATTAAAAATCTCTAGATTTCAGTAACAAAATGATCAGCTGACATTTTAGTCAACAGGAAACTGAGAGGGCAAGGTTGCATGGGCAACTTTGGATATAGTTATGGGAAAGGTTTGAAGTATTTGAATCAGATTTTGCAGCTCTAGTCTCACTCAAGTCCCGTTTGATGGTTTTTAGCAGGATAGGGTCCCTTTGGCTGGGTGATGAGGTGCCATGGTAAAGTGAGAGGAGAAATTTTAGATTAAGTAAAAGGAGAACAGCATTGTCTTATGCTGGCTCCTTAGTGACTATCAGTCCTCAGAAGTGAAACATCTTGGCTGATCAGTTCTTTTGTCTCTGAATGCAAATTTTATCTTCTGAGTGCAAAGAATAATGGATGGGGAGGGCTGAGGCGCTGTCTCACCACAGGGCTTCCCCTCACTATCAACTGTCTCCATCATTCCCGTCTGAGAATCCCACTTGCCCACCACCCTCTGGGAAGTATGGATGTGTAGAAATTGTGAATGGAGTAGGAGCACAGTTTCTGGCTGCCAGCTGTGTGAGAGTGAAACATAGGTACCTCCCAAAGCTTGTGTTCAGGTCCCCTGAAACATACAGTGAAGGGAGAGTACACATAGCTCCCAATCTGGGTTGAAGCTTCCAAGCAGACTCTTTGCCTTGTCTGCATGTTGCCAGGGTGTGAGCTGCTTTAAACAATGCCCTTTCTAATTAAGCACGGCCAATTTGTGTGTTGGCTTTTCAGGCACCCATCTGTACAGAGCAGATCTGCTTGCTCCCCTCTGAGGATCCATTCCTTCCCTCTCCATCGGCGTTGTTGGGGGATTAAAGCAGCAGCAGCTCCATACACAAACGCAGCTGGTTCCGTTTGGTCAGCCTGAGCCTTGCTGTGAAACCACGACAAGAATTCCAGTAAGTTGGCAACACTGAAACACAAAGAAAACAACAATAGGAAAAGTCCTTCCGTGCAGAAAGGAATGTTTCAAGCACTGTTCTCCTACAGTGAAAGGAGAGAGGGTGGGAGGGAGGAGAGAGATTTGAAGAGGGCAGGTTCCCCCCTCCTCCCCCGGCAGCTCTGGATCTTGTGATGGAGAGATCTTATCCTCTCTTTGTGATTCAGAGGTGCCAGGAAGCTAATTGAATATTCTGATCTGCCCCCAGTGTTTCTTGTGGCTTGACCCCGGTGCTGTGTCGTACCACTACACCAAACAGCCCTGAACATGCATAAATCACAACCTTGCAAAAGCCTACGCTCCACATCTTCTCCCCCTTCCGCCCCCCGCCCCCTTCTGTCTTGATAGACAGAAAACCTTTAGGGAAAGGTTTAGGGGAATTAGTGTCATACAGGACCTAGGGAAAAATCGGAATCTGCTGATGAGCAACAATATGTTCCTCTGCAAGAATAATGCAGGCACCTCTATTTCTTAATTGAAATTGCAGTCCATGGGAAAAAGAAGAGCTAATGCTTTGAAAGATCACTTAAGTTCTGTTGCAACATCAGAGTATAATAAACATAGCATGAAGCTAATGTAAACAATATATGCAGTTTATAAAAGTGCCATTAAAATTAATCTGACAATGCCTCTTACAAGAGAAGTGGACCTGTGGTGTGTATGCATGGTACTCATTGTTTACATGCATGTGGAGGTGTGCACACATACAAAGAAAGAAACAGCTTGGTATGACTAAATTTTCTACATAGACAACTAATTCCGACTAATATAAACCAAAAGAATTATTTAACTTGACACAGTTTATGTATGATGCTTCTGATCCTGCAAGTGGAGCCCTTTTCCTAAGACTGCTTTCCAATCAGAAGTATCTCTAGGTTATCATTCCCCTGTGATACTGGTTCTGCCCTTGTTACTAGGTATATGATTCCTGAAATGTCAGCAGTAAAACACAGGCAGATATTTAATGTGTGCTGCACACACTCTTGGAGAGTTAGAACGAAAGTAAGATGTGTCCAGCCGATATCTTATACATTTGCAGCCAAAGCACTGTTCTGATTTTATCTGCTAAGAAAGTACAGAAGTCAGTTTCATCCCTACAATTTTCCTTTTGCGATATTTCTGTGAGGAATAATAATAATAATAATAAGTTCCAAACTTTATCCTCTGCACTGGTAAGTAGGTGTTGTGATGATTTTCAAATTCGTCAAAAATACTTTTGTTGTTTGGAGGGTACCTTTGGGACACTAAAACTTGGGGCATATTCCACTTGCAATGTGAAATTCCCCTCATCTACTCAAAACATGCAGTGCAGCAGCAACGGACCCTAATACAAAGTCTGCAAAGTGCAAGGACTTGGAAGCATCTTGCCTATCCTGCGAAGAGTGGAAGGAGGGGCAGATGCAGCCTGTGGCTGCAGGGCCTGGGCAGTGCCTGATTCCCTCATGCTGGTTCCGGGGCAGCTGGGTATAAAGAGCTTTATGCAATGTCTGGAGGGTGGGAGTTTATAGAAAACGCGATGTCTCCACAGGCGAACACGCCTTTCTTCTACATCTAGCGGGATAAGAAAAAGATACCAGGCTCCTTGTGCTGCTGCTGTGCAGATCGGCACCCCGGAGTCGAGGAGCCAGCTTCTGAGGGAGCGGGAGCATCCCAGCCTAGATGGGACCTCACCATCGGATAGATGGAAGAGCAGCAACTGCTTGCAAACTGCTCATATTGTTCACTGCATGCATAATGCAGGGCAGTTGCCAAGGTAAGCGCTATGCTCCAGTCTCTCCGGAATAGGACTTGCACTTGCAAGGAGCACCTCGCTGTCCTGGGGACTTCTATGAGAAAATGACCAAAGTGCCTGAAAGTAGAGGGTTAACGGGAGCTGATTCAAGGAGTTCTTTCTGATAGCTTGGGAGAGAGTTGGCTCTTCTAGGAGCCATTTGATGGAGTCGATTTCTGTTGTGGAAAGGAAGTAGCACCTTAAAACCCACCACGAACACCACTAGCTCTTTAATTTCACTTAATCTTGGTTTTAAATTATCCCAGGATGTTTTTTTCTGACTGTTTTTCTGTTTTGTACAAAGTTTTTTTTCTGTTTGTACAAGACAGCAATGCAAAAATGTTCCCAAATTTGGAGGGATAGCTCAGACTTCCAACTCCACCGTCTAGACTCACTGTTCTAGGGATGCAAGTGAGCAGCTTTTTCTGTACCGAGTCCTCCTCACTGGCTGTGGATAAGGTTAAAAAAAAGTAATCACCCCAGAGTTTTTGCGTTTTTTTCCTGAGATTGTTGTGCCCTTCTTGCTACTGAACAGTGGGTGGTTTTGCAGAGCACAGTTCACCTGCATTCCAAGAGCAGGTTTGGTGACCACTAAAATTGTACCTAGGGTTGTTTTTGATGAGAAGTGCACAGTCTGCGGGACTGGCATGTAGACAGGTTGTGTTTGGGGGGGCTGGGTGTTGCCTGGACAGTCTTGCGTACGTGTGGTGTAGGCAGTCATTTACAGGAGGCTATAAGAAAGAAACAGATGCTTAGTCTGGAGCACAATAAGCTCTCCTCAGTCGGTCTCAGCCGCAGATTTGAAGTTGAGAGAGGGAGAACTTTTTCCCTGGGCTTTGTTGTTGCTAGGCGACCCCGGGAGCATGTGACGGGCTGAGAGCCGCTCCTCTGCTGCTAATCTGACTGCCAGGGATGGAGCAGCCCTGTCTCCAGTGCTCTCCCCGGCCTGTGCCTGCCGCCCCTCTCGCCTTGTCTCCCCCTCTGCGGCAGTTTGACTGCCCTGCGGTGCACACGAAGCCTTGTCTGCGGTGCCTTGCTTCGGCCCCGCGTACTGACCCGGCCGGCCTGCGGGCTGTGTGTGTGTGTCTGTCCGTTACGTGTGCCTTCAAATTGTTAATCTGCTTTCTTTGCTCAGCTCTTAGTTTAAGCTCCTTAGACAGAATCAAGTAAGTAATTATACAGCAACTGCTGCTAGCAGTTTCCCCACTTACGAGCAGGGAAACAGGAGATAGCTAATGTGCAGCAGGAGGCCGGCAAAAGCTGTAGCCAAGGAGGTCACACTGGGCAGAATTAATTCTGTGCACTATTATTTTACAGTGGATAGAATGGAAGCTGCAGTGCTGATTGAAAAGTTTATTTGTTTGCTTTACAGCCACTTTTGACTATTCAGGATGTGCTGGGTAAATGATGTGACAGGATAAGCAGAGGGAAGCTTTGAATTAGCATCCTTAGGCAGTGGAAGTACAGAAGTTTTTTACTGTGATAGTGTGCCACCTCCACCCCCCACCACTGCCAGAAGAATAACTGCAAAATAAACACTATAGTTTAAGTAACGGGTAACTGATTCTAATAAAACTTCTGGATAGCAATCTTGGCTGCACTGTGATAATTATTGTGAAATATTTGGTATTCTTAAGTTCTAGCTCCTTGAATGTTCAGATCATGACTCTTACTCAAAAAAACCCAAGAGAATCATGAAAGCAATTCCAAGGCTCAAAAAGAAAATGGTGAAAATCATATTATCTTGCCTAATCTTCAGCATTTTCAAAGATGCTTCCATGATGTTTTGAAGGGTTTTTTTGCCAATACTTGAGTGTTCCCAGTATATGCTGGATGTTTCTAGAGATAGTTTCAGCTGAGTACTTGGTCCTTGATTAATCTAATTCTGGATTTACTGGAATTAAACATACCACTTATAAGCGGAATAAAAATACTGCCTCTTGTAATTGCCAGTAGTACAGGACCTGGCTCTGCAACCTTTACTCTATAAGTCTTCTTGCCTGTGGGGTAACTGTTACCTGAAAAAAATCACAGCTGGAATCTAAAAAGCTACCTGAGGGAAGGTAGTGGTAAGAAGGAGCATCACGGGACTAAGGTTAATGTTTGTTTTGAGGAATCTCAAAGTGCTTCATGTTCGTAGTCATAAACTGAAGACGATGGATGGATGCTGTACACTCAGCACTTTTGCAGAGGGCAAATGAGATCAGTAGGGCAACTTAACATCTGAACAATGAATTCTTTAATGTTTCTGCAAAGCATACCAGATATACATACTCACGCAATATTCCACGTAGTATCTGTTATCAGGCTCACCTTATCTAATGTGGAAGGCCTGCTGTACCTTTTTTTTTTGATGGGGATTTAGTACTTGAGAGTGTTTGAATTTTTTTCTCTTCTTAATGTTTCAGTACCAGAGGAATTGTTAAGTTTTATGTCTTTGTAAAATCGTGGAGATATATACATAAAAAAATCATTCATAGAAACCTGCTTTATAAAAAAAGAACCCTTATTTCTAGATACAAAGTATTAAGAACACAGTTCACAAATCTACTATAGTTAATATTTCTGTAGTCTATATATTTTAGATCACTTAAATTTCCTTTGTTAATTCTTGGTGTCCCTTAAGTCCTGATGATTATGTAAAGCTTCCAGGAAAACAAATGTATTAATATTAAAATAATATGAATTTTTAAATAAATGACATTGATATTGATTTTTGTTACCAATTCTGTTAAATTAGTACAAGTTACAAAACAATGCTAGTATCATCTTTCTTCAGGCTTGCATGTGCTTGCACTGAAATTCTGACTTTACTGCAATTTACTGAAAAGTAACGAATTGTTACGTGAAAGCTAGGATTTCGCTGTATTGTGTAGTTTACAATGTTTACATTGCTGTTTGCCTTTCTTATCCTTCTGGTGGATACTTCTGAGGATCTTTTTATTTCTTTAGTACACTTCATGGATGGAATCAAAGATGACAGATTCACATGACTCTGAATTACATGAGATCAAGCACTGCTTAGCCAGGCTGTGCGTTTTCCTTGCTGATAATCATAGTATTCATGTAAACTTTTGCGTTCTGGGAAATGCAGCTGGAAAGGCAGCCATCTCCATTGATGGTCTTTCTCTCTACATACAAGCTAATTTTTTGATTGTTTGGATTGTATATAGAGTTGAGAGGCCAGAAAATCACAGTTATGTAGACTTCTAGTATTTATTTTTTGCTCCTGTTTTCAACAACTCATAGTTTCTGAGTTTTTTTTTAAGGTTTCTGTTGTTGGTCTCAAGACCAGAAGACTTCTCATTTTAATGTTTTTTAGTAAAGCTTATTATCTGTTCTGTACGCATCTTGGCAAGACATGATTTGTGCAGACCCTTTGCTGTAACACGAAAGGTAGTGCATCATATTTCATTTAGAGCCTAAATATCTGCAGTCAGAAATCGTCAGCTCAAATGCATCCCAGGCCAAAATGACTGATATTTGTTACCATTATAGAATCTCTATTAGTCTGAGAATGAGGGCTGAGAATGAATCTATATGTTGTGATATCGTATCTCAGAAATCGCAATGAACATTTGCACCAAGTGAGGCCAATAATGAATAGGTACAATAAGACCAAGTAGAGAAGAGCTACAGCAGTTTTTTCCAAAATCGTGTGGAGAAACACACTTTTCCATCAAGCATTGTAATAGTTCAGTCTCCAAAATAATAATTCAGTGGTTTTTAGACATTGCCTTCACTCAAATCTGGTTAATTTGTCTGTAGGATGATGTATAGTGACGTTGCTGTAGGCGACAGGCCAGAGTAGGAATTCATACTCACTTGTACTGCACTATGTATGTTTAAATGACAGAGAAGCCTGTCTGTAAGATTATGCCTCTGCCAAGACATAGTGTTTGAAGACCTTGAGTGAGGCTTTCCTTAGGGACTGAGGATTTGGGAATAATGTGAAGGGAGAAAGGATAGCAAAGAAAATGAATACACCAGTGTAATGCTGATGTACAATTTAATAGGTATTGTGCATGACCTATGGGTTGTAGTGTTCATAATCCAGCACTAGTATAATTTTCTTGGTTTCTCTTGGACATATACTTGCACAAAATCAAAAGCAACAATCCCACTGAGTGTCCATCTACCTGGCTCTGAACTAGTTTTTTTCCTGAGGGCTGACCATTTAAAATTACCTATCAGTGAAATACATTATAATCTTCTCACGTTTTAATTAAGGAGTGGTATTTCTGTGCACTGACAGTATTTTTTTTATAGTTCTTTTTAAAGAGTAGCACTTTAGTACATCTCTTGAATTTTCTTAATAATTTACTCTTTTTCAAATTTCTGTTCAGCAAAGCATATCAGGAATTTGCAAAGTAATCAGCTAAAGCACAGAATGAGACAAACCCCAGAATTTTAGTTAAAAATTGAAAGCAGTAATTGGATGACATCTGGTTAGATTTAGGTTCTATGCCAAATGCTAGAATTACAGTAAATAATTAAACTACAGGAGTGCAGACAAATAGAGACAGAGCATCTAAGGAGATTTCAACTAAGATAAATGTGTGATGTATGCAATACTTCTATTTTCCTGTAAGACAAACCAAAACCTTCTTTCATATATTGAGCTGATTGGAAATTTGAGCAATGAAATCCTACTTTAATCCAGATTTACTTTCCATGTGTTTTGCAGGAAATGAGCAACAATTCATTTGGGGGAAAGGTAGAATGCAATTTCATTAAAGCCTTTTAATGCTTTTTCTTTCGGGCTTCTTGGATTGACATGAAATCAGTCACACTGGAGCCTTTCCCCCTCCATATGCCTTCTTGCACTGTTAAGATTATTGCCAGATCAAAGCCCAATCGTGTTTTTTCTTAACTTATTTAGAACCAAACCTGGAGGTTCTTCAGTTGAGATTTTTTTTCTTAATCTGAATTCTTTTATTTTTATAATACTTGTTTTTAGAACTGAGAGCTTGTGAAAACTTTTCAGATAGATAGACAAATCTGTAACTTTGAATCACATTGTATTATCACTTTTTTTTAAGCAGGAGTTTGTAAGTTTTCTCCTCTCTTAGAGTTCTGCTTAAAAAGTGCTGGAACCATAAAGCATTTGGTTATTTCAAAGGCAATCACACTTTCTAGAAGTTTTTCTTGTTGAAAAACATTAAAGTTCTCTTCTATTGTTGTTGGAAAACATTAAAGGTCCTTTCTAATTAATGATCTACACGTTGACATGTATTTAAAGAGAAGGTGATGTTTTAATTCTACTGTGATGCTAATCAGATACTTTGTTTTTTTTTTTTAATTGCTTATGCTGATTGTGGCAAATAAATGACAGAGCTGTTTTTCAAATTATTTAAAACTTAAGTGAGAATCACTTAATTACAAAATTTTGTATTTATACTTTATTCTAATAGATACCTTGAGCTTTTCTTGATGAAGGAATAGCAAGGTTTCTTCTAAGTCAGCCCAGAGCAACTCACTTAATTTCTAAGGAATTATACCTGACTTGTACTGATTTAAGAGATAGAAGGTAGGATTCAGTAAAGAGTAAACATCTCTTTTAATAGTTTATTATTGTTTGAGATCCATTTTGAAGTCCACTTTTTAATGATAATATTCATTTTGTTAACTGCTTTTTGCTTCCTTAACTCAGCACACTTTTCAAAAAGTTTAAGAAAATTAAGCATGGTAAGCATTGAAATGTTTAACAGAATGGATAGCCTTTAGCAGATTCTATAATCTTCTACTGTTGGTTTCAAGGCTTTTAATGTTTTCTTTGTTTTGCAATGCTTAAAGTGGATTAGAGATCTAAGGATCACTGTTGAAAGTTTTGGTTTGGATTAATGACATGACATATAAGAGTTGACTGAAATTGTTCTACTTTTGTGACCTGTTCCATTTCATGCTTTTAACACAAATAAGTTGCCTTTATTTTACAATCAAGAAGCCAGATCGTCAGCAAAAGCGGCACTGTTTACAGCAGCAGCGTGTCTGCCCAATTATTTTCTTGCACAAGCAGGTCGTGATACTACACCCTGCTGAGTGGAATTGAAGAATGGAGGTCCATTCCTATAGAGACCCCCTTCGATGGGGATTGTAGGCTCATGCTTTTGTGGGGCAAGAAGGATGGTGTTTTTAGTTATGTTCTGTGTCATCTTTAAAAAAAAAGCATAATCCGCAAAATATCCCAGCAACAGATACACTCACTGATAATACTGATATTCTCTAACATACTGGTATACCCATATTTAGAATCTAGGTAATTGTTTTTATCTTCAGAAACTGTTGTGTGTATTATCAACTAAGATAAATATACCACAGACAGTTTAGTTTACTTTGAGGAAGTACAGGGCCTGCAGAACTGGAGTACATACTTATATCAATAATCCTTCTGAGGTTTGCCAAGAAACAGGAAGTTTACTATATAAAGTTCACATCATTCAACACCAGTGGGAGAACCCATTTAGACCTGATCAACCCCTTGTCATCTAGGAGTACAGTTTAGTGAGAAGAGATAAGCCAATTGATCAGTTCACTGCTGCCGAAGCATCAGGACCTGGTCTCCGTCCCTCTCTCTTCCAGTGTCGCATTCCCATGTTGTTGCCAGCCTTGAGGTCTTGCTGCTTGCTTTGCTCTAGCACCACTGCTTTATTAGACCTCTCTATGAGCTGCTTTCACTTACCAACCTGGAGGAAAGCTAAACCAGGCCTGGGGAATTAGGTGGTTTTGCAGTGGCTTAGTTGCAACAGCATGCAGAAATATCTGGTGGTTATTGGAGTCTGGAAAAGAAAGTGAACCTTGGCATCAGGTGGGAGAAAGAGAGGAATTGCAAAAAGGGAGAGAGAAAGAGAGGAATTGCAAAAAGGGAGAGAAAAAGAGACCCTTTTTCTTGTGGTATGTGAATGGATTGGCTTAGCTGGTCATGCACATACTGCTTAATGCTGCTGCTAAGAACACATAGGAGAGGCTTGGCTTGCATGCTAGTTACAAGAGTGGTCCCATCAAGGGCTATAGTGAACCAGTGTTAGCACTGCGGGGAAACTCTTTTGTAACGTTGTCTAATGTAAACAGATGGCTTGACTTGAATGGGAACACTCACGTGTTTGCTTTTGAGCAGGATTGTAGGGCTGTTCTCAACCTGCAATGCAATAAACTAGTTGGACTCTAACCAAGCACATGGAATGCTGCTGCAGTTTTGTTGGCCTTTCTAGCTGTGTTAGTAAAAATAACTTTTACTATTGTGAGGTCTAATAGATTCTTAAAACATTTCATGTGAAAAAAACGAGCTCCAATTTGTATTTTAAATGAGTGACAAACTATGTGGTGTTTTCCATATGAGTATACGAGCTGTATTTATTAGCTTTGCAGTTTTTACTTTCCTGTATGCACTCAGCCACAGAATGCACTGTAAAGCCTCACTGGAAATGAATCTTTTTCCTAGTATTCTGTAAATGTAGCAAAGTAATAAAATTCCTTTTGTTATCTCTGCAGTACATGGAAGGTATTTACTGGAGTAATTAAACTGTGTCTACTTCAGTTGTTAATCGAAGCCTTGACAAATTTCTGTTGGCTGAACCAACAGGAAATCGGAATAGAGCCTCATTCATAGCTCAGTTGTGGCCTGTCTTTTTACTCAGACAGGCTGGGAGCTACTTCACCGGGAGCTCTGTCTGAGTAAAGACAACAACAATGACAATCAGGCTCCTTCAACACTTGCAAAAGTGATATCCTGTCATGGAATTTGTGTTCTAACTGTAGGCAGTTGAAAAAAAAAAAAGATGACTGATGATTTAGCAGTGGAAATGCAAAAATGCTGTCATTATCAGCTCTTATTAGTTTTGCAGTTTTTAACTTTACTAAGCCTGCCACAGAATCTGTTATAAAATATTTATCTTACAGGGAAAATACAAAAAAATTAATAAAACTATAAAGCTGAACTTTAAATCCATTAGAAATCTGTGTACATCTAGGATTTGTTTGAGGAAAAAAGAAACTAGAATACAAATAGTTAAATTCAATAAAATAATCAGTGGCAAAACTGAAATCAGTTAAGAGTGAGGTAAACCCACCAACCTTGATGAAGTATTTCGTTCATACCGAGTTTATTACCTATTAGGTAACAGAAAACCAGAAACCATTTCTCCCTTTTTACCTTTTTGGCCTATTTATTTTTTTCTAATAGGGGCCAAGAATTCTGAGACTTAAATCCCAAGACTTTTCATAAGGTATTAGAGAGACACCCAAATTATCACCCTGTTAAGGGAAAATCTCAGTCATTAAACATTCTGTATGGAGGTGCTGACGCTGTGGACATCAGTATACCAGGCATGGTTGCAGTCTTCTTCGTAGCAGGTATTTTGGAAGACTAATGGAAACTGCTGCAACATGGAAGGGGTTTAAAGGTTGCAAGTCTGTAGGCAAATGACAAACAGTTCTGTGAGCAATGATATTTATACATTGCATGCTGCCACTGTGAAACCTGGGAGGCAATGTGGGGCCTTTCCTGTGGTTTTCTGTGCTTGCTTCTGGATGCAAGTACATAGTATGCAGCAATTGTGTGCTCTTGTGTTTTTCAAGGATGCAGCAAGTGTAGAGCTTATCTAGCTACACAAGCTAGAGCAGGAGACCCTTCTTCCTGGCTATTCACCTCTGTGCCTGGAATGCTGCTTTAGAGTAGCTAGCTCATGTAATTTAAACAATTACTTAAAATATTATGCCCTAGCAGCCACCAATGTAGGGAATTAGCAGCAGAATCAAGCATCCTTAAAAAATCCAAATGCGTGAGTAACTCTCATAGTTGTAGAGTTTGGCTGGTTAGGGGAGATCTAAGTAAAATTCTTCCATTGGGGGTGACAGGAAGGCTAGTTCTTCAGTGAGAGATGATATTTCTTATAATTTTTTAATGAATTCAAGGTATTTATCTTTTAAAATTGACAAACTCATGGGTGAAAGGATTTTTAGTTTTTTTAACTGAAAACTGTAGAGAAATTATATCACATTTAAAAAATGAGGTAGCCAAATGATGATTTAATTCTTAGTGTTCATTTTCAATTTTATTAAGATTGTGTTCTGTGTGATCGCATTAGACAACATTGTTGTCTCAGTTCAGGTGATCCATCCTTCAATCAGGCCTGCCTTAGCACATGGGATTCCCTTTCCAAGAAGCCTAGTAAGGAGTGACCAGCCATAGCCTGTAGCTGCCAGCTGAAATTGAGTCTCTGTTGAATAAGGGAGAAATGTGATGAGTGTAAACGCACCTGAAGAATTATATGTAGTTTCTCATGTCGTGGGCAGTAGTAAGTAGTGCTAGAATATCTGTCTAGGCACTCTAGGTGCTTGTAGCATATGACCTATATATTCTGTAGTGACGTGTCAGTTTTTTTGCTATTCTGAAAATATTCTCATGTGCTTAGTTTGCAACAATTAACAGTCACTATTTTTGAAGTGCACAATGATAACTAGTACCTTTTGAAGCATTGGGGCATAGCTTAAATTGTCTTTTTCTTTCAACCTAGAATCCCACTAGTTACGATGGTGCTACTGAAGTAGTGAAGAATTTTGTTATAGATATGGGTTCTGTGATGGGAAGCGAGAAATAGCTTTTGCTTTATGTGCTTCATTATCTGTAAGGGAAAAAGGTTTATTTTTTTGCATGACAATTTTATTTTTTCATTTAATAACTTGTGATATAATATTGCAGTAAGAATTATGATTTGGCAAAGTATTTTATGTTGCATACCAATTTTCAAACTAGTAATAATACATAAAGACATTAAAAATTACACAATTTCAGTGACACAAACAGGGTTGGAAGGCTCTTACAGTGGCCGATTTCTAGTGCTACAATGACTCATCAGCTTTCAAGAGAGCATGACTGTATTGAATGCAGCTCATCATCTCAACAGGGGGTCTAATATTGAGAACAACAGTACGTTGGTTGGAAAATTTATTTCAAAACCAGTACCTCTCTCAAAATGAGAATAGATTCCCGAGAAGGTTGTTTTATCATATGCTGCTTTATATATCAAGACTTTCTCAGTGCTGAGTGCTGTACCTGTTCTCTCTGAGTTGTTTAAGCACTTTTTTTTTAATTTTCATTTTCCACACAGTGTGTAGTTGTAAATACTTCCTAGTCCTGAAAATTTTCCTCTTTTGGTTATATCACCCTCCTACCCCCTACCCCATTACCCAATTGTTATTCTACAGCAGCCTTGGGCCATTAGCAAGGTTCATTCTTATGAAAATACTTGGGATGCTTCCTTCTGTGCATAACTAAGGGGGGCTTTATTTCTACTGTGTTTGCTTGTTCTTCTTCCTCTTTATGTCATTTGGTCAATTAGAACAGTTTTCTGCATATTTAATGTGCCATTCAAGAAAAAAGCTGGGATGTATGTAATGTGTGTGAAATACATTTTTATGTTGTGAAAGCTCAACTTTCAGTACTGCAAAAACTAGTTCTCTTGAATTTGGCCATACAGATGATAGCTTTACTAATTTTTCTAAGAAAGGAGTACAAATAGTTTTCATTGGTCTCACCTTGGAAAATACCTTATATACAGGTTGGGTTAAAGAAAGTGTCCAACAAAACTAATTGCTGATTCTCAGTTACTGCTGAGGTACAAGAAATTTGACAATGGCTTAAAAGGAAGAAGGAACCTGATCTGTTCAATATAAGGAATGTTGACTTTATCAGTAGAAAGAAGTATCACCTCCTGTCTGCTAGAACTAGCTCTTTCTTAAAAGGATCATTTCTTATTCCTGCCTTGTTATAGGACCAAGATGACAGTAAGAGTTTATATCTGTTGCTTTTTAAAAAAATTGTGTGAATTGAAGCAAGATTATAAAGGTATTTATTTTTTCATTATAGTGCTGTATGATTGTAAAGATACATAGTATGGTTGCTGTTTTGCAGCTGCTGTTTTTGAGCATGTATGATAACTAAACTTATAATTTTAAATTTAAGAAGTTCATTTTTTTACATTTGGTATAATTGTGAATAATTTTAAAATACTGTACATCATATTTTTTTTACTTTTTCCAGAATCACTGATTTTAAAGTGAGAAAGAAGAAACCATAGTTATTTTGTTCTAAATACCAAAGGTTTAACAAAAGAATAGTTTAAAACTGAGGGTTTTCTCTAAAAGTTCCATATGTGGTTTATCAGAAAATTAGGAGCTTGTTCACTTTATTATTAGTTCAGGCTCATACTTGAAAAAAATGAAATTGAATAGAATTGTTAAAAATGGATTTACAAACTTTCTATTTTTATTATGTTGTTTGCATTCATCGCTTTTTCAATTAATAAAGCTAAAGTTAGGTAGAGAAGATGAGGACTATGAATATCTTTAACGTTGCTAGGAGGCATTTACAGTGTCATTCCTTTGAACTTGATGTCTGCAGGAGACTTGAACTCTTGTTGTTATTTTCAGGAAAGCCTTCCTGCTTAGTTTCAGTAGATTAAAGTCCTGAATTTCTTTAATTCTTGGCTTTATGTTGAGGCATTAGCAGAAATGAATCTATAGTCCTTTTGTAACTGTATTAACTGAAAACAAATAGTTTAACATAGAAGACACTAATATTAAGTATTTTTAAAAACAATTTTGCATGTGAGAACTATTAAAATGAGAATTGATGCTTTAGTTTTAACAATGGTTTTAGTTGCCAAGCGTCTGTATGTGCAAGCGCGTGTGACCCAAAGCACCGAATATAATGTAGATTTTGCTCCAGCAGACTTCTTTTTTTCACTACTTGACAGGTGGTTCTGAAAGGGAAACCATAAAAATTTGTATTAATATACCAGTGAAGCTTAGTATGCCTCTTGTGAACTGTGACTTCCTGCAATGCTACTGGAGAAACAGTAGACTATGAATATGCATTGGTGGAAGGAAGAACAGCATCATTTGGCCTTGGCTTGTTGACATTGGGACATCCAGGTGAATTCAAGGGCCTACCATCTTCATGTTGCAGACTACCTAGGGTATGACCCTTCTTTTTTGAGTGTTTGTACAATGCAAGACACAGAGTCCTTGATCAACCACTGAGTCTGTAGATGTTATTTTACCACTAATAATCTATTTCCAATATGTAATTGGATGATAATGCAGTAATAGAAATCCTATACTTCCCTATTAACATTGTAAATTGCTCTGGCATTGGAGATCATCTACTTCAGATTGTCTCTTGAGTAGTCCCCTGTCCTCATATCACACTATATACAGAGATTTTGCAGTCATGGTAAGTGGGTGTAGACTCGCATTTGTACTGCCTTTCTGTTTGTTGATCTTGTTATTTGAAGTTATTTTTCTAATATAATCTAGTTAGAGACATGTAGGTACAAAAGATATTCTATGTTGCAGGGTTTTGAAGACTGAAGTTAAATTTTGTACTGCTTTCTGTGATGCGATAAATGCTCATGTGGTCTGTGATTTTGTAGTCTGAATAGTTTTATTAAAGATAATGGAGTTTACAGAGTGTAGAAAGACTGAAAGTTAAATGTTGTCTTAAGGTATATGAAAAATGGCATAATTTTATCACTATTTTTCTTCGTATTTTTTAATAATCTTCATTTTTCTATTGTAATTGCTAGCAAGTATTTCAGTATCACAGAGTATTTCACAATAATAAGCAAAGTTTTTACCTGTGTTATGGATTTTACTTCTTACTTCATTAGTGTGGAGGAACAA
This sequence comes from Tapera naevia, assembly GCA_033556795.1. Classification (NCBI taxonomy): domain Eukaryota; kingdom Metazoa; phylum Chordata; class Aves; order Cuculiformes; family Neomorphidae; genus Tapera; species Tapera naevia. Next base: position 12,112,567 of record JAUMJJ010000069.1, read on the forward strand.
AGATGGATTTTCCAGAGGTTCAGCTTCCCCTCCTGAGCATTCCAAAACCTCAGGCTATTTGACAGATAATTAAGCTAGGCATAATTCTGACATCAAAGTTCATGGAAGGTGTTTCTCCAGGATCTTTCTACCTGCAAGGCCACAGGATTGGGCTATTCTGTTTGGGGTCTGAATGAGAACGAAGACTTACCTTTGTTGGAAGGCAGAAAGGGAGAATAGAGAGGTTGTCACTTAATTTTCTTTTTGTAAAATTTATGTGGAAGAGGCTTGTAATGTACAGTTTATTTACTGAAATACTGCAGATCTGTGAAAGATGGAACTCTTCAGCTGGAAAAATATTGCCTTGAAGGACTTTACTCTTTTAAAAGCAAAAAATCTGTTGAGAGAGATGTTTCCCGAAGTGTAAAGTAATTGCAGCAATGTAGGTTTCATTTTTGACTGGACAGTTTTAGAGTGGTACAATCTATAGGGGGCTTCATACCTTCTTTGCTATTTTAAGTCTTTCATTCAAGCTTAGTTGTTAAAGAGCTGTTAGCAATTCTCAAAGGTATTGTGAGCATGAGGAAGAAAGAACGAATGGTTTTGGCCTATTCTGTGTAGTCAGGATAAACACTCATAGTGCCCTTAATCTGTGCATAACAAGTGTAATTCAAAAATTGTAGTCCAAGTTAATGGTGTAAGGGATGTCAAAGTTGTATGTACCAGTAGAAAACATGTCAAAACAATTAGAAAAGACTAGAAATGGTCAGAGAGTAACTGAGGGAGTCTAAAGTTATGCAAGCAGTGGTAGAGAATAAGGCAGTATTGGTTTCCGTTATATCCAAACATAAAATTTTGGTTTTAATACAAAACGACTGAATTTAAGATTTAATTCTCAATCTAAATAATTCTACACAAAAATATTGGGCAAATGAAGCACAAAGGAGGCTGAGAGGTTGTAAGGGACTGCCTTCATCATATGCAAAACTGTAGCCCTATAGGTTAAACCATCATGCTGCGAAATGCCTGAAACTGCGAGGTACGACATGAAAAAGATGCAACTGTGCCTATAACCCTATTTAGCAAATAAAGAAATTCAACTATGATCACTTTCAAAACAGTTCCCTTCTGTGTTGACACACAACTGCATACCAAAGTTCAAAGCAATTTCACAAATCATTTTCTAAAAGACAGATGAGAATCTCTGTTGTTTTTACCCTCACATCTTCTACCAACAAAAAATGGGTTCCTTTGAGTATTGACCTAATCTTTGGGAAGAGGGAGCCAGGGCCAGAGAATAGGGTGGGTGCTCAAGTATAACAATGTTTTTAGGAACTAAGAACTGCTTCACAGACAAAGTGTTGGGACTGGCACACACCGATGTTTTCCAACCAAGGGTAGGAAAATGTCTGTATGTGAACACACATCCACTTGAACTGAGTGAAGCGATTGATTTGAGCTGTGTTTTACTGTGACAGATTAGAACATGTTCTGTAACCATCTCTTTGTCTTCCCCTTCCACTCTTTGTTCCTGAACTATATGGTTAGTCTCAGCGTTTTTGGGTTGGACTTTGTATTTTTCTAGAGATGCTTCTGATTTTTTGGTTTACATTTTTCAGTATTAGACTGGTTTATATTAAAGATGAAAATATATTTGTTTATTCCTTGGTGTTTTCCAGAATATTGACCAGTTGAAACAGATCTTATCTTTCATTTTTTTTTATTAATTCCCAGATATTCTTGTCTATATGTGTTCTGGTGTGATTCTTAAAGTCTACTGTGCATTTTTTACTCTGTATTTTAGTAGCGCTTTAATCATAGGCAGAATACTAAAACTGGATTAAAGTGAAAGTAGAACACCACAAAAATTCAATGGTTTCTGAATTTTAAAGTTTCAAAAGTCACCTAGATTCTTTTCTCTTACCAAATTTTAAGCATGACAGTGAAGACTAATTGTTTTACTGCTTGTTTTTAAAATCAGTGGTTATTTCCTCCAGGAATCCTGCTTGCAGGATTCTGTTTGCCTGAAAGAGGTGTCTTGTTATATCAGCATCCGTCAAAGTAAATAAAAATTTTTATGGAAATTAGCTCATTAGTATTAAGTTTTGGCAATATCTGACTGATTCATGAGCTGCCTTGTCATTAAAAAAAATAAAAATCTCTTATTGAAAGCAAAACCTTCCCTAAAATACTAATGACTAATCCATCAGTGAATCTAAGTTTCAAATAATGGCAATAAACAAGTGGATGTTGCTTGTGTTTTGACAGTCCCTGCTCTTGGTGAAAGCAAGGTGCTGCAGGCTCGCATTGCATAGTGTATGCCAGTGGAAGTAGTCCTTTTGGACTCTATATGCTTCCTCTGTGGATGATTACTAGTCAGTGTGAGCAATGCCTGCAACATTTTTACTCAAATTAATACATAAAATTTAACACATTAAATGCATAACTAAATTCGTAGTAACTGAATCATAGTTCTTCAAATCTTATACGTTTTGAGTATTGGTTTTAGCAGAATATGCACGGTTAGGTTTTGAGTGAATAGTCTTTAGTAACAAACCTGGTTATTGCTGACGTGATTGTTTTTCTTTCATTCTGGATATTTCTCTCAAGTATTTTTAACAGTAATTTTGTCATTGTGCATTTTTCGCCTAATCACTTTCTCCTTTATCAAAGTTAGAACTGGTTTTGATCACAGCTGAAACACAAGCTTTTTAGAACCCTGGTGAGAAATGCCCTTGATACTGCAGATGACTTTTACATCTTTCATATTGCTTATTTGCAAAGATGTTTTTTCAATGAATTAACATAGTTATCGGCTATGTAATTTTCTTTGTTCTAAAGATTGTAAATGCTCCTAAGTGAAGTATCAATCTTGTATTTTTTTGGGTGTTGCAGAGTTCTTTGCGATCAGTTGTGAGCACGGAGGTAACATTTGAAAAGCTTGATGCCATAGCTAAATGAATTACAAGAGGTCTGCTGAAAAATTCTGTAAGTGGACACTGATACAGTGCTCACTGTATGTAGGTGTGAGCAACTTAAACAGTAACTCTGCAGAGTGTTACAGGGTGTAGAACTGCATGATTTGCAGGTTTTCTGTTAACATTCAGTTACCGCTTCTCAAACCGTTCAAAGGCTGCTATGTTTACAGCGCTTTCTAAAAAGTTTGCCAGTGTTATCTCCTCATTTTTATCACTGTAAGGGAGTGCTTAACTATTGTAAGTTAATACAAGGTAAACAAAATAGATTAGCTCTGTTGTACTTAGAGCTTAAATATTTTTTCTACTTAGTATTTACAAATAACATGTTGGTCATATTTCTTGTTTATAAGCATATGTTTCGTTAGAAATTATAATGTGGATGCAGATTTAATTCTGTATTTTAACTTCTTTTTAAGTAAATGCCCATGAATGTTACAGAGGTTTTGAATAACAACAATTTACTAAATATGCAAGCAGATTTAAGTATTTGCTTTGCCTAGTAATTGCAACTGCTAAATAGTGGTTTATGTGTTGTGTTTGTTAGAGCTTTAACTACTAATCTTGTATGGAAATGTTGCTTCATAGGGCAAAATTCAGCAAGAGGGCCTGGGATTCCAGAGTGAACTTGTACATTCCTTCAGGGCATTTTTGCAAGGGAGGTTGTTGTGTTTTAAAGGTAGTTGATAAGAGACCTGCACCACCAACCCCAGACCTGCACCACCAACCACCATCATGCATTAGTCCATAGAAGGTATTTGGGTGAACATACTCCTGTACCACTCTGTACCACCATTTATCCAAGTGAAATTTTTGACCATTTGCAGGATACATTATAAATCAGGATGTCACTACCAGACAATCAGATTTGAACATTCCTTGCATAAAGTAGCTTGCCTATATCCCTTAGGAATACATCACTTAGCTGTGTTTATGTGACAGTGTTGATATGCCTGGTTTTACATGAAAGTTAAGGTAGCCTGTTATTTATGGCATCATGAATTCAAAAAGTAGGTGGTTGCACTTTTTGTACACAGAGGTTATCGTCTCTGAACAAATCACTTAGAATAATTGAAAGATGTAGTTTTATCATATGGCTATTAATTAGAGCAGGAAATGAGATATTTTTCTTCAGAGCTGGGCTTTGCTACTACCTCATGTTTTTTCAGTGTTCCCTTCTGTGAGGTGCTGACAACAGATTAACATGAAACAGAGCTCTGAACCTAATTATGTCATAGCTCATTGTTTTGGGGACCTATAAAACTGTTCACTCCTTTTTTATGAGGCTGTAGTCACAATGAAAGGCCATAAACAGCGCATTTTCTCTTTCCTACGGGACTGGACATTTCAGTAGTCGACTCTAATAAAGGCCTGATCCAGCTGCATTTACACCTGGGAGTGAATGTTTTTTTATCAGCTCTTAATCCTTAATAGGTTAAGCGGGAGAGAATGACAGCTTTTCATCAGCCATAAATGTCTGAAAGCCTAATTTCTTTTAAAATTATTTGCTATTCAAATGTTGACTGAAGCCATGCTTTCCTGAACTTCAAAGGAAAGATTTTAAATATTAGGGCAGTATTAAAAAAACAAAATAAAGATGAGATCTTTCTACACCTTCAAGCAGGTCACTGTTGAAACAAGATTTACACATTTACACATGAGCTAAGGGGATGAGTCCTCAGACAGTTGGGGGAGGACTAATATTTAGCCTTTAGAAATAATGTGGAAAATTATTAATTCCTGCTAAATAGGTTTCTGTAGTGTAGTTTCTCCTCTGAGACTTGTTCAGTCTTTTTTTGTTTGGTTTTGGTTTTATTTGGATAATATAGAAATATATTGAAATGATGCAAATTTTCTAGCAAGTTAGTGATTTAGTTAGGAAATGCCTTGTAAGATTTAGACTTGGTGCTGTTTTTTGGCTGGGTGTGTTAGAGATATGAACAATTTAGTTTGGCCCAATTTTTTTTTATATATATACATACACATGCACACAGTTACTTATTTATATTTTTGTATTATTGTATTTTCTCTCCTTTCGGTGCTGTAAGATGATGGGTAGATTACAGTTGTTTGACAAGAAAGCACTCTACTGTCTGTTTTTATGTGCTGGTACTGCTAACCTGTTTGTTACTCTACCACAGGATGTGAGCGTGGGCAATTTCGCTGTGGAAATGGTCGCTGTATTCCTGCAGATTGGAGATGTGATGGGGCTAGAGACTGCTCAGATGATACAGATGAAGCTGGTTGTCGTAAGTAAAACAACTACAGAGCAACTTGTTTGTAGTATAAGAAATACTGAGATGCCGTTGTGCTCAACTGTACCTGTGGTACAAGGATGAATATTAGAGGAGGAGAAAATTCCTTATTGTCTTGAGATGACTTCAGAATCTTTGAGTTGTATTTCTTGAGTCAATTTGCTTTAGTAGTGACAAAATAAGGTAGTGTTCAACTTCTAGTGTGACTTAGTCTTTTCTTTTTATCATTCACATTGACTTGGTGAATGATAAATACCCCTAACCCCGACACCTACTACGTTTGTCATAGTTATAAGCATGAAGTTAAATTGTTCTCATTTTCATATGCATGATGAATTGGGAAGATGAAAATTAAACTTTGCAGGTTATTTTTCAGTTAATTTTGCTTTTAAGGACAATAAGTTAATGTGCTGTAAGTAGAGAGGCATATAAGTGCCTAGGAAGATAGTTTAAGCTGTTTATAACTGGCCTAAGGTAAAAATTGCGTTACAAGATTGTTCTTTGGTTCTTAAAATGGGAACAGAAAAAAAGTATGCATGAAGTGCATTGTCTGTAGTATGTGGTTGATTTTATCCCTCTAATTACCTCTAATGTAATTTTGTACTTCTCAAGTCTAAAACAACAAAGTGATTTAATTTTCTCCATCAATGCTTTGTATACACATTGTCCCATGAGTGCAAAATGTTCCTAGTCAAGCTAACAGTACAACAAAAACATGATCCTGAAAAAAATTATTAATTCTAGAATCCTGTCTACTGGACTGCATTGTGCTAGTGATTATTCTCAGGAGCATTTACTAGAGATGGAGCTTAAACACAGTTTCAAACATCTATTTTGATCTTTCTGTCTAGTGGTTCCCTGTTGTTTGGCTATTTGAAAAGTACAGAGTGGAGCTGAGACACCAACATTCAAGTTGCTCTGAACTGACCTTCTGTTTTGCCTCATGAATTCACAGAGAGGAATCACGAGCTTGTTTTGAAAGACCTTTGTCCTACCAGGGATAGATAGAACATCTGAGGTGAATTGAGAGTGATTAAACAGACCTCTGTGAGACTAGGGAAGCTAGCAGGACTACATACGTACGTAAAGAAAAAAAGAGGCTCAGCTGGAGGGCATTTTGGAGCCTTAAGTTTTGCTGTGGCCTGCCTTCTAGAGGAACCTGTCTCTCCAGGGGAAGAGATAAAACTGAAGATTCATAACCAGGAGTTCACTAAACTAAATTTTGCCTTTGAGCATCCTTCTGCTGGTTATTTTTCTGTCGTGTTGTCTATTTTCTTTGGTTTGTCAAGTGTATTTACAGGAAGTTACAGTCAATCGACACTTGAACCTTAAGTCTTCTTTTCCTTTATTTAATTGTTTTTCTTGAAAGTCCTTTCCCAGATGTCTGTGAAATAATGATTTTTTTTCATTGCTTACACTAGCACAACCTACCTGTGAAGGAAATCAGTTTCAGTGTCAGACTGATGGTGAATGTATCCCACAATCATGGGTTTGTGATGATGAGGAAGACTGTGAAGATGGCTCAGATGAGCATCAACAATGTCGTAAGTATTTAAGTTCTAATGTTATACCAACTTTGTGAAATAAGGTAGTTCACATAGCAACATATTGAGAATATACAGAAACAAGCCTGCTGTAAGTACAGCTTTTACCAGAAGAGTCTATCTGAAGTAGCTTTTAGAAGATAAATAATCTGAAATCGGAAATAGGTAAAATTGTAGAACATATGTCCAAAACGAAGCCTTCAGGTTGTGAAATGTGAAAATTACTTATGTTTCAGTTAATTAAAAATAGAAAAAAAGGAGAAAAATACAGAGTACATGTTAGTGTCAAAGCTGAAACAAAATTTATTTATTCTAAAAATAGTGAAATTATGCATAATAATCTGTACAAACAGTGTCTCAGTCACAGAAAAGCCACTTAATTCATTACATAAAAAGTTCACACTGGCATCTTGGAATTATAATTAAAAAAATATTTTTTTTCTAGAAAATTTTGAAATTTAGAGGTGTATAAAATAAGGAGGAATTGATGTAAACATTATTAAAGATTCTTGCCCCATCTTCAGTGTTAAATAGTATTTAATGGCATTATTATTTAAAATGAGCTGTTCTTTCTCATATTGAGATAGGAGAAATAGGAAAAGTCCTGGTATGGGGTGGAAATCTAGTCTTTCATTGTTGTTTGGACCCCTTAAATTTAGGACATTGTTCCTATTAGTATTTCACTCTAATATGCTAAACCAGTTTATTAATCATGTTTGAATTGCTATTTTAAACTGAAGCATTCAGTATTCTCTGTATATTTTAGAGAAAAAAAATCATTTAGCAGCCATATCCATCGGCTCTTTTTTTCATTATTGATAGCAAGATAAATACTGATAATAATAAAATATGTGACTGTGATTTTTGAATTTCTTGACTAATCACCTTAAGGGCTCCATACACTTAAGTATATGTTGATTTGCTGAACAGTGAACTGAGATGATTATTGCATCCAATTACGTTTTCTGCATTATTGCGTAAGAGAGGAAGAACAGTTGTTGTAGTGTTATAAAGAACAGATTTCCTGCTACTTCTAGTGTTAGAAATTACTTTAAATTATGAGGATAAGATTAATTTATTTTCCTTTTGATTCTATGTATAAATTTTGGATAATTTCTTTAAACTGAACTGCTCACTAACCCCCTTGGTTCTGGGGAGGTTCACAGGTTTTGGGAGGATTTTGCTCACGAATTTGGTTTGTGATTTTGTATCTTGATACTTGTTCCCCCTGAGGATGGAAAAATTGGAACTAAAGTTAGATGCCTTTTGTTATCCTCTTTCTCTAAAAAGGTGTCAGCACAACTGCTGGTTATGTTTTAACTAAGGAATCTGTAGATACAAAATGAGCAACATCTGTGAGTTCACTTTTGAACTGGACCACTGTAACGTTGTTCTCCACATACTGCTAATTATGAGTGTTAGTAACTATACAGTGTCATTTGGCTGCTGCTGCTCTTGAACCTTCTCCTAGTATTTGTCCTTTTTCTTCTAAAGGGTCTTTTTACCTTTGGGCTTGGGAATCCTGGAGGAGCTTTTACTTCTTGAAATGTTTAAATTATTTCCTGAGAAAAATGGCCAACAGCTCTGGTAGTCACACATGCAAGGTTAAAACAAATTTGTTTTACTTTGCTGTAGTGCTCTTTTTTTTCCTCATGCCACTAGTATCAAACTGCTGATGGAAAAAGAAATAGAGAGACCCTGTAAAGCAGCAGACCAGATGCCAGTGTATAGACTGGGATGGTGTTGAAACATAGCATGAGTTTGAAAGAATCAAACATGCAGGTGTCAGAAGGGAGGCAAATTTAGTAATAATTTTGTCCTTCAACTATAATTCAATTAATTTGCCAAAGAACAGAGAGTGTAATTTAGCTGTAGTAGAATCAAAGTCGAATGCATGTTTTAAGGGGTCGCTTTCCACTGACACATCTGTCACAAGAAGAGACGTAATCATTCTCGATCCTCTAGTAGTTATAAATGTAAAATATTACTGACTGTTGAGGCCCTACCTGTATTAGAAAGGCAGTGCCTTACCTCCAGCTCTGCTGTGTTTATATTGTGGCATTTTAGTTGATCAAACTAGTGGGTCTCACAGAGGGTGGAAGCAAGGACAGGTAGCCTGGGGAATACAGAGAAATTGACTGAGAGACCATGGATCAGGTTAGGAAAGCCAAAGACCTGGTAGAATTAAATCTAGCAGGGACATCAAGAGCAACAAGAAAAACTCCTATAGATACATAGGTGATAAAAGGAAGACTAGGGAGAATGTGGGCGATCTCTGAAAAGAAAGAGAAGACCTGGTTACCTGGAATATAGAGAAGGCTGAGGTACTCAGTGACTTTTTTTGCCTAAGTTTTCACTGGAAAGTGCTCTTGGCACACCACCCACGTTGCAGAAGGCAGAGTCAAGGACAGGGAGAATGAAGAATCACCCACTGTAGGAGAGGAACAGATTTGAGACTTCTAAGGAATCTAAATGTGCAGAAGACCACAGCACCTGATGAGATGCATCTGTGGGTCCTGAGGGTGAACTCGATAAGCCAATAGCTGTCATACTTGAGAAGTCATGACAGAATGGTGACGTTTCCATTGACTGGAAAAGGAGAAACATAACCCCCATTTTTAAAAAGGGAAAAAGAAAGACCTGAGGAAGTACAGGCCATTCAGTCACACCTCTGTGCCCAACAAGATCATGGAGCAGATCCTCATGGAAACTCTACTGAGGCGCATGGAAGATGAGGAGGGGTTTGGTGACAGCCAACATGGCTTCAGTAAGGGTAAACCGTGCCTAACTAATTTGGTGATCTAAATGATTCTGTAACAGGGTTACAACATTGGTTGACAAGGGAAGAGTAACTGACATTTTCTATCTGGACTTGTGCAAAGCATTTGACACAGTTCTGCACAACAGTTTTGATGGATGGACCACTTGGTGGATAAGGAATTGACTGGATGGTTGCACTCAAAGAGTCCAAATGGAGACTGGTGATGAGTAGGGGGTCAGTATTTAGACAACTGTTCTTTAACATCTTTGAAGATGACATGGACAGTGGGATTGATTGCACCCTCAGGAAGTGTGCTGATGACACCTAGCTCTGTGGTGTGTTCAACATGCCAAAGGGAAGTCATGTCATCCAGAGGGACCTTCAGAGGCTTGAGAGGCGGGCCTTCATGAACCTCATGGAATGGATTGAGAGCAGCCCTGAGGAGAAGGATTTGGGTGTATGGGTTGGTATGAAGCTCAATGTGACCTGTCAATGTGTGCCTGCAGCCCAGAAAGCCCAACTGTATCCTGGGCAGCATCAAAAGAAGAGTGGCCAGCAGATTGAGGGAGGTGATTCTGCCCCTCTAGTCCACTCTGGTCTGGTGAGGGCCACCATCTGGAGTACTACATCCAGCTCCGGGGCCTCCTACATAGGAAGGATGTTGGAGTGAATCCGGAGGGGGGTCACAAAGATGGTCAGAGTGATGGAGCACCTCTCCTACAAGGACAGGCTGAGAGAGCTGGGGTTGTTCTGCCTGGAGAAGAAGAGAAGGCTTTGGGAAGACCTTATAGCAGCCTTCCAGTAGCTAAAGAGGGGCTAACAAGAAAACTGGAGAGGGACTTTTTACAAGGATGTGTAGTGATAGGGCAAGGGATAATGGCTTTAAACTGAATGAGGGTAGTGGATGTAAGGAAGAAATTCTTCACTATGAGGGTGGTGAGCCACTGGCACAGGTTGCACAGAGAAGTTGTGGAAGCCCCATCCCTGGAGGTGTTTAAGGACAGGTTAAATGCATTGAGCAACCTGATCTAATGGAAGGTGTCCCCGTGCATGGCAAGGGATTTGGAACTAGATGACCTTTAAGGTCTCTTCTATCGTTTTATGATTCTGTGAAGTAACTTACAGTTACCGACAGATTTTGACCCAGTAAATGAAATAATAGAGAAAACTTTAATACAGTGAGATCTGATAATTTAATCTTTTAGGCAGAATAGGGTGATAATTTTTAACCTGGAGGTCAACCCTTTCAGTGGAGAAAAGCAGCGACCTTGCAGGCTACGTAAGATGTCACTGAGCTATGTTATCTGCTATGTACTTAAGTGCTCTTTAATCTCCCTAAGTACGCAAAGGTACAAGGGGAGGAAGTCTTAATATTAGCGAGAAGAATGGAGAGTAGTTAAGAAAGAGAAAAGGGGAAAATATTTTTCCGCATAAAAAAATCTTGGCTGATAGAAAGGACTAATTAAGTGCCTGTTTCTTGCAGCGGGAAGGACGTGTTCAAGTCAACAGTTCACATGTTCAAATGGACAGTGTATCCCAATTGCCTACTGGTGTGATCGAGTAAAGGACTGCACTGATGGAACAGATGAAAGAGTCTGCCGTGAGTCTTAACTCTTAGCACTAGATCTGGTTTCATCTCATCTCTCTCTGGCGTTTTAATAAATTTGTAAGATTGAAGGGCTTGTTGATGAATAAGGATGACCACAATATACTGCCTGTTATGAGAGTTTAATTGCAGATTCTTTTGTGTATTAGAACTAATGTTCTGATACGGATCCATTATTGCAGAACGCAAATGCAAACTGCTACCATAGGATCCTGTTTGTCGTTGTCTGAAAGATAATTATTATTGCATTGGAAAAAAACAAGCATGTTTAAATGGCTTAAAGCCTTGGGACACTCAGAGCTAACTTCACCAATTTTTTTCACGTTCTTTTCGCTTACTCCTTATGAAATCAGTGGTAACCATAACCTGTATAGAAAAGCAGGATTTGACCTCAGATCACTTATTTGAGGGACTTTGACATTTTCAAAAGCATTTGTTTTCTGGGCTGTGGAGATGAAACAGCATTAGGTCATATTGTTTTCAGATAAGCTGTTTATATTGTACCAACAAAATGCAGATGAACAAGTAGCTTTTTCAGTCCAGTTTTTATTGCCTCACTGTCTAGCGACAGCCTGCCTAGACCCTGGCCTAGGTTGAGTACTAATGGAAAGGACAGCTAGGCACAGAACAGAGATGTTTTTGCCTAATACCTACACAACAGCATGTAATAGCGTGTCTGTTCATTGTTGGTATCGAGGAAAAGCTTTACAGATGTCACGAGTGATGCGTAACATAGAGCTGCTATTTCAGTTATTAGAACTTGGTGTGCCTTTGGGAAAAAGATGTAGCTGTAAACTTTGCTCATAACAAGACCTGGGATGGGATACAGACGAAGAGAATAGGGTGCTAGGGAATGAACAAAGAAGCAAGAAATAGGATGTTGTTAATGGCTGTGCTTGGAGGGAGAAACTGAATTTGCATATGCTGTGTAAAGGAAAACCAGCATATTACATTGTCAGCCATCTGTTAGTGTGTTTTAGCCCTGACTCACAAATGCCTAAAAGATACACTCTGGCGAATGAAAGGTGATTTAAAACTATATGGTACTCTGGAATAAAAGGTTGCCAAGACAGCTGTCTTGGAACTTTACCATGTGATAGACCCACAGCCAATTCTGAAGTCACCAACACAAACGTCTAAAAGCCCAGATCCAAAGTACCACTTCTATATCATTGCTGGAGGAATATCTTCTGTAGCTTGGTATTTTTTCTCTTAAAGGTTAGATGGAGAAAAGAAATTGGTAACTTAATTTAGGAAATCTATGACACATTAAAAAAAAGTCCTGAAGAAAATAATTTGTTTAAAAAATGCATTATTTGCAAATTTAAAAAAGACAACTGCTCAGCACCTCTGAAAAAAGTCATTGAATATGTTACGGGTATGAAATAATGTGATCATTATAATGCACTAAATCTGTGACAGACTGGGAATGGAGTCCTAAAGACAGAACTTGCAACTCATTCTTCAGACTTGAAGCCACTGTGATGTTTGAAAGCTGAAATGCAAACTTTATTTCATGTTTAATATTACCATCTAAGTAAATTAAAAAGTTGATTTGGAAAGGGATGTCTAGATAGCTTAAAAGTAGCACTCTACTTCTGTGTGGGAAGCCCAGTCACTGCTGCATCAGCCAGTAGGCCCTGTGACTGTTATGAAGGCAGCATATTTAGCCCCAGGGACAGGGACTGCCTCATATCATTCAACAGCCTCTACTCTGGTTTATTAGAATATGTGTTGACAGTCCCTCTAAGACAGAAGAATGACTGTCACTTAGAACATTGAAAGTAGGAGTGTTGGATTAATTTGAAGAAAGCTGATGATGCTGAAGACAAGAGAATTAAAAAGAATGAAATGACAAGACTCTTCCAGAAAGGCTGATAAAATGTATTGCCTCTGTCTTTGCAAGGTCTGCAACTTTAAACAGAAGCCGTAAGATAAAATTGATATTTTGGTGATTTTATCATCAGCTATACATTAGGAATTAGTGTGTTAGATTTTACTTTTTTTGAGCAGATTTTAATACTTGTTTTGAATATTAATTTTTCTTTTTCATCCATTTTTTTTCCATGTTATCTGATATAAACAAATATAAAAGGAACATCACTATTTTGGGCTTTTTCTTTGTCATTATTTTTCCCTTATTTAATTTACATTAAAATGTTTTGTAAATAAAAATGAAACATCCATGAACAATGAAAGAAAAAAGCTATTTAGAATTGATTATGTTGTTTCATGGAGCATAACAAAGAGGAAACATGTCTATTTACTTACATCTTGCCCTCACTGATCTGTCTGGAAGCAGATTTAGATTGTAAAGAAGATAAAGTTTCGTTGTTGAATAAGTTACATGATTTAAGGAACTGCTTAAATGCAAAGTGTCACCTATATGAAATAACTCAGCAATTAAACATGTGAAAAATAGAACAAAGGAATTCAAAGCCCTAGTCCATTTTACTGCTAATGGGATTAACAGCCAGGGAAAACTACCCATGTAGAGGCTAAGATAAATATTAGAACAATGTTTCAGCTACAGGTTGTGTAATTAGTGCAGCAAAGCTGTTTAATTTCATATTTAAGAAAATATAAATCAGGTTGTTTTTCCAGCTTTCTTAATAGTCAACAGCTAGGAAATGCTTTCATTTTAAGACTTTAGAAATGTAGAAACAAATGGCAGACTATTTGGAGTAGCAAAACCTTTTGGGATTAAGCAGCAAGTAGTTGTGTCATTTTTCTGTGTTACGTACTTTATTTCTTGCCGTTAAAGTTAGAATTATCTCTAGTGCCTCAGCTCCATAGTTGAAAAATGAAAATCCCAACCATGTCCATTTTGCTTTACTGTAACTGTCAGAATAAACTCCATGGGTACAGCTCTGCCAGCTGAGCACTGCACTGAGGCCTTGAGGAAGAAAAGAGAAGTGTTTTAAGGATGTTTTGTTTGAGGTTGATGGGCTGAGTGCAGGCCCACAAACTCCGGGATTTCAGTTCTGATTTGGATGTAGAGTGGCTGCTATGGGTCAGCTGCCTAACTTGTTGATTCCAACAACTGTTCTGATCAAGAGGTGGGCAGCCAAGTCTGGAATGAATTTTCAGAGATGAGGGTGAAAGTGAACAAAGATCAAAAACTGAAGAGATCTAAGGAATGTAGTACAAGCAGGAAGAAAAGAGCCATGGTCAGACGCTAACGTTCTTGATATTGGACAAATGACATGTAACAGCTACAGGACAAGGCAGAAGTTCAGACTGAAGGAATTGCCTCTGCCAGGGAGAGTTTGGGACAGGTAAGAAGCAAAACTGGAGCAAGATAAGAAAGGCAGCCAAAGACTTGAGTGGCAGGGATCAAAATAAGGGACTAATGCCAGGAATCTGATCATTTTGCCAGCTCTCATAGCAGAGATGCTTTGAACACTATCTGATATCATGTAGCTAATATGACTCTCGGGCTTGAGGTACGTCCTCGTCCTGGTGTCTCTGATAGTCTATCAGCTGTCCGGGTAATGATTTGCTCATGGTGAGGTGGTTTCTCATGGCAGAATCAGAGAGTTTTAATCAATTTTATTTTGTAAAATATTTTGAAATGTTGCTGCAAAAAAAAATGACACTTGGAGGTAGGAAATTGCACACCTTTTTTTCTTTTTCCTTCTTGTAACATGAGTTAGGGATATGGAAGGTTACATTTCTTGATTGTGTGAGAAATTAGAAATCAGTGTCTGCTGAATTAAAAAGCAGTTGCAACTGTTTCCTGTTACTGGTTTTCATATGGATTTATTTCCAGCTTGCAGAACAAAAGCGTTTGGCAGAGTGCAAAATACAGTAGGTTTAACAATTCCTGTGACATAACTTTCAAGCATCTTCCCTATGTGTACATTGAAACACTCCATTTAAATGTGTTTGCAAGTGTTGTCCCAAAACAGTTTCTGGGTTACAAGAAGCAAGATGCCTCATCTGTCATTTGTGCTGGTGTTTGCCAGTTGTTTGTATTTCGCAACTGCAGGCTGGCATACCACAGGGAAACAGATTGTGGAGAAGTATTTCAGCTAAGAAAGAGATGCCTGAGAGGAAGGGGAGAAAAAGAGCTGACATTCTTCCTGAGCACTGGAATGAGCATAGCTGCATTTCCCTGTTTTCCCATAGCTTATCTTCCAGGAACTGTGAAGGGAAAAGCTCTCTTCTTTTCAATTTTCTGTAATTAGGCAAAAGTTCTTGGTAGGAAATGACAAAGGACACAATGCTCATGTTTGAGGCTTTTCACAATTAAAATTTTCTATCCTTTCACTTCTCTCTCCTAATCCTATGTTCAGCCTTATACTCTCTCTTTCTACTCCCTGCTCTTGTACAGCTGTATTCACAGACCTCCTTAGATGCAAACTACCTACCTTGTTGTCCTGTTAAATCAAAACCTTATCCTTCCTTTTTAGCTCTTTCTAATCCACCTGCCACTGACCTAGAAAAAAACAACATGTCTGAGTTCCTGTAAGAGAACACTTAGTTTATTTTTTACATAGTTCTAGTTCACTCACTGAGCACTGACACTTCTTCCATTTGCGCCTAAGTAAGGAGGCAATATGATCGGTTTCTCTGATCAGTATCAGGTCTTACATAGCTGTGGGTTTTTATGTCCAAATGCATTGCTGCATTGTCAGGTGCATACAGAGGAATCTTAGCTTTTTAAAAAAAAGACTAAAATAAAAGGTATGAAATGTTTATTGTACAAGCCCCAAATAGAGGGACTAATGTAAAAACTTCTCACTTAAATTAAAAATGTCATGATACTCACTTTCCAGACTTTCTTTGCAGACAGCTTTTTATTAAGCTACATTGTATGGGTATTCCAGTTTAGTACTTTTCCTACCCTCCGCATTGCCAGGGTTCAGATTATTAATTTCCTATTCAGAACTTTCCATTTGGTAACAGGGAGTAGAAGAACTTAGATCGCTCATTGTTAATGTTCTCTAAATTTTGTCAAGAAAGAAAGGGACTTTAAATTCTGTGTTTTCACAACTGCAAGAGCAAGCACTCCTTCCTTTTTGGATACCCTAATATTGTTATGAAGTCCTGTTTTGGCTTCCTTCATTCAACCACAATGCCATAGGTGCAGCTTGTGTGTGACTTCCACAGGGGCCAGCTAGAAGCTGTTCGAAGAATAGCTGTAGAATAGAAGCTGTAGCCCTCACAGAAGCCAGCATTTCTTGCATAATTCTTGCGTATTTGCTACTTCTCCTCCTATAAAAATGTGGATGGCTATCTCAGCTTCTGTGGAACTGTCCTGATGGCACAGATGCTCCTGAACCTTGCAGTGAGTTGTCTACAGCCTTTGGTGTAACTCACAGCTTTGCCGTTATTAAGGAGGATTAGTTCTTAATGCCCCAAATAATTAAAACCATTTTATTAAAATAATATGCTATAAGGTACAAAGTATACAATGTACAATGCACAATCCAATGAAAAATATCTTTCAACTCAGTGAGAAAACTGTGGTTAGAAATGTAATTTATTAAACTTGGTGTTTAGACAGGGGATGGGGAATGGGATTACACATACAGAGTTTAAAAGTTAAATTCACCTCCACCAGGCTTTTCAAAGAATGTTCTTGCTTCTACAACTACAAAAAGATCTGTAGACCAAGCAGTTTTGAAAAGAAATAAGGAAAAACAAATATTTGTTCACATTCTATTAAACCACCAATGTAGTCAGAATGTGTATTTCCAAGCGTCTTCAAAAGATCTTTACTTATTGCCTTACTTAGTATTTTAATGATTATTTGCATATATATATTAAGTTATATATTATAATAAAGACATTTCCAGGCTGAGGACTTCTCAAGGCTTCTTGCAAGGTTTTGCAGCACTTATCTAGAGATATCTAGAGAGAGAGAGAGATCTGTATACTGGATAAATAGATTGTTTGTCAGCAATAGTTTTGTATTCCTTTTTGCTTTCCTATAAATCAAAATATTCTGTTGACACTGGATATATATGACTCATTATACTCTATTAGTCTAACATTCATACTAATATTGAAGAATTTCTTATTTTAGACTACCCAAGATGTGAGCAGTTATCATGTGCAAATGGTGCATGTTTTAATGCAAGCCAGCGATGTGATGGCAAAGTTGATTGCAGAGATTCTTCTGATGAAGCTAATTGCAGTAAGTACCACATACAGAGTGATCCCAAACAAATAACTTTTATAGTCTGTCTTTGAAAATTAAAGATTGTGATTTTCTGACAGATTTTCTGAAAGTCTTTCTGTGCTAAACTCTCTTTCAGCACATGGATGTACCAGTGCGCAGTTTCAGTGTGCTAATGGAGAATGCATCCCAAGAGCCTTTATCTGTGACCATGATGACGACTGTGGAGATAGGAGTGATGAAAACTCTTGCAGTATGATTTTTTTTTCCATTTTCTCTAATTGTTTTACTAATAATTTGTTTAAGCAGATAGCAGGAAGTAGATTGCTTGGTTATACAGCCATCAAAAGCTACTCACTGTTCTATAAGGATTTATTTTTGTATAGAAAGATGAAAATGTAGTTCTACTTTGATAGATGCTTTTTAGGTTGTCTTTGTTGCCAAGTGCCTGGATATGTGGTTAGTGTTTAAATTTCCTGTGCTTCTTAACACATGTAGTGTCACTTCTTCGCGTTGTTGTCGTTTTCTTCATTTCACCTTAACTCAAAGGTAATTCCTTATCTCTGAAATCTCAGTTAGATACAGTATGCTGTTGCCTTTTGTCCAGATTTCTTAGGCTCTTTTTTTTTTTTCATTTTCCAATAAATGGAATGGACCTTGTAGAATTATTCCCAGTGACTATAATGTACAACTTTATAGACAGATAACTGTAAAAATAGTTGTCCTTTAGATGTTCACCTGTTCCATCTGTGGAAATTTCTTGCTTGCTCTTTTCTTCATGATCAGAGTATCCCAAGTTATTATATCTTCAGCCAGAATTGTAGCTGTAGAGTTATCACTTGTGAGATCTGTGCTTTTAAAAATGTCCCCCAGTGTTTATAGGATCTAAGTTTAAAATTCTGTATTGTAGGAAGGCCACGTGTTGCCATTTAGTTACTCTATCCTACCAAGCACCTCACACCCGTATGATTCCACTCCCACTCTCACCACTCCAGAATATTTTTCTTTTATGTCTTTGGCAATGCCTGTCCTTTGGAGGACCCACAGATGTTTCTGAACTCTTAACAGGGAAAAATTTTCAGCCATAGAGAGCTTTGGCATAAATGCTCTTTTTTTCTTTTACTCTCTTTCTGTGAGTACATGGCATACAAATATTTTAAATCCTAATGTCTTGAGTATCATCTCCTTATCAAGTTAAGGAACTTTGTTAAAAAGGTGCTCTGCATCAAGTTTCACAATTAATTGAGAAATTTAGTCTTCCTTTTGATTTCCATAAAGAACCAGAGTATTCTAAGATAAAGTTCATGCCTAAAACCAGAGCAAACCAGCAGTGTTTACAATTTATACAAGATATGGACCTGGTGCAGTTTTTCAGGAGAAACTAAAAATGGCTCTTCATCTATGACACAATATCACTATTTCTAACCTTTTGGTCACTTACAGTGGTTTGGTTTTCTCATGTTTCTTTCCTTAGCTTACGCAACTTGCAGAGGCAATTTCTTCACTTGCCCAAGTGGCCGTTGCATTCATCAGAGCTGGATATGTGATGGAGATGATGATTGTGAAGATAATGAAGATGAAAGAGGATGCGGTATATACTAATTCTAACTTCTAACAATGACATTTTCAGAGGAATACCTCACTGAGCTTCTTCTATGAAACTTCGACAGTCAACATGTTCTGAATTGATTTTAATTTTGTGAAAACCTTAGAATTCTGTCTTCACCTGTGTCTCTGTTTTTAAACTTATACAATATTATTTATTGTTTGTGTGAGAGTTATTGGTGTGATACTGAGTATGATGCAAACTAAGTTTAGCCTGTAGCTACATCTTTTCTTCTTTTACATCTCCTCATACATCTTTTTGTTTTCCTGTGGAGATTGTTCATGTCATCTATTAAGAGATACAAGACTCCTAATAATTGAAATAAATTGGTTGAAAATTGAGAATAACTCAGTTCCTGCCAAGTTTTGTCATGCAAGAAACAAAAAATTTGATGAATGAAAATGTGGGCTTTTTTTTATTTCATTGGCCTTTTGTAAGATAAACATTATTCTCTTTATCCAGACGACATTTGTGTGTTTTGAAACCACAGAACTATAGTTGCATTTCTGGTGCACCAGTTAGTCTAAAACTAAATGGTTTTACTGTTTCTAAACAACACTGAAAACTAAAAGAATTCTTGTGTCTGCACAAGTATTGTTTGCATGGTACTTTGAAGGCAAAAGAAAGAGCCTGACAAGGAAGTACAGATGATGTTTCTTATATAATTTTTCCCAGCTGTGTACAAGACCAGAAACTGAATACTGAAAAATAGAGAAACTTTGGGAAGAAATTGGGAAGAAATTCTAAGCATTATTTGAAAAATAATCCTCAATTATTCTTGTTTTTCTTTTCTGTAGAGAGTGGTCGCCATGAATGCTACCCAGGAGAATGGGCCTGCCCTGGGTCAGGGCATTGCATTCCAATTGGGAAAGTGTGTGATGGGTCTGCAGACTGCCCTGCTGGAGAGGATGAAACTAACACCACTGCAGGCAGACACTGCAGTATGTATTAGAATCAAAAGCACACGCAAAATACCTGAAAGATCAGCATTGATATCTTTTTACATTCACCTTTAGTCTCCTAAATATCACTGAAATTTTGGAAGATCATTATTTTTATTGGCAGTGTTTTGACTGGATAGTCTGAAAGAGGCATACATGCTGTGAACAGACTGTTAATTTTGTAAATCTGTACATGGAGTTTCCCAAATAAAAATTTTTACCTCACTCTCTGTATCCCCAAATGTGTTCAGGAAGGCAGGGAAAGTTATGCTATATGCCTTTTGTGTTTAAATATCTGTGGTTTTCCCTTTTTATAAGCAAGAAGGAATGTTGTGTGTTGATTGGAACACAGGGCTGAATTAGGGTGTCCTGAGCCTTGATTAAGTCACTTATATTACAGTTTTCAAAAATGTCTTTTCACCTGGGATGTCTGCTTCTCCAGTTACTGGTACACCATTTTTTTTTTCTGGTGGAAGCAGTGAGCATGCACAGTTCTTGTTCATTTCACTCTTATGAGTATTGATTTCATCTAAGAATCAGGACCAGGGTATTTGAAATTTCTAGGAAGAGGAAAATTCCTATTAATAAAATCATGCCTTTGGGAGTAAGAGGGCAGAAAAAATAATAGGAAATTAATCCCTGTTGTAAAAAAGGGTTTCTTCCTTTGCTGAGTGGTTTAGTAGTACTATCAAATGTGGGCTGCAAAGCAAGGTGTTTAATAAAAGAAAATGAGGAAAAGGAAGATGAAAAGGAAGGAGTTGGAAGTCAGCAAGTGCTTTACAATCAATTTGATTACCTATCAAAGTTTCGTGGAACATCAGATATAATATCTTCTGCAGATTTGTTTTAAGAAGCTGTTCCTGAAATTGTAGACTCATCATAGAAAAGGCTATAATTTTGTAACTGTTAGTAAGACAAAAAAGCTATTCTACTGGCAGTATGTGGAATTTTATTTCTGAACTATTTTATTTCCTTTTTAGACATATCACAATGTGCTGCTCTGAGTTGCCAGTATCGCTGTCATTCTTCTCCATCAGGAGGGATGTGTTATTGCCCTGCAGGATATACAATAAGTAGCAATGACAGTCGTACTTGTGTTGGTAAGTGAAGTACAGTGATTGCAAGTATCTAGTACGTTCTCAGAGCTCATGGGGAAAGTTTGGATTCCAGGAAGGCAAGTAAGTTCCAAGTGCGTGGATGCACTGGGATAATAGAAAATCTCAGGAGTCAGCAAAAGAATTAAAGTCTAAGGAATATGATGGCAGCATGGTGACATAGATACAAACCAGAGAGATATCATATAGAGTCTTTTTAAGGCATAGTGAGAGAATGATTATGTTTAAAAGATTTACACTTGGATGTGTAAATTTTTTTTACACGTCTATTGGTAGTTAGATGGGGAGAATTTTTCTGCTCCAGAGACATAGAATCATAGAGTCATCTGGGTTGGAAGAGACCTCCAAGATCATCAAGTCCAACCCTTTGTCCAACGTCCTCATGATTACTAGATCATGGCACTAAGTGCCACATCCAGTCTTATTTTAAAAACCTCCAGGGATGGTGAATCCACCACCTCTCTGGGCAGGCCATTCCAATGCCTGATTACTCGTTCTGTGAAGAACTTTTTCTTGATATCCAGCCTAAACCTTCCCTGGCAGAGTCTAAGCTCGTGCCCTCTTGTTCTATTGCTGGCTGCCTGGGAGAAGAGACCGACCCCCACCTGTCTACAACCTCCTTTCAGATAGTTCTAGAGAGCAATGAGGTCACCCCTCAGCCTCCTCTTCTCCAGGCTAAACAACCCCAGCTCCCTCAGCCTGTCTTCATAGGACTTGTGCTCAAGTCCCTCCACCAGATTTGTCTGGACCCGCTCCAGCACCTCAATATCATTCTTGAACTGGGGGGCCCAGAGCTGAACACAATACTCAAGGTGTGGCCTCACCAATGCCAAGTACAGGGGAAGGATCACTTCTCTCGCCCTGCTGGCCACACCATTCTTGATGCAGGCCAGGATGCCATTGGTCTTCTTGGCCACCTGGGCACACTGCTGGCTCATGTTTAGCCTCCTGTCAATCAGTACTCCCAGGTCCCTTTCCACCTGACTGCTCTCCAGCCACTCTGTCCCCAGCCTGTAGCGCTGCACGGGGTTGTTGTGGCCAAAATGCAGGACTCGGCACTTGGCCTTGTTGAACTTCATCCCGTTGGACTCCTGTTGGTGTTATATGCCTGGAAAAACAGTTAATAATACTGTAGTGTTTGGTACTTTTTAAAAGTGGCTGTATATGAAGACAGTAGAACATGGTACTTAAATGAAAAGGGTGCTTTGTGTTTGTGCTATGGAATGGCTGTATCTCCTATAACATTTCAGTATATACCTTATTTACATGAAAATGAAGAATGTTTGCAAGAATGTAGAGGTAAGTGAAGTATTTTGGGGTTGCATTTCTATTCTGTAGCTACTATAAAGTACTAGCACAAACCCTTAGTACTACAAATAATTTATCTCAGAAACTGGAAATAGAATAACTTCAGAATCACGAAGTTTAGCACTGTCTAATAAAAGAAACTGAGTAAATATCTGTTCTGAGTTTTCAGCCCAGTCTATGGTGTTTGTGCTATTAAAAGTATTCTAGGTGCTGAGTCTCTAATGATATTTATGTATTTTCAAGAATACCGTCTGGCTTCTGGCTATATGAGCTATATGACAGTGTGATTGCTCTTAATAGAGAGGAGGAATCACTGTACTGACTCCAGGCACACCATTTACTCTGTTCTTTCATTCTTATGTGTGAAATACTCAAAAGACACATTCGTAAACCTTGGTGCAGTCTCATTGAGTCTTCTGGTGTTCTTGACTGCCCTGTAAATTTAGCTGTCTAATTCTGGCTTGGAAATCTGAGTCAATATATTCTGATTTGCCAAGATCTAGGCATGTGTTTGTAGAGGGAGCAAATCTTGTCGTGGGGGAATGGCTCTCAATCAATAGTGTATAATTCCAGATCTTAGTTTAAACCAATGTTATTGGTTTAAGGCCAGAAGGATCAAACTCTAGTGTTAGCAAAGTGCATTGCTTTTTGAAACCATAATCATTTTAATTTGTCTTCTCTTCATTTGCGTCTGGCTCAGTATATACTGAAAGTTTTGAGCACATATAGAAGCTGGAAAGCTACTGCGAACAACTTTTTTAGTACTAAAATGTTCTATTGAGGAAATATTTCATTTTCACTTATATGTTAATAGATGTTTAAAACCAGAAGTTCCAGTAGGAAGAATATTTGAGATCTCATTGTATTCTTTTTTTGACTTGACAGATTACCAGTTTCTAGCAATGTAATGTACTGATTCAATGTTTTCAAGTGAATGAAGTCAAACCCATGTGTTTAGTGTCATAAATCTCATTTTTAAATAACCACAGATAAGATGAAACAGCAGACAGCGTTCAGATCTGATTTGTTTTGTTTGTTTCAGAAAAGCCGAATTTTAAAAGTCCTTGTATGGGTAGCTAAATATTTCAAAATTTTAGAAGTAAAAGATTCTGCAGCAACTCTGGAAATCGGTTGTAAAGCACACCTGTGAGAACTTTTTGGGGTCATCCTAGCTGCACGCTCTACCTATATGGTATTTTGCATGCCAAAGTGAACATCTTTATACTTTGTTGTCTGGTTCTGGTGTACAGCCAGCTTTTAATTTGCAATCAGACACCTGCTGGTGTTGTACCAAGATTGAGCTAATAAACACTGCTGCTTAGCAGGTCTTACTAGCTTAAGCACTGCACTAACATAAAGGTAGGATTCTCCTTCAGAGTCGGCTTACATCACAGAATCTGTCATGTTTGGAAGGGACCTCTGGAGATGATCTAATCCAACTCCCCTGCTAATGCAGGTTCACCAAGAGCAAACTGCACAGGAATGTGTCCAGGCAGGTTTTGAATATTTCCAGAGAGGGACACTCCACAGTCTCTCTGGACATGGACAGCCTGAACCAGTGCTCCATCAGCCTCACAGTAAAGAAAGAAGTTTTCCCTCACGCTCAAGTAGAACTTCCTGTGCTCCAGTTTGTGTCTATTGCCCTTTGTCCTGTTGCTAAAATGAGTTTGGCCCCAACCTCTTGACACTGGCTCTTTAGATATTTATAAGCATCGATAAGGTCCCCTCTCAGCCTTCTCCAGGCTAAACAGACCCAGGCCAACTTTTCCTCATCACAGAGATGCTCCAGTCCCTTGATCATCTTTCTGGCCCTCCACTGGACTCTCTCCAGTATTTCCTTGTCTTTCTTGAACTGGGGAGCCCAGAACTGGACAGAGTACTCCATATGCAGCCTCACTAGGACAGAGTAGGGGGGGGAGGATAACCTCCCTCGACCTGCTGGCCACACTGCTTTTAATGTACCCCATTGGCCTTCTTGGCCATGAGGGCACATTGCTGGCTCATGGTTAGGTTGTCATCCAACAGGGCTCCCAAGTCATTCTCCACAGAGCTGCTTTCCAGCAGGTTATCCCCAACATGTACTGGTGCAGGGGTTTATTCCTTCCGAGTTGCAATATCCTACACATCTTTGTTGAACTGCATTAGGTTCCTGTCTGTCCAGCTCTTCAGTCCATCTGGGTCTCACTGAATGGCAGCACAGCCTTCTGGTGCATCAGCCAATCCTTCTAGTTTTGTATCAGCAAACTTGCTGAGGGTACACTCTGTCCCCTCATGCAGGTCATTGATGCATATGTTGAACAAGACCAGGCCCAGTCTGGACCCCTGAGTGTGTGTGTGTGCAAAGTGTACAAATTTGCTCCATTAAAAATGCTGGATAAAAACATTCTGGTTTATGGAAAGTAGACAATGACATGCCTTCCAATGATTTTTACCTCTTCTTCTGACAGGTGTGGGGTTTTTTGGGGGGGAGAGGGGGAGAGGCAGGACTCAGGTAAGTCCATGGGCAGCAAAAATCTGTTGTTTTGTTGTCCAGAAATAGAAAATTGAAATATTGGTGAAAAGTAATACAAAACTTTTTTCCCTATGCCACAGTTTTGAGAGGAGATATGAAGTATGGAGAGAGAACACGAACTTGCAGTTTCCCAAATATAATGACATCCTGTTTATACAAAGCATTGTATATAAATATTCCTTATTCACTTGACAGATTTTGATGACTGCAAAATGTGGGGTGTTTGTGACCAGCTGTGTGAAGATCGTGTGGGACATCACCAGTGCCACTGTGTGGACGGCTACTTCCTAGAGCATCATCGGCACTGTCGGGCCAACACTTCAGGTTAGTGCAAGTCTCTTGCTATTGTTGGACTAATAGATAGAGCTAGATAAAATAGGACAATTTGCATGGCTATGCCATAAAACTGCATTAGATTTTAACTGAAGTCTGGCTAAACACTGGCTTAAGGGTTGAACAACATCAGAACATCAGCAATTATCAAGAAGACGCTCTACATCTGCTGTCACATGTAGGCTGGTAGAGCTGCCTGCCTCATCAGGGCTGCTTCTTCTCAAATAGTATCTTCTGGGTTTTAGTGCTTTCTCAGTATTATTGACTTCTGTGGAGCATTACGAGAGTCCTCCTCAAGACAAAATTTTGCTTCTCTGGGGAGACAGTTTAATGACCTGCTCTCTGTGGAACTCAGTGGGATCAAGACGACTGGAAATCTCACTTTTTCTAGAAGAACTGTGAGATGCAAGAAGATAGTTTTGCTGAATGATGATCTCAGACATTTGCCTATGACAGAAACCATGCTCCTGGCTTCTAGTGTCTCAGTCTGAGCTCTTCAAGAATGCTTGTCTCACACAGACTGTGGTTCCCCAGTAGGCAGCTGTTCCTGATTGTTCACCTGCTCTGTTGTGAATGCAGGCCCTGAGTAACCCTTTTTTTGTGGAGAAACATAACAGGCTTTTGTGTGAGGCAGATGTTCTTGCCTTTAGGAACTCAGTGAGAATGGGAGTCGTTGCTTGGCAGTTTGCAGTCTTGCTTCTTAGAAAAGCATGAACTGCCCAGTTCTCTCCCTCTTCTGCAGAGCAGTCATCACCTTGCAATTTTCTAGGTATGTCCTCAAAAAAATAGGGAAATTTTTTAGCTAATAAAATATGCTTGACTGTATTGACATGCATATTCCAGCACTAGGAAATCTGGTTTTGTTTCCAGAAAAAATCTGTACCTTTTACAAGAAGTTTTCCATTCAAGTTAGTGTGACTTTTGGGCCACTGAATGGTTTGCAAAATGTTGGTTTTCTATCTTATTAATGGGGAAATTTCATACCTGCTCTAAATCAGTTTCCCTGGATTGATTTTTGCTTTATTTTGGTAGAAGTTTATGCGTAGGTGAATAGAGTTTGGACTTACATATATCGTTGTCAGTCTTATACCAAACCTTTCGACATGCATCCACTTTGAAAGTGAGCTTTCCTTCAAAGGCTTGCTGGACTCTCTTCTATTGTAAGATACAGCAAAGATTTTGTGATGAGATGAGACAATGAAGAAGGTGGACAGGACAAAGCAGGACATAAAAAAATAAGAAAGATGGTCTGCTCGTTATTCTGGAATACTGGAATCTTATGGGGCAGAAAAATCTTAGCAAAGTTGTGCTTTGATTATGGAGGCTAAAAAAGGGAAATAGAAGAGTAGAAGTAGTCTTTTGGGGTTTAGATGCACAGAGGTTTTGTAAAAGTTTTACCTGTTAGGGCTTTAAATACATATTCCTGCCTGGTTTGCTCCAAGTCTAGAAAACAAAGGCAAATCAAAGGAAGTTAGTACTTAGATAGAAATATTTATACAGTTTGTAGTCTCAGCATCTATTTGAACCTTTGTGATCAGTGTGTATTTATGACATGTATATATTTCAGTGCCCCTTTGCAAAATACCTTGCCTACAGAGTAGTCATGTATTTGTCCCCTTTGCTTTCAGCTGGTATTGCATCAATTATTTTTTCCAATGGCCGTGATTTGCTTATTGGAGATCTTCATGGAAGAAGTTTTCGTACTTTAGTGCAGTCGCGGAATCGTGGGGTTGCGGTTGGAGTGGACTTTCACTTTTACCTGCACAGAATCTTTTGGACTGATACGGTGCAAGATAAGGTGGGTAGAAATTTCAAGACAGAAAATATTTTTTTTCCAGAGGCAGAATGTGTTGATAGGCTTTCATTTTTGAGAGCACAAGCTGGCTATATTTTTTTGTTTTCTAACAAAAAAGCTCCTTGAGATCTTTTATGTTAATGACTGCGTTTTTGAAGCTATACTATTACATGTGACATATTAAACAAAGAATCCTATTATATGGGAATATCTTGAGCAACTTTTAATTTTACTTGAGGTGGAGTCCAAAAAACTAATTAAGAGAAATAGTAGACATTCTTTCAAAACTGAACAAATTTTTCTTGGTAATTTTTTGAAACATGATCATTTAAAATGTAAAACCTGTGTGTGTTCCAAGATGATAAAAATCAGTTTTCTTCTTGTACTTCAAATGGCACTGTAATTGAGATTGGATAACAAATATTGACAGTGTTTTGTATAATGAGCCAATATTTTGTTACTTTTTGAGGAGGAAATATTTTGGCTTCAAGGTATGGTAAACGAGAGTAATTTTAAAAGAGAGTCTGGAGGCCCTTGTGAAAGTTGGACTTCACTTCTGTTCTTTTTCTACATGCGTAACAAAGAAGTCCTAGGTTAAAAGCTGAAACTCCACAATCTTCATCCCCATGGTGATTGTCATGCAGAGTGAAGGATAATCCATGGCCTGCCTCCTGGTGACACCAGGATCAGTTTGGTGTCACTGTTGTTATTCTCAGCCTACACAGAAGCTGTAAACTATAGTTTCCAATGCAGTGCTGTGTTGGTACTATTGGAAAGGACCCTTTATGGCTGTCAAGGAGGGCAGGATTGGTATGCACAATTTTTGACTTGTTCATAATCCTGCCATTTTTATTTTTACTGTCGTGGGTTCCCACTACTGCAATTGTATTGACAAAGGCTGAATTAAGTCAGAGTCAAATCTGAACTTTCATGAGAGAGGAGATTTATGCTATGTCTGTAAAAGGAATAAACAAAAGATAATAGTTTTTTTTTCATTGCACTTCCCAGATAGCTAGGACTGCTTTTGTTTATCTGCCCCAATATAGTTAAATCCTAATTAATTAATTAGGATTAATTAATCCACTTAAGTCCTAGCTAGAATGCCCAGGTGAAAATGAACACATGATGAATTCTCTTATATGATGTATATTTCCACCTGATGCCTTATAATAGAATTGTTATTAGGGGATTTGTTTTGATTGTCCTTTGTTTTTTAAGATTAAGATGTAAACTAAACCAGAAAAATGTGGGTTGTGTTCTGTGTTACCTTTATCTCATTTAGTGTAGTGCCTGATAACCTAATGCCCATAAGCTCTTCCATCAATGAGGCTTCCAAAGAACGGAATAGACAGTTAGTTTGCTTGATTATTGTTACCTGAAGAATATTCAAGATGTAAACTATTTCAGGTCTTTTTTTTTACTTGTGATAATCTGCATTTTCACTTAAATACTTTCCAGACCTTGTGCTGTGGTTCCAAAAAAAGGGGTAATGGTTCCCAGCTTTTCATATTCCTCAGTGTTATAATCACACGATGACTATATATGTAAAATTATTGTTTATACTGTTTTCTTCATGTAGCTCTGAGCTTGCCT
Source organism: Tapera naevia (assembly GCA_033556795.1). Lineage (NCBI taxonomy): Eukaryota > Metazoa > Chordata > Aves > Cuculiformes > Neomorphidae > Tapera > Tapera naevia. The sequence continues at coordinate 12,141,017 of JAUMJJ010000069.1, forward strand.
GTCAGGTAACAACACTATTTCTTCTTAAGCACCATGCCGTTAAAAGTAGCCTTAAATAAAGGAGATCAGAAGCAATTCTGAGCCTTCTCCTTCCTGTCAGGGCAGAGAACTTTCCCTGTCTTTCTTCACTTTGCAATTTCTTTCTAGTCTTTGGTGCAGTAAGAGCTCCCCCTCTTGTTTCTGGTCACTGATGAGTGCTTTACTAAAGCGTGTTAATTTCTTTTCAATTGATGAAAATACTAGGTTTTCTTGATTCCAGGGAAGAAGGATGCACCTTCTTCATTACTTTTTTTAATCCAGTGATTTTTCATGTTTGCTAAAACACAAGGCTCTTCAGACCGTTACCTTGCCCATTTTGCAGAAACACTAGTTGAAGGGAAGCTTTCTGTAGTTTTTATGTTATTTTCCAAATTTTTGTACAAGCCCCTGAGCTAAAGGAATAACTTAGTGAGTAACCTGATTGTATCTAGTGGCCAATTGTGAATATGTGTTCAATGTGATGATAAAAGACGTGTCATGTGTTTTGTGATTAGCAGAACATCGTGTGGGCACTGACAATCTTTGTATCATTTTCAGGTTTTTTCTGTTAATATTGATGGCTCTGATTTCCAAGAAGTTTTAAATGTTTCAGTTGACACACCTGAAAATTTAGCAGTGGATTGGGTTAACAATAAACTATACGTGGTTGAGACCAGTGTGAACAGAATAGATATGGTTAACTTGGATGGAACAAACCGTGTGACTCTTATTGCTGAAAATCTTGGAAATCCTAGAGGAATAGCACTTGATCCAACTGTTGGGTAAGTGATGCGTGTCAGGTAATGGTAAAAGATGTCAGGAATTCCGTTATTCACATGCAAAAGGAGGAGAATGAAGAAATAGCTAGGGTGGTCATTTTAGAAACAGATACAAAATGTTTTAAACATTTGCATGCTTTCCTAATCTATTCCACACCTTAAATTTTTATGGGAGGGTTGTGCAGTGCTTTTATTCCCAATGTGTGGAGTCTGTTTTATGTGCATGAACAGCTCAGGGGAATTGTGGAATTGCACTGCAGAAGAGCAGGAGTTACCCTGAAAGATTTCTGTTGTGATACCATCCACAGACCTCCTACTAGCTGAAGGGATAATAGTATCTCCCAACCCAACAGGCTTCAAAAATATATGTGAGACATGAAAACTTGGATCCTCGGAGAAAGGGATGAGGAATTTCATGACACTTGTAGTGATGGATGCTGCTTGCATAATGTGTCTGTCACTGGTTTATTTCTGGCAGTACTCTTATGTCTGTATTTTACTAAGGAAACTCAGCATTTGTGAGGTCTTTTGGGTGAAAGCATGTTTCCTTTTAGATCGTTCTGTAAAATAAAATGCCAATTACATCTTGTGCAGGAGATATAAAGTATGTTTTCATAGTATGCCAGCAGATAATCGAGCTGTGTGCTGAAAGGGTACTGATTTTAAATTTGATGTAAAAGGTTGTTGGTTTGTAAAATTTCAAGGAAACATGGGACCTCTTTGTTTTTGTTTTTTTGTTTTTTTTTTTTCTCCTTTTGCGTTACAGCTATTTGTTTTTCTCAGACTGGGATAGTCTGTCTGGTGATCCTAAAGTGGAAAGGGCCTTCATGGATGGCACAAACCGTCAGGACTTGATAAAAACAAAATTAGGCTGGCCTGCTGGAATAACTCTGGATATTGTATCAAAGAGACTTTACTGGGTTGACAGCCGGTTTGATTATATCGAGACTGTAACTTATGATGGGCTTCAAAGGTAGGAGAAATATTATTCCTTGGATGTTACAGATAGAAAATAATCAGTGTATCTAGTTCAAGGGAAGATTTGTCTAGCAAAATGAGATACATGAAGGATGAAAATTACAACATAATGGATGTGATGCACCTTGATATATCTATAGTGTTATGCTACTTTTAGAAAACCCTTAATTCCTCCATCATTCTTTTTCCTTTTTCTACCTGGAAAACCTGTTGCACTTTTCTTGTAATGTAATTTTATATAATATTTTTTATAGTAAAAAAATATAGTCCACCACTACAGTACGCATTTGTATAACATTTGCTTTTTATTACTTTTGAAATATAGAGATTTTTTCCATTATAATTTCTTTGCATCTTTTTTCATGAATGAATTTATATAAAGTATTCCACTCCAAAGCACTACTTTGTGTAATGAGTATTAAGTGTTCTCCTTCATTTATAAATCTTTGCTCTCAGAAATTTCACTCACCTTATTGTATTGCTGGGGAAACTTCATTACACCATGCATAGAATGAGTCCTTGAGATTTCATGGGACTGCTTCTTATAGTATAGTGTTTAGAAGCCTGCTTATCTCTACAGCTGTGATTAATCTCTGTTATGCAAGCACAAGAAAAAAAATTGTCTCCTTTAGCATAATTCCTACATACTGATTTGAAATCCTGTCCTCTGCTTGTTTGACAAGTTCATTGCTCAATATATTTTTTCACTTACAAAATTATAAAAATGACGCCGGTATCTTGGTCCTTCATCAGGATTTCTTAAGACAAGAATGAGTTTAGTAAAATCTCTGGGTTTTGGAGGTAAAAACTTATCTCTCATAGCAATGCCAAAAATCTTGTATATGTTGTGCAAGTGGGAAAGAGGTAATGGCATAGTCTGCAAAGAACGTTAAAATACAGCTTTCTATGTTCTTATTTTGCACCTTGCATGGCTACAACATGAATCTAGATCACCCAGGAAATATTAGAATAGAGCTGTAGAATTCACCTGATTTTGTTGACTTCCCTTCGTGACTCCATGAAAATAGTATTGTAGTGTTATGTATTGTGTGAACACTTAAGTGTCTGTCTTTACCTCCTAATATTTATACAGAAAAAATTACCACAATATCTTTTTTTTTCTAACTGCACACAGAGGATTTTATTGTTTGCCTGTGACTGTTGCAGCTATAGATTTTTTTTATATTCAAGGTTTCTTGAATATTTCAGATTTCTACAGATGTGTTTGATTTTCTCTGTTTGGCCTCTTTCTCTTCTTTTTTTTTCTGTCAATAATTAGAAATATTTTCCTACATTTTTAAGTCATTGTCTGTACACACTCTATTTTCTTGAAAATTGCTAACAATTTTGATTTCTCTGTTTTCCCTAAAATACCTTTTTATTTTATGCATCCTGTATGTTTATCTTCATCTCCTCAGTTCATTTGGTCTTTTTCATTTGTACTTTGGCAGCTTCTATGTAGAGGCAAAAGCCAGCGAATGAATTAATAATCCTCTATCCTCTCCTCTGTTAATAAAGTTATTTTCTAGATAATGTTTGGTAAAATACTTTTAAAACCATCTCTATAACAGGAGAACAATAGCTCATGGAGGCTCACTGGTTCCTCATCCGTATGGAATCACTTTATTTGAACACAATGTTTATTTCACTGATTGGACCAAAATGGCAGTGGTGAAAGCTAACAAGTTTTCAGAATCTAACCCTCAAGTGATCTACCAGTCTTCACTGAGACCTTACGGAGTGACAGTTTACCATGCTGCCAGGCAGCCGTATGGTAAGACAATAAATAGATTATTAAGGGAAGTTTAGGAACTATCTTATCAAAAGTTGCTAAAAACTATGAGACTGTTACTTTACTATGAAGTACTAATTATTGTGATACATATGTTTATATTGTCAAACTGGACTGAATTTTATCACACAGTGATTTCATACGGCTCCTGTAACTAATGACTGTCAAACATTTATGAGTGGGGGAGCTTATTAAATGTGTTGATATTTGGAAGAGTCAAACTTGCACTTATGAGCCGTGTTGGTGTTTGAGACTTTCTTCCCTCAGCACGGCAATGAGGCTGTGGTTGGAAAAGGCTACCAGTGTGAATGAGTTCAGAGATCTAAAGGCAGAGAGCTATAGCTGTGATTATGGCCTCAGTGCTATGTGCTGTGTGTCTCTCTACAAATCTAATATAACTCTGATGTGATTTTGGTGCATTCCAGGGTAGTGTATGATTTCCATGTGATGCAATTCCCAAAGTCCACATAATTTATTATGGATGTTGAAAAAATCCTGAAAAATCAAGATAATGATGCCATTATGTTAATAGATGAAGTAACAATCCTATCTGTATTATTTTCCAGTAAGAAATCCGTGTGGAAGTAATAATGGGGGATGTGAACAGATCTGTGTTCTCAGCCACAAAACAGATAATGATGGACTAGGTTATCGCTGTAGATGTGTTCTGGGCTTTGATCTACACCTAGATGGACGACATTGTGTTGGTAAGGAATACCTTATGATTGTTGGAAATAGCACTATTCTATTGCCTCTATAGTTATTTCTAGAACATCCTTCCGACTTCATGTTATCCTACCACAACTCTTCTTGAGTGCTTTAAATATAGTAATTACTTCTGATGTTAATTTCAAGCCACAACATGTTAACCTCACCACCTTTTATGAGCGTTTTAAGAGAGTTAGATATAGAATATGTGTAGTCAGCTGTATGACTAAGCTTTTAGTCCTGAAATAAACCATAAATGCTTGCTAATATTTTACATTATTTTGAACATGTAAGACTGCTTCTCTGTGCAGGAGTGTGCAGATTAGATTGGTCTTCTTCCTTTGAACATATATGCCAAGAATAAGAGATTAATTTTTGGAACTGTGGGCTTCCATCAGCAATCTGCTTCTTCCCATTTGAGTGCAGAATTGTCACTGATGGGAAATTTACCACATGTATCTGTTGGCAAATCAAGCCAAATGCATTGTCTATAGTTTTACCGTTTGACCATTCATTGTCTGGCTAGCTGAGATTTGGTCTGGTTATACGGCGGCTCTAGAAAGTCTGTGAGATATTTTTTATAGATTATTGTGAAGACGTGAGCACAGAAGTTGATTTCTGCTTCCATAGGGATAGCATTTTCTGTAAACGTGTATTAGCACCACAGTAACAATGCAAGAGGAATAATTGACTATATCACCTAATATTCTGGGTTGGGTTTCATTTTTCTTCAGTTTTTAGGTCTGTGCATAGTTAAATTCCTATTTTCTCATTCTTCTTTTCTGTTTCCAGGATATTATTGTTGCCAAAGGAAAATTAAAGTTTTACAATTAGCTAATGCTCAGTTGTCTTACCTTGTGAATACTTACAGACTATGCCTGGTCTTCTCTTTTGCAGCTGTGCAGCAGTTCCTGCTGTTTTCATCCCAGTTAGCTGTGCGAGGGATCCCATTCAATCTCTCCACTCAGGAAGATGTGATCATACCTGTAACAGGAAGCCCTTCATACTTTGTAGGAATTGACTTTTCTGCTCAGGATGACACCATTTTTTTTTCAGACACAAGTAAAGACATGATCTATAAACAGAAAACCAATGGTTCAGGTGAGAATCATTCTTAGGAATCATAGATTAATTGTGGTAAGGAGACTAGAATATATATTTCTAGGAAGAGCACAAAAAGTCACATTGTGAGATATACAGATAAATCTCAGTATGAGTCCAGTGATCTGGAAAATGTTTGTTAAAATGTTTATTCAATTCATATTAAGCTCATTGATATCTCCTCTTCTTTGACAAACTTGCTGAATGTGTTTGGGAATGAACTATTTGCAACATTTCTCACAAGCAGTATTTGTCATCACCAGACTCTTTATGCAGTATGTTTATGTAGTACGAAACCGAGATTCTCTTTTTGATTTGCCTCTCTGGAGAGCAGAATATTTGTTGTACTGTAATACAGAAAAAGGACATTATTGTCGTGAGGGTTTTGGAAGTGCTATTTGTGGTAGCATGAAGAAGGTTTCTCTCCTGTTTTTAATAATGATGAACTATATGTTAAGTCAGTATATAGGCTTCTGAGTTTGTCAACTTTGGTCAGACTAACGTTAGTCTGCAGCAGACGATTACCATACAAAGGCTTAGGTGAGGTCTGACTGTTGAGTAAGATGTTCTTACTGCACTGACCTTACTGCCCTTCATTCAAAAAACTCCTTTCAGTGTAAACTTAGTAATAGATTTTTCTTTTGGCTAAACTTTTTTTCTCCTCTTTTGGGTTTGTGCTCCTGAACATACCTCGTTTGCCTGGAGCAAAGGGCACCTCCATCCCTTGGTTATTGTTCTTTATATTAAGTAGCACAGAGGCAGCATTTTTACCAAGGATAACCACTAGTTTTGTGACCAAGGTACTGCATTCATCTTATTTCCTCTGTTCCTAAACATTTGTAACGATTATGCAACATTATAAATTCTAGGAAGAGAAATCCTGACGGCTAATAGAGTGGAAAGTGTTGAAGATTTAGCCTTTGACTGGATCTCAAAGAATCTATATTGGACAGACCCTCGATATAGAAGCATTAGTGTGATGAGGCTGGTGGATAAATCTAGGAGAGCTATTGTTCAGAATCTAAATAATCCTCGATCAATAGTGGTTCATCCTGTTATTGGGTAAGGTTAGCTTTGATTCTCGCTTGATACTATATGAACAAATTTATGTTTTAAGCAGAATTTGTCAGGGTAGATTTACATCTCATTCTGGGTTTACATTTGCATTTGTATTCTTTTCCAAAATACCATCTCTTTTGAGTTCTCCTGTCTTTGTTTCGTTTGTTCAGCACCCACAGAAAAGGTCAAGGTGATACAGATTCCACATGAAAGGAACACTCAAAAGAATTCTCTTTAAAAGCAACAGTTTTTTTCTTTTACTCCTGTGTGATGGTAAAACAGGGAAAATAACTTCATTTCTTTGTATTACTCAGATTAGGAAACTATTTTTCATAGTTGAAAGATGAAGTTTTCTAAAGTATTTTTAATATCCTTTCAGTTCCCAGAATTCTAAGATTAATTCCTTTATCTTTTCTGTCTGAATTTCTTTATTTGAATATATGAGATACTATTGGCTGTACTTGATACACACCTTACAGCATATTGTATATAAAGTGAAGCCCTGCTTTTTTTTTGATGGAAATGCTTAACTTCAAATTCAATACTCTATTTAGCCATGCAAAGCCAGTGTTTGTTTCCCAGCATAGTTCAGCTTCCTACCACCATACTACTGAATTTCTTAATACTTGTATATTGAATTTTCATGTTTAGTAACCAAATATAATATTTTGGAAATAATATCGTAAGAATAGTGTTGAACTTGGATCCTTGGATATCCCAACCTTTTTTTGTTTGCTGCTTTGTACAGTTATTTAACACTTGCTTCAACTCTTTGACTGTAGGCAGAAGTCAAAAGGATCAGGAGAAAATTATTTTAATATTCATGCTGAGTTGTGTTACCTTAAGATGCATTTTTGCATAATTTTTTCTCACTGTCAGTACTTAAAGGAAATCCTTCACAATTTTAATGAAGTTACACATGTTTTATACCTAAAAGGACAAACCACTTCTGAAGATTTTTGGAAGTTGTTGCACACAGAATAAATATTAATTGTTGGTGCCATAACCAACTGAGGAGAGGGCTAACATAAAATTTTATGTTTTAAGATATATGGTGATGTGTTACAAAGAAGAATGTTAAGGCTGTTCAAACATTTGCTCATTTCATTTGCGTTATATCGCTTAGTTTATGTGTTATCTGATGTGTGTCCTTTCAGGTATATATTCTGGACAGATTGGTTCCGTCCTGCTAAAATCATGAGGGCCTGGAGTGATGGATCCCATGCCTTGCCAATTGTGAATACAACCCTAGGCTGGCCCAATGGCCTAGCCATTGACTGGAGGTAAGGACAACACAGAAGACAGAGAACCTTTTTGACCAAATGTGTTTCTTCCTTTAATTTGCCTGGTTTTAAAAATAAAGCAATTGCATCAAATGGCATGCACTGGCACTTTTGTATTGAAGACCTTGTTTTTCAACTTGTTGAAAAGCCTGTAAAATTTAAGATTTTCTCAGCATCCCTCCCCACATAACCCAACAGCCTCTTGATTAATCTTGTGAGGAAATGTTAGTCCTTCCTAACGGGCATAATGTCATTTGAAGACATATGACATTTTCATTGTTTCTAGTTCTCTAAGGCTGTACTGGGTGGATGCCTTTTTTGATAAAATTGAGCACAGCACATTTGATGGACTGGACAGACGGACTCTTGAACGTATTACTCAGATGACTCACCCATTTGGCCTTACTATTTTTGGAGGTAAGTTTGGCATTGAAAAATATTACCTATTGCTATCAGAGATTTTTCCTTCCATACGATATGTGAGATAAAATAACGCGACTTTGTAATACTGCTTTTCCTATAAATATCCCTATTTAAAGTTTCTATAAAAATAAATATATATTTACTCCTTGCTTATATTTAGGACCATTTTTATTTGTGTTTAAATGATTTGGTACAGATAAGGTAATTCTTTTAATACAACAAGGCAGATATACTGTGCTGATTATAGCCTCCATGGTGGACTGCTCAGGCTAGACAGATGACATAAATCATCTTCCTAGAAATGAGGAGGATTTTATTAAGTGTATGTAGAGTTTGTCACTGGATTTACGTTGTCTGTAAAGAAAAAATTCAGCATCTGACTTTTTTTTTATATTGTGTAAAAATATCTTCATAATTATTCTAAAATTTTCTGGAAAGTTGTCTTAATGAGTGTCTTTTAAAATTGTCTTATAATTTCAAATATCAGTTGAATCTGTTTTATCTCAATTTAAGTGAAATCTGAGAGGGCTCGTTTTTCTAAGCTATGTCTACTTATGACTGACGTACTCACTCTGTATTAATGATAAAGGTATTTTTGTCTTTTTCATAAAACTGTTATGAAAAATTATTACATTTATGTGAAAAGCCTTTGAGTTTTTTCTCTTAGTGCTTGATCTTTTATGTCAGACAACTCAGTAATTGTTATATGCCAAATGTCTTTCACAACAGGTTATGCCTATTTCACTGATTGGAGACTTGGTGCAATAGTTCGAGTGAGGAAGTCTGATGGAGGAGAAATGACGATTATTAGGAGGGGCATTAGTAACATTATGCATGTTAAAGCATATGATGCTCATTCCCAAATAGGTAAGCTTTTCTGTTGTACAGATGAAAGATGTGAAATAGGTACTAGGAGGCAATATCAGGACAGCAGGTTTCTACTCTTTTAGAAATGGCTATGCTGAATTGTAACTGACATGCAGGGGAGGCAGTCCAGGCACTTGCAATCATACATTGCATATTTCACTGTTTAGTGACTGTATGCATTTTTCCTCCACCACTTCTGTTACTTTATTAAATAAACCTTGTAAAATGAAATTATGATTTCATTGCACCTTGTATTGGTATCACCAATTATAAGCTTGTATTTCTCTTTTTGTAGTTGAAGTTGTAGTTAAACTGGCCTATTTTAAGGAATTGGGTAAACATTTATTAATAAAACTACTATTCTTAAAGTTATCACTGTGCATAAGTCTCTAATCTTCTCACTGCTGGATTCTGAGCAATTCTATGATCTAAAACAAGCATTTAGTAGTGTAGTTAATTTGGTAAAACACTCAATGCACTTGATAAACACATGGTTGAACTATGTGCTAAGGCTGACCACCTATTTGATGCCCAAAGATTGGATCAGGTCTCCCAGTTTTCTGCAGACAAAGAACCTTATTTATGTTAGTATAGTCATTTCTCAACAGTTGCTGAAAATAGGCAGAAAATTTGATGAAATTTAATAGTAGGTTCTTGGCTTCCATAAACATTTGTGCCAATGAAGAGTTTATGGAACATGGGACTTAATATTATGACATACTGCTACTAATACTGTCAGTGAACTTGACCCTGTTTTGCAGTGTATGCAAAACCAGGATTTACTACAGCACCTTTTTTTTTGTAAAACATTATTTTACAGTTACCATGCACTTTTAATAGTTTCCAAGCTGTTATGATTAATGTATACGTTGATTTTTTTTTTTCTGTCACTTTTTAAGGCTCTAACTACTGTAATAGAGGATCAAATCCCAATGGAGACTGCAGCCACTTCTGCTTCCCAGTACCAAATTTTCAGAGAGTTTGTGGTTGTCCTTATGGCATGAAGTTGGCTTCAAATCAGCTGACATGTGTTGAAGACCCGTCCAATGAACCACCTACTTTGCAGTGTGGCTCCTATTCATTTTCATGTGGTAATGGAAGATGTGTGCCTCGATACTATCAGTGCGATGGTGTTGATGATTGCCATGATAACAGTGATGAACAAAACTGTGGTTATTTAAGTAAGTAATCCCTTTAATTTACAGTTAGTATTTGTTGTTTGCATTTCAGGAAATTTCATGGATCAGTCTTATTTCGTTGGAATAAACCATTTTTTTTTAGGATTGCACCTGTAGATAAATCTTGAAATCTACTGGGGAGATTAGTTACTTTGAAAATTATTTGGATAACTCATGGGAAGATGGGATTCAACACTGGCCACCTAAAGAATGCACAAAAATATTCATATCACACTAGTTTGCAAAATTTGGGTTACAGAGTAACAAGAATTTGTCTTCTAAAGAAAAAAAGTTGTTTTTCTTATTTTTTTTTGTAAATTTTGAAAGATATTGGAATATCACTTGTCTTATTTTGATGCATGGGAAGGGACAAACCACCTTAACAAAGATGATGACATTTAAAAAAATAGCACCGTAAGAAATATAACAAAGCCATATGTATTGTTTAACCTTTTTCTAAGAATAGAGCCGTCTCTTTTATTTCACTTAACATCTGAATAGAAATTTTATGCGTTTCATTATGTTTGTGTGATTCTGAACTATTTGTTACATCTTGATTTTTTTAAAGTGGATTAAAATCACATTGGTTCACTTTCTGGTTTACTGTGAAGTATCTCACACAACTTTTTTTTATCAAGTACATTGAGAAAACAGTGAGATAGTTATAGTTGATAAGGTATTAAAGAGTTCTTGGCATATGCTGTACTTCTTTCTTCATAGTTAATTCTTTCTTTTAACTCACAAACAAGAGAATAGGATACACCGATAAAATGTGCACCTTAATCCATAGGACTAACTAGTATAAAGCAAGCTTGAAGAAGCTACTTTCCTTGATCTTTAGAGTGTTTTGAAGTGTGTAACAACTTAGGTTTTTACTGATTCTTGCAGTGTAAAGTTCTGTTGATTCTTGCAGTAGGCATTCTGTCAGTTCTACAGTATGTTGGTACGACAGATGTTTTCATTTTAAGCAATGTGCATTCTAGGATTTGATGTGTGTTTGAGATATTCTATAAGGATATTAAATGTACTGAGTATTCTGGCGTGGAAGGCCATTTTTGGAGATCTTCATAAAAGTGTCCTCCTGTTTTGTTTTCTATTTAGACAATACTTGTTCTTCATCAGCATTTACCTGTGCCAGTGGACAGTGTATTCCAGGTCGCTGGCGTTGTGATAAACATAATGACTGTTTTGATGGCAGCGATGAATTGCACTGTCCTACACAAGGACCCACTTCATGCCCTGTAACCATGTTCACCTGTGATAATAATAGATGTATTCCTAGGATCTGGCTATGTGATACTGATAATGACTGTGGTGATGGGTCAGACGAAAAAAACTGCAGTGAGTATCACAACTGTCATTTTTTATCAACAACTGTGTATGTCTGCATAGATATATCTGTTGGTCTAAGAATGATAAATTAAATGAGGAAGAAAGAACTAATATCTAAGTTAGACTAATATTTTGTGGTTCAGAAGATGTGGAAAACTTATCTAATTTGAACTACCAGAGCCAAATAGACTGCAGAAAAATAATAACAAAAATAGAAAGCGGCAACTGTGATTGTTGTAATTGGTGCTGCATAAGGTCATCCACTGCAATTTACAACAAAAAGCAGCTAAAGCTTAGATTTTCGAAGCACTTATTTCGTGTTTGATCTCAGTAGTGACTGACGGTGTAGTGAGCTGATTGAGTCTGGAAGTTTTCACCAGAAAGTTTCTCCTTGTACTTTTGTTAGTATTATTTACCCCTCTGAGTGGAATCTTCTGAGTCCAAGGCTATATATGAATAACCGATTACCTGATACTAATGTATTAGTGCTTGTAATTTATGTGATTATTGGTTGCTGTGTTACATGATGCAAACTAGTGATAGTGTGTTTATACTGTCTCAGTATTATGCTGATTCCAGAAGAGAGAAACACATCTGTGTTTGTTGTCATTCTTAACAGCTTTTTCAAATACTTGTGAGCCCAGGCAATTTCAGTGTCCAGACCATCGCTGTATTGACCCGTTCTATGTCTGCGATGGAGACAAAGACTGTATAGATGGTGCTGATGAGCATGGCTGTGGTAAGTGTAACTTTGTTGAATCCCTCTTTATTGTTTTCTCACTCTTACCTCCTGAGGGGTCTTTGGTGACCTCATATTACCAGCTCTGAGACAGCAGAATGCATAGTAAAACCACCTATAAATTACCCTGTTTGTGGTTCTTGTTTTAGCATTTTAGTAAGCCCTTTGATCTCTAGGCTGATTATAGAGGTTGAATACTGTGTCATCTGTTTTCTGTAGATTTCAAGATCATTGCATTTTCTGTGTCCCAGGAAAATTGTGGTCTTCAGTAGAACTTCGACTCCTCGTATTACATCAACTCGGACATTTATAGAAAAATTTGGTACAGTCTAGCTCTGTAAAATAAATAACATTTATTTTTTTTATTTTGTAGTTTATAACTGCAGTGCCACACAATTTAAATGTATAAGTGGAGACCAGTGTATCAGCACTTACTACCAGTGTGATGGTGTTTTTGACTGTAATGATCGCTCAGATGAGACTGGTTGCCGTAAGTATGTAGATGATGAAATAAAGACTTCACTTATTAAATGATGCCTCTGAAGATCTCCTTTGTCTGCTATATCAAATAATTGGAATTACTGTCCTTAAAAACCTCAGATATCTTTTTAGTGAAATTATCGATAAATTGTTCTTCTGAGCAGAAATTTCAAATGCAGTAGGTTCCAGCTCAAGAGGCTTTTTTTTACAGCAAATAGTAGCATTTGCATTCCTTTTGGCACTACTGTTTTGTTTTACTTGGCACCTCAATCTCAGGGTTTAAAATTAAAATTAAGAAGTCAGTTCATCTAGAAAACGCAAAGCTTTCTATTTCTGAGAGTTAGATTGAAAGTTTTCCTTGAGTAGTTTTTTATATTTAAGTTAGTTAAAATGTTGCAATGCGGGGTGGTGAGAACTTGTTTCAGCAAGTAATTTCATATTGTTATGGGCATGTACATAGATATCAATATACATAAATATCAATATGTGCTTGCTCAAGATATGACAACGGTTGAATTGCCTTCTTCACCATTTTATAAAGTAGAAGTTAAATTGGTCAGATTCTGAAATGTCATGTAAATTGACTGGCTATAAACGTTTGGCCTGATCTCAAAGCAATACTGTTCTTAACAGTAGAGTAACTAGTTATGCAAGAGATGAACTGAACACAGTGATTTTACTTCTCTGTCTAAAGTTGAAATAGCCTCTGAACTGTTGAATGTCACTGTTTTAGCTACAAGACCACCAGGGATGTGCCACCAGAATGAATTCCAATGTCAATCAGATGGCAATTGTGTTCCTGCTAATTGGGAGTGTGATGGCCATCTTGACTGTGCAGATGGCTCAGATGAACATCATCGATGTCCTGCCAGGACCTGTCCTCCATCTCTCTTCCGCTGTGATAATGGCAACTGTGTCTATCGAGCATGGATCTGTGATGGTGATAATGACTGCAGGGATATGAGCGATGAGAGAGATTGTCCTACCCAGCCCTTCCGGTGCCCCAGCTGGCAGTGGCAATGTCCCGGTCACAGTATCTGTGTGAATCTGAGCAAAGTATGTGATAATTCTGCTGATTGTCCTAATGGAGCTGACGAATCCCCATTGTGCAGTAAGTTACTATTCAAGCATCTACTATAGCATACTACGTGCTACAGGTTCTGAAAGGAATGGAATATTAAGCATGCTGTATTTACTGGGGCGACATTTCTAGCAGAAATTATAAGCATGCTGAAATTAGAGCTCAAATTACCAAGTGGAACTTGCTTGCAGTGAAAGGAGACTACAATGATGACAGTTGAATTCATTTGCTGCGTTCAATTTTGTGCTCTAAATTCAAACGTGACTTCCACTGACTTCGATATAGGTTTTTGTATAATAATATGGGAGTGAACTTTGTGTTCCTGAACACATTCACTAAAGCATGGTATGCTTTAAGCTCACATGTGAAGTGATTCAGTCCTTAATATTTTCTTTTAAATTCCTAACTTCAAAAATCATGAAAAAAATCTAAAAGCCTGAATTTTTATTTATGTTGATTATGAAATGATTTAAACATAACTTTTTTCTTTCTTTCTTTCTTTCTTTCTTTCTTTCTTTCCTTCCTTCTTCTTCTTTTCTAATCAATGCACATTCTCAGATGAACCCCAGCCAGGTATGATTATAAATAATTTTAAATTATTTATTAATACAGTGTTAGGTTTGCAGTATTACACTAAAATTTGTATATTTTTAGGTAGTTTTGAAAATGTTTTTGTAACTTCTTAGATAGTCTTTTGTTTAGCATTCATTGAATGGGATTCAGTAGTACATACTATGCTGTTATCTGCATTTCTGAGAATTGAGAGTGCATAAGAGCCTCTGTCCAGTCTCACACTACATAGCTGATGATTGTGCAGTCATGTTCTAGCAGCCGTCCTAGGCTACCAATGCAATTGCAAAGTATTAAATTTAGCATAAGAAGCTTTTGTTAACTATTTGCTTATTTCCTTCCTGAACTCTATTTCAGATCAGGAGAGCTGCTCTGACAATAATGCCGGGTGCACTCATGAATGTATTCAAGGACCCTTTGGAGCTCAGTGTACTTGTCCTGTTGGATACCAGCTTGCAAATGACTCCAAGACCTGTGAAGATATTAACGAATGTGACCCTCCAGGCTTTTGTAGTCAGCATTGTTACAATGAGAGAGGGTCTTTTAGGTGTTACTGTGATGAAGGATACATTCTAGAAACTAATGGGAGGACTTGTAAAGCAGCAGGTGAGCAACATTGATGTCAACGTATAGAACAACAGCAGTGTCTGGAGAATGTCCAGCTTTGCCATTTTCATATTGTTCTCTTTTAGAAGAGCTGATGTAAACAGCCATTTAAAGTTGTTCATGGCAGATGGCCTTGACTATTAAAACTGTCAGCTGAGGGCTTAATTGGAAACTGTTATTTCTTTGAAATAACTTATTTAAATTAACACTGTAATTTTTAACCCTGGAATGGCCAAAACGAATATTCTGGAGAAAAGCAATGTCAGGCTGTATGTTAAAATTTGCTTTTTATAAAGTTCAGTGCTTAAAGTGTTTAAATCCCAGTCTTTCACAAAACTTACCTAGTGCCTATGCCGTATTTTGCTCATTTCTAAAGAGCAAACAACACTGACACAACGTAGCTGTCTATTCTGTGTCTCTTATATAGTACAGTGACAGTACAGAGGAGCCATATGCCCAGTGGAATTTGTCACAACGCATTTTCTAGTTTAGGGATATACTCAGGTAGAGGAAGACGCAATGTACCTGCAAATATGTCTGGCCCTTACTAATAGGGAGTTTCTCATGGTTTGCTGTCTTTGTGGTTGCTACATTTCAGTCATTTCTCAGCAGCTTGTCAGTGTAAGCTGCTGCAGATCAATCTAGCCACTGCAGCCTGTGGCTTTCTTGTAATCTGTATATTCTCCTTGCTGGTGCCCATGCAGTCTAAAGGGGGAAAAAATAATAGGCTGGCTAAAATGGAGGAAGAACCAGGTTGTGTAGAATAACTGGTGGTACAAAAAGCTTTGGTGTTTGAATCAGGGCTGGGTGCTGAGAGCGACTTATGGAGGAATGAGGGCAAAATGTCGGCTGGACAATGGGAAAGAGGACCCAAAGTTCAGATGTTAGACTAGGACTCTAATAGAAAAAGTAAATGATGGAGAAAGAGTAAAGGGAAGACAAAACCTAGATCCAAAAGTCAGGATGGGCAGACTGGACACAATAAAATATCTTTGCCTGAGAACTGATTTGAATTTGTCCTTTCAATATGTGTATCTAGATACAACAGCTTTGATGCTATAAAGCCATGTCAAATGACTCAGTGTTTCTTTTTCTTACAGAATTTCTGTTAAATAGCTTATTGGTTTGTTTTAATTTCTTTCCCTTTGACAGAGTCTGGGAACCTTCTTTTGCTAGTGGCAAGTCGTAACCAAATTGTTGTGGACAACATCACCTCTCAGTCTCACAGTATTTATTCTCTGGTTCGGGATGGGAGAAATATTGTGGCTATTGATTTTGATTCAGTCACGGATCGTATCTTTTGGTCTGACACAACACAGGATAAGATTTGGAGTGCTTATCAAAATGGGACTGACCGAAAAATAGTAAGTTTTGCTGAGTTATTCTTGTTTCTTTGTTCTGGAGAGAAAATGAAGATACTATCTCCAGTTAACAAAGGGAAAGAGGGAAAACCCAATGTAGTAAGAAGAGAGATAACATAGTCAAAGTGAAAAAACTTTATAGGTACTAAACTAACATTTTATATAGGGTTTTGAAAAAGAAAATGGAATGAATTCTTTCAAGAAGCCCTTTTTTATCATCAGACTATAAGCTGATTTTTCTATTAGTAGATGCTGACATCTTCAGTAGACTGACTGAAGTTAATAAGAGTATTTGGTTGTATGCTTTGTCAGTGCTTTGATATGTACATTTTGACTTAGTCTGCATAAGAGAATTAGAAAACACTGGAGATTTGATTCCCTATTGCCCATGTCTATAGAAATGGAAAGAGTAAAAATTTAATATCAACTAGTGTGTTCTCTCTTCTCTCTCCTTTTTTTTTTTTTTTTTTTTAATTTTTGTTATTAAACAGGTATTTGACAGTGGTGTCACCGTGACTGAAAGTATAGCGGTAGATTGGGTAGGTCGCAATCTTTACTGGACAGACTTTGTTCTGGAAACAATTGAAGTCTCTAAAATGGATGGGAGCCACAGGACTGTGCTGATTAGTGAAAATGTAACAAACCCAAGGGGACTAGTGTTAGATCCCAGAATTGAGTAAGATTTTTTTATGTTTTGTTTTGAAAAGATGCGTATTCTATGATGTAAAAATATTCAAATTTGAGATATACCCAAATTGTATTGTAATTGTAAATGACAAGTGGAAGAGAAAACTTAAGACCTTTTTTTTTTTTAAACAGTGTGTTTGCGGGGTTTATTTAATCCTTAGATTCATATGGTAATTATTTGTAAACTATTGCTCTGTTTTACTCTAGCAAGATTTTTTTTTCCTGTAAACCCCATTTTCCTACATTTGCTTCCTAATTAAGAACTATTCATTTGAAAGTCGCGTGTATCCTTATCATTTGATGGTATTCTTCAAACTTACACGTAATATAATGTAATGTGATGTGCCTACCTGGCAAAGAACAGGTTCCTTCCTAGCCTCAAGACTAGAATAATTATCTATACTGTATTAATATTATCACAAAAACTCCTTCCCATTTCAGACAGCAAGTGGCATAAGGTAAATGGAATTTTATGATTTGAACTGTTCATGTACAAACTTTTACTGGTTTTGGAGCTCTTCAATGCCTTGAATTCTGTTTACTGTCAGCCATGTGGGACTCTTCAGTTAGAGCATTGTTAACATTATCAATGCATTCCTATAAAAGTACAAACCCATATCAAGTTATTATTTAGGAACTGGAGAATCAGATCATAATCAACATTGAAAACCAGTGATAAAAGTGGCTTCTATGTGCTGCTGTTACTGAAAAATGAAAACAGTAGTAGAAGCATTAAAAGAATTTGTACAACAGGAATCATGATAATAAGCTTATTGCTGAAATCAATAATTCAGAATCACTTGAAAAGGTTGTTTATATCTTTTGGCTAATGCATCTTTATGTACCATTTCTCAGTAGACAACTAATGTTTTTCAGATTAGTAACTGAAAGTTACTTTTTACAGTGCTCATGTAATGTTCTGGACTGACTGGGGCCAAAACCCTCGAATTGAAAAAGCCAGCATGGATGGCAAAATGCGAACTGTGATTATTGACAATAAAATCTACTGGCCCAATGGACTGTCCATTGATTACCCAAATAAACTTCTCTATTTTGCTGATGCTTATCTTGATTATATCGATTTTTGTGATTACAATGGAAACAACAGACGACAAGTGGTTGCAAGCGATTTGGTAAGACGTTAATCAAAAGCCATTTTTTCCCACGTCCTTGCTGATAGTATTTAAAAGCATATTTGTACTGTCATAGATTTCAATGTATTTTCCTTCAAAATACTTGGGTGAAGAAGTTATGAATTATTTTAGCTGGTTTTCTACAGCTGGAAGATAAAGAATTGCATATCCTATTCACAGTGTCCCAGGAGATCTTCAACAGAACCAGGAGCTGAGTGTAGACTTAGTGCTTTAGATCATTCTCATTTGTTCTGTCTGCATGCATGAGATCTAAAGGTGACATCTGATACCGTTGGTACTAACTGGTGCTTTTGCTGTAGGAAAAAAACAGTACAAAAAAACTGGAAGAACTTTCCCCAGTCACCTTCTGAGAGTGATGATCACTGCTGTCAAGAACAGCAGCAAAGTATTTTGTAGTGTCAAGACTTGCTGTGTGCAGGGCAACTCATGAAGACCATCCTTCTTACAGGCTGTGTCCCAGTGGCATCCTGCTGGCAGCTTCTTGCACTGTTGCTTTACCAGTACAATAGTTCTGATGTTCAGTCGGTACAGATAAGCTGGTATAAATTAACCACATGTATATTTTCAATAATTGAACTTTGAGGCTTTTATTTTTGCTTAGAGATTCAGTTCTTGTGAAATGGGACCCAGTGCAGTTTTACTTGCCCCACTCCTAGTTTTCTGAAATTTAAATCAGCCACCTTCTCTACCCTCTGATAAAGTACAGAGATTATCAGAGATGCAAGGTCTTGACAGATTCGTAACTCTCACTAGACATTTCCTTTTGTGCACTTGAAAATATTCTGTTGCTTCTTTATCTGTTGGTTCCTTGAGTTCTGCTCTACAGTTTAAGTACTTTGTTAATTCTCCATGCTGTATATCTCACAGGAACTATTTAGCATTTTTATTTTTAAAAATGTGTGTTTCTTCCATAATTAGTATCTTGTTTTCAGGCAATAGATGATTTTTCATATTCTGTTGCTGGAAAATACCTTTGGAGACACTGCTATTTCTTAATTTTAAAATTATGCTCAGCTCTGCTGTTGCTTCATTGCAAGCCTTACATATACAGATCTCCAGAACTAAATTGGTGAATGTCCTTGCCTTTTAGATATTGCAGCATCCACATGCTTTAACTATCTTTGAAGATTTTGTGTACTGGAGTGACCGCTATACTAATCGAGTAATTCGGGCCAATAAATGGCATGGAGGAAACCAGACAGTTATGATTTATAATATTCACCAGCCTTTGGGGCTCGTGGCAGTCCATCCTGTAAAGCAACCTAATGGTAAGTTCAGCAAAACAAATGCAGTAATGTCGTACATAGGCACTCCTGGAATCAATCTTGCCAGCAAATGGGCTGGGTTAAAACAAGCAAATAGTTCATACAATTGACTTGCAACTGAAGTTCATTTCAGCCTGCCCAACCTCCTGAACTAGCCTGTCCAACCTGATGTTTAGGGAAAGTCACCTAGCCAGCAAGTAATCATAATGACTACCCCAAAAGAATAATGGGGACCTCATATGTGCCATTTGATTGCACTTTGTTTTGAATGTTTTTATGAAAAAATAGGAGCATTTTTGGAAAGAAATTTGATTTTAAAAATTTGTCTCTGTGGCACACCAGACTCTGTTCCTTCTTTGTTAATAATAACATGCTTTTAGAGAATATTAGTCATCATCGTTCTTTCTGTTAGGTAGAGTTATTTTCAAAATCAAACTTCAAGTCTTTTCATGTCATGACTTGAAGAGTGGGAAATACATTGACAAGAATATTGTCTTTCGTTGTTTCTGCTATGGAGTATGGAGTGGTTTTGATTAATAAATGTTACAATGACTTGAAAATTTTCAAGTGGAGACTTGCATCTGAGTAAGGCACTAGTAATTCCAGCACTTTATTTCTAATTTTGGAAGAAAATGTTCCTCACTTATGTTCAGAGCTCAAACCACTTGCCACTCTTGCTGTAAATTGTGCAGTCACCAGAGGGTACCATTAATTTATACCTTGTAGTTCTGGTTTAAGAGGTTTTATTTCACAGCCCAAGGTATAAAATACTTTCTACCACTGAAGGAGAAAAATGTTTACTTTTAGTCATTGTATTGAATTAGTACATTTTATGACTCTTCATTTAGAACAGTTCTATTGTACTTTATGTGACCAGACACAGAAGAAGAGAATAAAGCACTTTCAAAACAGCAAAACATTCTAATGCTTACAATTAAAAAATAATTATTTGCTCATGGAAATTCCAGATGCAACATTAAAACTGTCATCTACTTTTCTTTTTTTGTAAATCATTAGATCTCATACTGACTAGAGTTTAGATTTATTGTACTGGTGAGAATTGTCTTACAGTTTGAGTTCTGAGTTTATGCCTTTTTTTTATTGTCATTGTGTTAATTTGTTGTCAATTCTTGTTAGTTTTCATGTTAGGAATAACTGTCATTTCCAAGGACGAGTTTCTTAGAATAAGGCCTGTTGCAATTGCAAAGGATGTACAAAAAATCTAGTTTTTGTTTATTATGAAGATGTTTCATCCTGAAAAATCCTCTTTAGCAGCAAATTTGTGAAAGTGATATAACTATTGAATTTTAGCATATAGCAATAATAGCAGTCAGTAGACACCATCTTCACTGTCCTTTTTATGCTTTACAAGTTTAGACTGCCAGTTCCAAAGTGATCTCCCACTACCTTTGAGTGAGATATAGGCAACTATTTTATCTCTTTATTTTTCCCCAAGAAGCTCCAGCAAATGTTTCAAATCCCCCATCTAGAAGTGTTACAATGATCAAAGACTGAAAATCCTTCAGGCATCCTGATGCAGTTAAGAAGATTTTGAGAAGGTGTTTGAAAGATTCGGTATGATGCAAAAATTTGAAAAGACCGCTGTGATGATGGTACTGGTTTTACATACAAAACTGTATCCTGTTATAAGCTTATTGCATTGCTTGTGGTTCATGGAAATATTTTTTTTTTTAATTTTAAGGAAATAGCAAAAGTGATTTACTGCTGGGTTGATATTATAAGTAGCAATTACATTGCATGCTCTTTCCAGTCACTACTGTTAATGTTGCAAGTATTTTCTTTTTTCTTTTCAGATATCAATTCTTGTGCATCATCCCGCTGTAGCCACCTCTGCTTGCTTTCTTCATCTGGACCGTTCTTTTTTTCCTGTGCTTGTCCTTCAGGATGGACACTTTCTCCTGATAATAGGAACTGCATGAGAGGTAGGAGAGTAATAATGAGACATGAAAAGACCTGACCTGGCGTTGTCAAATCCATCACTCTGTCAGGCAAAAAGCACACTTCATATCTGTGGGCTGCTGCTCATGAAAACAAAAATTTGGGGCTGTTCCAGGCAGATTTTGTTTAGGAAGCATGGAATTTATTTGACCTAAAGGTTTGGCGACAGGTTCTGGAAAGACCTCAGTCAGAGATTCAGATGCTTCATTTGGGGAAAATGGATTAACTTCATTTTCTTTTAAGCACTTTAAAGAAGCCATCAGGTTTTAAAATTTCTTAACTCATTGAATGTTGTTCTGTTGAAAGACATCTGGAAGAAGTTTAGTCTCATACTCTGGCAGAATTTTATCCTCATTATAAATATTCAGCTTAGAAACCTGTTTTAGAGAGTTACAATTGTAAGGATTTAAGAGTGCAGGACTAGAAGGGACATTCTTAGTCATCCAAGTCTGTTTCCTTTGTGTCTTTGACTACAACATCATATGTCCCCTTTCATCATTCAAGCTTCACTTTAGGGTTGATTTGTTTTCTTACCCCTAAAACTCAGTGAACCTCACAATTTTGATATCCAGAAACATTCTTATCTTCTGTTAAAATATAAACTGTCTCTAGTGTATGCCTATTTCTTATGCTATTTTTGTCCTTCAGGATAAATAGTATCAGTAGTTCTCCTTCATTCTGTTGTATTTGAAGTGATTATCATATTCTTTCTAAGCCTGTATTTTGCTAAGAAGTAAGACATGATCTTTTTGGATTCCTCTAGTCAAAAGAGATGCTCTCCCTATTCCTTATCCTTCCCTTCTGCCTTTCTGAACTAATGCATTTCGGAATTCAGATCACAATGTCAAAGCTCTATGCTTTTCCCTCCCCAATGTAAAAAAATCAGTATGTCAAATGCAGGAGGCCTGGAGACACAACCTAAAATTACAAATACTACAGGTGATGCAGCTGTAGCAGAGCTAACCTTTGCAAACAAAACTTCATATCAAAAAGTGGTACTGAACTTTCTTTGAACAGTGTACAGACCCCAATGATTTAAAAAAAGTGTTCATCTAGTTGATTTAAAAAAAACAAAGTCACAAAAATTCAGATTACTGGCAGGCATTTTGTGAGCATAAATTTGACCAGATTAATTTTGTCACGTGAAGCATTCGTTATTAATTTTTCTATCAGTTGTACAGATATAAAGTGTGTTTTTATTCCATCTGTAATAAGGAAGCTTCAAATCACTAGAGATTATCTTTGGGATGAGTTAACACTAGAACCTGATGTCAGTCAGGAGATCCTTTTCTTTTAAAACTGCCTAAATTTTAAAAGCCTTATCATGCTGTTTTCCTGCTGGAAACTTAGTGTGATTTTTGAAGACCTGTGTTGCATTAATGTCTCTTATCAGCAGTAAGAAAAGTAACAATTTATATAATATGAAATGAAATACAATTTTGCTTTATCTATTAAAAAAGAGCTTATTTTAGAAACATGTACTGATTTTAGTATATGCAGGCTTATAGAGGGATCATGATGAAGGAAATGGAATCTAGCGGTGGTGAAATGCGTGTGCGTGTAGAGGTGGACCCAGTTCTGCCGCTGATTCAAGCCATTGACAGTTCTTATATTTATTTCCCACATATTGCGAAGTTCCCTATGTCTACTTAGGTGCAATTGTGACCCTTTTAAAAATTATATAATTACTCCCTGTAAATTATGTAAGAGAAATAGAAGTATCATTCTGTGAAGGACAATTCTTTAAGACTATATGGACTTCTTATCTTCTTTTTAAAAGGAATTTATACATTTAAAACAGTATGTAAAAAACATCTACAGATTTTGGTAATTTTTTAAATGTATTTGCTGATGGTCAGCACGTCAGAAAAAGTTTTACTGATTCTTTTCATGGTAAAAGATTTTAATTATTGCTAGTGATTGCAAAGGTATAAGTATTTGCCATTTCTCTTTTAATGCTTACTATGATCCGTACTGTTGCTGTCATTGTTTGCTTTAACAGGGCAGCACAAACTTCCAGCAGAAAGGTTAAACTGAGCTGCATGCATTGGGTTGCCCAATGTCTCTACAAAACAGTGATATTGTTGTCTGTGCCCACTTAGTGGATTAAATGCTGCTAAATTCATGTTAATGGAAAGTCGTTGATTCTAGGATTGCACAATTTGTAGCTTTACATGAGATAAAGAATGTTAGTATCAGAAGATTGCCTCCAGGTTTATTTTACTTCCGACTGCATTTCAGCTTGATGTTAATGATGGTAATGTAGCAAGCTGGCTTGGAAACAAATCAAGAAATTTGTTTATATTAAAATCTTGTATTTTCATATTTAATGTAACACTACATGAATTTCATATGGATTATCATTTGTAATGTAAACCTAAATTAAATTTAAGAATTACAGAAGTTATATTAATGCCTAACTGATGTAACTACCCAGATTTTGGACCTGGATAGCTCAGGAAATTTGCTTAATTGTCCATTATACTAATGAAGAATTATCAGACTGTGTTGGTCTCCATAGGTGTTAATGGAAGAAATCGGCAAAGAAATTTTCTGTAGAATACAGTTGGTTTAAATGAGACTATCAAAATTATAAAGTAAAACACTATAGCCTAGGGGATTCGCATATCTGTATTTCAGCAGGATTCAGTAGTGTTGTCCTGTGTATAATTCAAAGGGGAATAATGACTCCAGGTACTCATTGGAACAATTTCACATGAATTTATCTGTTCCTTGCACGCACATTATAGAGGAGCACTGGCATGCCACATTTTTTGGAGAAAAAAAAATGGAAGAAGTCCAAGAATTTCACAGTTGGAGCTGTTTGTCTTCAGGTCATTATTTAAAAAATGTGATCTTTATGCTGAGACAAACAATGTCTAAGCTTATGTCAAATTCAACAAACCTTTCCAGCTGCCAGAGAGAAGTACAGAGAAGTTTCTGAGAGGTATAATGATGCTGTCATTTGTGGTTTTTTTCCTGTCAAAATTTTCAGTGCAAAGTTTATATAGATGTATTCAGTAGCCAGTGAAGAAAATCAAAACAAAAATCAAACAACAACAAAAAATCTTTGATCTGTTATAAAAGAGGAAATGGGCCTTCTGTACAGCAGCTGCCTATCAAGTGGTAGCTTGAGCCTGTGGAGACGAGAGGCTTGAATTTGTTATCCAAGGGCAAAAGCACACGGAAGAGGGGAATTGGTGTTCAGGTAATTGTCTTCCCCTGCTCCCTAGGAGATGAAAAATAAAATTGCTGACTCACTCTACAGCGCTCCAATGCGTTTTCTCAGACCACGTGTCCAGGTGCCCTTTTTAAATAAGATTTAAACCTAAGGGTACAGGTTTACTTAAAAGTCTATATAGTATAAGGGAGCATGTCTAATCCTTTAGACATAAAATAAGAAAACATAGTACTGGAGTTATATTTAATAATGAAGATCAGCAATTGCTGCTGTGACACTGTACCTTGCGAGTCCTGCTCAATAGCCATTACAGCCCATCTCAGGTGCATCCTGGAAAGTCCTCAGAACTTTGTCTTGCCGGTTCCCATTCAGAATTTGCTTTTGTGTGCATTGTAACTGATAGCGCTGAAACTTAAAATATTGCAACAGTTACAATAACTTATAACCTCACTCCTAGTGAGGGAACAAACATAAGTGAATGGCTGCAAAACATGACTGGTAACATTCAAATATTCTTCCCATCAGGGAACTTCTGGGTATGAGAGGGGAAGCGTATCATAATGCCATTTTCTTGATCAGAAACAACTCTGAATAACATCATATGTTTTCACAGTTGAACACCCTTTCCTTATTGCTGTAAGAGATAATATAATTTATGGAATTTCTCTGAACCCCGAGGAGAAGACGAATGACGCTATGGTCCCAGTAGCAGGAGTTCAAAATGGTGTTGATGTTGACTTTGACGACTCTGAACAGATGATTTATTGGGTTGAAAATCCAGTAAGTTAATATTTGTGTTCAAAATGTGCGATAAAATAAGACTTTTTATTTAAAATATTGTTTTTGACTGAAATACATTAGCATTGCAGATAAGAATCTAGTTAAATATAATTGAAAGAAGTGACAGGTTTTTTGGTTTTTTTTTTGTTTCCTTCTCCCCCAAGATAAGATAATGAGGCTTCATCTCTGTTGTAAATTAATTTTCATCTTTATCAGCCGAAATATGTGATAAATGCCATTTCAGCTCAGTCAGAGACATAAGCAGGAAATATCAGAAAGCACTGACAGAACCCTACTCGTAGCCCCCCTTTGCTGTAGTCCACTCTTTCTCCTCTCTCTTGCCTTAGGATTTAACTCTGCAAACACAGCAAGAATGCTTCTCCATGGGAGCAGTATATTGGACACAGTGGCACTAAACATTAGAATGAAAATGCATTTATCTAGTCTGAGCACTTAATGAAGTAACATAGTAGAAAGGTATTTTTTCTTTAAATAGAAGAAATGATTGTAAAGTCACAACAATTTCCAGGTAGCATATAAGACACTCATGGTTTTAAAAAATAGTTTGAACTAATTTTTAGTAGTTGATCGTAGTTGTTGAAGTAATCATTTTTAATGCTTGTTCAGAACTCAGAAATGATATGTGATCCTTAAAGTTAACTTGCTAAAAAAATTTGCATAATGGGCACTTCAAAAAAAACCATCTGTGACAGTCTGGAAGATGGATGTGGTAGGAAACTGCTGGTTCAGCTATATGTGTTCAATCTTGGATGCATAAAAGCAATTCTTTTTTTTCGAGAAAAACAGTGCTTAGGTGCTGGGGAAGTATTAATAGTAGATAAGAAGATTTCTGTAGTTCCGTTTTAAAGAAACAGTTCACGCTATAACTTGTTACCTTTCATCCACACAAGATTTACTTCTTTCCCCTAACCCGTTTCCCTTGCATTTCATAGGTTTGAAATAAAATTAGGTTTGAAAGCCACTCATTTTAAAGCCTTTTCTGTAATTCGTACAGAAATTATAAATTATTTCATTATTTATTCTTTTAAAATTAGAATGTTTAGTTCCCATAAAGTATTTAAATAGACTTATTTAGGCAAACCTTTGCCCAAGGAACTAGATAAATACTCAAGAATCTGTTTAATCCTTAGTGCAGTCTGAAAAAATGTTCTCGACAGATCTCAGCCAGCAGACATTTAAAAGAAGTTGAACAGTTCTGTAGAAGGTCGTGGGCTGATACATCCATTAACAGAGCTGGCAAGTGAAATGCCATGTGCCTCTGCAGGCTGATTGTGGGTGTTTTACTTAGTTCTTGAGCTCCAGCCTGGTGAATGTGTGGCTGTGGGACCTGTCTGTACCCCTGACCTGCAGGCCTCAAGCTGCTCTTCCTCTCAAACAGAGCTGAGACCTGTGACTGTCATGGCTCACTCTCTGAGAAAAAGAGATCTCTCTAGTTTCTAAGGACAGAAGCATGTTTGCCTACTTTAACTATAGTGCTTGTCCATTACCATAAGGCCTTTTCCTTAACACCTTGTTTTTTCTACATCCATTGTGTGTTTGGGTTTTCCTGGAGTTTGTCGACACTTGCATAGTTTGTAGCTGTAATTCCACTGCCAGTGTTGGCAACAGTTGAGGCTGTATTACAGAATTTCAGCAACCCTTTCAGCCCACTCCCTGGAAGTGTTCCAGAACAGGTTGGATGGGGTCTTGAGCAGCCTGGTCTAGAGGAAGGTGTCCCTGCCCATGGCAAGGGGATTGGAACTGGATGATCTTTCAGGTCTCTTCCAGCCCAAACCATTCTATGATTCTATACTGCACATGTTGCTCCAGTGAAGAATTGGGGTGATGGGTCCCAGTTCTACCTTGTCTGGAAGCTGGCAACACAGAGTGAGATCTTCCCAGGACAGGTGCAGCATATCCACATCAGTGGAGGAGGAAATAATTCATTAGGAGAGAGTGAGATTTCTACACTCACTCAAAGCTCCCCTAACCCTACTACCTCTTCTCCAAAAGTCTTAATAATATGAGACAGCTGCTGGTATTTCAATTCTGCTTTGATATTAGTCGTGAAAGATTCACGTGATAACACCGACATAACCTGAAGAAAGCTCAGGAAGGCAGCAAAGATAACCAGTTTAGGTCGTTCTTTGTTTAGTACTTGTTTATGTCATATTTTAGCATCACGTACTGTAGCTAATACCATATAATCTGCAAGTCATAAGTTATCATTTCAAGGGTTACCCTCCTGAAGAAACCTGCAAGGATAACCTTGGTTTTGATTCTTGCTATTACAGCTTATTAAAAATAGGATTCTTAAATATATATGCATGGAGACAACACTTTTCCTTTAGTAGATTTCAGATATATTTGAGATGGTTGACAGAGGTATCCTGGTAAAAGTTTTTTGGTAATCAAATATGAATCCCGGAAGTGTGACTGTGTACATAGCTTAAATACATACAGTTACATTTATAAAACATAGGCTTTGGCTGGTGAATGGAAATGGCTCTTCATACTGGATAATTTTGATTTACAATAATATTTTTTTACCATATTTATGCATTCAGCATATACAAATACATTTCTCTCTACTGGATTTTCATTTTGCTAAGAAAAGATTGTAATATAAAGTAAGTGCTCAAGTAGTTGAAAGAGAACAGTGGTTTTTTTTACTCTTGGATTTTTTTTTCACTTTTGTTAATTTTTTTTTCCAAGGGTGAAATTCACAGAGTGAGGTCCGATGGAACCAACAGAACAGTTTTTGCTCCAGCAGCTGTTATTGGTGCTCCTATTGGTCTGGCATTGGACTGGATATCTGCAAACCTGTATTACACTAACCCAGGGACACAGTCAATTGAGGTAATTATTTTAAAAGGTCAAATTGAAAGTAAGAACTTAGATTTTTCAATGCTATGTACAAGTACAGGTTGAAATCAGGGTGTTTCTTTCATAAAAAATTGAAATTAGATTTATTTTAAAATGCAAACAGTCTGTAGAAAAATACTTTAAAAACTTAGAGATAAACCTGGATTTGAGTATGATAAAAAAGATTGATAGCAGTATATTGGGGCGACGCTATTTGTGCGTAGATCCCTTTTTTCACCCCTCTTTTATTTTTTTCCCTGACTTCAAGTCATTAGGCTTCTGGTGTTCGACACACAACCTCTCTGATCACTAGTTACTATAATTATTACTATTCTCACTTCAAATCAATCATCACAATGCACTGTGATAATAGAGGAGTAGTGCCATCAAATACAGTTAGGTCCACTCCCAAATGTTTTGGTATCATACCGTGTAGCTTTCTAGAGACTAGCACTGTGATGGTTTCTGAAGAATGAAATTGCCATTTAATATAGGGAAATAGAGGGTAAGCAGTATGTAATACAGTAATGACTGTGAATAAGCCCAGTCATTAATGTCCTTGTCCCAAAATATAAACACATACTATTAAATTCAAGGCTGCTAATGTAAACAAATAAAATCAAATACTTGCTGAATCAGAATTTCATCAATCTGTTCAGTCTATAATACTTTCAATATATTATGCAAGCTGAAAGATTAACTATTTTTATACTTAGGACACTTACTTGTTAACATAGGCAGATTCTAAACTGCAAGCAGCTCATTCAAGTGGTGCACAACAGAGAGGGGAGATGGTTAGAGTACAGAACAAAATGCTTTTTCTTCGTAGTATTTGAGAGAGTCTTCTGCAATTTCAACTCCTAGTGTATTTAGACTTCCTGCCTTCAATTTCAAGATCTGTCGTAAGTTGTGTCTAACATGCTCTGATGAGTTCAATGTTTATATAGGTCCTGAAGCTGCATGGTGATGTAAAGTACAGGAAAACACTGATTACCAATGACGGCACCTCTCTGGGAGCTGGCACGCCGATTGGTTTGACAATTGATCCAGCAAGAGGGTAAAATTCCAAATTTGCTGATGTCTTTGCACATATTATCCACGTTTTTCTTTGTTTTCAGAGTCTTCGCTTCTCCTGGATTTGAAGTGATGTTGCTTTTCTCATATTTGTGCAGAATTTATTTATTCATTTTAAGCCTTGGAAAATAATTGCATGGCTTCATAAATTGTTGCATAGGTGTTCATTCTCATTGATTTACCATACACTGTTATGGTAAAGTATTTTAATTACAAAGAATCTCAGAAATTTATGATTTTGGAATAAAACTCTGAAAAATCAAAACCCAGAGTAAAGAGAACTCTAAAGTCTTTCTTTATAATACCTTATGATATCTGTTTCGGGGCCTAAGTATAGTAGAAAAATACTACATGGGAAGAATGTCACATGTTAAAGAGCATGGCACTAAATATGATTTTGTTGCTTTCTCCCCAAAAGAGCTGTGATTTACTGTTTTTCCAACAGAGTACTCAAAATTGCGGTATGATTTTCTGTTGATCTTTCAAAATCATAGCGTTCTATAGAACTGTATTAGTAATGACACAGTTCTGCTGGTGACTTGGCGGGCTTTCAAATGAATTGATGCCTTGCTTTTTGTTCCTAGTTGGGACTTGGAGTGCCATGTGCCCTAGATGCTCTTCAGCAACTGAGGCGAGAGCAGTTCATGTATTCCCCAGAGCTACATAGTGGAATGCTGTTTCATATAGATTTTTTTAAAATTGTAGTATCCATTTCAAATTGGAACCAAAATAATTTTGAAACCTTGCAGCCATCTGTGGAACAATTATTATTCTCCTGCTTTCTTGTTATAGTCCTGATACTCTCCTGAGTTTACCTGCTGCTGGTATTGTGGGATGATACAGGATAGGTTATGGATTTAAAAAATGATTTAACAGGCATTGTTCTTTTTTCAAGAGAAAAGCCATTTTTCTCTTTTCGTAAACAAGATCTCTCCATTGTGGCTTGGTTCAAAGTGATCTTTGTTTAGCATATGCTGAAGTATTTGGCTGACGAAGGAGATTAATTTAAGCATATGCTCAAGAAACTGTGGTCCTTTGATCTGTGTTACCAGCTTTGCTAAGAGATGTG
The DNA here is from genome assembly GCA_033556795.1 of Tapera naevia. Taxonomy (NCBI): domain Eukaryota; kingdom Metazoa; phylum Chordata; class Aves; order Cuculiformes; family Neomorphidae; genus Tapera; species Tapera naevia. The sequence continues at coordinate 12,171,406 of JAUMJJ010000069.1, forward strand.
ATAATATGTGTTCCAGGAAGCTGTACTGGACAGACCAGGGAACTGACAGTGGAGTCCCAGCAAAGATTGCCAGTGCAAACATGGATGGATCAGGCATACAAACCCTCTTCACTGGCAACCTTGACCACTTAGAGTTCATTACCATTGACATTAAGGAGCAAAAGTTGTACTGGGCTGTCACAAGCACAGGAGTGGTAGGAAATACTTGTTTAATAATTACTTTTTGACGTATCCATCTATCTCTGTGTCTTTTGTTCACATGATTAAATCAGTTACTTTAGTTTACTCACATAACTGGGAGTTTTAGGACTGAGCAAAGTCTGAATAACTGTTGTTTACTTATTACCATCAAAAAATATGATGAATTTAAAGAATAAGCCAGAAATCATTATTGGCATCCTGCTGATCCTTTCCTTCCTACCTCGTATATAAACATCTCATGCATGAGAGATTTTAGTAGTGTATGTTGTGTTTTGATATTGTATAGTAACATTGAACTTTTATTATAAGAAATGTAATATTAATCTTTAAACTGATTTCTTAGATTGAGAAAGGCAATGTGGATGGTACAAATCGTGTGACCCTGGTCGTTCATCTTTCTCATCCATGGGGAATTGCTGTGTATGGTACATTTCTGTACTATACTGATCGAGATTATGAAGTTATTGAAAGAGTTGACAAGTCTACTGGAGCAAACAAAGTAGTGCTGAGAGATAATGTCCCACGATTGAAGTGTCTACGTGTGTATTACAGAGATAGTGAGTATTTGCTAAAGAGTTATTTCAGGGTATTCAAATTATGAAAACTTGAACTTTCCCGAGAGACGAAATACACGCTCTTTCAAAGGAAGTGGTTTGATTAGGCTTTTAGGAAAAGTGTCAGAATTGTTTTGTCTCGTTTTCGTAAAGAGATGTTCCACCATTCAGTTAAGGCATCTATTGGCATGTGTAGTTTTACTGAAATAATATCAATGTAATTTTGACTAAATAACAAATGTCGCTACTTTGGCTTCAAATTTATATATCTGCTTTATCTGATTCTTGGCCCCACTGATCTTAGATGCCAAGAGACCAGCAAATGCATTGCTAACGCTTATGTGCTAAAATGTACAGTGATATTTATTTTTGTCAGCTGATTGTTAATAATATGCAAGTATATTAATTTGGTTATATATCTGGGAATCTGTGATGATACAGTTCAGATTTTTATATTTTGCCGTGTGTGGTTTTTTACAGATTCTGCTGGTTTCTCAAATGGCTGCAGTAATAACATTGGAGTTTGCCAGCAGCTTTGCCTGCCTGTACCTGGTGGATTGTTTTCCTGTGCCTGTGCTACCGGTTTTCAGCTAAATCCTGATAACAGAACCTGTTCCCCGTACAGTTCATTTGTGATTGTTTCTATGCTTTCTTCAATTAAAGGATTTAGTTTAGAGACATCTGATCACTCTGAAGCCATGGTACCACTGGCAGGAAACGGTATGTGAATATCAAAGTAGGAAAACTTCTGATAATGCCTAATATTTTGGCATTTCTTGCGGCATAAAATATGTTTTAAATAAGTTAGCTTATGTAAAAGATAATTAATAATTACTTTTCAAAATATTTCAGGACGAAATGCACTTCACGTGGATGTTCACATGCCTTCTGGTTTTATTTACTGGTGTGATTTCAGTAGTACAATTCCTTCTCAGAATGGAATACGTAAAATTAAACCTGATGGTTCCTATTTTGAAAATGTTGTAACAAATGGCATAGGACGAAATGGGATCCGTGGCATTGCAATTGACTGGGTAGCAGGTAAGCATAGCTGATTTTAGCATAATGTTATTCTCTACAGATTGTAAAATATAACATATCCAAATGGAACTATTTTTAATGAAAGTCCTATGATTCTAACTTGTGTGTCTATGGACTGGTTTTAAAGCAAGAGGAGGTAATGAATGGCTCTTCTGTTTATATATATGTGTAAAAAAGAAAGTTCAACAGAGCAGATGTATAGAATATCTTCTCTCATGATGCTTTCATATTTTTTCTGTTCTTATATGTGCACTCTTAAGTAGCTGTTATACAGTGTACTACTACAATTTACTACCATAGTGAAAAACGTGTAGCAGAGGAGTGCTCAAAAGTTGTCTGATGACATTGCTAAGAAAAAGAATAATATGAAAGAACAACCTTTCATCTACCCTCAGACTGTGGTGTACAAATCCTATGAAGTATAATGACAAGTAAAGAAAACACAATAAATACTCTGTCTTCGAGCTTTAATTTCCCCGCTTACATTTCCTGTTCCTATTTAAACATATTGTAAATTAATTCATGTATTAACCCTTCAGAAAGTGTTCATCAACTCTAAGTAGCTGACCATTGCCATTAATACCTTTATTTTATATGTATACATACTACATATATGTTTGCAAAGTTCTGTTAATTGGTAGTCTTGTTGGGATGGGTTTTAGAATAATCATCTGTTGTATACACTTAATATAGTTCCTGTGTACAGTGCTGTGCCATAACATGGTTCTCCTAGTTTTGTGTTGTAAAAGCTAAAGGGATAAGAGTATGTAAGGGTATCCTAAAGGCTTAGATTAAAAAAAGCAGTACACCTAAAGAACAATGACAGTTAATGCACTTTTGATTGTATACCACTGATTTTCCCCCTGACAATCAATGAGGATTTAAAAATTAGGTAACTATTATCAGTTTGGGTGTCTTCTTTCTAATTCTTCAAAGTGTAGGCAGGTACCATATGCTCAGAATTTCTAAGATGTTTATGAATATTAATTTTATGGTTTAATATTTTATCAGCTCTTGTTTCTCGGGTATTGATGCTATATATTAACGTTCTGTTTTGATTTTCTTCTTTGGTTTCTTTTTCTTCTTTAAATGCAGGAAATCTTTATTTTACAAATGCATTCCTGACAGAGACTTTTATAGAAGTTTTGCGTTTAAATACAACTTATCGCCGTGTTCTACTTAAAACTACCATAGATATGCCAAGGCACATAGTAGTTGACCCAAAAAACAGATACGTGTTCTGGGCAGATTATGGGCAAAATCCAAAGATCGAACGTGCATTCCTTGACTGCACAAATAGAACTGTTCTTGTGTCTGAGGGCATTGTCACACCTCGTGGGCTGGCCATAGATCACAGCAACGGCTACATTTATTGGGTGGATGACTCCTTAGATATGATTGCAAGAATTCAGCCTGATGGCGGTGATATTGAAATTGTGCGTTATGGCAGTCGATATCCAACTCCATATGGTATCACCATCTTTGGAAATTCTATGATCTGGGTGGATCGGAACCTAAAAAAAGTCTTCCAAGCCAGCAAGGAGCCAGGCAATACTGATCAGCCAACAGTAATACGAGACAACATTAATTGGCTAAGGGATGTTACCATTTACAACAGTCATTTCCAGTCACGTTCACCTCTTGATGTCAACAACAGTCCTTGTTTGGACAACAATGGAGGCTGTTCTCATCTGTGTTTTGCCTTGCCTGACATACAGGCACCCAAATGTGGTTGTGCCTTTGGAACGCTTGGCAGTGATGGCAAGAGATGTTCCATTTCAACTGATGATTACTTGATTTTTGCTCTTGAGAATGCCCTCAGAAGTATCCACTTAGATCCTGAAAATCACAGTCCTCCCTTCCGCGCAGTCAATGTGTTGAGAACTGCAGTGGCCCTGGATTTTGACAGCATAAATAACCGAATATATTTTACACAAAGTTATCCTTCAGGGACAGGAAGAATCAGTTATGTTAGCATTTTCTCAGGAACTGGCTCTCCAACAGTAGTTGCGTCTGGTAAGTGCACTGCAATGTGATACAAAAGAATGGGATGTTGAAAAAAATGGACTGCAGTACCTAGCCCAGGCTTAGAAGATATTGTTATGCTACTGGTCAATGTATGCTATTTAGTTAAGATATTTGATTAAATGCTCCTTTTAATTATTCTCATAATTTTTTTCCTCTTCTGAGATTCTTATTTAATCTTGGCCACGATGAAATGGAAATAGAAAACTGGTTAAATATTTGTATAAAATTATATGTTATAAATTTAAATCGTATGCAGTAAATTAATATTATGGAGGGAAGGATGATTTCTGCTGCTTGGAGAATAGCTACCAGAACTTAGGCCTATGTAAGGAAAAGGTCTTTATAATGCTACTGTGTACAGAAGGCTATGCGAGTTTTAAGTATTAGTTCTTCAGATTTTTAAAAGGACAAATTTGAATTGATTCCAATGGCTTGTCAAGGAGATATTTGGTTGTTGCTTCATTATAATAGGTAAAGAGTATTTCAATATCTCAGGAAAATGTACTGACCTTGCATGTGTGTGTGTGTTTGGTTGCGTGTGTCTAAGACCTGGGGACTCCAGATGGTGTAGCTTTTGACTGGATCAACAACAGAGTTTACTACAGTGACTACCTCAACCAGACTATCAGCTCAATGGCTGTGGATGGCTCTAACCGCACAGTGATTGCCCGGGTTCCTCGACCAAGAGCCATTGTATTAGATCCCTGCAGAGGGTATGTGTTGCACTTGGTATATTTTACTTTGCAAGTGAAACTACAGTTTAGACTTTGATGAAGACTGCCCCATACTTGCTGTTCTGAACCCCAAGTTCCAGCAGTGCATAACCATCCTAGATCTAACTTTGGAGGTTGAAGTTTTCTAAGCTGATCTCAGCATAGGTGATTCAAATTTTCTTCTGAGATTTTTAGAACATTTATGAATGTGTAATGCATGAGGATCCAATTAATGTGGGTGGGAGCCAGGTGCTGAGGTAAATGAGAATGATGTTCAGAGCACGTGTTTGTCAAGCAATCAACCATCCTTTGTTTCCTGTGTAAGGCAGAAAAAGGGTGTTTGTTGAAACCGAGATTTCTTCAAGAGTATCGTATTGTGATAATCAGATCAGGTGACACTGCCAAGAGATCTCTCAATTTATAAGTCTCCTGTGATCTTTCCCTTCTTCCTTTCTGTTTCCCGAAAGACTCAGAAGAATTCTTGTTTATATATCAGAACATCCCCTGAGAGGCTGAGGGCATTACTGTGTTGTACTGCGTTTCTAATTTCATTGCTAGTTATATATAGTACAAATGAAGAAAGATAAGAGAGAGATTAATTGACTTTGCTGGATTTCTGTAAGAACTGGAAAAATGTAAGTTCATTCCAGTAGAGCCCACTTCCTGCTAAAGATTTCCTTGTCAATGTGAACCAAAATAGAAGACCTTGTCTTCCACTAGTTTTGCACTTCATGCTTCAGTGTAGAAGAAGATAAGAGCTTCGAGAGCTTTATTTACTGAAAATATAACCTTGCAATCATGTTATTGACAGGTATATGTACTGGACTGACTGGAGCTCCAATGCAAAGATAGAACGAGCTACACTTGGAGGGAACTTCAGGATACCTATTGTGAGCACCAATTTGGTATGGCCAAATGGGCTTACCCTGGACTATGAAGAAGAGCAGCTATACTGGGCTGATGCAAATCTGTATGTATAGATAACTCACTTGTTGATTTACAGTTTTAATAGATCTTTCAGTTATTTTTCTTCCTTTTTTAACTTCTTCAGCATTTTAATTAGAGTTGATACTTTGTATTATATAACATTAAGAGTTACTTAATAGCAAAGCAATGTCAAGTCTTGATATTGAAATGGGACTGCTGTTCAATAAGAAGTTTTGTTGTGCCACATTGTAGACTTAGACCACTGCTTTATGGCATTTGTACCCACTGGCAGTTTGTTCATATTACTTTCAACTCAGGAAATTTATAAACATCTTCTCTAAAAAAATTCCATCATAGTGCACATTTTTCATCATTCTTTGATCATGGTTAATGGCTGTCGCTTGTGGAATTTGGCATGATGTTTATGCTGTTGCCTACCAGACAGAACTCTGCCCTTTAATTTATGCTACCAGAACTTCTGCTGTCAGTGGGAAGGTTCTTAAAAATAATTTATTTTGAATCTGTTCAAATTCACTCTCGGTCTCAGAGAAATTGCTGAAGCAATCAGACCTTTCCGTTCTGGTTCCCTAAGTATAGCAGCTCCTTTGCAGGCTTCTCTTTTGCTGTGACAGAGAAGTGATATCTATATTGTAATAACTCCTATGGTCTGTGGCTGTATGGCTTCTTCTGGGAGGAAAGCATTCTTATTTGGATTCATATTGTGCAGGAAGGCAGGACATCTGTAATGGTACCCTCTATTTTAAGGGAAAGGCAGGATGTCAAATAAGACATCCTCTTTTGGACTCTAGTTAGTGGAGGTAGGGAGACATATTCTTAAATGATGTGAAGGCTTCTTTAATCTGACTTTCTTGGGGAGAGCTTTTACCTCTTCATAGGAACTGATGCCAGCATGGGGTAAGATGTGAAGGCCAGACACTCAAAAATGGCGATGCTCCTTAGCTCTGAATGCACTAAGGGAACACAAGTGTAAGCTATATATTCTTCTCCATTTTAACTCGTGTTTATTCTCATCTTGCTTATGTTACTCTCCCAAAGGTGTTATCCCTCTTTCTCTAAAATAGTGTTTCTGTTCTTATGTTGTGGACCCTCCTGTGGCCACAGGCAACTCTTGAGATACATCTCAAGCAGATAAAACACACTTTTTGCTAGTTGTACACTGTTCCTTCCCACATCTTCACAGTTGCTGCATGCAATAGTGTAAGAACCCATCACAAGATAGCCTGCTGACACTCGGGAACTATGTACAGGGACTCCCCCTAAAAGATCCCTGTGGCATGAAAGGGGGAAATCACCTGAGCTTGTATTGTAGGAGAGTTGCACTTGAGCTCCTTTTTTGTTTTAGAAGCACATCATCATAGAAAAGTGCATTCCTGCACTTTCCCCACAACTGTTCATTCACATTAAAGCCTTTGCCTTAGAAAGCGTCTGCCTATTATTACTCTTGTAATAATGACTGAAATTCTAATTTTTCTTCTCCTACTTATATGAAATGCAGCTTTATCCTTTTTTGCTATTGATGATAAAATAGATGAGTTGTTCAGCTTGTTGAGAAACTTCTTATGAGCTCATTTTCTCTCATTTGTCCGTTCCATTCTAATTCAGCCCATACTGGCAGTCTAGTAAATGCCTTAAACACAATTGGTAATTAAATTTTGTCTGTACTGGAAATTTAAACATACAGTTGCTTTTAGGTTGGATTAAATAAGTTCAAATAATTTTCTTACTGCCAGTGCAAACACGTTGGAGAATTTCTATGTTCCTCTGAGAATTCTTTCGCTTGCTTGAACCAAAGAATGGAGATTCTGCTTGGAGTCTCCAACAACAACATTTGACCCTTCTGACTTCACAGGCAAGAGGTATTGGCCATGCAGGGATGAAAAGCAAAAGAAGTGGCTATCAGGAAGAATATCACTGGGTATGATATCTTTAGTTCCTCATCTGCACCCTCCATAGAGCCATTCTGGGATTCTTGTTAGCTACTTTTCAGAAGCTATGTGTGAAAGTTCAGAAGGTTGTTTTATTCCATTGATATTCCATAAACATCACTCCACTTCTTGGGCATTATGCCTTTATGCATAAGCATACACACTGCCTTATCTCTATCTGCTCTTCAGAGATGACTGTTAAGAGCAGTTCAGTTGCATCATGCCATACTTGATGGAGCAGAGGCAACCCGATGTGATCTGTCAGTAAGTGACTGACAGCCTCGCCATATGAATAGTACAGTGAGGTCAAACAGCAAGTTGCTGGGAGCTGAAGGCAAAGAACAGCCTTTATTCATGCTCATTCTTGTTCTACTGTCTTCAACTTGATGACTGCCTCATCTCATTTGCAGCATTTAATTATATCCTGATGTTTTTCTGCGAAGCTCTTTCTCATCCTTTGAATAACCCCGTTTGTTGCCTGGAGTTACCATGTCTTGTTCCCCTCATTGTAAATACCTTTAGAACATCCACCATTTTCTCTTCCTTCGTGCTTTATTCTTGTATGGTCTGCCTATCTCAAGCAGAAATCTGTGTGGAAAAGGAACACTTAACATTTATTATATATTTTTAAACAGTGTTAAGAAATAATGACCTTGCATGAATAGAGCATATTGAATCTCCTGGCCTCAGCATGTCTTATCCTGCTTCCCCACTGACCTTGGCTGAAGAGGATGTTAAGGGTGGGAGTGGCTGAAGGAAAAAGGCAGTGACACAATGATTGTAGGTCAGTAGAGCTGTCTATACAAATAACAAATGACTCACATAGAGTAGAACAGGTATATCACAGACTCTGATTTTCTGGGACTCCTTGAAGTCTGGTTTGTTGAAATTTTGTTTTTTGTTGCAAATACTGTTCCTAAGGTAGAATCAAAACTGGAAGACCAACAAGGAAGAAATGTTTATCATGGACTATATTTTTGTGTCTATTAGATGCTATATATATGGTTATGTTATATTAGATCTGCCTTCTTATCTGAGAAACAGCAGAAAATGCACCTTTATAGACTTGTGGATTTGCTTGTATTTCCTGATTGTGTACATTTGGATCTGCAGAAGATAAAACTGAAATGGAAACAAGTCCTATTTCATGGGACTGTTGGTTTTCTCCTGGCACAATTCATTAACGTCATACTTATTCCAAAAGTGTATTCCTTTATGCAGTATTCAGCCTGATTACTTCCACTACATGGCTGTGTCAGTATTACAGAGCTGCTACTCTGCATCACGTCTGAAGTCACAGATTGGAAAATTTGAGATTTTTAACTCATAAGAGTACCTTACATATTGGGACCCATTGCTGAAATGACGAATGCTGGTTGCAGGACTGATTAGGGCATGGCTTTATACATAAGTAAAAAGACTTCTTTCTTTTAAGATGTAATAATTTCTTTGCTATTTTAGGCAGAAGATTGAGCGATGCACTCTCACTGGTACAAATCGCGAGGTAATTGTTAGCACTGCTCTGCATCCATTTGCAATGACACTGTTTGATCAGCACATATATTGGACGGACTGGAACACACGAAGCATTTACCGAGCTAATAAGTATGATGGTTCATATCAGATTGTAATGACCACAAATCTTCCAGAAAGACCAATGGATATTCATGTCTGGGCAAAAAGTAAGCAGCAGCAGTGTACTAACCCTTGCAACCAGTTTAATGGTGGCTGCAGTCACATCTGTGCACCAGGTAAGCTCTTCTGCTGGATGGCTGGAAGCTATTAGTGTTGCCTGTATTAGAGGTCATAGTATAATAGGACAACTGAAATGTTTCTTAGTGTTCTAATGTTTAATAATTATTTTATTTATAAACGCAATCAAAAAGATTGCCATTCAAGGTCATGGTATTTTGCCAACACACTTGAGGGCTGTGTCTAAGAATCCTTACAAATAAACATTAAGAGTTTCTCTAATTTAAACCAAAACATTGTTTTCTGGGATTTTAACTTTTTTTTCCTCTGGGATGAGACATGAAGTGAGCTCTGCAGAGTATGGCTGCCTTAGGAATACATACTTGTACACTGTATACTGAACAGATGCTTCCTATCATGTATATAAAAATATTTTTGGGTCACTATTTCTTTATCACATGATATTAAGTCTTTAATTAATGATTAATTTCCAAAATAAACATTCCTACTGCCTCATTTTAAATGTTGGACAATTACTAAGAAGATAGCACAAACTGATTTCTCTCCATGCTGTGGGATAGGTGTCCTTTTAAATCATGGACTCCAGTGACAGTGTGTTGGGGTTAGACCTGAGTGACCTTGTGCATGTGTAAGAAGAGTCAGAGTACTCCAACAGGTCACCAGTCCAGATGGCTAGGAAGCCAGAATGGCAGTGTGCCCTGAAGAGCACCCATTACAGAGCTGATTCATCTGTTGTGGAGTTCTGGAAATTGTGATCCTTGACTCTGAAAAACTCATTCAGTACTTGCTTTTGTTTTTAGCACATTAAATGCTTTTGAAAACCTATCTTGCCTGAAAACAACTCAGATTTCTCATTGATTTTGTGAAGAACAGTTAGTCTAGTGCAAGGGCTTTTGAAAACCCTGTTTCGATTTCAAACGATAGAACCTCAGCTGGTGTAACTCTGATATTTGAAAGCATCAACTGCGATCTTGCTGCCACTCAAAAACTGTTTGGACAACAAGCAAACGTTAAGATGCTCCAAGCCAAATTCTGATCTCTATTTCTCTAGGGAACTTTGAAACCTCTCTTGGGGGTTTTAATGGGTTTGCATATGCTTAACTGAAATAAAAATCTGGTTAAGTCACCACATTTTGATTTAAGCAGACAGATCTTACAGGAGTTGTGAGAATTTCACTGTCTTTTTCAGCATTACAGCTGTGAACAGTTTCATAGAACCCTATCTAAACAATCAATGTTAAATTTGTTTCATTTTTGTATCTCTCTTTTTTTTTTTTTTAACTGTCAAACATAATTTCAGGTCCAGCTGGTGCAGAATGTCAGTGTCCCTCTGAAGGTCGCTGGTATTTAGCCAATAATAACAAGCACTGTATTGTGGATAATGGTACCAGGTGTGATACTGGTTTCTTCACGTGCCTTAATGGACAATGTATCTCCGAGCGATGGAAATGTGACAATGACAATGACTGTGCTGATGGCAGTGATGAGTTGGAAAGTGTGTGTGGTAAGCATTTAAAATAACTGCATGAGGAAGTGATGCAGAGTCTGTCGTATCTGTATTGTATTTTCTCTCACTTTTGTGGCTTTATGATCATGGATCTTCTGGCTGTAGTCTGGAAATGATCCCATGCTTGCTCACAGACTTGAGCTCTCAATAGCAACTGATTTGCTCTAGAATTCAAAAGTGCTCCAGTATTGAATTTTTATCATGTTTAGCCAATTTCTACTTTGTTTAATTCAAATATGTATTTTACTTTTCATGCAGTCCGTTTTGCAGCTGTGTTTGCCCTGGCAGGTAAAAACATTGTGATTTTACTTGTTATATTGTCAGTGGACTTAGGTTAAGTTTTATCCATGTATATTCTTTAAAATTATTATTATTGTTATTGTTACTGTTATTATTATTATTATTATTATTATTATTATTATTATTATTATTATTATTATTATTATTATTATTATTATTATTATTATTATTTCCTGCAGCTTTCCATACTTGTCAGCCAACAGCTTTTACCTGTGGTAATGGGCGTTGTGTACCCTATCATTACCGCTGTGACCACTACAATGACTGTGGAGATAACAGTGATGAGGTTGGCTGCTTGTTCCGAACTTGTGACTCCCACACAGAATTTACTTGCAATAATGGAAGGTGTATATCTCTTCAGTATGTCTGCAATGGAGTGAACAACTGTTACGATAATGGAACATCAGATGAGAGAAATTGCCGTAAGTTTATCCTAGTGACCTAGTACGTATTTGAGTCTGGATCTTTAGACCAAAGAAGAAATATTGTTTGTATGAAGGATTATGAGAAAATCAGCAAAGAGGATTTTTTTATTTACACTGCAGATTCTGCTTTGTAATATTTGAAGCAAGTAGAATTTTTTTAAAGATATTCTGGAATACTGTAAGTTGTTACATTATAACTATTGCTTTAAATAGTCTACAATAAAGAGGCAACAAATGCTTATGCAGTGTGAGTAATCCCATGGGCTTCAAAAATACTATTTCAGATGAATTGGATGCAGGGATTAGCCTGGAATTTGGCAGTGTGTTTTTACTTTGTTTCATGCTATATTAATTATACTAGATTTAAACATCAGGCGTGTATATTGTGATTCTTACTCAGACACAGTTTATGTTCATTCTTCTTAAAATTATATACCTCAGAGCTCTCAGAATTATCAGCTATGTTTGTTTTTCTTAAAATGTGAGCTGTGATTAGTTCAATACTGGCTACTATTGCAGTTAATAAAATGTGTTTGTACAATGATTACATTCTTCTGAGGAAAATTTATAATTGGAACCAGTGAAAAGTGTATTTAGAGACATTTTTGGGTTTTGACATTTTTGTGCATGCTGATTTTTTTTTTTAAACATATAATTTGTGACTTTTTTTTTCTCACTGAAATCTGAATATTTGAAATTCCTGGTCTATTAGCCATTTTTATTTGGTCTGAATATTCATACAGGATCAGTCGGTTGCAAATGCCATCATTATGGTGTGAATACATGCCAGTTTACATTCCCTCACCTCCAAATACTGTCATGCAGTTCTTTGATCATGGTTTTGTCAGGATTTTTGTCAAGAAAAGCAGTTGCCTAAATGTTTCCATGTGGCACAAGCAGTGTGAATGCATGTAAGCAAGTGAGTATTATGTATCTTTCAATAAGATACAGCTTCATTGAAAAAAGCTCTAAAGAACTTTTGCCATTCTTTTTCTCCCTCCTTAAAGCGGAGCGCACTTGCCAGTCTGGTTTTACAAAATGTCAAAGCACAAATATCTGCATTCCTCGAACATATTTGTGTGATGGGGATAATGACTGTGGAGATATGAGTGATGAGAGCCCTACTCACTGTGGTAAGTAAATAGGGCCTCTGTTACTTTTCTGGTACCTCAGTAATTTATTCCACTGCTCTTTACCTTTGACCTAATTACAACTCAGACCCTCTACTTTTGTAATACTGCACAGCTATAAGGTATATGCATTATATTATTAGCTCTTAATTATCTGAATCATGCATTTATCCAATAAAAAGGATCATATTCTTTCTAGCATTTTTTTACAGCGTTTGACAGTCCATTTCTTTTGCTTATTCTACTCTTACCACAAGGTAATTTGCACTTAAGTATTATGGTGAATTGTTTTTTTCTGAAACTTTAACATTGAATTATTTTCCCTTCTAATCAAATGAAATTCTCTCAAATGTGATTTCTTTTAGCTCTTCAATCTAGTTATGTATGCCTTAGCGCATGATTTGTTGTTCATTGTAGTTTCTAGTTAGTGTGTAAAAGTATCTAGTTTTCAATCAACCTTAACTACAAACCAGCTTATCCTGCTAGTACAGACATTTGTATTAAGTAGTAGCTAGACAGTAATTTTCCCATATAAAATGTCCTGGATCCATATGTAAAACGTTAAAATGAGTTTATTTTTGGTATTGCCTGAGTGGATTATTTTTGCTCTCACTAGTTTTTCTAAAAGTACCTGCCTTGAATTAACTATGTCACAATTTTTCTAAAATATGAGTTTAATTTTTCTAGACAGAACATGGCCACTTTTAGCTATGGACTGCTGTGTGTCAAAAATTGTGACTATATATGCAGACATACATGTGCTACTGATGAAAAGTGTGCTTTGTGTGCTTATAAAGCATGGGGTCTGCTACCACCTGGTTTGGGGACTGGAGAAATGAGTATATTGTACAGTGGTTGTATTCTCGTGCAAAAATCCCAAGTATCATCAGTTGCTGAATGCAGTTCTATTTCCAGGGAAATTTCTGTCTAATTATTAGCTAATATCTATACCCAAGGAAAGAATTAAGCCCATTTTCTGCAAACAAGTTTGTACAAAGTACTCTTTGCAGATAGGCTGTGAAAAGATATCCTTCCTAGCATATTTTTTTCTCTTTCTTTTTTTTGGGTCTGTAATATTTTTGCATAACATGGACTCAAAATCAACTTAAAACAAGTTGGAAAGGTAACAGAAAGAAAGAAGTCAGACATAGTTTTTTTCTTTCAGTCTCACTGACTTGCACGAATAGTGAGTTTCGTTGTACATCAGGACGTTGTATTCCTGCTCATTGGTACTGTGATCAAGGAATAGACTGTGCTGATGGCTCTGATGAACCTGCCTCTTGTGGTAAGTTTTCATGATGGGTTATGGGAAATCAGTAGTTTTTCATGCAGGCAGCATCTTAAATCCAGATCAGGTGGAAAATAGGTGTCCTCTGAAGTTCATTCAACTGAGTTTAAGTAATCTGAGTCACTGAGTAATTCAAGTCTTAAAAACTTAAAGTTGTGTATGGAATACGAAGACTTTTAATTGCCACAATTGATCACTCATAATGTATAACCTCTTGTCTCTTTATAAGACTGTGATGGTGAGTCAAGTGACAAAAGATAAAAGTATTTTCAAGTTGTTTTGGATGTAAACATGAATGTTGTGCTGTAAAGGGACTGTGCATGCATTTGGAGGAATGCAGGATGCAGAAGAATATTTTTGACACAGTATGAAATGGAGTTTCATAGAATTACAATAGCTAGATCCTGTATGTACAATAGAAGCAGATAGTAATGAGCAGCAGAGAGTCCAAGAAGGAGAAAAAATGTAATCTCCAGGAAGGAAGAGGAGGTGGTGACTGAAGTGATTGAGAATTGATATTACAACACAGTCATAATTTTCAGTGTAAAAGCTGGCATAACAAGGCAAAAGAGAGTCGTCTATGATTTAATCAGGACTGCTGTCTCACTTTGCACATTGCTAGAGTTGTGCCTTTATCTTAAGAAAATATCTTTCAGCTTATAGCTTAACTGTCTTACACTTAAGTTTCTATTTTACATTTCACTATCATAAGGTTCTCCCTAGAATACTCTCCTCAGTAGGTTTTCATGGCATTGCAGGTTAGTTTAACAATCAGAGTGACTGTGTTCATTTTTAAGTGCCCCAAACACGGACTTGTTCAAGCGTCCAGTTCAGATGTGATGATGGCAGATGTATCCCAGCAACATGGATCTGTGATGGTGATAATGACTGTGGGGATATGAGTGATGAGGATCAAAGGCATAATTGTGGTAGGTGTTTAATGCAAGTAGATACTGCACTTTCTTTGTTTGTCCTGCAGACGTGTTTTGGAAAAAAATCAACCAACATCTGAACCCCTGCACTCTACCAATTTTTCTGTCGATACAGATGCACATTAAACAAGAAGTACACTCTTCCTGTACCTTCTTTTTCATTATGTTGAATTAAAATTGAATATTTTACTGGCTAAAAAAAATTGTTCTAATTTTGAGATATCTCTTCTTTGAACTGTTGAGTTCAAATTGGACTATAATTAATCTGGGGTTTTGTATGATCTAGGCAGCAGTAACAGCTTCAGTAGAGATACTCCCTGATCATCACACACTATATTTTGTGCATATTAATGACCACATCATTTTGGCATAATGCCTTTAAAAATTAGTGAGAAAAAGAAGCATGAATGTTTAGAGGGTGAACAAAGGGAAGAAGGTTCACCAAGCCTGAGCCTGCTTCATGATTGTTTTAACATCACTGGATAAGCTTGCAGTCTTTGCCCTTTTTAACTACAACGGTACTCCCTTTTGTGTGCTCCGTGGAACACAGAATACCTTGAATAAAATAGGGATAGAGAGCCTAGCCCTAATACCTGTTCAGTTGCCAGAAAATATGGGCAGGTGTGTGAAAAGCTTGTAGTGAGAATCCAACAAGATCCAGAGTTCTGCACATGACAGCATTGCCTAAGGAATCCTAAAATGATTTGGCTCACAGGCAGCCTCCAAGAAAAGTAATGCACATTGAAAACTAGTGGGAATGAGTGTGAGTTTTGTATATGAGAAGATCCAGTGGTATCTATCTCTGCATGTGCAGCAAAGCATGACATTAGTGTGGGTTAAGGGTGGATATCCAGGCTGTGTGTGTGGTGGGGAAGGATGTTACAGAGTATAACTTGGTGTGCCAGTGAATATGCTTTACTTTCAGCAAACCGCAACTGCACTGCAGCAGAGTTCACATGTGCCAACAACCGACCCCCACTCAGGAGGTGCATTCCTCAGGCATGGGTCTGTGATGGTGATGCTGACTGCAGTGATGCATTTGATGAACTTCAGAACTGCACACGAAGATCTTGCACAGTAAATGAGTTTACTTGTAGTAATGGCTTGTGCATCCGAAACACATACAGGTTTGTAACTAACTGAGCTGCTGCAGAAATTCTCAAAATTTGCTTAAAGCAAAGGAGCTAATTCAACCTTTTTTAATCCTAATCAGTTGTTAAGTAGATCTGCTTTATCGTAATGAAACTATTTCTCTGCTCTGCATTCATGTATTAATTTTAACAAATACTTTGGAATTTTTTATGTTAATGTTCCCAGAGCTCCCCATTAGCCTTTAATCCTTTTTATTGTGCCTAGTAACCTCTTCTGGGGTGATTTGATTGATACAGGCAATATTAGCAGGACTCGCAGGATCAGACTCAATATACTATGAACCTGATTTCTGAAAGTCTGCCATTGGAGCCAATAATATCTGACCTTATTTGGAAATCAGGAGAGTGTATCTATCTCTATGCATTAGTGACAGTGATTGCCTTCTTATATTTGAAAAAAGTGTTCATTCTTCTTCAGATGTGACAGGCGGAATGACTGTGGTGACAGCAGTGATGAAAGGGGATGCGTCTATGAACCATGTCAACAGCACCAGTTTACTTGTCAGAATGGGCGCTGCATTTCCAAGGCCTACATCTGTGATGGGGATAATGACTGTGGTGATGAATCTGATGAGCTGGAACATCTCTGTAGTACACCAGAAGCAACCTGCTCTCCCCATCATTTTAAATGTGACAATGGAAACTGCATTGAAATGGTTAAAGTCTGCAATCGGTTGGATGATTGCTTAGATAATAGTGATGAAAAAGGATGTGGTATGTGTAGATTTATTTGTACTGTCCTATTTAATTTAAAATGCTTAGGCAGCTTTAAAAGAAATGAGCTATTAAGGCAATTGCTTAATTACAGTCATATCTATTCTGTGGTGGTCTCTCAGTGGAATTATAAGAAATGTATACTTCTATTTTTTTATTTTAGTTAAATCATATTTATTATAGACTGTTTTAACAAGCTGTGGAAATTAGCTAATTATATGAACTGTAAATATAGTTTATACATTAAGTATTGCCCTTACATTTCCAATCACCCTTTGTAAGTGTATATTTTGCACTTGGTGTGTTTGGTGACAGACCTCAAAGAAGCTAGAAATATTTTATATTAGACCAGATCCTTTTCCTTGCTCCTTTATCGTAGTTGCTCAGATTAATATTCAGCATTTTCAGGGGTCACAGAGAGAGAGAGAAGCTTTGGAAAGTGACTGCAGTATTTTCTCTCCTAGCTGGTTCTGACTAGAACTTTCCCTCCCCAGGTGTAAATGAATGCAGTGACCCTTCAATCAGTGGATGTGATCATGACTGTTCAGACACACAGACAAGTTTCTACTGTTCTTGTCATCCCGGCTACAAACTTATGTCTGATAAACGGACTTGTGATGATATTGATGAGTGCAATGAAACTCCATCAGTATGTAGCCAGATTTGTGAGAACACAGCTGGCTCCTACATCTGTAAGTGTGCCCCAGGCTATATCCGGGAGCCTGACGGAAAAAGTTGCCGGCAAAATAGTAATATCTCCCCATACCTTATTTTTAGCAACCGTTACTATCTGAGAAATCTCACAGCAGATGGCCAGTCTTACTCTCTCATTTTACAAGGACTGAGAAATGTGGTGGCACTGGACTTTGACAGGGTGGAAAAGAGGTTGTACTGGATTGATGTGGGGAGGAAGGTCATTGAACGAATGTTCCTAAATGGAACAAATAAGGAGGCAGTGATAAGTGATGATGTGCCCAACGGGGAAGGTATCGCTGTTGACTGGGTTGGCAGGTAAGAAAATACATTTTCTGTCTTTCTGGGCTGCTTAGGAAATCATGTGTGAAGGAGTTTATCTTTGGGTTTTCTCCCACTTCATATGAAATTCCCAATAGGTGCATTGTGGATGCAGTCATACAACTGCTCTGGAATTGTTTATCAGCCTCTGATACATAACATAACACTTTTCCTATAATTGCTTTCATATCTAATATAATGAGGTTATATCAGGGTAGCTCTCTTATCAATAATAAAGTCGTGCATATGAGCCTCGGGAAAAGCTTGTTAGGAAATTACTGATACACAGATGAGGGAAGAAGGCAGGTGGGATGTTGTATGTGGCTATAGAGTAAATAAATAAAGAGCTTAGGCTCTTTCTTCCTTTGCTAGCAGCTGCTGGGGTTGGGATTCAGGCTTGACTTTATGCCTAAACAATATGTTACAACAGGTAACTAAATTCCAGTGAAGTAAGAAAGAACATATATTACTGAAATTTTGCTCCCATATCAAAATGAAAAGCATGTTTCTTTTGCTCTTGAAAAATGCATCTTTAACTGACACTCAAATAACATGATCCACATAATCTGCTGTAAGGAGGGCAGTATAAGGGCGCGGTAATTGGAAAGCGCTTTGCATTATGGTAATTTTTTAGTTTCAGGCTACTTGTCAAAAAGTAACCTGATTTACTTCCACAGAAGCCTAATTTTAGGTGAAGTGGTCCTACAGCTCCATTACTAATATAATTGTTGAATTCTTTCAGCTGCCATTAGTTATGTCTTCAGTCAGTTTTTGTTCAGGTGTTCTGAGAAAGGCTAAGGGCCGTATAATGGTAGATGAGGTTTTCTGCTCACTTTCAGTGCAGAGAGAGGCCTGGAGGATGCCATGAGATACAGTTAGGGAAGATTACCTTCTCTTCCTTCCTGGTCAGAGTAGTACTGCTCAGGGTGATATAGACAGAGACTGTATCTGTAAGGCTGTTTCTGAAATGGCCATGTGAATGCTGGAGTTGACAAGCTCTGCAGACAGTTTCAGAGTAGCCTGCTGTAGTTCTGATTAAATTACATGCTTTGTTTTTTCACATGCTTTTTGCTTCAGCTTGCATGTTTTGTTTGATTACAGCTGTGTATAATTCCTAGGCAAAGCAAATGAAGTGTTAGGAATTCTAGGTGAAGTTTAAATTAGGCAGCCAAACCGCTTAGGAATTTTCAAAGGGAAGCTTGGCAGCTGTTCTGCCTGTTGGAGAGCAGAGGTGGCAACATGGAACAAATGGTGATTCTCTCTAATAGTTTACAACCCTAGTCACAGTCCATTGCAGTGCATGTCTGTTTTCCTGCTTCTCTTTGCTGGCCATTGTTGGTCACAGAGGAAGGGAAGGGAGATTATGGAGTTTATAGGCAAATGATATAATATTACTTAACTGGTTAAATGAGAGTTTGAATATGAATATGAATGACTAACAGCGGGAGTGAAAAGGGCAATCTGGAGCACGGTGTAGAGGAGATGTCAGCGAAGTATGTGTGTTCTTCCTTTAAAGTGGATATATTCCTTCTAGGAGAAAAAAACCTGTGAAGTTTAGGATGCTGTAAAACTAAAATAGTAAATAAGATTAAATTAATTAACTCTAAAATATTTCAGAAAATTATACTGGGTGGATGCCTACAAAGATTGTCTCTATGTCTCTGAACTTGATGGAAGATTCCGGAAAAAACTGGTGGATCGGTGTGTGGATGCCAACAACACTTTCTGCTTCCAGTACCCCAGAGCAATTGTTGTTCATCCAAAATATGGGTATGACATTTCAATTGTTCTTTCCCTTTCTTTTGCAAATAGTCTTGCACTGTTTCTGAAAATCTGAAATAAATTTTGGCTACCTGCACTTAGATTTATGTGGCATTAGATCTTAGTTATAGTTTAGGAAAAATAGTAACTTGCCTTTTGTAGGTATACATGCACGACTGTCAGATATAACTGAAAGTGGAATTTGATTCCATGTTGTCAAGAAAGTTTTGAACACAAGGCTAAAAGGCTGATAGCTCTGTGTGTGGTTTCATAGACAGTGGGCTTGCCAGTTACATTCTTTAAAGACAATTGTGATCACATGATTGTCTGCTCTAGCAGTTAAAGTAATGAATATATTAACCTTTTTCTTATCTTCCTAAGTCTTTGCTTTAGTTCTGTTGCAGGAAATACTGTATTTAAGGTATGACTTCTAATGTTTATTTCAGCATATTTTTACCACCGTCCTAACTATAGGTATTTATTTGAATAGACAGATTTACTGGACAGACTGGGCAGATCGAGCCTACATTGGACGAGCAGGCATGGATGGCAAAGAGAAGATGGTGATTGTCTCTACAAAATTAGAGTGGCCCAATGGACTCACCATAGATTACACCAACGACAGGCTCTACTGGGCAGATGCCCATCTAAATTATATCGAGTAAGTATGCAGAATAGAACGACTGAATAATTTCTCATGTCAGATTGCAGTGGTAACATTTATAGATGCTGTAAGCATAGTATATATTTCTACTCACTGACTCAATGGGAAACCAGAGACAGGAGTAGTAGGTGACACAGATCACTAGATGACACAGTAACCTAATTCCTATGTTTGCATCCTAGATCCCACTGGAAGTGGTACAAAAATGATAGTGAAAAGATTCACAGCTGAATATGCAACTTTAGATGTACAACCTGAACCAATGCAAAACTGAGTAGAAAATCACTATCTTTCCTTTTCTTTCTACCTAAATTAGAGTTCAGCTGTAAATAAACTAGTTGTGTCATAATAAAATAGTATACAAATAATTAGAAGATGCCTAAAAGTTTGTCCTTAGGTGCAAGATGGAATTACCTTTTAGCAAGGGCTTTTGTTAATCAGGAAAAATCTATTGATTGCTTCTAGTAATTTCCACTGAAGTATCCATAAAAATGAATAACTGACATTCTTGTTCTTGTCAAGGCATAGAAATACTTCAAAAAAAGTCCTTTGTATTTATACTAATGTTGATATTTGTGTAAGTACACTTAGATTTTTATTTACTTCTATTCCTCTTTGCATTTGTTGTTCTATGCTGAAGTGTTGATTTCTTTTTTTTTTTGAAATGTACATTAATTATATGTAAGTTTCTGTGTCTCTCTCTTTTTCTCTCTTGTATTTTATAATTTACCCCTATACTAAGGTGATAGTAAAATTCTAAAATCTTATTAAATGTGTGTCATGGGAGGAGACTCTAAATCGGAAAGACACGTAAAGCCGAGGAATACAGGAGGCCTATAGTTGTCTTTAAATGTTCTATTGTTAGCAGTGTGAAAGTTGCTGGCAAGTTAGTCCCCCATGTGACAAAAATAACCTGCTGTAAGACGGTAAATGTGCAAAATTTTCTTGGTGTAGCTGATACACTTCTATAGGAAGAATTTAAATTTCAGTGGATGTTCTTCTATTCCATTTATTTGCCTAAAATAACCTCTCTTGTTTTCCTGCATATCTTAAAATGAATTTACTGAGGTCAATTCTCTGTCATTAGGGAAGGTGCAATTCCGCATTGCATAATTCTGATCATCAGTAATGAAGCAACATAAACATACTTAATAAAGATACGAAGATGTTTTAGCGTTTATCTTAATTTTTTTGCACATATTTTTCTTTGTGTAGGTACTCTGACCTGGATGGACATCACCGTCACACAGTATATGATGGGATTTTACCTCATCCATTTGCAATAACAATTTTTGAAGACACGATATATTGGACTGATTGGAACACAAGAACTGTTGAAAGGGGAAATAAATACGATGGGTCAGGCAGGACTGTTCTTGTGAACACCACACATAGGCCATTTGACATCCATGTTTACCATCCATACAGACAGCCTTTTGGTGAGAAAATGGAATTCTATTTCCGTTTAGAGGGTTAGCTGTTATCCAAATACTAGTTGCAAAGGGCCCTGAGTTCACTCTGCTTTTGCCTGCTCAGGGAAATAAAATGCACAGAGTAAATGTAGACCTCTACATTTATGAATCACTTTTGTCTTTGAATAGCAGTGACTGGAAATGCATTATTTTAAATTTGCTTCTAAAACGTCATGGCTTAATAGCCTGCATTTTCTTGCTAAGTGCCTCAAATCTAAGTTTTGTTTCTCAACTTATTACATTTAAGAGCTCTTTAAAGCATTAGAGCAATCTGTTGTAGATGGAGACCTTTGTGTCTGGGATTTGCCAAGTATGGTAATATTTATTCTTCTGTTTTACCAGTTAATAATCCTTGTGGCACCAACAACGGTGGTTGTTCCCATCTTTGTCTAATAAAAGCTGGCGGTCAGGGTTATTCCTGTGAATGTCCTGATAACTTCATGATAGTACAGTTCGGCAATACAGCCCACTGCCTTCCAATGTGCTCTAGCACCCAGTTTCTCTGTGCAGACACCGAGAGGTAAGGCTGCTGCTCAACATCTTTGCTTCAATGTCTTTTTAAGGATGTATTTTACAGTTTAGTCTCTTGAAAAGGGCATGATAATTAGGGATACCTCCTGCTGTCCCTATGTCTTTGTGGTGTGCTTGCAAAGACAAAGCCAGGACCAGAGAGGCTTCCATTTTGGAAAAATTCTTCTACATTCGTTGTTTAAACTATTTTTTTCTTTTCTTCCTCTTGTGTGGCATTGCTAGCCTAGCAAAATTTGGCTTATTAGAAACATGTACCTCCAGAAACCATTTCTAGTTGAATTCATATACTGGAACATTCTCTGTTTTTTGTACATCTTTTATAATGTGTCTGTTTCTGCCAAATGTATGCTGTCTGCGAGTGGCCCAGGAAAGCCATTTAGCTGATAAGGGTGCACATATACACCCCTTTTTTGGAGATAGCAGCTGCTGAGGGAGAGGAATGGTGATCTAAGAGCTACTGTTCTGATATTGTGTCACTCTGGAGCCTTTGAGGCAGGTGTGCTTAGTAGATGGCCTTCTGAAGCAGTGTTACAATGATAATCCCTAGTGAAATTCTTGTGCTAAAGTTCAGGTGAATTATAAAAATGTTACTTCTTTAAAAATCCAATTGAATATTGATCGAAAAAGCATGAGTGTTGGTTACCACTAAAATACATAAAAATGATGTCCTTATTTATTTGCTATGAACTTCCTTATAGAGGCCCACAAATATCATCTGTTTCTGGTGACAGTATTCTAGCATATTTTGTTAGCATTTGATTATGAAACAGAAGATGTGTAATTCAAGATGTCTTGGAAGTTTCAAGAATTAACACTGAGACAAGACTGGGTTTTGTGTTGTAAAAAGATGGTTGTATATCTGTGGAGACATATCCTCAACAAAGAAAACACTGTTTTCTCTTTATAGGTGTATTCCTATCTGGTGGAAATGTGATGGACAGAGGGACTGTCGAGATGGCTCTGATGAGCCCCCTACCTGTGCACACCGATACTGCCCTGTTGGTCAGTTCCAGTGTAACGATGGGAACTGCACAAGTCCACATTTCTTGTGCAATACGCAGCCAGATTGCCATGACAGATCAGATGAAGATCCTGTACTTTGTGGTATGTTATAGCTAATAAATTTGAGTGTTTACAAAGTGTGTAAACTATATATAAATTTCAAAATAATTTCTGTTATTTTTATGGATGAAAAGGTAAGTTAGATATATGCAGTCCTTTCTAGTCTTGCACCTTACAAAAGCAAGTTAAAGGAGAGAAAAATTGTACTATATAAAAAGAGAAACATTTTCGATACCTTTGAGACAGATTTGCAGTGGTGTAAATTTCAACCTGATGTATAAAATACTAGAAGCAGGACTCACTTTGTTTTGTTCAAAATAAAACCAGGGTGAGTATGAGGAATGTAAGGCTTCCTAATGCCCAGGTCAGTCTACCAGATAGGCTAATTTTCCATGTATTCTAGAGCTTTGCGTGATGGGACAAAATTATTTTACCCTCTGCATTGCACAAAATCCAGCGTATGTGAGAAGATTTGTTTTGGAGAGTTATTTATAATGGAGAGCTATTTGTATTTTAGTGCTGTAGCCTAATTATCTTTGTGCAATGATGTTGTTTCCTTAGAAACCTGTGTTATTCAACATACTTATGTCTAATTTAAAAAGCACTTCCTTAGTTGTCTTCTGGTAAATAATGTAGTTTTCAGAGTTGCAAGATTTGATGATATAAAGAAGGTGTAAAGTAGGGTGGTATCTAGTTAGACAAACAAGTCTTGAAAAGTCAACGTTGACTACTATTTTCATTAACCTTCAGAGCTCCCCCAGTTTGACAGCACTACTGACATCAGCTTCCAGTGCTTTGCCCCTTGGAAATAGAGTCTGTGCGCTTATAGGTTGTGGAGCTGTTATTAGCATGGTCCTCTGCTAAGTTTTCTGACATGTTCATTCAGTCAGAGGAACACGCTCATCAGGCAACGTCCATCTAAGTTGGTAGCATGGCCGAAGCCACAATGTCACTTAGCTCCTATGTGAAGTGACTGGGAGCTGCTGCCTCAATCACGTTTGAGTGCTGGGTTTATTCTCCTCTGCTTTAGGAGGAGACAGAATCTGTCTCACTCCCAGAAAAAAGTAGAACCTTAATAAACCTGTCTGAAGATGCCTGTGGTAAATGTGCTAAGTGCCATTAGAAATCTGTACCTTTACTGGGCAAGTAAATGCGATATTTTACATTTTTACTGTCTTGCTTTTTAACTTTCAATGTAGACATGGTAACTGCTCAATTGACAGAACAGTATCAGACCATTCCTGTAATTTGCAGCATCATAACAGCCAATTTGTATTCTTTCAGCTAATCACCAATGTGAAACTCATCAGTGGCAGTGTGCCAACAAACGATGTATCCCAGAAGCCTGGCAGTGTGATAGAGAGGATGACTGTGGCGACAACTCAGATGAAGATAGTACTCACTGTGCCAGTAGAACCTGCCCTCCAGCCCAGTATAAATGTGACAATGGTCGCTGCATCCCACAGTCCTGGAAGTGTGATGTGGATGATGATTGTGGTGATAACTCTGACGAGCCATTTCATGAATGCAGTAAGCACACAGCTGTAGGAAACTGCCTACATTACGGTGCTCCAAAAGTAGAGCAAACAGCATTTCTTAATTTTCCCGAGGCTGAAAATTTATTGGAAATGAATATTTTCCAAGCTAATTGCAATCATGTACTGAAGAGTGTTAGAAAACATAAAGGCTATGTGATATTTTGCTCCTTTCTTATTCTTGAAGGAGAGAAAGCTTATTTATGCTGGCCAGCTTATCAAGAATGGGCAGCATCTCAATCTGACTTGCTTGATCCTAGCAGCATCATTTGCTTGGCCTCTAACAACATTATGTAAAGAGGATTTATGCTGATCCATTGCTTATGTGGAAGCAATGAATGCCAAAGTAGGGTTTCCATTCTTGAAGCTAAAGTTTCTTATAATAGTAGGCACGTGATTTGGAAACTAAAGCTTACAAGGAGAACAAACGCAGAGCACAATCTAGCCTGTGTTTAACAGCAGGATTTTCCTATGTTCTCCAGAATGTGTCTGAGTCACTGACTGTCTCTTCTGGTTTCCAGGTTTGGGGCTTCTTTGTAACCACTGTTACCAGCTCTATATACTGCAGAGAAAACCACACTGAATGTGGTTTGAACTTGTCGTGAGTTTGTAGCATATGCAGAATACAAGCAGCATAGACTGGAAAAGATAGTAAGATCAGATACATTTAATGCTTTCTCTTTTACAGTGCTGAAGTTAGAAGATAGGTCTTTTTGTTAGCAATAATTGACTATGAATCACAACAGATTTTGAAAGGCAGAACAGCAAGGGAAGTTTAATGGCTAAGTAATAGTAATACAACTAACTGTCAACTGTTTCTTTCAGTGGGCCCTGCCTACCGGTGTGACAATCACACACAGTTCAGCTGTAGAAGCAACTACCGTTGCATACCATTGTGGGCAGTGTGCAATGGGAATGATGACTGCAGAGACAACAGTGATGAGCAAAGCTGTGGTAAGTTTGGAGAAGGAGGTCATTTCAATGTGACTTTGTACTTACAATATTTCTCCAATTTACAAATGCCTTGATTTTCTGAAAATCTTCAGTAATAATGTACCTGGATGTGTTTTGTTTGATATCAATTAATTACTCTAGTAGTTATTTGTCTTCAGGAAAAATTCTATATGCAGCAATCCATTGTGTCGCTCATGTGATTGAGCTCTGAAGATCAGAATTTTGCTATTTTGCCTGATATACCAACAGATGAAACAAGGAATACTTTTACTTGGGCTAAACTATTCCAGACAACTAAAACTGTCAGTGTTTTCTACATTCCCTTATGTGTTAGTGAAACTGTAAGTATGGGAAGTATGTTTTCCTAGATCCTCACATTTGTCTCAAAACTTGTCATATGCTTATACACAAAGCTTAGAGGACACAGGATCATTATATCAGAACCAGAAAAGACCCGGAAGTGTTAACACACTATGATGCCAAGATGCCCTCCTTTGACAGTCCTGAATTTATCTCTTTGTGTTCTCATCTCAGTTTTATATAGTTATTTCTGCTGTTTCTTAATCACTTCTATTACTTGGCCCAGTTAGTGATATGAACAGCTCTATCTACTTCAACTTCTATGTGTTCCATCTTATCCAAAGACTGTGCTAATGTGTACTATTTCATTGGCAAACTATGTACACTGTAGAGGAGATGACTTGCAGTCCTTTTGGAGATTTCCGTTGCGACAATCATCGGTGTATCCCACTGCGCTGGAAGTGTGATGGAGATAACGACTGTGGAGATAATTCTGATGAGCACAACTGCAGTGAGTTCTTTTTTGGCTGTCATAATGTTGCTCAGCTTTTGACTTAACTAACCTTATATGTCTCATGAGAATGGGGGAGACACCTTTCAGCTGCAACCGTTCTGTTACTTTACTCTATAGCCTCTCTTTCCTTTGCTGAAATACCACAGCGATTCACCAGGAGACATTTTGAATACATAAAAATACTAATAAACTCAGCCAACATGATAACACAAATTCCTGTTTGCCACCAAGAAGTGACATTTTAATTCTGCGCTGTGTGCAAGTGTAGTATTTATAGTTCCTTAAACAATGAGAGTAGATTTTTTTTTTTCTTATTTGGAATAGAAAATATTTCTGTATTGTGTGATGAAACAAAATCCACAACGGATTTCCTTTTTCTTATGTCAAGAAGGACGCAGGATGTTTAACACAAGCAATTATGTCAAACACAGGATTGGGGGGTTGCTGGTTTATTGTTGTTTAGTTCTAAGGATCATACCACATTATCTGCTATATTAGTTTTGTCTGGTTTAATAAGATAGATGTGGATGTTTAAATCTACCTCTGGGAAACTTTTCATATTTGTACATTCATTTTAAATGAAGGTCCTCGTGAATGCACAGAAAGTGAATACCGTTGCGACAATTTGCGCTGCATTCCTTCCCGGTGGATCTGTGACCATGATGATGACTGTGAAGACAATTCAGATGAACGTGACTGTGGTGCGTATTGTCTGGATGGTATCTCTTACATGTTCACACTTTCGTCCTTAATAAGATAAATTATTCTACAAAACCATCTTTTACGGGAAGTATTTTTAATGGAGTGATGTTGGCCAGATCACTTTAGTCATTCCCCCCCAAGTAGAGGAAACTATAGTTATAATTGTCTAGGATTTTACGGTGTTTTTTTAGGATGTTGTTCTCAAAAAAATAAAAACCTATCAGGATTTGAACAAGAAGACATTCTAACATTTATTCTCAATCTTTTCAGAGCTGAGGACATGCAACCCAGGTTATTTCCAGTGTAATAGTGGACACTGTGTTGCAGAGCGCTTCAGATGTGATGGAAATGCAGACTGCCTTGATTTCTCTGATGAAGCAACTTGTCGTGAGTTTCAAGTTTTGCAGCTGGTGCTCACTGAGCTCACTTCCAGAAAGATTTGCACTTTTCTCTGAGATGAATCCGTAAAAGTACAGAATTGTACAACACTCAGTGGCATCAGTAAAAATTCAGAAAAAGTATAATATTTTAAATCAGCTTGTTAATATAATGATGGGTTACCATCTCTTACATTGTTTGTAAACACAATCCTAGTGCTAGTAAGTAAAAGAGTTTGCAAGAATCAGCAGACGATACTAGAAGATTGAATTAAAATTGTTGACTGTCCGGTAGCACTATATGATCCAATGTTCCAGTTTGTACCATATTCTAAAAAGGTTTTGTAATGGGATTGGGTTTTGTAGTGCTCAAAGGTGTTTATAATAGTTTCCTAAAGTACCAGTGAAGCCAAGGAAATCAAATACTTTTCTGTCTTCCTTCTGTATATTCATCTACTGAGAAAAAAATGTCTCTATACTTTAGCTTGTAAGGAATTTCAACTCCAGTTGTTTACCCAGAAAGTGTCATTCCCTGTAGAACTGAGAATATCACCCCTGTGCACTCTCTGACTTGGGTTTTTTAGATGATATTGAGATGTTGGTTCTGACTTATATGTTCAAATGATTTTAAGCTTCAGTAGTTGGAAGAAATCCTTTTTCTTCCTGTTGATATCAGAGCAGTTCTGTACATCTTCCTGGATACTGAATTTTAACACCTAAGCTTTAAGTAAGAAAGGACGTCTGCGCAGTAGGGCCTTTATTTTCCTGTTGGTAACCACTTCCCGGAAAGTACATTGCAACTGTTGATCTATCAGAACCACTTGGCTTTTCTTAAAGGGAAGAAAAAGTGTATGACGAGCTGTCAAAAGGGCAAGGGTATGATTTATTCATGTAGGTTGGAAAAGTCTCTTTTTTTTTTGTTTCTCTTTGCTCTGTTTCAGGGTTTTTTCACAGCTTTTATGGAATGTGGGTAATTTTTTTGCTATATTAACATAAGTCCTTTTGTAATTAGATATCTTGGATGCTTCTTCAGTCATTTGTTTGTTGTCAGTGACATTATTTACCTTTATTACTGAACAAGATTCATCAGTAATGATTCAACTAGCATTTGTTAAATGCACAACTTTTATTTTCAGAAGCTTCTGGGAGTGACTTGTGTAATTTCCCTATTCATTCAAAATTGAATTAATTATGTTATATCTACCAAGAAGTCCTCAGTCCTTGCAGTCTGTTGTTGCTATAGATTTTTGTATTGCTTCACATTGTATCTCCTGCTAAGGAGAGAAAGGTATTGAAAAATAATACAAAATTGGGTTGAATATTTATCAGGAAAACCTAAAATTTTCATTCTAAATGAAAATATCATAACAACTTTCTTTTCTTCAGCAACACGGTATCCTAATGGTACATACTGTCCTCCCATGATGTTTGAATGTAAAAACCATGTCTGTATCCAGCCATACTGGAAGTGTGATGGGGATAATGACTGTGGCGATAACTCTGATGAGGAACTTCACCTTTGCTGTAAGAGAGAAAAATAACATCAAAATGTTCAATATCCATAATAAAATCTCTAATTAGAATAGAGAGAACACTGGGAAAACAAATTTTAATGTTTTCTTTTCACTGGAGATTGTCACAGACTTAATTCAGGATGAGTGCTGAGAATTTTGCTTTATATGCAAGTTCACTTTGTCCTTCTACAGTGTTTCTCGCTGCTTTGCAGATGTTTCTGTATGTGATTATAGAAGTAGGGAGAAACATATCAAAGAGATAAGGACACTATTTCATTTTTTGGGGGCTGACTATCTAAAATAAGAGCATCAGTTTGCAATTAAATATGTAATTCAGTGTGTATTCCCAAAGGTGATGAGCTATTAAAACTATCAGTTTAGTTGGGACATGTTTGTAAATATGGTTGAGGAGTCCTGACTTTAGCTCTAAAAATATGGTGTTGTAGGTGCTACTTAAACAATTTTTGTCAGTTATGCTCTATGTAACCACTGAATGAGTATGTTGAATTTTCAGTCATTTTACTTCAGCATTATATGCACTCATAGGGCTATGCCTTTGGTCAAAGGTGATGTATTGTCTTCTGACAAAAAATGTGTAATGACCTAACATACAATCACCAAACTGTGGAGAAAATACTCTTTTGAACCTCAATGCCTCCAATCTTTTAAAATATAGGAAACTTATAAATGTTACTAGATAAAAGTGATTGAGATAATTGTGGCTCGATGCCATGAAGTATCAAAGCGTGACTGACTTGATCTCTATGATTTCAGTGGATATTGTTTGTGAATCTCCGTTCCGTTTCCGATGTGAAAACAATCGCTGTATATATAGTCACGAGCTGTGCAACCAGGAGGATGACTGTGGAGATGGAAGTGATGAGAAAGAGGAACACTGTAAGTTAACACAAAATTGAGCAGCAAATTAAGTAATTGTGATGTGCTTAATGCTTCATAATACCAAAGGAAATGTCAAAATTAAACGTAAATTACGAGAATTAGAGCTCAATATTGAGATATTTTGAACTGTGATTATTGGTACTACGTATTCACAGCTCTCCATACAAGTAATAAAAATCTGCAAATATTTGTCTGAAAAGTACAGAATATGTTTTTTGAAACCATTTTGTATTTTGTTAGGAGTAGCAGCTAAATTGTGTCAACTTATTATGAATTCCACTTAAAATAAGCAAGAAGAAAAAGTTTGGCAATATCATTAAATAGGGATGAGATGGATAGCTGGGACTTTTAAAATACCAAATGGGTACTTCTGAAGTTCTCAATAGCGAGATTGAACATAGTAACCATTGTTACCGTGGTACAATTATGCCCATAGTAACAGTGTAGATATTTAGCCCAAACCCTGGAGAAACTCTGTTAATATTCAACAGGTTGTTGCTGTCAGGTAGCTTATGTAGTTCTCATTGACTATGTTCACTTTTGTATTACCAAGTTTAATCTTATTTTTGTTTCTTAATGATACTGTTTGCTGGCTTTATTGTACAACGTTCTTGAAGTTAATAGTTTACTAACATCTCAATAATATCTTGAAGTCTGAAGTAGATATATGAAGTATATCATTAAAGGATATGAACAGATTCGCACTGTTAAAAAGAAAGTTCATTCAGCTATTTTCAAGAAGAATTTACCTTCTGTCTTTATAAAATGGCAGGTCTTTTGTCACTAGAAAACAGAAGGCCTCGGTTATAGTTTAACTTTACTACAGACTTCCAAAGTCACTCTAGTCATTAATTTACCAAATTGCATCAGCTTCCTCATTAGCAATGTGGAATAATGCTGTTGGTATTGTGTAGCTGAAAGTGTTTCTCTTTTCAACTGTAGGTAGGGAGCCAACCCCAAGACCTTGTACAACTGAAGAATTCAAGTGCAGCAATGGAAATTGCATTCCTCTACATTATGTCTGTGACAACTATGATGACTGTGGAGACCATTTTGATGAAATGGGCTGCAGTAAGTAATAATATCAATAGCAGACAAAATTCCAATGCTGTTGAAATAGAAGTTTCTCCCACTGATAACAAGACCTATTTCTTCTTGAAAAGCATACTAAGAAACATTGATTTTAAATTAGTTTGTGCTAGGATTACCCAGTTAACCATGACAATATCTGCTGTTTTCCTTCGTTTGGGGAAACTTATGAGATTCAGTGCTCTCAACAGTCTTTATTAGGCTTGGAGTATTTATGCATCACAAAAAAGGGTTTGATTTTGTTTTGAAATAGGTCACGTTACGGATGCAAGAACATCCGAAATTTAAAACATAATTGCAAGAGGCCAACCTATGGAATTATTACTGGGCAGACTCTGAACTGCTATAGGTTACTCTAGCCCTGTTGAAAACAAAAGTATGTTGAGGTACTTCCATTGTCCTGTTTACAGCCATGACCACAGGATTCTATAAGGAAAGCCAGTCATGGGGCTGAGAGCACTCTCAAATACTCTGCACAACTTTTATTAAGCATGCATTTTAAATTTAACTCCATCCATTTAGGTGCAAAAACTTTGCAGGCAAGAGAGAATACTGTCATGGATTCTGGAAAAAAAAATCCTGACTTTTTATATCAATATATAGACAGCTGCAGGTTGATAATATGGGTGTGTGCTTGCAATTTAAAATTGTAAGGCTTTGATGGCTACAAGTGGAAGTGTGCCAAACGATGCACTGCTGATTTACAACCCAGCATGCTCGCAAAACACAAATAACTCAGAAGCCTATAATGCAGTCCATTTTGAAACAGCTGGTTTCTCTGTTTCACATACCCTCCCAACTGTCTTTAGGTAATATAACCTAATCCAATGGCTTGATGAAAATATAAAAGTATAAAAAAGATGTGAAACAGTGCAAAACAGATGTATTCTGGCAGTCAGTGTTCTACTGTTTGGGCGTCGATATGAATGGGGATCAGATGGTAACATCTGTAGGCTTCTCAAAAACAAATACCTCTGTTACAGAGAAAATAGAATATTTATGTGTGTGTGTACAATGAATTTATGCTCTATGTGTATATGAAATTGAGCTGCTTAAACTTAATTTAATCATCACTGGGATATATATGTAAGCAGGAGAAAATCAGCTTAATGTAATGTCTTTGTCATACAACTGTACTTTTCTCATGCTCTGTCTGTATTATTTATCTTTACTTATATATGAGATTTGAGTTTGAAAGTACTTAGTGTATATGTAGAGTATGTTAGGATCAAGAGAATTCTGTATGTACTTTGAGAAGAGTATATTTTTTTTATCTGTTACAGAGTATCTGTTATCTCTGACATGCCTTTTCCGTTATAGGTATGTTTAAAAAGCAGTGCATTCTATGCAATGACTTGTATTGGCTTCAGTAGGCTTTAGATTAGGTACCGCATGAACAAGCTGTCATCTTCTTTACAGTTTGTGGGACCTGTGTTATGCGTAATAGCAATTGAGACTATTTTTTTTTAGCTGATAAGAAATGACCGGGTAGGAAAGAGGTAGGTTGACAAAGGTACAAGTTAAGAGTGAATTTTCTTAAATAGTTTCTGCAGTTGCTGCAGATTTGTGGCAATGTAACCTGCTATTTCCCTTAAGGAAGGTGAGCCTGGATTGTTACGGCTCTTGTCCTGATCCTGCTCACTTACTTTTAGAGGTTGACAGCGTTTGGACCAGCACTTACCACCCTCTTTAGTTAGTTATGCCCTAGAGAAAAGGTATTTACATTAATTGAGTTTCAGTTAGAAAAAAAAGGAAACTAATATTGCCTATTTGAAAACCATTTTCAAGGATAATAATGGTTAAAATCATGATCCCCCCCCATCACTGTAATTTTTGTTATAATTGTGTAATTTACTTTTTTTTTTCCCCCAGATCCTGGAACAGAACGAACTTGTGCAGAAAATATCTGTGAACATAACTGTACCAATCTGCATGAAGGAGGCTTTATCTGTTCATGTAGGCCAGGGTACAAGGCCAGTGAAAATAACCGAAACTCCTGCGATGGTATTTTCAATCTTCTAAACATTTTCTCACTGATAAGTGCTCAGTGACCTGTAGTTCAGTGACGACCCATTTTTGCATTGTAACAGGATTTTTATACATTAAGCAGATGCTCCCCAAGAACTTTTGCTGCTGAGTCATATTTTCTAACATGCTGGCCTCAGTCAACAAAAAACTAGCTCCATAGTTCAGACTTGTTTGAAGATTTTGGAAGCTGTAGGTACATGTTTTTGTTTTACTGTATGTAGGTTTTTTCTTATATTTGCATTCTGAGGGACAGATATTTGCTGTGTGGGTTTTTTCCTTGTTGAAAAAAAACTTACCGAAGGCTATACTCTTTCTATTCTGCTCCAGACCTGCAGCAAAGATCTAATGTACCATAATTTTTTCCTGGTTATATGCAGATAAAATATGGTTAGGAGTCTACCCAAAAGGCATTTTTTGTGGTCATGCAATGCCGTACCTTCACAGTTACTATTTCAGATGTTTTCATGAGACTGCTCCTCTTTTTCGCTCCCAGAGACTCCTCCCTTTCCTTCCTGCTAATGTTGGTTTTGAGGATTAGGGATCTTTGCTTCAGCATTTCAAGAAGGCTTTGTTCTCAAATCTCAGTGTAAACGTGCCTCATCTTTTGTTTTCCTTGGTGATTTAACACAAAAATGCATGATCAAAAATGCCTCTCTGACAAGCAGTCCGATAAGCAGGAGAGGAGCAATGCAATGCAGTTATTAACAATTAAGACACATTAAACAGTAGATGAGTGCTGACGAGTTCTGTTATCGAACAGCTGCTGATGTTAAAGATCAGTTATTACATCACTGATCTTTGAGAGTATATGGAGAAGGGACAAATCTAACCCTTTGTGGAGTAGAGATGATGAGATTAAGCTCTAGCTATCTTTTCTCTACTTACGTCTAGATATCAATGAGTGCGAAATCTTTGGAACATGCACCCAAGACTGCAAGAATTCCAAAGGAAGCTATGAATGTTTCTGTGCAGATGGCTTCAGGTCTGTGGGTGATCAACAAGGGAAACAATGCGCAGCTGATGGTATGTTAACTGATAGCGAGATTGACCAGTACCTGCAAAGGGCAAGTGTAGTATAGTAACTTAGTGAATATAATCCTCTTTTTTTTTTTCAGGAAAGGGATAATGAAAGCCAAAGATTATTTTGTAGTATAATATTATCTGTGTACTCCACCAATTCCATAATTGGAATAGAAGTGCTTCTAATTGTAAACATGAAAAATAATATCTCTATTTGGATGCCTACCTTCCTTTCTTCTGCAATTTTTGCAAATGAAATCCTACCTCATCCTTGGTTGTCATCAGAAGGAAATTAATGTTGCTTATTCTTGAAGTTTAGGTTTTCTCAACAAAGTAATGCATCAGAAGAAAGTTGCATTAAACTGGTAGAAATCAAAGACAGTTTGATGACAGATTGCCCTTTATTGTTCATGGACTGATGCACACAAACAGAAGGACTTTGGCCAATGTTTAACATCAATCGTTAGGTATTTATCATACCCCACTGCAGTGACTACAGTGTCTGACAGTCATTGAATAGGTAGTTGATTCAGAAAATAATAGCAATAGAATAGTAACATTAAAGAGTTGAAGAAAATAGAAAAAAAGTGGAAATGTAGCAGTATTATATAAAAGACAAAAACAATATTGTGTTTAGAAAAATACTTACACTTTAACAACTCTACGAGATACCTGGTAAATATGTGATGTACCTTTCCAAATTGTAAAATCTTCAGAACAGGATGCCTGTCACCGAAAGGGAGTATTGATGGAGGTTTTGAAACTTAGAAATTATTTTTAATATGAGAAATGATACAAGAAAAACAGGTCTCCAGATGTCGAGTCCAAGGGCTTAATTCAGTAAATATTTACTGTTGAACATGAGACTGGAAGTGCAAAAGGGCATTCGCACCTGAGTTTCTGCCTGGGTGCCTCTTTAATTCCCGTGTCAGAAATTTGGTTCTTTGAAACACTTCTTCACAAGCTCTATTCAGGAAACATCTAGACATCTGAAGTTTTCAGGGCTAAGTGACAGAAGATAACATGATTTTAGCTGATAATAAAATGAAATTTGTTGTACTGAAAGTTCTACTTACGCCTAGAACTCTGCCACTCTTTGTAGTATAAGCTCACAGCTGTCACAAATGAAAAATGAAGGCTTTCCTTGCCTGTGTCTGCTGCAGGACTGATCAACAGCCATTTTCAGAACACACACAGAAAGTTAGGTCCTCTTTTCATGTAATAGAATATATTTTGGAAATGCTGTCAATTTCTACACTGAATTGTACATTCATTAGAAAGTAGAGGTACTTGCCTTTTTCTCCCATAGTTGAGTGTAACTGAGAAGGAAAGGAATTGTGTTAAAATGAACATTTCATAGGAAGTTGTGGATTATTAGCTGGAAAAGGTACTGCTAAATGGGATTTTCCTTACCCAGGAATGCCTTGTCATTTCTCATTGGTTCTATGAGGATGACATTAATGTAGGAGAATTTCTTCAGGAGGTCTAGAATTTAGCTCCATGACTTCCAACTGGGCATTGGCCTTAGCAAAAGACCTGGACAATTAAATTTTCTCACCAGCAAAATGAGCTAGGTGACATCTCAGGTGGCACTGA
The DNA here is from genome assembly GCA_033556795.1 of Tapera naevia. Classification (NCBI taxonomy): domain Eukaryota; kingdom Metazoa; phylum Chordata; class Aves; order Cuculiformes; family Neomorphidae; genus Tapera; species Tapera naevia. The sequence goes on from JAUMJJ010000069.1 coordinate 12,207,009, forward strand.
TACTCCTTGTAGTCAAGTTGTTAGAGTATTGAGACTAATGCCAAATTTACCTCTGACTGGATAGGAGAACATTCATCTGAATGTGGAGACATTAGGATTTAAAAACTTCCAGGTAGAACAACTCAGACAGGTACTCAAGGTACTGGTAATTCATCCATAACTTTCAAAGTTGCTTCCCATACTTTGAGGCAGGGAACTGCATAGTGTATAGTAGCATTCTGGTTTTGAGATGTGAGGTGGTGATATGCCAACACTGTAATGATGAAGAATTTTTAAGGAATTATCCCTTAATTATTGCTACTGCACAGAATCTGTGGTGAAAAGGATAATGCTATCCTCAGTGGTAAGCATTTCCACAATATTTAATGCATTTTGCAAAGCCAAGCGGTTTGAATAGCTCTGAAGCTTTAGAAGTCGCTTTGTTTTCCTTCTGCTTGCTATTCAGACAGAACTTGTGAAACCCATAGGTTAGTTTTGATTAGACATGACTTTAACCTGTTTCTTCTGGAAAGAGGTACATGAAAGTAACATTCATGATTGTTTCCCAGGCAACCCTCCATTGCTACTGTTGCCAGATAACGTGCGAATCCGAAGATACAATATCTCATCAGAACAGTACTCTGACTACATTGATAACCAGGAACGCATCCAAGCTCTGGATTATGATTGGGACCCTGAAGGGATAGGCCTGAGTGAGTATGTGCAGAACATCAATACTTAACCATGCAATGGTTGGTTTAAAAAGAAATATTTCTGCAGCATAAGTTTTTAATTTACGCTGGAATTCAAAATCAAATTAGATTAACTGTCTAGGTCTTGGCTGAATTTGTCCCTCTACTCTACTCATTTGTGGCATCAGTTTTGTTCCTTTTAATGCTTGAATTTAGTTTAGCCAGGTTTTGTTCGTTTTTTCTTTTAGTGTGAGTTCAGCTGTGGAATTGTGGCTCTTTAGGATTATGTGTAGTAGAGGATTGATATAAAAGAACCTCTTCCTTTTCTTCTGCTTCTGCCAGTCCCCAAATCTGGATCAAGTCTTGCAAGAACTAATCCTTATACTAAACAGGAATGGCAAATAGATCCCTATATTAGCTTATATCTTTGCCTCTTTATCAGCTTTCCTTCTTTTGGCTTTTTTAAAGGGCCTCTGTCCTGTGCCATACTTGCTCTTTAGGGTCACAAGACTAAATTACTCTCAAAATCATGTGCAAAGGCTTCAAAGCTAAGACCCTCTACTCTTGAAAATTGTGACACATATTTCTTGATAGCCTAGATCAAGATGGTTTTTGATGTACTTCTTACCTGTGATGAAAAAGTTAAAGATTCACACACTAACACAATGTAATTTAATTGAACATATGACTTTGTATTATTCATAGGTAAATGGATTTGGTATCTTCACATGAAAGCCTCAGAAAGATTAGATGTCTCAAAAATATGGAATAACTAGACATTAAAAATTATTTTTGAAATTTTTTTTTTTGAAGGTATCGTATACTTCAGCATTCTGGGACAAGGTTCTGAGTTTGGAGCCATCAAACGTGCTTATCTGCCCACATTTGACAGCAGTAGGAACAATCCTACAAAGGAAGTTGACTTGAATCTCAAGTACGTTGTTAACCCTGATGGTTTAGCTGTTGACTGGGTTGGAAGGTAAGCACACTGGGAAGCTAGAAAAATGCTGTACAGTGAATGTGTCAAGGATTTGATCAGACAATGTGGAATCCACTTTTTTTTTCTTCTTTATGAACTGTCTCTGAAGATATCTAGTCTCAAGGTAGTTTAGGACAAGTATTAAGCTCTGTTTGCTCAAACAGCAGTTTAATAGGTCAAACGCATGTTACTGACTGCATCATCAGGGTCACAAGAATGACCTTTTATGTCCTAAATCAAAATACAATTGGAAGGTGCTTAAGACCTGGATTGCAGCTTGGTAGCACTTAACTGTGTTTGTGACAACAGAAAAGCTATTGTATGAGTAGACAAAGACTAGGAAAAAGCTTATGTTAGTTTGGGGCCTAATATATAGGTCATGTATAGTCTGTTAGGTCTTGTGTCCTATGAAATACTTACGGAGTTGCTCATACAGTGTGTCACCCTGATTTCCAGAGAAGGATAAAGCTACTGGCTGGCTGAAGTACTTCACTAGCCCAAAAAATTCTGCCAGTCATGATGGGGGGAGAAAAAAGTGGAAAACTCTCTCTCTACTTCCAGCAGGCTTTAAATATGAGATAGCTATATTAAGATCTGAGTTAGCCTTCAGGTTATTTTGCTGTTTGTGCTTTGTGAACTGCAGGCCACTTGCAAAACTAAATATCTCTGAGGGCAGAAGGGAGCATCTAAATTTCTGTTCACAAATCTATGTGGTCATGAAAGCAAGGACAAAGGATATACATTACCAGTATCCTGGCTTGGCTAGCATCTTCAGCTCTTCAAATGTGGTATTACACAGATTCCAGCACAATATTGAAATGTATTTTATAAAAAACATATTTAAGTGTTGCACATCATATAGAAACTGATACACGTGGTTTAAGACACTTAGTCCTTCTGCCTATGCAAAATTTTATTAGTGAGTGCATAATAAAGTGTTTATCTAACATGAAAGAATAATAAAGCCATGATGATCAAGATAAGCAAAATTCAAAGAAGAGTAGGCTGAGGGCCTTGTTTATAAGGACTAAAAGCATTTGCATCTGATGTGGTAACAATGTATTCATTAACATCTCTATCAGAAGACGAGTCTAGAGAGGAGGTGTGGACTAATAAGCTGTATAAATTACATGGTAAATAAAATTTTATCTGTAACAAACCTTATTATTTCCTGGAAAACTGAATCTTTAATGATGCTTGTTAGCCACCTCTGGTGCTTAAAAGTGACAAAGTAAGTTCTCAGTAGTCCTTTAATGGAGATTATTTGACAGGGAACAGAGGCAGCTGCAGAAGCTTTGTTAGAGGAGAAAACTAGTGAGTCAATAGATCACATTTGCTAAACTCACCTATATTTAGGATCTGTATATTCCGGTCTGAAAAAGTTCAGATGTAATTAATGCAACTTTGTTACATAATTTTGTTCAGATTTGATATAACTTTTAGAAGAAAAGTTTTTTGTTTTATTCCTCTCCAAATATAAACTATTTACTTTTGGAATGTTTTGTGTTTTATGTAATTCAGACATCTTTACTGGACTGATGCAGGGACTAATCGCATAGAGGTGGCAAAATTAGATGGACGATACAGAAAATGGCTTATCTTTTCTCTACTGGATCAACCAGCAGCTATTGCTGTCAACCCAAAACGTGGGTAAGTACTACAGAACTTCCCAGAGTTATTTTCAGTGCTATTCAATGCCAAACCTTCCAGCAGTGGTAAACTTTACAGGAAAGACTAAGGGAATGCTTTCTGGAGTCTCCCTTCCTTAATGTTAGAAAATTTGTCTACATGGGAAAGTATTTTAGGATTAGATTTCATATCTGTGCTTGTGTTGGTGACCTTTCTACAATATTGTGTGCCAGCCAAGTTTTGCTGTTACTAGTGACATAGGGAAATTGATGGGAATGTCTCTTTACCAACTCCATGCAATACAGGCATAGCCTCCTTTGCAGTGGACAGCAATGTAAAATACACTGGTTCATTCAACAGCTGTGCTTACTCTATCTTGTAATATGTGATGGATCACCAGATATCACGATATGTGCTTCTCTCACCTGGAGTAAAGCAGTACGGCTCCCTGAAGTCACCTGAGCTCTGCAGCTTTATCGTGACTGATGGATGTTCTGTGTTCACAGTCAGTTTTCTTCCATTGAGAATGAGAGTGTCATTTAAACCACTCTCTCTCCAAATCAGGGCACAAGATGCAGAGATTCTTCTTTTGGTATTTATTTTCTGTACTTGAAACAAGCTTGTTCAGTGATTTCTCTGTGACTTTGCTGGTCACATCTGCAAAACATAGGTTGCTGAACAGCTTTATGTTCCATAACTCGGCTTTTCCATCAAACTCCAAAGGATAGTCATGTTCACCAAATTCTGAACTATATTAAATTCTGGTTGTGTCCTTTCAGGCTCATGTATTGGACAGACTGGGGAAGGCAGCCAAAGATTGAATGTGCCTGGATGGATGGACAACAAAGACAAACTCTGGTCTCTGAAGACCTTGGCTGGCCAACAGGTCTTTCTATTGATTATTTGAACAATGATAGGATCTATTGGAGTGATTCTAAAGAAAACATTATTGAATCCATGAGGCCTGATGGAACAGACAGAACTGTAGTATTACATGGAGGTAAGAACTTATTATACAATTGGTATAATAGTAAACAAAATGTATGCTAACAAGCACTTGGGTTTCACAAGTGGGGCTGGATTCAGGTGCTTTTCAAAGAGTAAAACTTGGTAGTGTATTCTCCTGCTTTGTACAGGGATAAATGGTACACCAGGTTCAGAGCTCCTGATGCCTGGTAACAAGATTCTCTCAGAGTAATTTACATGACCCAAATGGGGGACAATGCGGAAAACTGGCTTGCTTTTTTATGCATATTATTAGTAGTCTGCAGATACAATGGCATGAAGTTATCAGGCATATAAGGATATGTATGTATAGCTACAAATGTCTTAATATTGAAGGATCTGATGATAAATTTAAAGTGAAGAACAGCAGTTTTATTGCTTCTGCTAGAGATTTGCTTGCTGATAGTCACTTGTTTGGTTCTTTTGAGAAGCAGGCAGTCCATACAGCCTTGATGTCTTTGAAGGACATCTATATTGGATAGCTAAAGAACGAGGAGAAGTCTGGAAGAAAGATAAATTTGGAAGTGGAGAAAAGGTGAAAGTCCTGACTGTAAATCCATGGCTTACTCAAGTGCGCATCTATCACCAGCACAGATACAATCAGTCAGGTAGGTCATCAGAATCCTGGTGAGTCTTCCTTGCTACGAGTTCAAAAGTTGGTACTGATATCTTCAAAGAGCTTAGTAGTGTCTTCTAATCACACATCTATTAGTACGTGACAATATTAATTTCTGAAAATGTAAAAATGGAATAGAAGCTGGCAAGTATTTTCTGCATATCAAAGTGAAATCAACTGTAGAATACTACACGCTGCTCTTTAGAGTCTTAGTTCTAAGTTATGACTGCGTCCTTTCTCTTTTCCCCTCCATCATGGAATTGTCATAGAGGTGGCAGCCACAATATGAATTTATCCTGGTATCAAAAAATGCTGGCTATCTAATACTGCCTTCAAAGGGGAAGTTTCAGCTGCTACATATCTACAGTAATCACAGGGCAGGATGTCCAGAGGAAAGTGCAGCATAGCCCTCTTTGAAGTGTTTTAGCTTTCAGAATCAGAAAGCTCTGTGTTGCTTGCGGATGCTGCTCTTGGTGCTACACAGGATCCCAACAACCATAGTCTTCCCTTAAGAATGTAAGAAAAAGCAGAGAGAAGATTTTGATATAAATATGGTATTTGGGCATCAGTTATTTTTAAAAAATGGATCTAGACTTGTTTAGATTTTTGGCGTGTAATACTGATGAGATACTCTACTGACTAGGGAATTTCCCTGTCTTACCTCAGGAATATCCTGCATTGCTTCTTCAACTGTCTTAATCACTTTTTTTTTCCAGTGCCTAATCCTTGTAAAGATGTCTGCAGCCACCTCTGCTTGCTGAGACCAGGGGGGTACACCTGCACTTGTCCTCAAGGGACTCGATTCATAGAAGGCAGCAGCACAGAGTGTGATGCAGGTACAATTATTTTTCAAACTGGAAATGAAAGCAAAAGAAGCTTTTCTTTAGGAATGCAAACGCATTACTGAATTAGAAACATAGAGGAAATAGCTAGATGATGAAGTAAAAGTTGGTAAGTCAGGACATCTGGCTTTTATTCTCTGCCATCACTGATTAGTAGTCACCTTGTGCATTCCATTTAATCTCTTTGCATGTAAGTTGCAAACTGGATATGGATATGTCACTTCAACGAGTCCAGACTCAGCTGCAAAATGGGTCACAGTTTTTTTGTTTTGAATTTCCAAAATATTTTTTTCATTTTTTTTCAAATGCATTGATTTCAGAACTAGTGTATTTCTGACAAATTATGGTTTACAATTATGTTTACAATTCTGAACAAGATGTTGTTGGATCAGTGTAATAGAACGCAACAGAAACTTGAAAAAAAGCTTAGAAACTCACAGTGTGAACAGAGATAACTTCTACATAATTATTATATGCTGGAAAGCCTTTTAGGCACTGGAATTCAATGCTTGGTTGTTGCATTGCAGCAGAGCCCCCACAGTGCTTCCAGGAGTGCCAATGAAATAGAATTGCTCAGCATTACCTGAGAAGAAAGAGCATACCACTGCAGGATTTGTATTTCTTTAGCTGAGAGTCTGCATTCTTAGCTTACAGTGATGTAGGTGGTAACCAGATGTCCTTGTACTTGTCCTTGCAACATATCTCTAATAAATCATGCTTCATATTATTATCTTGCATCTTTTCCATGGTTAATCTTCTCTGAATTCTCTTCTTTTTTTGCATTAAAAGAGAAAATGTCTTTTTTTTTTACACTGCCTTAACTCTAATTTACATTTTCTTAATAATTGTTAATGCTCTTTATTATTGCCACATGATGTGAGCTATGCAAAAGAGGCGCTAATAATATGTTGTAATAGTGAATGAAGGTATACGATACATATTTAAATTAGGGATCAATAACACTTTTGATGCCATTTTCAATTTGATGTTGCTTGCTCTGAGAACACTGCATATATTTTACATATATATGAAATGCCTAGGAATTAAGAAAACTGTGCTTGACCTTCTTTGGAGGAAAAGGAGGAGAGAGCAAATAGGAACTGTCTCTATTCTTTAAACAAATTTCTTAGCCAGTGAACTGTGATTCACATACTGACCAAAAATAGCTTTTGTTTATTTAGTCCTTTCCCCATATTGCAGCTACTGAGAAACACAGCCTGTAAGACCTTTTTGTATCCCATTTATTTGAAGGGAGTTTTACCTGTAAGGAACATTGTAGCAACAAACTTCCTCTATCTCTGGTTGATAAAATTTTATGAAAAAAGTATTATGATCTAACTTATCAGTGTAAGACAGACTGTCAATAGTCCACCTTTAATTTGCAGTCTGTAATGATGTCTAAGATCCAGAGCTTTTGCTAGGTGAACTATACTTTTCTGCCAGCGTGTCTTGAGCTCTTCCTGAAGGCTTGTGCAACTTCAAGAAATTTTTTTTTTTTTTTTTTTCACTTGACTTAGCATTAGAATAATATTCAGCACCTTTGTGGTTCTGTGTTTCTGTGTTTGGGCCAGCTCGTGCAGCACTGCCACATGGGCAACTCGGGCCTCCTGGAGCGCAGCAGAGACACTGGCCTGATGAACAAGTCTTCTGCATTACTTGGTGCCAAACCTGTGCTCTGTACTGACAGAAAACTCTGAGGACTTCAAGTTTTTCTCTCTCTTGCTGTCAGGATGTATAAGTGTTTTGAGGACTCTGCTGTGTGCATATTTCCATGCACTATTTTCTTCATAAGTAAATGCATCACAGTTTGACACCCTCTGTGCAGCTCCCGTCTTGTTGGATGGAAGAATCTGAGCAAAGGAGATAAAGTATTGCTTTCTGAATGGCAACATTTGAGGGGTGATGGTCTGCATTACACAGTTCAAAGAAACTGATGGGACAGAGAGATTTTGAGTTGCCTAATCTTACTTTTACTGAATAAGTCATTATTTTCCAAGAACCGATTTTAACTTCAGTTAACATAAGCTTATGTGGCAGCAAAATAAATACAAGAGCAACAAACAAACAGGTGCTATTAAAACCAAAGCTTCTGAAAAGTAGTCTGTATATTTGCCTGTGCAGGTTTTGTAGAGATGAACAAAATGCTCTATGGAAATATTTCTGTGGTTGTAGATGTCTTGATAATACACATGTGACTTTTGCGTTTTGCAGCTATTGAATCCCCTCCCACAATGCCACCAGCATGCAGGTGCATGTATGGAGGAACATGCTATATAGATGAAAGTGGTCTTCCGAAATGCAAGTAAGTGTGTGGGTTGGTAGGGTAGTCCTGGGTCAGACAGCACTGATTTAGTCTCACAAAATGATTAAACTCTTTGTCATGTGTTGGAAATGCTTCAGATTATGTCATCCATCTGCATTAGTGTATTTGTAACAATCACAGAAGAATGCTTTTATGCATAAAAATATCAGCAAATAAGGAATGTAAATGCACCAGTTTGGAAAAATAAAATCCCATTCAAATGAAACAACCCCCAAAACCAGAAAGCCAGACCTCTGAAGAATCTAGTAAAAGGCTATACCAAAAATTGTAACAATAAACTAATGCTCAGTAAACGTAGCTTGGAACAGCCAGTAGGTGCCACCAATGCTCTGCTGAAACCAAATCTGTGACTTCAGTGACTAGTTTTCTCTTCTGACTCAGCACGTTTTCATTTCCACTTTTAATTCTATGAAGGTGTCAGACAACTGTATATACAGTCAGTAAAATGCCTAATTACTAAGCATGGAATTAAAATCTATGGCACGTAGGTAAACATTACAGAATATAATAATAAAGACGAGCACCTAGGTTTAATAAAAGCCATCGATCCTTCTTACATTTACAGGTGTTCTTATGGCTACACTGGGAATTATTGTGAAATAGGATTGTCAAAGGGAGTGCCTCCTGGAACAAGTAAGCCTCAAGCATATATTAAACTTGATATTTTGAGCTAAAGCAAGTGTTATACCTCACTATGACACCAGTTGAAGGTCAAAGTTCAAATCCTCTGGGCTCTTTTTTACAGTGAACCATGCTTGCTTGAATGTTTGTTTATTCTTCTCTCTTTGATAGCAGCAGTAGCAGTGTTGCTGACCATCATACTAATCATAATAATCGGAGTGTTAGTGGTTGGAGGCTTTTTTAACTACAGACGGACAGGCTCCCTTTTACCTGCGCTTCCCAAACTACCAAGGTATGTTTTGAAGGCTTTTGTAGCTGGAATGTGTGTGTGCTTAAAACATGTTTGTTCCTACATATTGCTGGAAAATCCAGTTTGTTTGCATGTGCCCTTTCTGTTGGAATATGGCAAGTGCAGTGTTGCAGCAATCCCAATGGATTTTTGATTCCAAGGAACATCATAGCTGATCATTATTTTGTGACAAAGGACTATTGTAAAATTCTTCTAAATTAACTTTTAAATAATAAGCAATTTAGAAGACTGATTACCAGATTTGGAACTCGATATTCAGTTCAAAAAGACACAAAAGACCATAGTTACATATATTTTAATTTTTTATAAAACTTTGTCAGAAGGTGATTCTAGTAAAATGATCTTTTTCACATTGAAAGGCTGAACTAATCTGCAATACTGTATTTATCTGTTTAAAAATAATACGAAGCCTGTGTATTAAACTTGTCTGTTTCCAGTGGTCTGAAAAATATAGGTTTTTTGTAGGTTCCTTCTCTCCTGGCAGTCATGCTGTCCAGTGAAAAACAGCTTTGTGAAATATAATTACATGAAATAAATAGACAAAATAAAATATTTCATGTTTTAAATCAAAGGAAGATGAAGAAAAAATATTTGTAATTATTTTAAATTACTTTAAAAAAAGATACCAGAATATGAGGCTTTGAAGTTTTATTAGCTTTAAGCAAATGATGTGTTTTAAAAGGCATAAAGCTGAATCTTCATAGTCTTAACACCAGTTTCACAGTAATAACTCTTAAATCAGTCTAATGAAATAATTGCAATAAGTACTGTTGATGTAGGTATAACTGTTTCCTCACTGGAGGATTACACTGAACTAATCAGATTTATTTATGACTTGATATAGTTAAATTTAGGCAAAATTTTTGTGCAGGACAAAGACTTTGTAAGAAATCTCCAAGCAGCTCACTGGAATTCCCTGTTTCTTGCTTTCTTGAATGGAGATTTTCTGAATCATCAGATAGTGGACAAGTAGAAATTTCAATGCACTGACTTGAACTTAACAGTTCAACAATACTCATATAAGTTATGAGGTCATGTGAGATGAAGATGTCAGGTTTTTTTCTGTGAGGCTTGATTCAGTTTTCATTTCTGCCTTAGTATATGCCTGAGTGCTGCCATTGCTCGATCCCTCTTTAAACTGCTAACTCATACGTTTACTGCAGAGTTAACTCAAGCTGCATCTTAGCTGTTACCCTTAACAAGGGACTTGTCCATATACAGGAATCATTTATGTTTTTTTTTTAAATTGAATCAGTATTTACCTGCTCACTACTTTCACTGCTCCTATTATTTTGAGCCAATATTTCTCATACAAATCTAATTTGCACTTGTTACTGTAATTCTGTATTCAGATTGAGAATTTACTTATATGAAAACAATATCCTGTAGGTGTATCTTCATGATTTGCATGCATAAACATTTTTAAGCATAGGTATTGTTGGAATTTTATCCACAAATTTGTATGCCATTTCAACTGCATTTTTTAAAATCGGTTTCAATGAATTTGAATAACTGAGTAGTTTCATGCATTTGTCTGAAAATCACCACTGAAGTAAGAGTAGTCAAAATGTACGTAAATTTGGGGGAATTGTAATTCATGGAGTTAATTCAATGTCACCTGAGCACACCTAAAGGTAGTTGAGATCATTCTGAATGGGCTAATTTAGGTTAAAAACACTCTTGAACTACTGAACTACTGCAGGAGTACTCCTGGTTCCCTCACTTTCTTCCTTGTAGCCAGTAAAAATTCCAATTAATAATTATGCTTAGAAGAACAACTAGAAGAATCTATTTTGTAAGCTTGCTTTCTTTATAACCTGTTCTCTCTCTTTCCTTTTTTCTTTTTTTCCTCCAGTTTAAGCAGTCTTGTAAAATCTACTGAAAATGGCAATGGGGTAACTTTCAGATCTGGAGCAGATGTGAGTATGGACATAGGAGTCTCTGGCTTTGGAGGAGACTCTGCTATAGACAGAGCAATGCAAATGGTAAGATTTTTTTCCTGAAATAATTATTTTAAGTTATGTTCTTTTTAATGTCATTTTTATCTGGTAGAGGGAAGTCTTTTATGTAAAAAAGATAGTGAGATGATAAATGTGTTCTAGAAAAAGAAGTGATTGAAAATTTCCTGGATTAGATTTTTGTAAATCGAAGGCAAGGACAAATGCAGGCTGTTCTTCAAAATAATGTCACTTTTCTCAGGATGTGTATGGTAGAAATTAAGTTGATTGCCCGCTTGCTTATTTCACCTTATTCATGGAATATACAGAGAATAATCAGGCAAATGAAAGTACTGTAATAAAGAATTTTTTGAGGGCCTTTGTGTTCCACAGAACAGTTTTAAATGTGTGATTTTCAAATCCAGACTGTATGTTAGAAGTTTCAAAGCTAAAACTCAGGACTAACAACAGGATACACCACTTTGCACCACAAATTATAAGCTGGTCATTTTCTTATTTTTGCAAGTTTAACCAAATCACATTTAATATTTTGGGGACGTCATAATATATGACCCTACTTCATCTATGTTGTGATGTGCACATTTGAGAAATAACACATCCTTCAGTTTTTCCTTCGAAAAAATATTCTCCTGTTTATTACAAGAAGTAAAACGTACAAAAGATCTTTACTTATAGAAAACAGATCACAGGTATGTTTTAATAATAAGTACTTGCCACAAAGCCTCCACTGGAAACTCCCTAAACTTTTAAGGTCAAAGATAAATTATAGACTTAACTGACAGTGAGCTAGTACAAAATGAAACAGGTAGTGAAGATAAGCCCATAATAGATGTATATGACCTTTTTCTAGATGAAGAAACACGCTTTTTGTTAAAACTAGGCAGTTTGTGCAATGAAACAACCACACGAACATTTCAGTAAATATTGGAACAATAGCTTTAATCTTGAATGTTACCTCAAATAATTTCATATGTAAAAACCTTCATCGTAATTTCTATTTTCTGGCCTAATATTGACATACTGAAGTCCAACTGATGAAGTTTTTACAAAATTAGTAACAGGTCTGGGTACAGGCTATTCCTACTTATGTGGCATTAATTATCCGTAGGTATTCAGATTATAAGCAAAAAGTTGTATAGTTCACTGGGAAAAAATTCAAAGAGTTTGTTTTATGGCAATGAAGAACTCTGGGATGTGCCTCCTAAAATTTTAACACCACATATGCGTGAGTAGTTGTTCGAGTGATATTCTTCAGTGTGGCTGTTAGAACAATCTGTTGTCCAAGCTGTTAAGTCAATGAGTAAAATAATGGATGGTAAACTAAAGTTATGATTTTAACAGATGCTAGATTTTGTCCAAGCCTGTATGAAAGTAAACATGCATCATTCAGTGAGATGAAGCATTGGACTATAAATTAATTCCTAAGAATATGGTTGTGTTTATTGCAGTGCTTTTGTTTTGGTTTTTTTCTTCATAGAATGAAAACTTTGCAGTGGAGTCAGCAAAACAGCCGATCACATTTGAAAATCCAATGTATGCCACCAGAGATGGTGGAACCAGCACAACCGCTGCAGTTACAGTTACAGTCGTTCGGCCAACACATGTAAGAGAATCTTAAATTTCACTCTCATCTTTCTTTTTCCTTTAGGACCTTCTTTTCTTTGAATAAACATTGATTTTCGTTTTTCTCCTACAGGTAGCAGCAGCTGGTAGTGAGGAAAACGAAAATTTTGAAAATCCTGTATATGCCTCTGAGATATCTGCTAGTCCGAAGGAACCCACTCAGAGTACAGATGCACCTCAGGTAGGACACAGAAATGCTTTGAGGCTACTTTGGTTTATGCTCCAAATCAGGGAAACTGAATTGTTAGGGAAGCTGCAGTACAGTTTCAATTCTTTTTAAATAATAACATGGAGTTGGCACATAATCTGCATCAAGTCAAACTAACTGGACCAGATTTACAAGATTTACAAGAGCTGGTCAGGAACAGCTTGATAAGAGAAAAGCAGTACAAGCACAAAATTTCCAGAGGACACAGTAAGGATCTATTTGGATTAAACCCCCTCTTCTTCCTGGCTCATCCAGTTATTTTGAAGTGAGCAGAGAATTTCCTTTCACTGTTTGTTTCTCTTCATTTAGAGGGCAGATACTAGTCCGAAAATTTTAATGTAACTCCTGTGAATTATCATTGCTCCCCAGCTTTCTGCTGATGACAACTAAGGCTTCACTTCAGACTTCAAACAATTATTTGTAAACCCCTAATGAATTTTACTTTAATAGAAGCAACAGAGTGTTGCTTTTTTCTCTCTTCTCCTCCCCCCCAAAATAGGAAAAGAAAACCCAAGAAAAAAAATGGGTTTAAAGCAGTGATAATCCAGGTGGAGTTGATACAGAAAATTTAAACAAGATATTTAGTCAGTGTAGCATCATCTCTTTTTTTCACATTTATTTGCCATTTTATCCATATTAAAAGTGCTATCAAGGACATATAAGATTCTTGTTCTATGTGTTCTTGCAGAACATTTTAACAATCAAGATCAAAGTATTGTCTCATCTAGATTAGTCACAATTCATAGAAGATATGTTTTTATGTCTTAAAACCTGTCTGAATGAGTTATGGTAGCTTGTTTACGGAACTATTTTCAGACATTGTGCACTAAAAAGCACTTATGATGAGCTTTGAAATGACAGATCTGTCAACCTGTTTTTGTGGTTCCATGTCCCTCAGTAATTTCTCTTGTATTGTTTTCAAGACCATTTTTCTCCCCTTTGACCTATTTGTCTGGATTGATAGAGTTCTGTGAATTAATTTAGGCACTTTTATTGCCTTCTGGCCTAGCCTGTTGAATACTGTTTTAGGTAAAACAAACATAAGTGGTTATCTAAGAGGAAAGGAAGTTTGGTTTCATGCTTGGAATTGCAACTTGGTAATGTAAGAACATCCAGCCAAAATCATTGGTTTAGCAGTTAGTGCAAGTGAAATCCGACAACAGTGGTATCAGTTTCCAGAGAAGTTGTGAGAAAATCGGTAAAGTTGTAATAATTTTTATGTTTCAGGAATCAAAGTGGAGTTTCTTCAAGAGAAAAGTGAAACAAAATACTAATTTTGAAAACCCGATATATGCAGAGGTATTGCTTGATATTGCATTAATCAATTTTTCAGCTAATATACTGGTGGACTTTGTTCTTGCTTTTATAAGATAAAGGTTGTGAGTAGATTCTACTGCTAAGTGAAGCTGCTCAAAAATTCCAGTGCAGATCAAAGTCGGACTGAACTGATTTTGAGAAAAGTTATAGAGTCTTGTGCAGAATGAGATGTTCAGCAGGCATTCAGCTCAAGCAGCACAGCTGCATTGCCCACGTCCCTACTTTCCCATCCCAATCACTGCAACCTGCTCCTGTTCTGTGATCTCAGATGGTGGTTTCAGCTTGCTGGTGCATCCTGGTACAGCTCAGGGACCCAGCACCAGTGTAGGCTATTACACTGCACTAGGAGTGAAGTGCCTATTTCTGCCTTCTCAGTTGCCTCTTCAGCACTGCACAAAAAAATCAGTCACTCTGTATGCTGCAGCCCTGCTTCTGTATCAGCCTATTTTTTGCATCCATACGTTTGGGTGAGACAGTTCTATTAAGATGATGAGGCAGCAGGTAGTATGGAGCTGGAGGAATTCTCCCCTGGCTTGGGTATGAAGGTTAGGAGTTCTACTAAATTGAGCCAGTAATTCCAGCCCTTTTCATCTTGCTGTTTAAAATTTACAGGTGACCTAATTGGCTTAAGAACCTTAGTTTCACAGTGAGGTGGCTGGAACTAGCTGCCTTTTGTGACTGATTTAAGTTTCTAATGCTTGAACAAGGAGGGAGAGAGAGTTCAGGAAGCCAGGGACTCATTTCCCCAACACATAATAAATGTGGTAATTTACAAAGGGTTGTAGTGCCAACGTTATCTACACTGAAGTATGTGTATACAGAGATGTGAAGCTAATTCTGGCATTAAGCATTAAAATAGAAGTCTCAGTGTGTGGAATAAGTTTTTTGTAGTGTATTTACTCAGCTGTACCATCTGAGATGAAATTAGCATTCAATTTTGTTACAGGCAGCGATTTGCAGAAATAACTTATACCACGACTTTAGCAAAATTCTTGGATATCTATTTAATATTTCTGAAAGTTAAGGTTGGATATTTTGTACATTTGAAGGTAAATTTGGAATTTATGATTACTGTTTCAGATGGAAAAGGACCAGCAACAGGACACAGAAAAAGTCCCTAGTCCTTCTCCTTCGCTGCTTCCCAAGATTACTCTGAAGAGAGACCAACCATTAGCTTATACAGCAACAGAGGACACATTTAAAGACACCGCCAGTCTCGTTAAAGAGGATTCTGTAGTATAACTCTGTAGTATAATTTAGGGAAAATTAGACACATCCATTTGCACATATATTTTTTATAAACAGAAGAGTAAGGTTCACATTCAAATGCTTTATAAAAATACATACATCTCTTAGCCAATGGCTAGATGTATGTTGAAACTATGCCTTGTTTTTTGACAAATGCCAATTTCTATTTTTATGAACAATTTTCATGATGTACTATATGTATATCTTTGCACTGAAGCTGTCTGAAAGTAATGTTATAAATATATTGTACATTTGTAAATTTTTGAAAGATTATCTTGTTCAATGATGTTGCTAGTAGAAATTTGTGTGAAATTGGTTGTATCTTTAGGCATAAATGCATTACATAAATGCTTAAACTAAAAAAGAACCAAACAAGGCAAACATAGGAGCATCACTATTTACGGGATCTTTAGAGTATATGTTTATAACAGCACCTTTTAAAAGTTCAAATGGTGCTCTGGGCATCTTTACCACCTATTTTATATACTACTGATGTAAAAATGGGTGTTTCTGTTTATCTTGTGTCAAATAAAAGATGGAAGAGTCAATGCAGCATCATTATGCTGAACAGTTACCTGCGCAAAATGCCGTTCTTGCAATATTGTAACTGCCTGAGATAAAATAATTTCTTCTAAATCCATAAGACACGTAATTTTTATCTAGGTTCCAGTTAATGCCATTCCATTAATAGTGTTCTTAAAAAGAGCTGATAGATTTTAGTGTCATGAGTACTTAATTTAATGAGATTTTCTCCTGCTTATCAATGGAATAGCTCTGTTCTCTGCTGGATTTTTGAAGTAATTTGTACTACTAAATGAAGTAGCTAGATTTCCTTAACAGCTTATTTCTAAACAGCAAAATACAAAAGATATTGGTTCATTTAAGAAATTATTCAGGTTTTTTAAAGTGAAAAATTAATTTTATTGACTATTTATTTCCTGAGGTGGACATGAATAGAAAGGGAAACAATTTCTATTAATGCAGTCTTTGTATAACCTTCCATCCGAAAATACTATACCTCTTATTTGCTTTTCTATTAATTAGCCGAGGTAGTTTCCATAACATGAACTATTTGAGAAAACATGGAGTACCATTGCAGGAACATATTATTCAGCATTCCTGGGTAGCTACTCATATAATTTAAAATTGTAATCATTGAGACATCTGCTATTTGATTGTTTTATATCTGAGTTCTCAAAATATATACTATTTCTATTAGAATGTTTATAATTACTTTTTAAATGTACTTTGATTAGAAAACAACTGGAAAATGATGCTGCTGAATAAATCTAATAAATGTATTATTTTATCACATCCTTATTCCATAATTTGTGTCAAGGCTCTCTGTACTTTTATCAGCTGCGGAGACTTCGGTGCACTCTGAGATGCACTTTTTAGATAAAGTCAAATAAGAATAGTGTTTACTGCTTCACACAACTGTCTAAAGTTCTCGATGTAACATCACTGAGGTTATATCACTGTGTGAAAACTGCTCTATTGCACACATTAAACAAGCCTTGAAGCATGAAACATTGTTTATTGTAAAAGACTGACTTGAGGTAGCATGGGCACAAGTGATTAAAACCTTAGTTCAATTAACTGTCATACCTAAGTGATTTAATGAAGAAATTTCCTTAGAATCTAGATCACAGCATACACACTTGTAAGGCTGTAAGGTAAAGGATTTCTTTAAAAGACAGGTCACTGTTCTTAAGGAAAGAGTTCACTTTTTTTTTTTTTTAAAGAGAGAAGGCACAGCTAATATTTCCACAAGAGTCGCCTCCAGGTGGGTACCTCTAGAAAAAGTAGCTTCACTTTTGTGAATAGTCCTTGTCAACAGCAATACTAAGAACCACTTTTGGAAAAAAAATGCTAATATGCCATCTGTGTATCAGAGAGACTTTTTTTCCCCTGTAAGAATTTTAACTTTTCAGATGCAGAAGAAAACCATCCTTGAGATAGGTAGGTAGTATGGGGATTTGATTGTTTAACATATGTGGTGATTCCTGAGCATCAACTGGGCCTCTTCCTCTAGTAGCTTACCACAGTGTGTCCTGATTATGTAAAACTTAATTTTTGGTACTTTGTTCAACAGAAGCTTTAGTTTCTGTTCCTAAATTCACTATTTTAAATTATACTCTTTTTCCCTTGGGAGGGTAGTCCCTGCTTGGATACTTGAATTCTGGACTTGTTCTGTCTCAAAGAAGGCTGAGTTTTAGAGATTTTAGCACCTCTCTGTACTCTGCTGCTATGCAGCTGATAAATTATATACCATTAAATTTTTTCACTTACATTCTTTTCACAGCTGTCAAGCCAGATAAAACTATACCTCTGCAAGTATTTATCATGAAATTAAGTAAAATAAATTATTCTTGAGGCCTTTTGCCAGAGAATAGAACCTCAGTGAAATAGTTCAAAGTTACTAAACACTTCAATACATTCTGTCCCTTTCTTGTGCACAGAACACACATACACACATATATCCCTCATCTCACTCACACACAAAAAGTGCTGAAACTCCTTTGCATACATTTGGAGTTCTGACCTGCATGTGGTATTTTTTTGTAAGCTGAATTGAATTGCACATTAATGATTAATCACCAGTGCAGTTCGTTAGCAAATAAAACCTTTACCCCTCAATTTTAATATCTCTAGGAACATCAGTTGTGAGTCTGGCTAGCAGCTTAACAGATAGAAATAGGTACAAGATAGATGCACAGTAATCTCAACTAACATTTTACCATTCTGAACACACTCTATCCACAGTCAAAACAGCTTTCAATAGATACACTAACGACCTGTTTCATCTAAAGAGTGGAATAATTATTCCTTTAACTTGTGAAGCACACTAAAGATCAAAGAAATGTGAATGCATTTTTTTTAACATTGTCCTCCTAAAATGAATGAATACTAGGAAGAAAGTTAAAGTTTGGATACTCTGCATAGTAACAGAGTACAATGTAGGTTTGTTTTTCCCTGTAATTGTATATCTATAAAATAGCTTGTGTTTATCTCTACACGGTTGAATAATCAAGTGATTAAATGTGGTCAGATACTGCAGTTGTAATTTTTGGAATACGTTGCAATAGCTGGGCTTTGTTATTATTTGATTTCATGTCTCGTGTTCAGAGGCTTATGAAGTTTAGCAACTCCTAAATACAGCCATGAGTAACCATCCCAAGAAATAGACGAATAAATCTGACTTAATACAGTCTGTAAGGTACATATATAAGATATATGTACTGAAAAGCCATTGTTTTATTTCAAGTTCACTAGCAGGCTATAGGTTGATGAATTCTACTTGAAAAACTGATTATTTTAGTGATTTTCTTTTTTTTTTATTGCATGAGTAGTATTGACCAGCTTTGTAGGTGAATATTTTAGTAATGCACATCCTATAGAGGTATCATTTTTAAGCATAAAAAATGACCTTCAAAACAATGCTACCTTTACAAGCCAATCTGCAAACTCTGAAATTCCAGGTAAGGAGGGGTCAGGGGTTGGAGAAAGTGTCTTCTGAAAGGTGGTAACTGGTAACGAAGAGGTCTGGTTCTGACAGGATTGATATTTAGTTCTGCAGAGCTGTTGTTGGTTTAATACTAAATGTTAATTAGGACTCCAGGAACTGATCTCCCACTGACTGCTGGAGCTGGAAATGTCATACGCAGCAGCATGTCAGATAAATAGCTTGGGGCACAGGAGAGGAACAACCAAAAGAACTTTGCATCCCATCCAGCTCTGTATCGTGTCCTGGGGTACTTTGCTATCAGGGCATGTTCCATGCATTTTATGACATTAGAAATATCAGAGTCACACAGTCTTTTCACTGATGATCTTTGAGCTTTTGTATCTGCAAAGATGAACATAAACTTGAGAGCATTTAGATGCAATATTCTCAGTAAGAGGATTCTTTATATTCAAAGGATTGGCTACAGTTTCAGGCTTGCTTTAAACTGCTGGTTCAAATACTGAGACCAGCATAGCTACAGCAGAGCGGAGACCAGCAAGGCTGCAGAACACTCAAGAGCCCAGCAAGCAGAAAGCTCCCAGGCCTACATAATGAGCCAGGTATTCCCTACAGCAAATAAGTGCAGCACGATACAGCACAACTCAAATAAACTTAGAATATGGTCATAGCAATTAATTCCCCCTGGGCATTCTATTTCTAAGTATGGAGGGACTAAAGATGGTAGCATGACATCCCATCTCACCAGCCTTATATGGGAACTAATGTCACAGGCAGCATCTAACACATACATGGTCCAGAACAGTCAGCAATGGGCCCTTGATAAATGTTAATGAAGTCCAGCAAATGTTCACAGAATCGCAGATTGTTTGATGTCGGAAGGGACCTTTGGTCCAACCTCCGCCTGGGTTGCATGTAGCAGGCTGCCCAGGACCATTTCCAGAGAGCTTTTGAATATCTCCAATGTTGGAGACTGCACAACCTCCTGGGCAACCTGTGCCAGTGCTCAGTCACCTTCACAGTAAAAATGTGTTTGCTGATGTTCAACAGGATCATCCTGTGTTTCAGTGTGAGCCCACTGCCTTGTATCCTGTCCCTGGACACCACTGAAGAGAGCTTGGCTCTGTTATCTTCACAGCCTTGCTTCAGGTATTTATATATATTGATAATACCCCCCACCCCCCACCCCCCAGCTTTCAGTCTCTTTTCTGCTTACATTCAACAAAGTATTTTTATCCATAGGAGTCTCTGATCTCAGGAGTCAGTTGTTCCAAAGTCTTAACAGGTCTCTCTCAATGACATCTGAATTAACTACTCCTGCCTTAAAGAAACCATGCTCAATAATGCTTACTTTCACTCCAAAATGCTGCATCTCTATCCTAGAAGAAAAAGAACAGTGACCGTCTATGACCATCCAATCACAGCATAACCATTAAACATAAATAAGTTGAACATCTGGCACATAAATGAATATTTGAGACTTTGATTCTTATCTTCAAATTTCAGAATATTTTTGATATGTTCAAATTAGCTTTATAGGAGTGTACATGTCCTGTGAAAGTGCAGCAGGCAGTTAACTGAAGGGGGGGTGCGGGGAACACTGTCAGGTAGATTCACGGTTTTCTGGTTTCTGTTGGACTGATGCAAAGGATGGAACAGCTACCTGCATCTTAGCTATGTATTATCAAACTAAAATTTTTGACTATTTCACATATTGTTGCATCATCTCAGCTCCCAGGAGGAACAAATTATTAAAGTGCCTGGGAAAGAGTAAAAGTGAGCAAAATTTTTCAATTGGATTAGAATTTTATTCTCCATTGGATGGTTAAATGGCTATGATTAAACAATTAAATGTTATTGCTATAAGATCTAGTGTGTTTTCTGGTAGCATGGTTCCCTCTGTGTAATTTTGAGTTGTAGTTTCATTCCCTTGGGATGAAAATAACCTCTTTGTCTTACTGAGAAACTCAAGAGAGCCAGGCAACTATGTTCCAAAATGTGCAAAAGAATGGACCATGTGTACATTGGCCATTAGTTTATATTATATTCCATTGGGACATACACTTTTTTTATATAAGGATTCAGAACGGATTGCAACCAACTTTTCTGGTCCTTGTGAAGACTTGACTCGCTGGGCTAGGTCTCAACCTTCTCAAGGCAGTACAACACAACTGGCTCAGCTTAATTTTCAGAAGTTACAAGTACCTTTGGAAATGTGTTTGCTGCCTGGAATCACCCAGCTCTAATGTTGTGGAGCATTAGAGTAAAATAAAATGTGTTGTAACTGGGAAAATACTACTAAATACAACTTGCCCAGGGAACTCTGGTTGTCTGATCAAGCTATATTTTTTATTTACTTTTGTGTATGCAGTAGGGTCACATGCCCAAAAGCTGCACACTAGCCACAATATGAAGGTTTCCCAGTGCAGTTTCCTGGTGGGTCTGTTTGTAGTACTGGAGACTGAAATCCCAAACAAGTGACCAACATCCTCTTATTTTCATTGCCCACTTTAGGCAAGATTTCCACAGAGAAAATAAGAGAGCCAAACACACAGTCATACCTCCTTAGTACCTCTGGTGTCTGTTCTTGGATTCATGCATATATTTCTAGCTACTCACCGTAAGTTGTCAGAGAATGCTTCCATGCCCCATCTGGACAGGCTGTAGCCCCCCCCTACAAAAGCCATAAGGCCTTTGGCATTAATTAAATTGACTACTCTTCCCTCAGCCTTTTTCAGAAGTGGCAGAAGCTTGAGCGTGATTTCAATCAGTCCCAGCAGACCAACATCCAGCACTGAGCTGAAGTCTTCGATCCTTAGCCAGTCAGTGGGTGCTACAGGTGCTGTTCCTTCAGCATTGCTCATCAAGCCAAAAAGCCCTAAAAGGATTACAAAACCATTTATTTCAGTATGGGGCAATATCTTACCCTAGAGTTTCATATGTAGCATTGGGAACAAAGCACACATTCTGCAAAAACAGTGAGATGAATACTCTTGTATGGGGTTTGCTTGTAAGATCTACTCTGTACACCTGGCAAAATTTGTTGAAGGCCTTAGCCAATGACTCTAAGTTATTAAAGAAATACTACTTTGTTTGGAGATATGGACTGCCATACCGGGCTTTATTATCCGGATCCACTCAAGTATGTTGGCTCCTAATATACACTTAAATTCTTATGAAATTTGAATACTCTACATAAAAGTGGAGAGACTAATTTTTCTGAGTTGGGGTGTAAAGGTCTGAACCAGATATGTTGAGTAAGTCAATGCTTCTAAAAATATTAGCTTAACCCTGTGTATTGATAATACTACTTTACTACCTTATAAATTACCTGAGGAACTTCAGATAAATAGTGACGCTTTCAAGAGCTTGCTGAGGACAGCCTGTGACTGAAGGGAGAGGCCGAAAGTCCAGCACTCAACCTCCATAAAGAATTTCTCAGACTGAAGTGACAGCCTTAGCAGTGGTTACCCCGACCAGGAGCGTGTGGCTTTCCACAAGCTGGAAGCAGAAGCCTGCAGAGGAGGTAAGTGCTAATAATTATGTTGTCTTTGCCAGTTACTGCATTCAAGAATGGTGTGGAAACCTCATGATGAGGCCAGTAGTGTTCTACAAGCTTTGAAGAGAAAGTCCTACTGGTAGAAGATTCCTGTTTTTCTGTTTTAGTTAGTTAATTTGTTAACAAAGCTACTGAATATTTGCTATAACTGTGTTGTTGCTGGTAGTTGCAGTGCTGTGATCCCCTTTGGCAGCCCTTAACAATGTCTAGGCTCAGCTGTCAGTGGTGAGAAAGAAACGAATTGCCATGGTTGAATGTATTTACCACACAGATCTTTCTATCGCCTATTTCCAAAACCAACACTTAAGTCTTTTTAATTCCACTTATAGGCACCCAAGGACAAACTCTTCCTATTTTAGAAATGTGCTCAGAGGTGTATGATGGGAGTAGTGAGAGATACCTATGTAACATATATCTAAGAAAACTTGCTGAAATGGAAAGTGTTTGTTTCAGTCAGTGCAGTTGTTGTTGTGTCCATTACAAAAGTTGGACTTATTCAGCCATGCAAAAACTCTCTGCTGCTTAGTACAGGAGGGCTGAAGAAGCCCTGCCCCAGCCATTTCTAATTGGGTAGACTGGTTTTATTGTCAAGACAGCTCTTTCTGAGATTCTTTAACTACACCAAAAAGAGTCTGAAAAACACACCCGGGAATGTCTCATTTTAATAAACCGAGATTCAATTTTTATGGACCTTGTTGGAGAAAGAAAGGTGAGCCCCAAAACCATTGCTGGAGAGAATCTCTTTGAACTGAGAAATGATAGAACTCATGAATTAATGCGTTTCACCAGTAAGACAAAAAATGCCACTGTGGAGAGTGGAGAGGCAACAGAGTTTCAAGCTAGACCGTATTTGGTTATATTGAATAATTTTTCTGGGAAATTACTTTGCCACTTACCCTTGCCAGCTGTCACAAACAGCACAGCCCTCGCAATGCTGTTGGAGTCAGCCAAGTTCAGGTTCACTGTCTTCAGTGAGAGTGAAGAACAGGACTGTAGCTCCTGGCCTCTTTTTTCTGTGGCACATGCAGCAATGACACAAAATCCCCTTTTGTCAAGCCATTTAGCCAGTGAGTTTCCAAGTCCAGTGTCACAGCCTGTTATGAAGACGTGCTTTCCATTTAGGTTTCCCACTCTGTGACTGTCTCTGATGAGCCAGTAAATGATGAGTGAAAGTACGGAAGCCAAAATTGCTATGTGCAGAGAGTCTGAAAGTGACAGCTACAAGCAAAGAAGTTAATGATCTAGAAATGCAATGAGGCAAACCTGCTCAGCCAACCCTCCACCTTCCTCTGACATAATTCCCGCAAGGGGCTTTGTTTCTAGTTGCGGCCCTTCCAGCTCCCTGTAGGTTAAGGGAGAGCAGGGCTGGAAGCTTTGGCACAATGTGATCGACATCCATGAATAATACGTGCCCTGGCAAAACCTTCCCTATCCTCCTTTTCAACAGATTTCCACTGTTTTCAAACTGCTGACCAGTCTTTCTAGTCAGCCCTGTCCTTTCAGGATGTTTCAGAGTGAAAGGAATGACTGTGTCAGTTCTCACAGTAGTGTCTGGATTTTTTTTGTGGGCATTGGTGATTATTTGTGCTGATACTTGAAAGAAGAATTACCCTGGGAAAAAGGATGATTCTCTTTGACCACCTATACAGTGCCACCCAGGCTGGTCTTCTAATCTGTAGCATGGAAGCAGAGTGACTCCAAGAACAACTGGAAGCACCTAAGCTGTAGTGGTTGTGTGATGCCTGGTATGTTGTGTGACTCATGTAGTGTGATGGTGAGTGATCTGCTCTCTGCCCCTTAGCAAGATAGGCTTTGGGGCAGTGCCCGAGTCTTCTGTATCTTTGCTTGTTGCCTTGTTTAGCACTGATACAATAAATCCTGCTGTGCTGAGTGTAGAGAGTGTATTTGTATAAAGAAATGGGGAAATGCATAGAGGTGCTGCCCTCAAAAAGCACAGAGAGAACACTACGTTTCCCTAAATCTGGTGGGGAGGATATTGTTTGCTTATTACAAAAATTTTTAGTAAATGTAAGAATACAGTTCTTGTCTTCTAAAATCTTCATGATTTAATACTGGTATTCTCTTTCTGGTTTTGGCTTGTGCAATATAAAATAATTAATGAAAGCAAATATTTATGGGAAGGCTGGTAAGCATGTTCCAGACATCGTGTTAAAGAGAAACTTTTTCACAGGTGCTAAGTAGTCACCTAGGCTCTAGTTACCTACATGGGTATAGAGGTGCAGACATCTGGCCTTTGGAATGTGATTGCATCCAAAGAATGCTACTTTAAAAAAAAGGAATTTGTGATTATTTTATATCCTGAAAGTACTTACAGAGGAAGAGGTCTTTGTTCTCTAATTCATAGCTGTCTGAAATTAAGCATTAATTTGGCTGATTTTTGTGTAACATCCTCGTTGTCTTAAGACAAGAATATTAAAGGAAGTCCAGTGTGTTAGGCCTGGTTGCTTTTGTTCTTTTCCCTGCTGAGTTAGTGGAGTTATTTGGATTTATTCTGATTCTAAATTTTGCTGCCACCTTACCAAGCAGGAATGGAAGGAATCTTAGAGTCTGATAGCGAATGAATGTTGGACTCTCATTAAATAATTAAATCAGTCACATAGCTGATAAATTATAACAAGTAGGAATGAATATAATTGTTAAAGGTTGGATTTGATGACCTTAAAGGTCTTTACCAACCTAAACAATTCTATGATGGCAATTCTACAATGACAACACTCATTGCCACTTAATGATCTTATTTTACACAGTTGAGTGTCTCAGTAGCCATCAATAAAGATTTCTGAGATATTGATTAATGCTCTCTGATTTTAAAATGTTAAGCAAATATATACAGATAGGTTTGTTTCTCCTTATATTGCAATCTACAGGGAGAGTCCTGCTGAATTTCAGGGCTGTTAGATTGGTTGCTGGGCTGTGCTGGGTATTTTAGCAGCCAATCTCACTGTTGTTTTGAGGCTGATGTAGCTGGCTCTCTAGTTCAGGTACCTCACTGAGATATTTGGCTTTTCTGCTGTGAATGTCCCCGTTAGATCTGACAAAGATTAGAGTGCTCCTGAATGTGTGCACTTTGGAATCACCTTTGCAATATTTCACCAAGTTGGTGACACATTTTCTGAGACAACTCACAGAGTGTGCTGTGACAAAGTGCCACTAAAACTGTGTTAAAGGGCTCAAGCTAATTCAGGTTTCTGTGCTATAAAATAAAGTCCGAAAACAGGATGTTGCAGCAGCTGATCATAGATAAGCCCGGTCCATTTGCAATGACGTGCCAGACAATGACATTTCCTTTGACACAAAAAGAGAAGAGCTGCTACCATCAGGCTCTTGTTGACCCACACCAATAAATCTGAGCGAGGTACTTAGCAAGCTACTGCTGTGATGTGTCATTTTAGGACTCAATTCACCTTATTGGCAATGCAAAAGTAAACGAAATAATTAGAGATTTGGGGACAAGATTAACCTAACTGGAAACAGGTGGTGTAAATCACACCATTCTTCCCTGACTACTCTGTAGGGAGGAAGCAGCAGGCAGTGAGCTCACACTACTGGAAAGCAGGTTAAATTTGATACTAGGCTCTGTGAAGAAGCCCTGGACTTTCTGGCCAGGATGCCAACTTGACCTCTCTAAGAGAAACACCTGGGACTGCACTAGTTAGTGTTAGTCTCTGTGTTTAGGTAGCAATAATTGACACAGAAGTGCTGAAAGGCAAGGGGCTCTAGGGATGAGAGGTGAGAGGGCAGCACTATATGCGGAGCCTCTGCTGCTCTTCTCTTCCCTATCACCCCTGGGCCCATGTTCCTAAGCCTGTAATCCTTAACCACCTAGCTCACCCTAAGCACCAGTGCACCTTCTCCGATAACACACGGACATTTGATGCTGAGCACCATGGGGGGTTTTGTTCTGCTGGAGACTTTTGCCAGTATTTATTCTGCTAGGTGATGTCATTGCTGCTGGAAGGAGTCTAGGGTCAGAATCAAAGGAAATACTCTTATTTAAATTTTCTTCCAAGAAAATTGCCTAGTTCTGTGAATGTACAATGTTATGCAAAATATTTCTTGTTTGATAATTGTAGAGCACTATAAAAGCCACTTGTCAACCAGGGGCATATCAATTTTGAAATAGCTGTCTGGAGTGGCAAAGAGTGTGTTTCCAGAGAAAATATCAGCATGATATTTCAAAAGTATTGATATATCTTCATAAATATTGAATTCTGACTACTCATGTAGCCAGTAAATAGCTAAAGACAAATCCTATTTTCCATTAAATCTTTGATATTTGCCTGGCAAATTGAGAACTCCTAGGAGGAAGCTTGGCTTCTTGTGCCTAGACAAGTGTCATTATAAAAGCAATTGATTTTAGAGAAAAGCAACATGACTATACCAAGAACCCTTTCAAATGCTTAGATGACTACAAAATACAGCATCCCTCTGATTTCTGCACTAGAGGAAACTGAAGCACATAGACCATATTGAAGGGAGTGTTAATGTTTCACTCGCACAGCAAGTTTGCTTTGGTAGTCATGCCAAAGATGCTCAGGTTGGGGAGAGGTTTGGAATCTGAGTATGCTTTGGATTCCTTCATCAGCCACTGTACTGGTAGTGCAAACCTCCAGAAGCCAGTGCTCTGCAATGAGTCAGCAACCTGCCAGGCATGCTGAGGAAAAACTGCAAGGGATGAAATTTAGAGAATGCAGTTCTTCAGAAACAGCACCCTTATAGCACTCAGTGGAAGATTTAGATATATCAGATAACACTGACAGACCACCCAACAGCTCTCCAGAGTGCAGGAAGTACAGACTTTAATAATCGATCATTCTGCCAGAGCTACAACCCCCTTAGTCTTCCGTTAACAAAAAGAACAAATATGCAGGCACAAACAGATCACATCTTCTGTTTTTACATGAGATATTCCTGCACTAACAGGGCTTTGCACTTTCATTTCATGGAAATTGAGTGGGTTTTTTATGTACAGTGTAAAAATATCAGTCATAATTCAGTTTAGGGGGTCAGCAGAGAACTTAAGTTCTTTATTAGTAAGTCGCCTTAAAAGAAATACATCTCTAAACTGTCCCACTCAGTGTTTTGCAGGAAGGTGTAGTCTGGTTCAACATAGTCTGGTACAATGGGGGCTGATTTCTTGGCATTTTTGTATCTTTCTTTGAATTGCTTGCACTTTAGAATTTTACCACAGCATCAGTAAAAGACCCAGGAAAATGAAACCCTGTCAACTCTTCGGTGACTGGACCAGTAATTAAAAATAAAGGAGGAGAGAAAGATTTCAGATGTTGTGAAGAACATTTCTGAGTCAGCATTTTATTCAGACCCTGGAGGTGCTTAAATAAGCAACAATTGTTAAAGCCACTCTAGAAAGACAGGACCTGCATGTTCTGTTGTCTGTACACTCAAAATAAGTGTTTAATTTGCTCTCTTTGCTATTCTGCAAATTAATGCAATGGGTACTACTCACTATAGCAATAGACATGAGTTTTGTTTTTGTGCCAGTACTCACGTTCTGGGGAGAAATCTGCAAGCTCCGTCTGTAGCTCCAGGTGCTCATGAGTTGCTTTCGCCAGTTATTTCCAGTGTCAGAACGTAGAAACTGCCCAAGTCAAACTCATAACCTTGTGCAGTAAAACCGCATGGTAACAGTTTTTTCTGAAAAATCTCACTGTAAATTTGGGATCTGGTGGTACTTTCTGATTGCTGCACATCAGCTGACAAGCACAGTCCCTCTCCCTTCCTTTGGTAATGGCTTGTGCTGTGATCCTTCTGTCTTAGGGACTTGGTATTAATCTTGTGTATATGCTCCATGCCTGCCTATCCTACACACGTTGTATAAGGATTGCTGGCTATATATAGTAGTCACAGAGCCCGGGGGAGTCAAGGCTCATTAGGGAGAACTAATCTGCTCAACTGGGAAGGACTGATCCGTGCTTTGTCTTGAAACCAGCAGGAGTCTTTTAACTGATCTAACAGGGTTTGGTTCATGCCTCCAGCTTTTCTCCTGCATGTGAACGAGCTCTTCCTGATATTAATTAATCTTTTAAGATACATCCTTGTATGGAAACACTGTCAGGGATGAAATTATATTTTCTAGTTTAGGGACAGCTTCTCAATACTAGAAACTAGTCAATTGCCTGAGTATCTAAATAATGTTTTTTTAAATGCTCCTAGAGAGTTCTCCTAGAGAAGCTGGTGGCTCATGGATTAGACAAACATACTCTTCACTGAGATAAAACTGGCTGTTCCCAGAGGGTTGTGGTGAAAAGAGTTAAATACAGTTGGCAGTGGGTCACAAATGGTGTTCTCCATGGCCCAGTGCTGGGACTGATTCTTTATCAATGATCTGGGTGAGAGGATGTAGTGCATCCTCAGTAAGTTTGCAGACAATACCAAACTGGGCAGGGGTGTTGATCTTCTTCAGGGCAGGAAGGTTCTGCAGAGGGACATGTACAGGCTGGATCGATGTGCTGTGGTCAATTGGATGAGGTTAAACAAGGCCAATAGCTGGGTCCTGCACTTCAGCCACAACAAATCCATGCAACGCTACAGGCTTGGGGAAGAAAAGTTGGAAAGATGCCCAGCAGAAAGACCTGGAAGTGTTGGTTGACAATCAGCTGAATATTAGCCAGAGCAATGATCATGCCACTGTACTCAGCACTGGTGAGGCTATACCTTGAGTACTGTGTTCAGTTTTGGGCCTCTCAGTACAAGGAAGGCATAGAGATGCTGGAGCATGTGCAAAGAAGAGCAATAAAGCTGCTGAAGAGTCTAGAGAACTAGTCTTATGAGGAGTGCTGAGGAACTGTGATTGTTTAGTGTGGAGATGAGCAGGTTAAGGAAGAGCTTATCACCCTCTACAAATACCTGAAAGGAGGTTGTGCTGGTGTGGGTGTTGTTCTCTCCTCCCATGTGGCTTGCAATAGGATAAGAAGAAATGTACTCAAGTTACATCAGGAGAGGTTTAGATTGTATATTAGGAAAAAATATTTTCTGAAAGAGTGGTGAAGCATTGAACAGGCTGCCCAGGGGAGCGGTGGAGTCACCGACCCTGGAGATGTTCAAAAAGCGGGTAAACGGGACAATTCAGGACATGGTTTAGCAGGCACATGGTGTTGGGCTGATAGTTCAACTTGATGATCTTAGAGGTCTTCTCCAACCTTAATGGTTCTATGATTCTATGAAATAAAGGCTCTCATTCTACAGGCTGTGCAAACAAAAGCTCTGAAGTTTCTATGGGAAAAGACTGTAACATACATCTGCTAGGCTGCTTGGCTTTTTGCTACCTGACCCAGAATTTGCAGGGTATTTCTGATCCAGCACTGAGTGTTATTGTGTAAACATATAAGTAGAACTCCTTTTCCCCACTCTTCACACCTCCCTATTCACAGTGCAGTGCTGGATGCTGCAGGAAGTGAGGAGGCTTGTGCAAAGACTGTTTTCAAGAGCAGAATCAATGAATAAGCTTGTTACAAAAACTGATCTGAAACTAACTGAATAAGGAGGAAATTAATACTGGGGAAGCCAAGCAAGGTGGTGAGATGGACCTGGAATTGATCTGCCCCTGTTCAGTTGAGCAGACCCTGACAACGACAGCCCATTTCAAACTGGCTGATGACCCCTGTCTGTCTGCTCCCTGCCAGGATCTGCAGAGTAAGTTCATTCTCTGCTTAGTGGGCAGCTCTTTCTCCTCCAGTTTTCCTCCCTGCTCATTTTAGCTTGGACTGGAAACTGTTGCACTTTTTTTCTGCCATGGTGTTGGTTTTTTGCTGCAGCTTCAGCCCTCTTGGGGCTCTCTCATGCAAGCCTGGCAGACTTGCCTGCTGGGCCTGCCTCGTCGTGTCTAGTCTGATTTGAATGTGGTTGAAATGACCACAAAACAGCACTCTGCCAGTGCAAAAACCTTGTTGTAGGGGAACATTTCTACTACAGTGTTAAATTGGGAGTCCTGCTATGGTAGGTAGCAATCCTTTGCCACACAAATGTAGGAGAGAAAAACATAAAAGGAGTTTATCTTTCTTGACTGCTGATTTTTTTTCTTAGCAAACTGCTTTTGAACTGTAGAAAATAATTAAGAAAATTGGATGAATTTTGCTTAGCATCTCAGAAAACATTGAAATGGCAAATTTTTCCAATACATTCCCTTTTCATAGGGGATGCTCCAACTTGCTCAGGGCACAGCATTTGAGTGAACATAAAGGAAGATAAAATGGATAAGCAAAATTGGAGCTCCATGTGTAGCTTTCCCTTAGAGAGCTTGGCATGAGACAGTCTTTCATGCTGCAGGTCATATGCAGGAAGCAGCATATGACCATCTGATTTCCCATTGACTCCTTAGGTGTATCTCATAATGAGCTCCCTGATTCCTAGGAAGGATGTGGAAATATTACCCTGCTTGAAGGATAACATTGAGAAGTGAAAAGCAAGAAGCTAACGTCATTCCTGCTGGGCAAGTGGAGATTTTGAAGTGCGCCTTTGCGCCTTTGTGTGCTGGCTTTAACAAGCTAACCAAAGCCAGGTCTCATGGGTGCTGTCCCCCAGGATGTTCTGACCTTGTGGAAGCCATGGGTCTTCCCCTGAACAAGTGCCCTCTGGTCCCTAAAACCTTATGTCTAAATACTCACCTGCCTTATACAGCCTTGCGAGCAGGACAGATTTTGATAGCCATAGCAGAGAACACGGTGGTTTGCTCATTTCGAGAAGTCACCAGCTTTTGTTGCTGATGTCTAAGTAAATGAAGCATCTGGTTGCAGGAGAGAAAATGCCATTAGAATCTTGCCCTCCACACACTGAGAAGTAATACATTGAGCAGCGGGTGTTTTTCCTGCACTTCTAATTTAAATAATATATTTACAGCTACTGTGCCCTGTCCCAAACTCTGTTTGTATTTTCCTTTAAATGTTAACCTTCACAGTGCTAGGGTCTTGCAGCAACTAACAGTATACTTGTGGTCTGACAGGGTCTGAAATAAACCAGCTGAACTGTAATTTCTAAATATAAAGGTCAGAGTAGGTGGTGCCATTTCATAGTTTCTTTGTTTGTTTAATCACCTTTGGCTGACTAATCTTGGTGAGCGGAAAAAACTCTAGCTTCTAGAAGAGCTCTAGGTGAAGTGTCACCGGGGCTGTCTGCTAAGTTCAGAGACAAGATACACATCCTCGTGCCTCATACTGTTAGCTCCGCAGGAGCCAAGAATTTCATTGACTGGTGTGGACTGATCTCTTCCTTAGAAAACTAACAGCTCCCACTGATTGGGATAGGGAAGCTACTAGCTCACCAGACAGCTGCATAGCAGCCTTCAGATTAAATGTTAAATAAAGAAAACATCTTTCTGTTACATTCATTGACTGAAAACTGGTTTTAAAATAAAACCTGCTACAGGAATGCCATCAGTATGTCAGTAAGAATAGAGTCAGTTGAGAGATATTCACCTCAGACTTACTCTAAAAGGAATAAGTTTTTTGAGATAACTGAGACACAAATTAATTGACTTTGCTAAACCCTATGCATAAGCTGCACTGAGAAAGGTAGAACTGATGTTTTGCAGGCTCCAAAGAAACTGAACTGAAAACCAGCACTTCTTGGATAACCATAAGGTAACTTCCCCTTTAGCCTGATCATGTCACAGCAAATTCACGAGCACGAGGAAAGTGTTTCATTGCTGAATAGCTTCCACAGCAGTGGGAAATGGGTTCCTGAGTGACACACAGTTACAGACTCGATGTGGGTACTCTGCATTTCTCAAGCACTTTGTCGTGATTAATTTCAGTGGAGCTGGGTCTTAACAGGCACTCGTGTCAAGAATTGAACAAGAGCAGCACCTCTCCACAGGAATTACTAAGCATCTCACAAAACACAGGGCTATTATTTTTATGCCAAAAAAATACTTTCCAGACTTAAACTCTCGCAAGCTCAGAATTTTATTTTTATTAATTAAAAAAACCAGCTTAGCTCTTCGCTCCCTGGATTGCAGATATTGTGTCCCTGTAACTGGATCCACAGTTGATGTATATGCATATCCTTTACAATGGAGTGGTACAGCTGGAGTTCAGAGATCCTTAGGATTTAGCATGCTGACCAGGAAAATGCTTTGCCTAAGCCTTGCAAAGTCCTGTTTGTGGGAAGGGGTGTGAATCCCAGCTAGCTCAATGACTTAGGCACTTTATTTTGTTGTTTCTCCAGTTAGGACTGTACCAAGGAAAGACAACCACATTTTACTTGGCCTCAAATTGAATAGGAGCGATGCTTAAGTAATCAGTATCAAGGAGAGGATTTTCTGCCCTCCTTCCTAGTTTATATCACAAGAGTTCATTTCTCCCGGAGGAAGGCCATGTTTCCGTTTCCTTCTTTGCCTGAGATGGCTGAACTCTTCTTGCCATTGGCCTGGACAGGCACACCCTCTGCTGGGTGAAAAACTGGCTGGATGGCCGAGCCCAGAGGGTGGTGGTAAATGGAGTTAAATCCAGTTGGAGGCCAGTCACAAGTGGTGTTCCCCAGGATTCGGTGCTGGGTCCAGTCCCGTTCAATATCTTTATTAATGACCTGGACAAAGGGATCGAGCGAACCCTTAGCAAGTTTGCAGATGACACCAAGCTGGGTGGCAGCGTTGATCTACTTGAAGGAAGGGAGGCTCTGCAGAGGGATCTGGACAGGCTGGATCAATGGGCTGAGACCAACAGGATGAGGTTTAACAAGACCAAACGCTGAGTCCTGCACTTGGGGCAAAACAACCCCATGCAGCTTTACAGGCTTGGGGAAAAATGGCTGGAGAGCTGCCTGGAAGAGAAGGACCTGGAGGTTTTGGTTGACAGCCAGCTGAATATGAGCCAGCAGTGTGCCCAGGTGGCCAAGAAGGCCAATGGCATCTTGGCTTGTATCAAAAACAGTGTGGCCAGCAGGACAAGGGAGGTTATGTTACCCCTGTACTCAGCACTGGTGAGGCCACACCTCAAGTACTGTGTTCAGTTCTGGGTCCCTCAGCATAAGAAGGACATTGAGGTGCTGGAGCATGTCCAGACAAGGGCAACAAGGCTGGTGAAGGGGCTGGAGAACAAGTCCTACGAGGAACGGCTGAAGGAACTGGGGTTGTTTAGTTTGGAGGAGACTGAGGGGAGACCTCATTGCTGTCTACGGCTGCCTGAAAGCGGGCTGTGGGAGAGGGAGTGTTGATCTTCTCTCTCAAGTGACAGGTGATAGGACAAGGGGAAATGGCCAAAAGTTGCATCAAGGGAGATTCAGACTGGATATTAGGAAGAATTTCTTTACTGAAAGAGTGGTCAGGCACTGTCACAGCTGGCCATGGAGGTGGTACAGTCACCATCTGTGGAGGTGTTTAAAACAAGGATAGATGAGTTTTTAAGGGACATGGTTTAGTGGATGATGGGTGTAGTTGGACGCGATGATCTTGGAGGTCTTTTCCAACTGGAAGATTCTATCATTCTATGAAGGGACTTAAAGCCCTATTCCATATTCTTCAGGGAAATTTTTGTCTTAAGGATCTTTGTGAAGAAGGGAGTCTTCAAGCATTCTCAAACTGAGAACTTTGAAGGTGGAGGAACTGAAAAATCACAGTAATTTCCGAAAGTTTAAAAGTTCCTTTGTTCTTTCTGACTTACACTTTAAAAATGAAATAACTATATATTTTTTTTAATAGTAGCAGGTATTGGAGAAATAGATCTATTTCTTACATGTATAAGCAATATATTTGTATTTCATGTATTGTTTGTACTACGCCAATATAAAGGACAGATCTTATAGAATTGGCCTTGTCTGTGATGGAGGATATATTGGGAAATATTTACTTCGCATGGGAAGCTGCAAGCTCTACTCTGTTCTGCAGCAGTATGAAATCTTGTATAACTGCTGGCATTCTTGAGAGGGGATTCCAAAACAACTTAGCATCCTGCCCAACAATATAATGGGTACATGGGTGGCAGCTTGTTAGGGCATGCTCCATGCACTGAACAACTGGAGAAATGTCCTTGTTAAGACACAACTTGGACAGCTTTTCTTTCTTTTCTGCATCTGTAAAGCTCAAAAAAAGAATATCATTTAGTGACAACCAGGCAAGGTGACTTTTAACTCTTCCTCCCACACTGATCTGGGCAATTTCACTAAAGAATTGGTATTTCTCGTTTTTTCACTTCACACGAGTTTGTAGCATTTTCTGAAGACCAAGTTCCTATCCATAATGACTTTGTAATACAGTTGACCCCAAGAATGGTCTAGTTATCCTTAATTGTGGAACAGTCATGGCAAACGCAAGCCTTGTATGGTTAGAGTACGGGCAACCAGCATTGTCAGTAGCTCAGACTAAACATAGGTATGTAAGAGGCAAAGGTAAAGAGAAATGCTGTAGTTGTAAATGAGTCTTTTATAAGGAAATTGCTTTGTGGAAAGTTGTGAAACACTAGTGAAAGAAGAAATCTGGGGGACAAGAAAGTCCAAGTATCGAAAGATAAGCAGCCCCTGTTCAAGCAGGCTTAGCAAGCATCTGTCAAACTGTTCCTGAATGGCATCATCACCACTGGGGCCAGCAGAAGCAAAGGGGATAGACCCTATCTGAATACTAAATAAACAAACAATAACCACAGAAAACCACATCGAGCACACCGATTATACGATCAGATAAAAGTTCTTCTGTTTAGGAGTTTTCTTGTTTTGACACAAATGTCTGGAAATTGCCTCACCTTTCTGAAAATACTCCTCTCCATACTGCTTTTTAATATCAGGGGGGAGCCTATTCCATATAATCTCCTTCTCTTTCATCATCTTTGCTGGATTCGTTAAAGATGTTTTGAACAGTCCAGGTTGAATGCAACAAACCTTAACTCCAAAAGCTTTCATATCTCTCCTGCAAAGACAGTCCAGTGATTTGATCACATTAGACACTGTTATTAATGCTGTGGGATTTTCTTCTATACTAACACTTTAATTTCTGTCCTTACATGGCACACCAGCACACAAATACTGTGAGTTTTGTTCATGGTTGTGAATTTCCAGCTTGTTTTCCTTGGAAGAAACGGGGATGAACTATCTCACCTGCTTCACAGAGTGAGAATGTGCTTGCGCAGTGACTGTGTGGTAACTGGCATAGTATATTTCACATGATACTTCACCTTGCAATAGCTCATTAGTTATCTGAACTGTCTGCGAGACTGACTGGCTACCTAAATGTAAGTACATAGAGCCATTTTACATGTCTTAGGGAATCTCTCTTGAGCTCTGGCTGATGCTCCAGATTGGTACAGTTCCTTCTGGCCCCATGTCATAATTGTCAACCCTGTTTGAGTGTTCTGGTATGTAAAATGGCAGTATATGTTTAGGCACACAGGTTGCTTCCTGTCTGTGTTACAAAAAGATGCTATGGTGGTTCCCAGGGTTCGTTTGCTGTGTTCTCTGGAACTCTCTAAAATTTGGTATAATTAGGCAAAGACACTTTGAAGAACAAAGTTTAGACAAAAGTTACTACTATGCAATAACTCATAGTATGTTTTTTTCTGCTGTAAATTTCTAGATGCACTTTTAAATTAGGAAAATGAAGTTCGTATTGCAAAGATGTCTCAGTTCCCTTGGGTGGAACTTCCCTTGCAATAAGGCCTCTGTGCACAATAAGGTTAGTTATGGATCTGTTGGAGTACCAACTACGCCACAATAATACTTGAGGACAGCTTGTGTGCCCAACAGACTTTGCGCCTTAGTCTTCAAAAGTGGTATAATCTATGTTGAGGAGAGGCACTTTTAAGAAGAGTTAGTCCTAAGTGTCTAGTGTTTTTCAATTTTATAGCAAACGCCAGGACTGTAAATCAGCTCCTGTTCTGCATGTGCCAGGTTTTTGTTAGTATGTGAGCCTTAAGGAACAAATCAAAGGTCTTTATTCATAATGAGCATTATACCTTAAGCTGTCATTAAATCCTTCCACCCCAAACTTTGAAGGAAAATAGCCTCCACCACTGAATGCTAGGCAACCTCCAATACTGGATACATTTACTATCCTTCCCTTTGCTATTTTTATCAAGGGAAGCATATTTATTGTAACATTTATGAGTCCAATTAAGTTAACTTCAATTGGTTCTCTGAAGTGCTCAATGTCCAACCAGTCTGTAGGAGCTGGTGGCCCCATAATTCCAGCATTATTGACAAGTCCCCAGAGACCTGCAGGAAAATAAAGAAGAAAGTCAGGAAGCATAATATCATCTAATGTGTCAGAATAATTGAACTGGTTGAGACCATAGAAAAATCAATGCAGGACCAAGAGGGCAATGAATATTTGGAGAAACTGCTTGAGAAGGTCCTGCTATGTTCAGCTTTATCCTCAATGTCCAGCTTTTATCACCCTTTGCATAGCATTCCCCATACCACGGCATTTTGGGCAATGGGTGGCATTAGCTTTTTGTGGGAGAAAGGGCAGTATAGGAAGACCAGGTATGGGAAAGAACATCTAGCAAGAAATAGACCTTGTCCTTAGTACAGGTAGAGTGTTCTGCCCTGGTTCTGAGTTGGGTGAGGTGCAAGAAGAGTAAACAACAAAAGAAAAAAATTAAAAGATCCTTCTCAAAGGTTTGAAAACAAGATGGGAACTGTGTGACAGCAGAAGGCTTCACTATTCTTTCTCTCTCCGCTGGTATTTTTGTTGTACCAGAGAACTTATGTCTCACACTGACTGACACACTGAAACTGGAAATGGGAAGGTTTTTTTTTTTTTAAATGAAGAACCAGCTCCAAAAAAACAAGGTGAAGGCAGGGAGAAAGCACTGAACTTAATTTGAGAAACATTTCTGAACCCTTAGGAGTAGAAGGGGAAAACAAAAAATTGTAAAACTAGTTCTCTTGTATGAGCTGTTAGGGTTGTATCAATGAATACCTTTGCTAGCCTGACCTTACTCAGTTTTTCTTGTGTAAAAAAATCACTTTTGGCTTGAAACCAATCAAAGTTTCAATTACAAGCGATTTGGCATATTATAAGCAATTTCATGAAGAGATGAAAGATCAAATGGAGATTGAAATTTAGCATTAAGTATAACTGGTAGTATAGCACATAATAATAGATCAGATTTAAAACTCAGAGTTGGTAGAATCCAGCCATAGGATCTTGGGCCTTTTTAAACTGGACTGCAATACCATTCCTACTGAAATCAATTAGCATCAGTAATAGCAGCAGCTTGTCTTGCACAACTTGTTGGGTCAGAGATATTGGATTTTTCTATTTTTCAGATGATCTGCAAGAAATATTCCAAAATAGTTATATTTGGATTTATTCAGTAGGGTTCCTATGTGATTTTTGCTTTATATAAAATGAGTGATTACTTACTAGTAATTTATTACATATATTCAATATTTAAAATAAAAAACTCTTTAATCTTGTTGAGTGGAATTAATTTCAGTTGTTCCCTAGACGGGTAACACAGCATGAGAGGTGCTGAGCACTCGCCCCATAATGCAGAAATGCATGTGAGTACAAAAAGTCTTAATGAATCTGTCAGGATTCCTGTTGTGAAAATGCGTATCAATAACCCTGACTTTTTGAGAACATTCCCAAATATGTACCTGCCACTAACTAGATGTATGAAACATCTCTCTAAGGAGATCTTCTTCCATGTTTCTGGAAGGTGACATTCACACACACTTGTCAAATGCCAATTAAAATAAGCTCTGAATGTCGAATGTGCTTTTAGGAAAATCTATTGCCTTTTCACTTTTTGTAAGATGTATCCTGGCACTCACCTTCTGACTGAACTTCAGCTTTGACCCATGCAGCCACTTTCTTAACGTTGTCTGAATCTCTCACATCTAACAGCACTGTCTGAAGCTGCTTCGAGGTCACAGCTTTTAGCTCTTTGGCTCCTGTTTCAGTCAGACAGCTGGCAAAAACACGGAATCCTTTTTTATCAAAAACCTTTGCTGCCATATTTCCAAATCCTGTGTCACATCCAGTGATAAATACATATTTTCCAGTGAGATTTGTAACCTTCATCCTGTCTCTTGCTCTCCAAAGCCACCATAGAGAGATGATGCCAAGGAAGAATAAAGCATAGAAAAGCATTTTTACTGAAGTCTTCCGGACACGTTGTCCTGAAACAAAACAAAAAAAAAAGCTAGTTTTTAAGGGATTGCTAATTGATTGACTTTTTTTTCTGTTTTCTTGTGTTGGCCAGCTGCTGGTTTTCAGAGAAGCAGGCACAATTCAGAGAAGCGATCTCCTTGTGCTAAAACAAACAAAAATCCTTCCTTGAGCAGAAATGAGAACTGGAGATAGACTGTAATATGATTACAAAGAATAATGCTTATTAGATTATGGCTGCCAGGTTAGTAAGCTCCCATTGAACGTATCTAGGAGAAAAGCTGACTAGAAAAGAGTAGCAACAATGAAATATTTGCATGGAAACCAGCCAAAATGTCTGAACTTAGTGTAAGTTCGTAGAAAAATCGAAGAGTTAAGACTGGGGCGAGCTGGCAACAAAAGGTCAAGCAAGATCAGCAGGACCCAGAATCTTTCTTGGTACTGTGGACACTTAAGCAATGATAGACAGGAAAAATTGTTTATTTTATTTTGCTAAAACCTTTGGTTGTCAGTGCTGGACTCCGAACAAAGGGGGTAGCAAGTACTGCCTCTTTGCCTCTCAAGAAATAAATTCCCACCAGTGTAGGAGGACTTCACCTGCTGGAGTGAAGCTCAGGCAGCATGAGAACATCAATACCAAAAAATATGTTTGGAAATAGCCCGCGTATCTGGAATTTTACCCAACTGATTTAACAGTGAATATTTAAATCAACTATTGATGACGGATGAATTTCCGCTTATAGAATCATATAATTATCTTGTTGGAAAAGACATCTGAGATCCAAAGTCCAACCGTACTTGTTCCCTTACTAAGCCATGTCCCTAAGAAACTCATCTACCAGTTTTTTAAACACCTCCAGGGATGGTGACTCAACCACCTCCATGGCCAGCTGTGACAGTGCCTGACCACCCTTTCGGTAAAGAAATTCTTCCTAATATCTAGTCTGAACTCCCATGGTGCAACTTATGGCCACTTCCCCTTGTCCTATCACCTGTCACTTGTGAGAAGAGATCAACACTCGCTCTGCCACAGCCCCCTTTCAGGCAGCCATAGACAGTGATGAGGTCTCCCCTGAGCCTCCTCTTCTGCAAGCTAAATAAACCCAGTTTCCTCAGCCACTCCTCATAGGACTTTTTCTCCAAAGTTGCATTTACTATGGCCAAATTCTCTGGCAAAACTTCACTTAAAAATTAATTTCAAACACATGACATGTTCTAAACATGATAATAGGAACAAGACCACTGCTTTTATTTTCTGCATGTAGCATTGCTTTCTGCTCTGACATGGGAGGTTCAATACATCTCCATTTTTATTGCAAGCCCCATGGCAGCACATGGTGGTTGTTTACATATATGTCCGTGCTAGTGAAATAAGGCTTCTTGTGCTGGCTGGGAGTTACCCAGGGTTTTGCAAAAGTTGCAATGCAGAGGTGCTAGTTATTGTTGCTTAACTTTCTCTGTAGCATCAGCGGTGAAGAAAGCATGAAGAAGCGATTAGCTAACTGTTCTCCCTGTCTAGTATTTCCTGGTCCCTTTGCAGACTCAGTGCAGTGGCTGGCTTTTACTGTGACCCTTACTAAAATTACCATTCTCTCCCTCACACCCCTTGCTCTGCCTGGAGTTGCCATATTCCTTCGCCAGAATAACATTTCAGTAAGTCCCTGGCTGTCACATATGAGAGCCAGAGGCCGCATGAAGACCTGCCCTCCTTGGCACTAAGGCACTGTTTCCCTGACAGCCTCCTCTCCCACACCTACCTGTCCCTGGCTTTACCCATGCCAGACAGCTACACCTCGTGTGTGCTCAAGCCTCAGCAGGGTGGCACCCTGAGGGCCAGGGATGAAGAACGTTTGAGAAGAGACCCTCTAAAGAAGAAGGAGACAGAATTATGTTTCAGCATGCCCTACATCAACTATAAAGTAGATATAGAGCATAGCTAGTAAATTAACATAAACAAAACAGAGTTTTGGCCTGCTCTGTAATCTGGTCAATAAATAATACCAAAAGCCAGGGTAGCTAGACTGAGGCAAAAGGCCTGGTTTTGCCATGGCCTTTTGCCATATAAACATGGGACTTGGACAATCAGGGTTAACTTCTGGTCCCTGTGATCTTTAATCAGTGGGCTGGTGGGACTTTATATCAAATTCTTAAGTTGCTGAAATTACAAGCCAGAGTGCTTTGTACCAGGCTGTGTTTCCAACTCTAGCCTGCCAGGGAGACTGACTGCACCTGCTCACAATGACCTGGCTTCACAAAGTGAAGATCTACCTCTGATTTTTACAGGGACCACAAACCAAAAAAGAAAAAAGCCAAAGGGCTCATCAAGCTTCCAGGAGTTGGAGTGATAAGAGGCATTTAGTCAGAAGCTGAAAGACGTCTGAGTGGTAGCATTCAAGAGTGCTTGGGAAAGTAGAGGCGCAGGGGACAGATAGCTCACATGGACATACCACATGGACAGGAGCGGGCGAGGTGACCGAGAGGCCCAGGGAGTGGGGCAGGCACTCTCAGAGATGTCTTTTCGCAATAATTTTTTAATTTTAACACATTGCATCACTGAATTGTGATATAAATGCTGTAGTTGACATTTAAAATTTACAGGGTTTTTCCTGTTATTCTTTCCTTTTTTAGAAGTGTTTTTGCAATCTCTGCCATTTTTATTTGCTCAGCTGTTTGGAATGGGAGAAAAATCCTTACCAGCTGCTAGACTTGGGTAGGATCAACAGGATAATTGAGTGCATGTCCTTCTTGTGGTACAGAAGGTGAAGAGCTAACTATAGAAACAAGGCAAGTAACTAGAGGTAAGTCCCTTGCTGCCTACCTCACTGCTGGACATACTCCAGATGGTATTTTGCAGTTTCAGTATAACAAATTTTTGTGACCAAGAAATAAATATACCATGAGTTATTGTCTCTGATCATTATTTAGACCATAGGAGAAGAATTAAGTTTGTTCCTTTCTTTTGCTAGCCTCTCACCTGGAGATGACTGCTCCCTGCAATCACCAACTTAGACCTTTTACTTTCTATAACAAGAGAAAGTCACAGAAAGCCCAGAGGTACTTTTCTTACTTCACTATAAGGAAAGTATCCACTATTCCCCATTTCAGTATGAAGAAGAGTAGGTGGTAAAAAAATAAAATATACTTTGTATCATCAAGCAGTTTTTGCTTGCAGCAAAAATGATAAAACCCAGCCACCAAAAGAGGAAGTCTGAGGAAGTTTTACTCTTAGGTGCAAAAATGAGGTTTCCATGTAGGAAACTTGCTAAATATCTCTGGGGACAATAACTTTTCAAAATTCATGCTGGGTCAAAGGAAATAATTTACATAAGCACTTCATGGGATTGACATAATTCCATTTTTAATAGTGTAAATCCCAAATCAGTATGGTCAGTGTAATTTTTTGTTTTGCATTGTACAAAGTGAATGCTAAGTCATGTTTGTGTAACTGCAGTGGTGCCAAGAAATGAATGAAGATGCAGCATGTGGGTACTTGCCAACCTGACCAACAGTGTTGTGGACCAGGCTTTCCTTACAGATTCCTCCATTCTCTGCCCTGATCAGGGTCCCACAGAGAAGCATGTTCTCTTCCAGCCCAGTTTTGTTGGGTTTTGTCCTCTAGATACCTTGTTAACTGTAATATTTTTTTACATGAATTTATAAACAATATTTAACAAGTGACACTCCAAGGACAGATGTGGAAGTCATCTGCCCAATAATTCAAGCTGCAAACTCTATCTACTTCATTTCAAATATCCCTTATCTTAAATCAGGTCACAAAAAGAGGACTGTAACTTGCTTTTATTTAGAGAATACTTTACTTTCACTTTCATGCTAGGTAGGTGAAAAATTGTGATAGCATGTGGAGCAAAATAACAACAAAAATAATTCAAAACCCTGGAGAAATAAAGGGTTCCAAAAGATCAGTGAACAAGAAGATAAAGCATTGTGCAGAAGCAGAAGTGTACTGCGATATTGGGATCTGCCTTACACTTCTGACATTCTGAGGTGCTGCCACTGTAAGCAGCACAATTAAGATGGGTATTATAACCAATTGAAAAATCTGGTGTCTGGCTTTTTGTACCTGGAACCACTATGTGCTAGCTACAGAAATAAATTTGGCTACAGATGGTTAAAAAATAAACTAATGAAATTATAAGAGATGTCTTCTGAATGCCTTGTGTCAGACAAGAAAGCCCAGACTGCTGTAATTGCATACAGGATTTAGCACAAAACATTGAAACAAGATGGTCATCTGGAGTCTCAGCCCACAGTGGCAGAGTGAGTCTATTTGCCTGCTGAAAAAATGTGGCCACCTACTTCTCCATAGCAGTTAGCATTCAGGGCAAAATTTCTGGCTATCTTTAGGAAGCTTTAGAAGCATTTTATTTGATTACTACTACTAGCTATACCTGAACAAAGAAAAACAGATGATAGACTATGGCTTAGAGCTGAGGAGTCCTGTGCCTGTTTATGAGCTTTGATTTCTAACAGAGAAATTATCTGTCTGGGAATAACTAGGATTCACTTTTATTCACTTACAAACTGTCGGAAAAATACAGAGAAGAGATTATAACTTCATTTGGAGTGCTAATA
Organism: Tapera naevia; assembly: GCA_033556795.1. NCBI lineage: Eukaryota > Metazoa > Chordata > Aves > Cuculiformes > Neomorphidae > Tapera > Tapera naevia. The sequence goes on from JAUMJJ010000069.1 coordinate 12,250,058, forward strand.
TGCTGGAAAAAAACAGCTACTCAAATTGAGGGAAGAAGCTGTTATTTTACTGTGTTTGGCTCAATGAATTGTGATCTTTTTCTTCCTGTGAAAAGAGGTATTTAAAATGATGTGAGCTGTGAGCAAAATATTTCACTTAGCTCAGGCCATGACTGACAGGAATTGTCCTGACAGTATTGCTCGTCTTTAGTAAACTATCAAAATTCAGAGATTTTGCGTGTGTCTACTATGAGAATTCAGGGATGGGAGCACTTGTCCTCAGTCTCCTCACTTTCTTGAAGTCCTGCTCTCTATTGTTTTAGTTCAGTGACTAATTGCTCCTTCAAGGAAAGGCTGACTCTATCAATAGAAATTGAGGTTTCCCATACCAGGACCTAAGAAGGAGACAAAGTACCAGAGGGCTTGAGGAGATGGAGTGGATTTGGCTAGTGTTTTCACTAGCAACTGCAAAAAGGGAAGGTGACTATGGTAGTGGGGCCAAACCAGAGTGCTTTATGTTCTCCGCTTTGACCTACATGGACACATGGTTTTTCAGCAAAGATTTTTTTATGGCCCGTGTCATGAAGTCAGGTAAGAATTTATTATTCTTCAGGATTTTTTGTAAGGATGAGTTGATAGAAGTGGAGATTTAGAAGGGAGCAGAGCCCTTCAAAAAAGGCTGGGTTAGCCTGTGGTCTCAGCACCAATTCATGACTACTTTAATCTGCTTCATTAGATGTGTGAAAAAGTCTCTGCATATGCTTTCTGAATACTTAGATGAGCAAATTCTTAAAGTGAGAAGACTGAAGTAATCTGTGTAAAGCCATAATTATACTCTGCCTCTGGCAAGCCTTTTCTGGAAATGCTGGGCTTCTGTGCATGCTAAGTGTGAGCTCTGCTTGAGTACCTTGAAAAGCAAAGGTGTGTTGCTCCTGAAGAAGCTGTGAGGGGAGAATGAAATAAAGCGGGCTTCTGCTCCACTGTATAAATTTTCTTCCAGCCTTGGCACTCCTGTACCCTGCGCTACAAGTAGCTATAATTTTGTCTCTGGCTCTATGTAGTGGACAAGCACTGTGACATGATCTCAGACAGTGTAATCCTCAAAGCTATGCTGTGTACATTATTATAGATGTAGACTTCTTTTTGTTGTGAAAATAGGACAATACACTAGGTTTGTGTTTGATTATGTTGTCACTGTGAACACAGAAATGATGCTAAACAGGGATAATGGAGTTCTGCTCAGCTACATGTACATGAGTCTTTATAATGGAAAATTTGAGACTTGAGGAGAGCTGACATTTACTAAGATTAAGGATTTACCTTTCTGTCTTGTCCTATCAGTGAGGGCTCCCTGTAGTGAGAACACATTTCAGAGGGAAACAAACCATGTTTGCCATTTCTCTCTAAACTCTGTGGAAGCATTGACTGAGGTCATAGCATTGTTATCACCTCTGTCCCTTATTGAAAAATACATGGATGCCTCATCTCCATGAGAATTCACTACTATTCAGAAGCTTCTAGGTTTAAAGTCTTCATTTTAAAGGAAGAATGGTAAAATAGTACAAGCCATGGTGAGAGGGACCAGCAATGTGTTAGAAAACAAAGCTTTTGAGCAAGATTTTAATTTGAATTTAGCTTAATCTCTGATCTGATTTTCATATTATCCAGCTGATGTTGCTATTTATTGCAGGGACAGTGATGTACGCTGATTTATGACATGATTGATGAAGTAATCCTATAGTAATGCTGATAAAACAATGCTAGAATAATCTCTTCCTGTACATTCATTATAGGTGTTGGGTTTTTTCCAGAGAACCTCCTGGTCTCCTCATATATAATCGTTTTCCAAGTGCCCTGACTTTGTGTTGTGAGATTACATTAGTCAAATTTAAACCCTCCATTAGATGTCAATGAACTGTAGCCAGTGTGACTGCACGGTTATTGACCCAAGTGCAAAGAGCCAATGCCCAGTTTAAAGATTCAGTTCTGACAAACGGGTTAGAATAATGAAAACATGACGTTAAATTGGGTGCTTCACTGATTAATTGAATGGGATCTTTGTAATTTATTCTATGATATATGATTTTTCACAGACACAGGTAAGTTACAAATCTATCATCTTTAATGTTTCAGAGTTAACTGATAAAACTTCCTGAACCGAAGTATACCTGTATTTTTCCTTCCAGAACAACTTAATCTAAATGCTAAATACCTTTGCACGGTTAGTGGTTTTGGTTTGTGTTTTTGGTGCTTTTTTAATATTTTTTAATATGACTGTTTGAAGGATAAGACTTTCAAGTTCTATTTTGAAGCAAAATGTCCTTCTGGATCTATGTTACGATTAACATCTGAGGAACCTGTTTTTAAACAAAAATGAAAGACAGTGCGTTCAGGGCCAATTTTCATTGTTTCCTCTCCTCCCTTTGTGTTAATTTAAGATCCAATGTGAACAAAGCTGTGATTTGAAAAAGGTATCAAATGGCTTTGGATCAGGTCCTAATGTTACTTCATTCTATAGGATATGTTCCTTTGTTAGCATTTTCCAAGAATTAGTTATCTAAATCTGGATTTTGAATTCCTTAAAGATTCACGTTTATCAAAAATCCAGTGGCCATACCTTATTTGACTAGAGTAAAATGCTAGTTCTCTTCAGTGCAATTTGTGAAGTATTGTCTGCACCTAGTTTGTATTTTGCACACATGGGTAGATGGGATGACCTAACGCCTTCTATTATCTCTGATTTCTATCATCTAAATAATTTTTAATGCAGACAGCAGGAACGGTATTTTTCAAGATGTTGTAAGTGATGCCCCATTAAACATTCACACTCTGAGGAAGATTATTTTAATATCCTGATATATCATGCTAATCTGCTATGCTAATCTGCTATATTAATCTGTTTAAGTCAGCTAATGAATGATGCCTGCTGGATAGGATAGTATGTGGATAGTAATTGATGTGTTGAGCTTTAGAAAACATAGGAAAAATGTATTTCCTTTCAAAAGTATGGGACAGTCACAATTTTATTGGAAAAGTGGCATAATTCCAGAAAATGTTCATAACTAGGATCCTTATTCAAATTTATAAGTCACTGAATTTTTTTGCCACTCCTCCTATTATTCAAAATTGCATCAGCATTCAGGCTTAAAAATCAGTTGCAAAATACACTTCATAATGTTAAAATACAGTGTCAGAGCAAGCACTGAAATGAGACTTCCCAGCATGATGTTCTGTACTGGCATTTAAATACAAATAGATTTTTATAGTGTTCCTTTAAAATTTTTATAGATGTTATGATTGCAAAGTCAAATGATAAAGATCTGAATGAGGACATGGGAGAGTGTGACTATGTTTTGCCTTCTTCATGAATTTGGAGTATAATATTATCCTTTCTCTTTCTTAAGCAGAAATGCAGGAAGGATGTTTTTTAACTACTTCAGAGCCTTTCACTATGTGTTTCAAATGGTTTATATCACAATTTATATTGGTTTAAACTCCTGTGAAGTTGTAAAGTATTTTAAAGCTGCTGGAATGTGTGTGTGAAAAACACCTTTAAAGTTTAGATTTATTTTGATAGAGCAGGTAGGAACATGGTTTCTTTACCTCAGCAGAACACATTTTCATAATCCAGATGATATTTCCGGTTACACTAATTTCAGTGTAAAATCAGTAGTTTGTCAATTATCTCAGCTTTGTTTATACAGTTCCATTAATTGTGTGCTAATCAGTGCAGAACAGTCAGTACTAGATCTAGAAGATAATGATGGCTTTATATTTAAGGACAAATTGCTAGTAAAATTACCGTTGTGGTGAACTATTCTATTTTGCAGAAGAAAATATGAGTGCATGGTTGCAGTTGGGTGTTATTATTACAGTCAATGATGCTTTAACCATTTGAACCAACAAAATCTTAAAAGCTTTAACAAAGATGCAAATGTTATGATTTGATTATTTCTCTCACACTGATGGCTTTTTATTTATTTTTAATTACGTCCTTCCTAAAAACATACACTTAAGGTAAACAAACCAGCCAGCCTTAGGCTAATTGCATATTTAAGTTGTGTTTTCCTTACAACCTCGTTACTGGGCTCCCCAGTGTGTGCTACCACTGCGAATCTTCTTCAGCCTTCTTTGTAAATAGAACAAAATGTCTGTGCTTTCAGATCTGTAGCTCCAACCTCACAACAAAATTGATATTAAATAAGTGTCTTGAGAACACTATCACTGACAAAACCGCCAAAAAACAGCTGGCTGAGAACCATATTTTTTCTTAAGAAACTTCTAGAACTTTAGGATGATTCAAACAGTTTTCAGAGATCTTCTGTTTCAGACTATTTCAAGCAGTCAGAGTACAAGACAAGAGGGAGGGAGCAGAATAAGCTTTGTGTTTTCGTTGAAGAAATGAGCAAATTTTTTTCCCCACTTGGGGAAAATCATCATTCTGACCTTCGGTGAAATCATAGTCTCAAGGCACTTAAAGCTGCCAGGAATATATCCTTGCTTTTTTGGGAATCTACATTTATTTCAATATAAATTGAATAATGTCAGCTGGAAATTAAGCCGTTGTTAAATCCTTTTCCATATGCTTGATGCAAATCCAACTGAAGTTAAATTTAATGATTTGTAGATAAGTCCCATGTGAGACAGTGTTATGTATACGATGCTTTCCTTCCTTTCTGTTGAGATGCAGGTGTTATGTGCTTTCTCTGTTATATAAAAAGACAGAAAGAGAAGATGGAAATATGCACATGGTAGAGACTTTAACTAAGGAAGTACCGTAACTTCTTCAGTCCATTTGCCATCTGTCTGGGAGAATGGAAAAATTATGATTAAGACAGTAATTTTTTTCAATGTATGCGGGGATGAATAAAAACTACTGTGATTTTGTGTTATAAGTGACTATTCTAGTCCTTGCCAGACATTTCACTGTTGCAGTGGTGATTTGGCTTCACACATTTACTTAAGCAAAGAATTTGGGTCACAGAAAGTGAGTGGGTCAGAATTTACTGATCAATGGATGAATAAACCGTCTGTTCTCACCAGAAACATTTAAGCAAGAAAAACTACATCCATAGAGTAGCAATTAATGAACCAATGTCCAAATGAATGGATGTACTGAATGAAGCTCTGCAGAAGTCTGTCTTGCTTCTGGTGATATTGATACAGATGTATCAATGTAGATGTAGATCACACAATGAAGAATACACTTATTAAATTTGATCATGACATATAGGCAGAAGAGACGCAGATATGGTGGAACAGGACTAGAAAGTAAAATCCCTTTGACAAACACGTAAAATGGGAGAAAGCATCTCATGGGATATTAAATACAGACAATAGCAGGCAGGATTAATCAACTCGTTTGAAAATACTGTTTGGGAAGCAGCTGGTTCTGTAGTAAGTTTTTGCAAAGAATGAGTGGTTTTGTTGGATTACAAACTAAAAGTGAATCAACAATATGGTACTTCTGTTAAAAAAACCCAAATGTCATACTGGTTTACAATAGGAATATAATCCATTAAATCCTTTGCTCCATGTTGGTAAGATTGGTTCTGTTATGCACTTGTTATTTCAAGACCGGTGAGTTTAGCATGCTTCTCTGAGGTGTTTTCCTACTCTGTAATTTCACTGTGGCTGGGACATCCATTCTGTTATAACTTGTGTTGTGATCAAGGCAAAACTGAGGTAAGCAGGAGTTTAATGTAATGCTGTTGTATATTCATGGACAAATATATGGTAATACTCTTTTTCCCGGTCCCCTTCCTCTCTCTTCAGGATTTCTGATTTAAGTAATCAATCATCATGGCTGACCCGGTTGTTCTGCGTAGCATCAAGAGACTGGGAGAGGATAACTATGCTTTTGACTTGGATGGCAAACGTAAGAACCTTATTTTTCAGCCAGTTTCTGGTTTAACAAAGCATGTAAAATAGGTGGTGGGTGGACTAAGTGGAGCAAATAGGTGCTTTTGAGTGGGTTCTGAACAAAACACAGCTTCATGGGGAGGGTTGCATTTTTATCTTGGGTTCTCTTTTTTCTTAATTCATCAGATGTATTGTTAGGACGATCGAGCTGTATAGTGCTAAAGACTATGGATTCTTATTTCACTTGAAATACTTTGTGACAGATGACCTCCAGAAAACTGGAGACTCACGTTGCAAGACAGTCTTTCTCTTTTGGGACTATTTATCACCAACAAAAAGAAATCAAAGCAAACCATACCCGACCTAGTTACAGTGATTTTTTTCCCCCCTTCCCAGAAAACAGCTCAGGTTTAACGCAGTGCAGCCTCAGCCTCTTTCATTCCATGGGAACCACCCATCTATCTTTTGGTAAAACTTGTGGCATGCAGCGAAATTCTTTACATAACCATGTACATAATGAAATTTCAGACAATAATCAAACATTTTCAAGACCCTATGACTGATTTTTATTAAGAGTCCTCTTCAAGCCTCTCTCCCTGCCATATAGTAGCACAGAGTCCTAGGTATAACTTAATCTATTATCTGGAATCTGTTGTCATTTTTAAAGTTTGGTAGGTGCTAATTGATGCTTAGTCTGTATTTCAAATCTAGTGCCATCCATTGTTTGGGTTTGGCATTTGCTTTCAATCTTTACATGTAGTAAGATGTCTCACAGAACTGCGGGCGTAATAGTAGAGCCTGGACACATCTGGAGTATTTGGTTTAAGCCTGGACTTGATTGTGATAGTCTTTGTACAGATCGATATATGAAAACATAAAAACCACTGTTCTGTTAGAAGACAGTACATGGGATTTTTTTTTTTTCCTCTGATACTAGAAACTGAAAAAGATTTTCATGTGCAGAAGGTGTTATCTCCCTGTCTTCTGTCTCTCTGTGTTAGCCAGGTAATTCCTTTGTTTTTAATCATCCTCATCAACTCTCTTGCCCTTTGCTGTGATTGTTCTCCTAGACTAGCTAATCTCCTATTCAACAGCTTCAAAGATCTTTTTTTTTTAGGAACTTCGTATCTATTGTTAAGAGTTTGTAAGAGCATAGTGTAAAAAATTATTCCCTGAATAGCTTGAATGTGTTCTTAAAATCAAAGCTGGTATGCTCGATTCTGCATCTGATTTAAAAATCTTCAACACAACAGCAGCAACCTCATCTCCATGACCGGGAAAGAAACCAACATGAATGTTTCCTGAAAGTCTACTCTTTCCCTAGTGTATTACTACCCCAGCACACTAATCTGCATCCTGATCGAAAGAGCAGGCATCTGCACGCTGAAGCAGTGCAGATCTTCCCACTCCCCTCCCCTGCAGTGTTTTGGTTTCTTTTTAAAAGCTTCTTGCTTAGGCTGCTAACTGAAGGCAGTTTCAATGCATGGGGCTTTGTGGGCTCTAATATTGATAGAGAGGGGGCAGCAAGGGTGACAAGCGGGAGTGAATCAAAAAAAGGTTATGTCCTACTTCTGGGACAGAAAAGTGTTCTTCTTTTCCAGCCACTTACTTAGAACTCTCTTAGATTGCGTATATTTATCTATCTGGTTTGGGGAGTTTCATTCTGTCTACCAGTTGTCTTACATACGTGTCGTTTTTCCTTTTTGTAAGGTTTTGGGAAAAGACTTTCCATTGGGACTAAAGCTATTCCTCTTTTCACAGCTTTTTTTTGTTTTTTTTGGGGGGGCTATCAGGTGCATTTGCCCCTGGTTTCTCAATTTCCTAGGAAATGTTTAGTGTAGAGGCAGTTTGTTGAGCTACTAAAGCACTGTTCCTAAAGCAAACATCATTGCTTTAAAACCTTATTGACATTCTGCTGATTGGTCTTTTCTGCTCCGTAAGATCCAGTGAGGTTTGTTTCAATAACTATCTTTTGTACATGTTAGTATGAATCAGACCTGTCTGGATAACCCTTGAATACCACATCTGTAGGTGTGGTTAAGAACCAGCTTTAGTTGGAAGACTTCTGAGTATAGTTTTTCATCACAGGAATCGAGTTATCAGATTTCCTCAGGTTTAAATTTTGGTGCGTTCTTACAATACCAGTAAATGCTCACAATCTTGACAATGTTCTTCAGCTTTTCATTGATTCTGTGCATTTTTGAAATTGTAAAATTTCTTTCTTAAATACCTTAATACCTCTTTAATATTTTCCAAAACTGAAATTCAAAGATCTCTATAGTTTTTCTTTGGGTTTAATAAATTCTTTCATCTTCTTTACATTTTTTCTTCTCTATAAAATAATGCTGTCCTCGTTTACTACTTTTTCAGTTGTAGCATTGTGAACTGTGACTCATCTCTTTCTTTCAAACTAAGTACAGGCAACATCATTCCAAATTCTCCTCCTGCTTAAAAACTGCTGGCCTGCAAGAAGTGGCCTGCAGTTCCTTGTACTCTTGAGTAGCATAGATACGCTCGTTTCCCTCTTCAAGATCATAGATTAGAGTTTCTTCATCTTTGCAGAGTGCTTATTTTGCTCTCTATATTGGTATGACTCAGAAAGCTATTTCACCAGACTCTTTTGTTCCTTCAGTTCTCCTTCCAGTAGCAAATTTCTTTTTTTTTAAATACTTTGCATTATCAGCCTACAGAGGAAGCTTTCTCTAAACCTTAACTTTTTTGATAAACCCCAGAGAATCTTCTAGGAATGGCTTCAAACCACTACAGTTGTTACTGGCCAAACTTCAAAAAAACTCCAAATAAATTTTTCTTTTTACTTCACCACTGGCTCTTTTCTAAGACAAGTGAGTCCATGTAATAATAATTATATAAATTGGAACCTTCCTAGAAAATATCTGGGATTCTTGCAATACACATATGTTCTTATTAAATGTATCTCTTCTTTTTAATATCCCCAACTAACAAACAGAGCAGAATAAAGTCAATAGAACAATTGTTAGCTAAAACCAAATAAAGTTATCTTATTAAGCCCAAAAAGAAGAGGTAATCCACTGTTCTCTCAGTCAGATTTCTTCCATCTAACATTGTTGTCTCAGGAAATACAAAATCCTGAAGACAGTGAAAAAGCCTTCTCCATTTGGGTAGGAAAACGAGGGAGGCAAAATTTGTGGTTGCTGTGACTTCTGTGCACCCTCTGTGAATTGTGATGGAGAGCTCCTCTGTATTTGCTCCATCAGACAGGCCTGTGCACGCTCAGTGTTGTGTAATCAGATGTGAAGAAAGGAAGGTGCTGCTTGAAAAGCATGCCATGGTTCTGAACCAGATGCTGAGCTGCCAAGTGCATCATTAATATGCAAGGTGCATATGCCCAGTGGCCTTAGATTATCCAAACTGTGCTTGTTGTCATCTCAAGCAATGTACAGCAAATATTTTCTACATCAGCTGTTATGAAGAAACTTCTCTGAGCAACATAAGCTGTGCTTTAAGTATGATGTCTTTAAGAGTACCTCTTCAAAGGGAGCTAAGTTCAGACCCATTCTGCTGACTAAGGAGAAGCATAATTATATCTTGTAGTAGAATTCTGTTTCTCTAAGCTATGGTTCCTTAGAAAGTATCCCAAGAATACACATCAGTGTGACAAATTCATCTTGCCCTCCCGGGCACAGCTGTCTCTCGTCCACAGGATTTGCAGTCTCTAAGTTCTTGGAAGGCAAGAGTAACAAGCATTGCTCCTCTTTTCAGGGACCATGCGTGAACTGTCAGTAGAGCAGTATTCCTCATTGAGACAGTGTCCAAGAGCACTACCTGAATACTAGGGAATATTTTGCAATGAAAATAAGCTGAGTTTTGGCAAAAGTCCTAAATAATGTATTTAGCAAAAACAATTTTGTCATCTGGGGGATTGAAAACTTGAGATAACTTCTTTATAAATATATGATACAAACTTACCAAGGAATTTTTGGACCCAAGTCAGTTCATGTCCCTGGTTAGATGTATCAATGGGAATAATGGTTATAACTCAGGAATGATCAGGTCCCGTGGGATTTTAGCATTTTTGCTTCACGTGTCTATAGAAGATTATGTGATTTAACAATAATTATTAACTAGACTGTGCATTTATTTTCCCTAACAGGTAACAGCTTCAAGAAATCAGAGTAAGTCATGTACTCTAACAGGACAATCAATATTTCTAGGAATATTCAAATAAGTTAATGTCATTGGATAATATTTGACGCATTTATGGAATATACAGTAACTAATTAAAGTTTCTAGGGCACAAGAGACTAACTGCCTTATTTGATACAACTGACACTGGTAAACAAATACAGTTGTATAAACCTTTAAAAACATACGGCAATGGCAGCAAAATATGGTCTTTCTTCTGAAAATGTTTTTGATATAGTCAAATTTATCTTCAGTGCTTTTAGTTTGAGAAATGAATTTTTCAGGAATTTTAATCAATCCTGATTAACTTCTCTTAAAGCTTGACTGTGAGCCTTCAAAATAAAAAGAATTCACTTAATTTGAGCTCAAATATTAAGATTTAAATGTAGAATTCTTGATAGTTAAAAGCTGAAATGATTTAGAGGCCTTGACCTTCAGCTATAATCTGAGATTTTAATGAGGTTAAGAGCCTCTCTTTTCCTAGATGTTGGGACAACTCTGGAGCAGACTGGAATTCTAATGGGTGCTGTAATTTGTGTCAGGTCTTTCTGACACAGTGTACACAGTCTGAGAACTACTCCTAGAATTAGGAAGAAAGAGCATCACTTAATTTCTGTCTTGGTCAATTTGCCTATCTTGGGGAGCACCAGACCAGTATTCAAGGTCTACCACGGTTCTCACATACATCTTGAAACCCAAGTTCTGTTTGACTTTCACATGGAATGCATGTATGGTCCTACCTGCTGTACATATGAAGCTTTCTAGGATCTGGTTTCTGAAAACTGTTCATGACAAACATAACTTGAATTCATTTGTCTCATAAAAAAAAAAATCCAAATTGAAAGTCCCTACTCATTCATCACTGAATGTACACAACTGATGATAACTTGCTATTGTATGGATCCCATTCAACTAGTCTGTTAGAGTTTAACTAATAACAGAATAGCAACACATAATGTGAACACTGAAAAAATCCTATCCCGTAGTGTAAGAGACTCTACTGCCACTATGAGCATATGAGCATGCAGACAATATAAGAGGGAATGAGAACATAACCTTTTTCTGTCTTAAAGAAAGGACTAGGCAACAATCTAGATAGCAGGCTTTTCTCTAACTGCCCTCAGAGAACCCACAATCCACATTATAGCAACAATGTTATGATGAGCTACTTATGCAACAAAGCATAAGTCTCCAGATCATTTTAACCTTCATTCTAGTGCCTGTCTAAAATTTAGAAGAACTATCAAATCACTGGTTCAAAAGAAACCTGAACGAAACTACTTGACTTTTAACATTCTGGGCAAAATACCTCAAATAAAATGTAAATTCAGAGAAGCAACCAGGAGAATAAAAAAAATAATGTAAAATCTTATCCTTTTTGCTAGGAATTTCTATACATATGAAGAACCTTTTACAGAGAAGAAAAGTGAAAAGTGAGTTAAGTTCAACTTTGTGTACTATCTTTACATATAAAACAAAATATATACTAAATACAAGTTTATAATTTTATGTTTTTTGTTCTTGAAGGTCATCAGAAAAGAAAGGGAACAGCGTTCGTGTTGGCTTCTTTCAACTGGTAATGAGAACAACGGCTATAAATATTTTATATGTATTATTCAGTAGAATGAGTTACACTAATCTATACAGTTGTTTTGTGGAATAACTCTGACTAAGCCAGACTTTTAAGCATTAAAATATTTAGCATGAAATCCTGCCATTAAAGTCAATGAGAATTTAATAGAACCCTTTGTCATTTTGTCAGCTTGGTATTGATTATTGATATTGTATCATTATTGTCTATTAAAACACATTGTATTGAACATACAGGTAGATATGCACAAAAGGGTTGATTCTCAACAGGATCTAAATGACCTTGGCTCATTCTTATTTTTGTCAAAAATTTGCTATGTGGCATCTGGCAAATAATTTAGCTTCCATGGGTTTTAGAAGGTTTGGTAACTATAGAAACTTGGGAATGCAGAGGGCTGTACCATATGTCTCCCTTTTGATGGGTCTTGGAATCCCATAGGGTGCATCTAAATTTTAAAATTTATGTAATAGACAGATGTTCAACCCAACAGCATGCAGCTGAGAGGTTTTATTATTTCTGTTTTGCATGTAGTCTAGTCAATTTGCCTGTAGTGTATCCAAACTAATACAGTCTATGACTGAAGTACTGGGCTAGTCCAGTTAAATCCACGCGCCTTGTATTCTGCCTGGCTAAGTATCTCAGCTCATGGTGGGGTGGAGAGAACAGTCCGCCCATGTAAAAGGCTAAGTCTGTCAAGCAGAGGGCGTTGAATTCCTCAATTCTATGTCCTATTTTGCCCAGATGTTTAACTTCGAAAGTGCAATTGGTAAATACAGTACGTTTGCACCGATTGTGGTGAGAGATTGGATATCTATGTATGTTCTATGCATTATTTGGTTTTGGTTTGGGTTTTTTTCTTATCAAGGGAATTTCTAGACTATTTATGAGCACAGTTAGCAAAACAGTGGTATTGCTACTGTTTTCTTCTGATTTTTTTAATAGAAAAATCTTTCACTTCTTTCTCTTTTATGTTAATAGACTAGTTTTCCCCTTTATATTGTCTCTGCTCTAATGTCTCTTTTCTGTATTTCCTCCAAATTCCCACCTACAGAACCTCGACAGGTTCTTCAGCAGGCTATGTTTCCTCTTTACACTGCTATTTCAAAATATATAGCATTTGATACTGATAAACTGTATGGGCAGTTTGATCTATATATTTATGCATTACTTAAACCTGGGAATCAGACTTCATACAATCATGACAAGGCTAACATAAGTTGCTGTATCCTAGCTGAGTCACCAGCTGCAAGTTTGCATGCTCTTTGTCCATGGTAATTTTAAGGTAATAGGACTTAGCTCAGTTCTTTTTTTACTGCATACTATGTCATATTTCTATGCATTTCTCCCAGATTAAAAGCCAGTGCACAATTTTCTGGCTCAGCCAACACATTTTAGAATATTAATTATCAGAACTTGCTCTAAGACATTTAGTTGGCTTTCTAATACAGCACCCTAGATTTCTGAGAAATTAACTGACTCTATTCAGAGGCTCTGCATAATAGCCTAAGGCTTTATCCTCCCTTTCCTCTCACTCCATCTTCATGAGAAATCTGCAAAGCAGACTACATATATGAACAATAATTGCTATTCTTAATCCTTTAGCTACTTTCTGGAATGATGATAATGTAGATTGATATTGAGCTATTAATATTATATGATAATACGTGCATTTACATGGTCAAGTTCTACTGTCAACTAAAAGGAAGCTCATAAAGCTGTAATCACAGGTGCAATTAGACTAGATTGTATAGAGATATTTGTCTTCTTTTTGTATTGAAAATAATTCTGATATTTAAAGAGAATGATTTTGAATCTGATACACCTAATTAATGATTTACCTGTATACAATCAGCATGAAGACTGCCTCTCTGCAGAAATCATATTTTTTTCTGTCCCTTTAGTTTCGATTTTCTTCATCTATGGAAATTTTCATGATGGCTGTTGGCAGTTTCTGTGCTATTGTTCATGGAGCAGCCCAGCCAGCTGTTTTGCTCGTGTTTGGTGCAATGGCAGACACATTTATTGAATATGACCTTGAAATGCAAGAGCTTAAAGACCCAGGCAAGATATGTGTAAATAACACCATAGTGTGGATTAATGGTAGTATCCATCAGAATGAAAAGAATGCCACGATAAGTTGTGGGTAAGTATTAAATGTATTTTTTTCTTTCCCTTTGTTGTTATGGCTTATATTGCTAGTGAATGGATTGCTAGTGATGGTCCAGTCCAGCCTTTAAAACTTACATATCCATAAGGCAGAAAAGAGACATGGTTCTTCTTAGAGAGTCCTGTTTCTCAGCTGGAGATGTTAACTGGAGGGAAATAAGGTCAGCTTGAGTCTTGGTCTTTCAGCTATAGGTGTCAGCAAGGATATTCTTTGATCATGATTGTTCTGAAAACAAATGCATCTCCTACACATCTGAATCATTGATCAGTTTTCTTTGATGACACTGAGGTAACAATGACTTCTGGTCATTTTGGTTAGGACAAGTTAGCCAAGTTGAGCAAGTTAGGCAAACTTTTGTCAATTAAGAGAAATGAATGCTTCTACGATGCAATTTATCTTTGCTCATTGAAGGTATCTAAGGCAGATAGAATGAACTGCCCTGTAAGAATGCCCACTTCTTTCCATTAACTATAATAAATGGAGTCTAGATGATTCATTCAGATACAGATATCTGTCAAAGCCATATTTGAACCTGTAACCTTTCCTAAGGCTCATTTTTCAGTGCATCATTCCAAGAGTTTTCTAATCTCTGAGTGACATTTAATGACATATTTAATTAGAACTAAAAGTTACTTGTCTAAATGTCTCTAAAATTCAGGGCACATGGGAAGTGATTCACATTCCTAGATGTTGGTGGCTGGGGCCAAATTACTTGCTCCAGGTGGTCCAAACCAGCCACCCGAGATGGGACTGGTAGATAGAATACAGGATTTGCTGCAGGCCTCTGTTCCTCTGAACTAGCAACTACACTCCCGGCCGGATAAATTAAGGCATTAAAAATGGTATGGATATCTGACTTAGGCCCCTAAGATGCTTGCATTATTGTTTATTTGCAAGAGACCAGGTCAGGCACATAGTGCTTCCTTTTGGCTTACAATTTCAGTGTACCAAAAGAATAACCAATGACATCCTGAAATGCCAACTTTAAAGTAATCTAAATGCAGTAGCAGCAACTCAGTGCCCTTCACTGGTATTAGGAGTAATTCATTATTCCTACTTGAGCTAAAAGAAATGATCATACCACATCAGCAAGCCATTGGTAAATACTTGAACTGACTTCAGCTGTCCTCATTCGTCCCTGTAAAACCCTGTTTAACTCTCAGTCTTATCAGTTGGTATAATGGCACAAACCAAGCTCTTCCTTGAAACACCCTCTCCCCTGTGGTGTTTCAGAGAGTGCAGGCTGGTGGGGTTTCTCAGAGGCCACAGGGCTGCTCCAGGATGGCAAAGCCCTTCCGTGTACCTGCCAGCACCCTGCCTCGCTGCAACAGGCAGAGCAAGCACACCAGCCTCAGGACTGGGAAACAATGCCTCCTCTCTCACCAACACAAGCTGACTTGCCAGCTAACACGACTGACTTGAAGAAGGATCAGATTAGCCAGAAACTTGAAACAGTACTGCTAATTTTTTTTCTCCCCCCTTTTTTTCCAGGCTGCTGGACATTGAACAAGAAATGACCAAGTTTGCAGGTTACTATGCAGGAATTGGTTGTGCCATACTTCTATTAGGATACCTCCAAGTCAGTATTTTGTTTCCTATTTTTATTTCCAAGTTTAAATCACTAAATAATTACATTTATGAGTATGTTCCCTTTAACTGCCTAGTCAACTGCCCATTTGAGCAGAACAGGCACTTTCAGTTCTCATTCTATTGGCTGAAATAGATTAGCTTTAGTGATCTGAAACCTCCTTGGATTTGTACATGCGTACCCTCGTATATGGATATGTTTTACACAGCAAGATGAATGCATGCTGCTCCTTTTACACCACAAGAAATACTTGTCCAAGTGTGGTTATCATGGAATCCATGTGCCCTCCCAAAATAACAGCCGAAGTTCATGCAGATTCCCAGCAGGCATCACAACTGTGCTGAGCCCTGTGTTTTGGTACATAAATATTACTGAGTAATACTAGAGTCAAACCAGGGTTGGAGAAGAATCACACCCTATATATTCTGTAGTAATGGTTCAATACTCTGACTTGGATGAGCCACAAGCTCAGATGACTCGTTCTTAACCTGCTAAAGGGTCCACTGCTTTTGAAGCTTTTTATATTTGCAGAAATCATTTGTCATTCTCCTTCCTGAAAACTGCCTCAGAGTTTTGCTGAGGTGGGACGGCTGCCATCCCTATATTACTTGCAGCTGTACATTGAAAATTTTTTATCTGTATAACATTCATGTAACAGCACAAGTAATTTAACATGCATCTCCTCTCAGACTATCAGAACTGAGATGAATGCTCAATCCAGAGGTTTTATAAAATTGTTGAATTATTTAAAGATTAATGGCATAAAACAATAATTGTGTTTGAGTAGCTAGAATATAATTCACCTGAATAGTAAGTTTATTAATAGTCAAATTGCTCTTTCCGATTTTAGCCAAATAGCTTTTTCCTATGTGTTAAGAGTAGAGACTTTTTAACCACAATTTAACAGCCACATTATGACCTTCCCAGATCTGTCTTTGGGTTATGGCTGCAGCCCGTCAGATTCAGAAAATCAGGAAAGCTTATTTCAGGAAAGTAATGCGAATGGATATAGGCTGGTTTGACTGTACATCTGTAGGAGAACTGAATACCCGAATTTCTGAGTAAGTAATCTAGAAAAAACATATGCCACAAAGAACATTTTGCCCTTCCTTCCAAAGACAACAGAGTGCCAGTGAGTAGGCATTTGACAAACACTCTGACATAAAATTCAGCAATGTTCCTGGGAGCAGGAACAAGGCTGATTATCTCCCCCATCTTTGAACAGGGTGCCATAATGTTAAGCCATAACTATTTCCCTTTTGTGCCTTATTGCGGGGGAGGGAGGTGGGTTCTGGATTTTGGGGGGGGGGGGGGGGGGGGGGGGGGAGGGGCGGGGGGGGTTGCTGGCTTGTCCTATAATTCCCTTCTCCTGTGCCCAGTCCTTTCAGAGTCATCTACAATTTGGCTGCCAGACTACACTCCTCTGAGGCTGCAGATGTGGGTTTGAATCCTCTCTCATTTCCCAGAAAGGAAAATCTCATTAGGGGCACACTTTGCTTTTGTTGGCTTTTAAAAGAAAAGAGAGAGCCTTGCTTGTTCTTCTGCTAAAGAAGGTACAAGCACCTACCTTTAGAAAGGGACCCCGCGGAGCAACCTTCTTATCCTGGATAAACATTTAGTTCTGAGAAAAACAGAGTTTAAGGCTTCCTTTTTTCTTAGTTGTTCCTGTTTACAGACGGAAGGAAGCTGCGAAGTGAATACCTGACTCTAGATGGCTCCCAGTCTCAGTCCTGCCTACATAATAGTAGTCACATTTACAGAACATTTGCCTGTAGTTGAAGGGGATTTTATTTGCCTTTACTCACTGCCCAGTGGTATCTATGACTTTTTGTGGTTTTCTTTCAATGAAAAATAAATGCCAAGTGTAAGTCACTGTGAAGAATTTCTCTGGCAAAAAAATAGGAACTGAGCATGTATTTGTCTAATAAATTACAGTTCCCTGTTTATTCAAACAATGTAGTCCCCAGCTTACAAAAAACTGCCCACAAAGAAACCTTCTCCAGAATAAATATAAACATGTTCCTCAACCCAGCTCTTAGATTTTGCAATAAAGGACTGTAATTTCAGTTCATATTGCTAAAAACTTCACACTTTAAACCTCAATGCCACTTCCTCCTGTTTATTCCCGGAGTTCCCATTTCTTCTGGTCTCAAGTGTGAGGTAGTAGCCAAGAGTGGCAGAACTATAATGGCTTTTTTGTTTTAAGACATTTCTTCTGTGTTGGTAATGCGTAAGAAAGAACGAATGAACTCTGCAGCTGCGTAGGTGTTGCATGATCTTAACTGCAGCACCACTGTCCCCTGTGTGATAGAGCCATCACGTTTTCCTGCTGCCACCAGTGATGAAATAGCCTCCTCAGTTTTCCCACTCTCCATTTCATTTAGAGAACAAACTACCTGATAGGGTGGAGAGAGGAACCAAGAGGTGATGGAAGTTGGAATGAGAAGAGAGTTATAGCCCTCCTCCCTTTTCCTGCCCCCTCAGCAAGGCAGTTTATGGTACCTTCTCAGTGCGCTATGATGGAAGGAATGTCATTTCAGCGATACTGTTTTTCCATTATCAGATAGCTTTATGCAGCTGGGATATCTTGGTTCCCCCCTTTGAATCAGCTGGGGCACAGCAGTAAGAATCAGTTAGCGAATGAGTCTGCTGTCAGGATGACTTTTCCTGGAAAAAGACAATAAACTTCTCTGCAGTATTCATGCAAAAAAGCTTTCTGCCATTGCAAAGGCACCAGGTTTTCTCAATGTAGCCCAGGGTCTTTGGAAGGAGTGATAGTGGAAAGAATAGAGGTGAGGAAGGAAAAAGGGAAAACAATTAACCCAAATGTGGCCAAAACCTGCAAAACAAATAAAATATATGATCACCAACCTTCTGTTGATTTTTGTTGTATTTTTTTCCAGTGATGTTAACAAAATTAATGAGGCTATTGCTGACCAAGTAGCAATCTTTATCCAGCGCTTAACCACCTTTGTTTGTGGATTCCTACTGGGATTTGTCAGTGGCTGGAAATTGACCTTGGTTATCATTGCAGTCAGCCCACTACTTGGGGTTGGAGCAGCTGTCTATGGCTTGGTAAGTGAAATTGTGAAAGTTCATGTTGAGGTATAATGAGCATGGAAGGTCATGCCATGGATCTGGAAGGACTGATGGAAGAGAAAGATACTGCACCACTTTAAAGTCAAGGGAGGTAGATGATGGCCACAGCAACACCAAGAGTAGGGAAGCAGGGAGGTGGGCTTTGATCCCACTTTGCTTATTCTGATTTCCAGAACAATACATTCTGCTACTAAGACAGGAGTGTAAGCATACCTTCTGTTGGGTCCTGTGGATGGATATTATGGTTGCTGGTTGAGATCAGAACCTGGCCTACACCTTCTCTCTATCACTACACACCTGGATTATATGGTTACTAGACATGAGGCATGATTTTTCTATGTATATTAGGGGCTTTTATTGATTATCAAGTTTCAGATCTGGAAAATAGCTGAAAATAACTGCTCATATTTACCTCAAGCTGTCCCTGCTCCTGGCTTCTGTGTCCTCTCGCAGTTATTTCTATTCTGCTCTTTCATTTGCTCCCTACAAAGTCCTTGTCACTGTGCAGAGGAAGGACAGTGAAGAAGAAAATTGCAGGATCCTCTGCCCTCTCACCTCTTCTCTCACACCCAGCAGGGCCCGGCAGTTCCTGCTCCTCCCCTGCACCCTCTCACCCTGTATTCCTTGGTTGGGTTTAGCCCTTTGGCTATCTCACTTCTTCCACGTCAGGAACACTTTGTTATCATTCTGGTAACAAACCTCAAATGTAACTCTGATAAATTTCTTGCCTTCCTGCTCTTCTCTAGCACCTTGTGCTGCCTATAAGTAGATGACATGAACAATGACTCAGTGTGAAGTGGGAGAGCAGAATCCTGGCAAGGAATTAAATAAAACCCCCAATGTCTCTTTCCTTTATTTGCAATTTCTTTCTGAGTTCATTCCCCTCTATATTTGAAATTTCCCCCTTTACTATAATTTCTCTGTCCCCATCTCTTTCTTTTCACATACCCACTGTTAAATGTTTATTCCTTATGAGCCTTTCCAGCTGAAGTCTTTTATTCACTATAAAGAAAACAGACTCAGGGTTGGTCTAGCTTGGTTTTCTGTCTCCAAAAGTGCTTAATAGGTGCCTGGGGTAGGGAATTTGAAGAGAGAAAGCAAATAATGACACTTAACAGTTTCTGCTGATAAGTCATTGCCAAGCCACTGTGGTATCTTTGTGTAAATTGTGCATGACTACATTTTCTTTCAATAATTTGAGCATTGTTTTGAGCCTAAGCAAGTTTTTTGGCGTCCGGGGTGCTTTGGGCTGCTGTGCAGGGACCTGTTTGCTCCTAGTCCAAGAAATGTAGAGGTGGGCAACATCTGTTTCCATCCTTCCCATCAGTAACATTTCCTCTTTTTCTTGAAGGTGGACTGTACAACATCATTGGCTAAAGGGTTGCTCTTGCTGCTTAAACTTCCCCTTCCTCCCAGTATGCAAACCCCCTCATTCTGCAGTCTGCTTAAGGCCAATTAGCAGCACAGAGAGAGGGAAAGCAGGTGTTACCAGCTGCTCTTTTTAGTTACCTGGAGCAGAACTGCCGGCCAACAGGACAACTGTTCTGCAAAACGTATGCTACAGAGATATATGCCCTAATACTATAAGACAGAAATCTTCACGTGTGCGGTGTGCCTAACAAAAGCCTGCTCAGAGTGGAGGAGGTGACCTCATGCAGAGCAGACAAGCAGTGTGACAACGAGCACTGTTTACTGGTGTTCTTGTCTGCACCTACAGTTCAGGTGTAACCAGCATTTCTTATGCTTTTGTAGGCTGTAGCAAAACTAACAGGTCGAGAATTAAAGGCTTATGCAAAAGCTGGAGCTGTGGCTGATGAAGTGCTCTCATCCATCAGAACAGTGGCTGCTTTTGGTGGGGAGAAGAAAGAAGTTGAAAGGTTTGTTTGGACAAATTGTAAAGTCTCTAATTTCTATTTCTATTTCCTGTAACAACATAATGCTGTGGTGCACTTCAGAGTTACAGCAATTAGTCATTAAGTTCTACAATGGCCAACTGTAAACTTACATATTTATATGCATATATGTTAGAGAAATTTAGGTTTTAAATAACATTACATATGCAAAACCAGTTTGATAATTCAGCCAATCAGTGAAATAAGACATCAGAAATTCTATCTTCAAGTCAGTCCCTCTTGTACGAACGTACTGTCAAATTTTCCCTTAAACGTTGCCCGACACATCACTTTTGCAGCAGATCTGAAAACTCAAGCACTATTAAGTTAAGTAAGAAAACTAGTTCCAGCAAGACATCATGATTTGATGATGTTAAGCTACAAATTTATCTTAAACTTGTTTTAAACATAACATGGCTGTAGGACATGCTCTGAAGCAGTGGCCAAATTCTCAATTCCTGTGTCACACTGCTTAAACACTAAACCCCATGATGAGGTGTCTGCAGTAAGTGTGGCTTTTCATGTGCTTATTATACTAAACATACAAGGATTTAGCGATCTGGGATCATTGCTTATTTCAGCAGAGGTCTCTCACTTCAGAGTGAGAGATATTAACCTTATGCGGACCCTTTGTTAACTGTAGGACAGTCACTAAAGGTGCCTCATTTTGGATTTTCTGTCGAATTCATTTCAGCCCTTTTTAATTTTCTCTACAGATACGATAAGAATCTGGTGTTTGCTCAGCACTGGGGTATTCGGAAAGGAATAATAATGGGATTATTCACTGGTTACATGTGGCTTATAATTTTCCTATGTTATGCATTAGCCTTTTGGTATGGCTCTAAACTCGTCCTTGAAGAAGAAGAATATTCACCTGGCACTCTTCTGCAGGTATCCATTTTAGGTTGATGCAAATTTTCTGGACTGTTTCTTAAAACATTTATTCTAAAAAATTTATTTGTAGTGTTCTGTTATCTTGTGGCTCAGTGGTGACAAACACTATATGTGTCTTTTAAAGATATTTACTCAGCATATGTGTGAAAATATATGACACACTTGGATAAGATTTAAAAAAAACCACCACATTTATTTGTAAGATTTGCAATGCTGCCTCCTGTGAACAGAATCACGCTTTCATTTTGAGAGCGTGCTAAGCAATTGACAGAGGCCTGAAACCAGCTTTCCCATTTTGCGGGTCAGCATGTGGCTTTTGGGATATTGGCTTCTCTGAAGAACGAAACCTAATCAAAGAAAGTATCAAAGCTAACCTCTTGCTGATAAACAGCTTCTTTTCCTTTCAACCACCATTTTATGTTGCTAATTGCCCACCCATCTCTACAGATTACAAAGAACATGCTGATAAAACCCACATCGCTGTGTCTTCTGTGGTGTATATGGAAAAAAAACATACTAACCTGCACAGCACTCATGCATCCACTTCTGCACAGCAGATGCTTTAGCCACTAATGACCTAAATGCAATAAACCCAACATCTACAGATATTTTGGTTATTTGCTCTAAGCCAGGACTGCCCAAATGGCAGTCTTCGATCCACACCCAATTTTTTCCTGAACCTTGATAAGTCCCAAGTGTTCTGATGAGACATTTATTTCTCCTCCTTCTCTGCCTGTTGCACACCATGAATGCTCCCAACCACCAACAGCATGCAGTGCAGAACTTCCTGCTAAACGGAGCTTGGTAAATTACACTAAGAACACTGTAGAATTGAGTCACTATGTTCAAGGACAAGTCCCTCATAGGAAATCATTTGCAACTGCTCTTGACACCAGTAGCTGATACAAGGTAGTGCTGTGAAAAAGAAAGTGAGCAATTTCCTTGCCTTGCACATGATATCTGTAGTTTAGTGCTCTAAACAACAAAAGGTAAACAGTGGGGAGTTACCCTGCAGATAAAAGTAGCTGTCAATGGTGAGACTAATTCTTATGTCCCCCTTCCTCTCTCAGTTTGCAGTAACTTTTCTTGTGCTTTTCATTTCCTACCACACACTCTAGTCTGGCAGGGGGGGGAAGGAGAGGAGGATTTGTGGGTACAAAACATTTAAATACACTTTTCCTGGTCTCTGAAAAACTGTTGTGCACCAGCCATACTGCATTGAGATACACTAAGCACAGCCTTTCCTCCTTCTATCAGATACACAGAACCTGCTCTCTCATGTTCATGGTGGATTCTGACATGCAGATCACCTACTTGCTTTGGGATGCATTCAGACAAGAAAATTAGTTTATACTACAGCTGAGCATGAACTTATGGCATGATCTACACATCACAGTGTAGAGGTTTGCAGTGCACAGTATGTGTACAGTAGATTCTCCCATTTTAGCTATAGGGTTATTCTCAGGAAACATCACTACGGTGCAGTGGAGAACTGAGTCTGGTGTACTTTTAACACTTTCTCAACTGTAGTATTTCCTTACACACCTTGCCCATTTATCCTGACTACTGTTTGTGTTGTATTCAAAAGACTAGTTGAGTCCTTGATCTCTTCTTAGCAGAAATCTGAGGTATTGCCAAACTACAACAACAAATTACAGACCAGTTCTCCTAATGCTCAGGGTGAGTGTTCAAACTATCAGCCACAACAAAGAAAACATGGAACAAACCAATGACATTACCTAAACAGAGGAATAAAACACAGTAAACTCTAGGAAAAATTGTTCATTCTGACAAGCATTTGCACGTGTATAGTATATAAGTGGTGAATAAGTCTTTATATTTTGATGTACACCATTTTCTATAATTCTGTTCATTGAAGCCTTTGTCTCTTATCAGAATTTCCAACATCCTCAGCCTTAGATGGTTCCTGTCTACACTTAAGAACCTTGATAAAAACCCCTTCATAGCAAATGAAGCAGTAACAGCTCTTTGGAAATTTTGAACAAATGCTTTTGGCATTTTGGTTGATGTGCTCCAGCTTCACTTGCCTCTGATCTGCAAGGCCTGACTCCAAGGATGAATCTTTGGAGTGAAACCTCCTCTGATTGATACTCCATCCAGCTGCATTTATTTTCTGTCAGTCCTTCCAGGAAAAGTGGATACCGTGACTCATTTTCACTCATGTTGTCCTAGGCTTAGAGCAAAAGGGGATCCTGGGGCTTTCAGAAGAGGGTCACTAGTAAGAACTTTGGCTTTTGGACAATGAATTTAAACAGTGAACACGTTGGGTATGTGCTACTTGCAGAAACTGTCCACCTCAAGTACTGGATTATCCAGCATTGCTAGCAACCCTTACAGTTAATTTCTGCGTGAGACGGAGAAAAATATTCTCTGTAGCTGTTACTTGCTCCAGAAATAAGTTTTGCAAGTACTGGACAAGAAAGGAACTTCAACATACAAAGGTTACAATACAGTGTTTTAAGTTTCTTCCTGTTTCTGAGATGTTGTAGACTCTCATCTGCTTACTGATAAAAGACATCGACAAAATAACCTACTTGCCACCAGCGTTCAGTTCCAGCCCTTTCTTCAAGGCACAGGCACCCAATCCAATTGTGGTGGCTTAAAAACACATCAGTGACACCTTGGTAAATATCTAGGTGCACACGTTTTTAGGCCATGGAAAATATGAGATAAGTTGATTTATTTCAGCCAGGAAGAAAAGTTGTGAAAGACAGTGAAAAAAAAAAAAAAATCACAACTAAAGTGCATTTGTTTGCTTTCTTGTGGGCTACTTAGGCTTATACAGTGAATCACTGCAGCTCAGCTGATGCACAAGTAGTTGTTAAGCCACTGTAGTTTGATTTGCCTGTCTAAGCTCTAAACTGTCATAAAAATGTGATGCCATATGCTGTTAATTTCTTTTTCCACTTCTTTAGGTTTTCTTTGGTGTTTTAGTAGGAGCTTTAAATCTTGGCCAGGCATCTCCATGTCTGGAAGCCTTTGCCACTGGCCGTGGAGCTGCAACAAATATTTTTGAGACAATAGATAAAGTAAGTAATGCATTTCTAAGCCGTGTCACTTTGTGGTGGAAAAATAATTAAATAAGCCTCAAGTGGTAGGAGTTTTATCTGCTGTGTAAATAAGGAAAAATGAATGTAATTCAAGAAAACTGACTGTGCAATATAGAGATCTAGCAGCATGCACATGGGCTCGGAGGGGATGTTGAACAAGTTTCTTAAATGGCCTGTTCCTGAATAATGATGTTTTACCTCAGCTACTACGAGGCAGGCAATAACAGTCACCTTGACACCAAATCTGCAGCAAGCACCTAGCTTCCAGCCTCCAGATGGCATCAAAACATGTGGCTTTATTGGCATGAGTGGCAAAATTGACCTCTGTCACCTGTCCCAGAGCTATCTTGAGGTAAAATGGGATCAAATGAGCACAGACACTGGTCATGCAGCAGTCATAAATCTTAATTACAATATTATCTAGACAGATATGCAAAATTAGGTAGTATGAGAAAGTCTGAGCACTACTGGAATTTATTGGTGAAGATTCGTTTCTATATTTGTCTAAATTTAGCAGCTGCCAAAATACTGCTGATTTCTTAGCAGTACATAGTATTTGTGGTCATTGACAACTTTGTTGTGCTAAAAGTCATGTAACACATTAGAATCCTGCTTGTCTTTTATAAAGGGTATATAGAGATGGCTAGAAGGACTGTGGTAATGCTAATGAGCTTTTTAGTAACTCTTCAATGTTCTATAATAATGATAACAAATCTGCCCTCTAAATACACTTCATAAGTTAAAGCTTTAATACAAACTGAAAAGGAGATGTATAAGGGAAGTGGTTTTTAGAGGAAAATTTTAAAAGCAGAAGGAGTTGCAACAGTAGGAATTAATCATAAAATTCAAGATAAAGCTGAGTCAGATAACCTTAGGGTAAAAAAAAAGCAAAGTAAAGTCAGATTTCATCCTTCTGGAGAAAGTGAGACAAAATTAGATCCATCTGCTTGCAGTATTTGTAGATTTGTGACTAGACAGGAAAAGCACAGTTCTGCTCTGATACAGACTGGTTTCTGGTGCTGAACTTAAAGCCGTGCGGAAGTTCCCATTTGCAGGATTGGAAAGTGAACCTTTTCTTCATAGCTTAGTATCTGAATATAAGTAAGATATATTCGTAAAGTGGAACCAATCTTTTAGCTGTTATTAACATCTTAGAACACACCCATTTCTTGCATTAAAATTTCCTTCAATCTGTGTGGCTACATAATTGAAACATGCATGATTTTTTATCAAATACTGGTGTTGCTATAGTTTTAATCCATTCTCTGTATTCCACAGTTCAAAAATATGTCTTTAGAAAATTTGATTTCTTTGGGATTCCTCAAATTTCTCTTAGTTCTCTGCTCATGTCTAAGAGTTTACAGTACCCAAGGCCTGACCAAAAGTATGTGAGACCCAAAGAACTTCATGGGAAAACTTCAAATCGGACTGTAGCTGTTAGGACTGGGTGTGCAAGGATGGGTGTTTTAAATGCAAAGTGGTGAAACATGCAGGTTTTTAGCAATGAATTTGTTGCTCAGTGCTGTAGGAGAATGTTTATATGAGCCAAGTAGAGCAGTTCTATTCCTTAGGAGTTGGCAAAATTAATTTAGACAAAATGCCTCACTTAGTCAGCTATTCATTTCCAGTGAAAACTATCTGACTGGTTGACTGCAGTAACCACAATAAGCCTACAGTGAGAAGAGAGTGCATTCTTCTTGCCCAGTTGTCACCCATTGGTGACACCCACTGGTGACAAATCCTCCATCCCTTCAGACTTCAATTTCATTTCCCTTGCCTGCTAGTCCTGGGGCAGAGCCTGCTGCTGGCTCAGTGCAGCCAGGTGCTGTTGAAACCGAAGTGCCACGTCATCATATGGTATTGGGAATATTTATCTACTGCAGCAATGTTGGCTGTTTAACAGCAAATAAATAACACAATAAATTCTATCCTAGAAACCTGTCATTGACTGCATGTCAGAAGATGGCTACAAGCTAGATAAAATACGAGGTGAAATTGAATTTCATAATGTAACATTCCATTATCCCTCCAGACCAGACATAAAGGTAATTATTAATGATCCATCCTGTGAACATAATTACTGTATACAACCAAAACATATTGGTTTTGCCAGAAATTTCTAGTTTTTCAGTAGAGTTTATTTTCCAGAAGCTCAGACCTTCTGTTTAAAAGTAGACCAAATAATTCTTTTATTAAAGGGTTTTTCCACGTACCGTTCTGCTTATTTTACTGTTCTGATATATTCGGTGCCATACATAGTCTTTGCTGCTGAACATAAACTCATAATAATTTCAGACAGATTCACCTGCATACAGCTTCACTTATAATCAATTATGCACTTGTGTCAACACGTGCTTGAACAGGGCACAAAGTAATAAGCTGAATGGTGAAGGGGATTTTATAATACTCTTCCATTACCCTGGGGATGCATCACGTGACCTATTAAAATGCTAGGAAAAGGTACAGGAGCATTGGCTATATACCCCATTATTCTCTACTATTGTGTTTGAATTGACAAATTCTCCTTGGAAAAGCATATTATTGGACAGGCAAATGAATACCATTTCTTCTAAAGACAGAAGCATATGAAGTATCAGATTTTTATACATAATTTCACTGTTATTTTTAATATTTATGCTTTAAAAGGCACTCATAATACCTGAACAGTGTTCTTTAAAGGGAATTTATTGCCATGTTCTCCAAAGGTATAAAACTTGACTAGCTCTTAATGGTGAATGATAGGAAAAACCAAAGATCAAAAGTCTGCCTGCTAGTCATGGAAAACAGTGCTCTGCATTTAACTCTTCAAACAATGTAAAAATATTTGGATTTCTTTTTCCTCTTTCTTGATAATATTTTTTCTGAGTTTTATAAAATTGCTTTTAATCTATATTTTAAGATACAGAATACGTCCACTTGGTTTTATGACTGTGAGAGAATTCTGGGGTTTGTTTGTTGGTTTTTTTTTTTCTCTTCAGATTTTGGATAACCTTAATATGGTTGTTAAAGCAGGGGAGACAACAGCTTTTGTTGGAGCCAGTGGAGCTGGAAAAAGTACAACAATACAGCTCATCCAGCGTTTTTATGACCCCACTGATGGCATGGTGAGTGTACCAACCTAAAATGTGTTTCTCTAGCCTTATACACTTGAAAGAATGACATGGTTTCTTCTCCAAGGTGGGAAGAAAGACTCCTAACTTTACTTTTTTTAAAAAACATGCATGAAATATCCTCTTGTGCATTTCAGGGGAATGCTGAACAGTCTTGTCAAAAGTAATTACGTGGAAGAGAAAAACTGTTAGAAAATAAAAATTCAGTGCTAACTCTGAGTAATAACTATACCTATAGCTTGGTAATTCAGGACTGACCAATAATTTTATTTTCTGGAAAACACAGTGTTGAACATTTAATCATTATCCTTTAATACTGCCTTAATATATGCAATTACCATTTGGTAATGGATTGGCTAAGAATAAGAATTACATCTATTAACAGTCTCATTTTATTTAAGCATACCTAGTTGAGACAAATTGAATAAAATGGCATACATAGTGACTTTATTTGAATGTATAAAAGACAAAGAACCAGTTTATTGTAAACATAAATTATTTTTTGCTTATTACTTTCCACCTGGTTTTATCTCTGAGGCCAAGCAAAAAGTGATATTGGGAAACGAACTCAAGAGCACAGCTCTTAGGCCAAAGAACAAGCATACACTACTGCCACTGTATTGCATTATTTTATGCATGAAAGCTGTTTTTTACGCTGGTCATGAAAACGCAGTCTCACACCCCCTTAATTTCCATTGTTTTCTCTCTGAACTGACTACCTTTCCTTTTTTTTTTTTTTTTGTTATCAATGTTTTAATTTGCTTCTGCAGATTACCTTGGATGGCCATGACATTCGTTCCCTTAATATCCAGTGGTTACGCTCACAGATTGGTATTGTTGAACAAGAGCCAGTGCTGTTTGCCACCACAATTGCAGAGAACATTCGCTATGGTCAGGATGAGGCTACCATGGAGGACATAATCAAAGCAGCCAAACAGGCCAATGCTTACAATTTCATCATGGACTTGCCGCAGGTAAGCTGTGCCTTGTAAAATATTTGGCAGAATTTGATGGAAAAACAGATAATCCTTTCAACCCTACCCTCATGAAGCCAATCGTCCTCAGCTGAAAGGGCAGAAGATTAACATAGATAGTAGTCAGCAATCTTTCCTCTGACTAGAGTTAATTAGGTCTTAGTATGTGTATGTCACCAAGTTAAAAAAAAAAACAAAAAAAACAAACCCCAAATCACCAAACTAGAAGAATCAGTTCCTTACGAATCATATGCACTACATTCAATATTATGGTAATATGATTTTAAAATATCTATTTTTCATGCTGTGGTGATCTATCTCGGATCAAAAGTAATTCAGAGCCCAGATTCTCACTAGCCAGGTTATGTTTTTGAGCAGTCTGTACTGATCCTCGCAACCTCACCTCCTTATATGAGCTCTAGATGTTAGCTGGAGATTCCCTCCCTCCTGGTTCCTTCCCTTGTGATGACAGGGCTTTGATCAATCCTATTGTATCCTTCTTACAAAGCCCATATTTGACAGTACTTGATAGTACAGGGCAGTTTACTTTTCTAGGACATTATTTTGCCAAGTAGCTTCTCAAATCAGCTTCACCTGCTAAAACAGTGAACCTGATCGACAGGATTCAAGTACCATTAACTAATGTTAGCATACTTTTTGTCCTCTGTCTATACATTTCCAAGAAGGTATCATACAAAGACTGCACAAAGGCCTCTGCTTATTTCCTGGAAATGGAAGAATAAACAATTTTTGGCTCTAGATGAATATAATTATCCTGGCTCTGAGATGCTAGGCTTTATGCATTTGTTTAATTCTCTACCTGAACCCAATGATGTCCATGAATCATAGACACAGTGTCCATGAGTCACAGGCCATCAGCAGACAAGTCCAGCTCTGTGGAAAGTTTGCTTGTGAGTCATTTGATGGAGAGCAGACAGGTGTTTCCTCTTCTTTTCAGCTTTCGGTTCTCTATAGCCAAACCAGAACATTTCACCTTTTTATCAGTACATACTTTTGGCTTGACGTTGGAATATCAGTTCAGGCAAAATGATGTTGTTCATTATATAGGAAGTTATTTCATCAGCTGTCCTTTGAATCTGGTGGACTAACAATGTTTTTTTCTTTCAAAGATGATAATTTTTTAAGTCTACTCCAAGGACAAATCAGGGAGACATTTTACCAATGTCTTCACCAGAAGCCTAACAGACCCTTTTGTTATCTGTTTCATTTTCACTTTTTCCCTTCACACAGCAATTTGACACTCATGTTGGAGAGGGTGGAAGCCAGATGAGTGGAGGTCAAAAACAGAGGATAGCTATTGCTCGAGCTCTTGTGCGAAATCCAAAAATCTTGCTACTGGATATGGCTACGTCAGCTCTTGACAACGAAAGTGAAGCTATTGTCCAAGAAGCACTTCATAAGGTTTGCTATAGCATAGCATAAATCAAACTTAAAAGAGCCAAAATTATTTTCAATGCACTCTGCAGAGGGTGCTTCTGAATTGCAACAAAGCATTGAAAAGCTTTTCTTAATAGCTCTTTCACATGCACGAGTAGAACCTTAGTACAATTGACAGAAAAGAGTTTTTCTTACTTTGGGACATCAACAGAAATTTATAGCTCCCTTTGCTCAGAAAGAGATGCTCATCTCTGGGCTATGAATAGAGTTCAAGTCAAAGTCATCTGAAACCGCTAAAAAGACTCGTGTTAATTTGGCCAAACTGGTTCTAATAATCTCTGTTTGCTGTCCTGGGAATGAAGCTGTGGTTGTTCCCTGTCAGGCTCGCCTTGGCCGCACAGCAATCTCGATAGCTCACCGCCTGTCAGCCATCAAAGCTGCTGATGTCATCATTGGGTTTGAGCATGGAAGGGCTGTGGAGAGAGGAACTCATGAGGAACTCTTGAAGAGGAAAGGTGTTTACTTCATGTTGGTGACCTTGCAAAGCAAAGGAGATCCAGCACTTAATAGTGAAGCAACAGAAAGTGAGCATTTTTTTTTCTTTTATAAAATGACATAAAATCCCCCAGAATGCAGATTTTTTTTTTTTTGAATGAAGGTTTCTTTCTTTTTTTTTTCTGCCTTTATGGCTGAATTTTAGCATTTATGGAAGTAATGCATTAATAGCCCTGGCTAAAGTGTTTTTACTGCATACGCACTGAATGACCTTCCTAATACAGATCTTCCCTGAAACATTAATCCTGACTTGCAATACCCATCATTTTATAACTACATTTAGCACTAACACACCAATCACGCTGCATTTGAAATGCAAGCAAATTACAGAACATGCTGAAACCACCCCATTTGTTTTGCTAGAGGTAGATTTGAATCAAAGCTTCTGGAAATTAATATCTAATAGAATGTCCTGTTGTATTTTTGTGAAGCATCGTACCTTGGATATGATTATCATAAAAGGAAAGATTAATGGCAGCACTAAAACAGGGAAACAGCCTTTAGCAGTCACATCCCAAGTGATTAGTATTCTGTTAACTTGTAAAGTATTCTGTTAACTTCACCATGTCAAATACAAATACAAAACTTGTGTTATGTGCAGGTTGAGTTGCAAGGTTGTATCAAATGCCTTGCCTTCTACAAAGTATTCCATTTATGACTTGGAGACACTGCCCTTTTTGCTGAGCTACAGTGGTGTTAGGTTGTTTTTGATTTTAGCGCAAACTGAAGAGCTCTATATGCTATATTTTACAGCAGCAGAAAATAACGTGGTTGAGCCAAATCTTGAGAAAGCCCAGTCATTCAGCAGAGGAAGCTATCGGGCCAGTTTGCAGTGAGTCTTAAAAATGATTGCAAATCTCAGTATTTTTCCAGATCTCTATACTTTGTCCCATCATTTGTCCCCCAAATCCCAGTAATGCTAACAAATCAGTTCTCTGTATGTTGCATAGAAGAGGGTGGAAGGGTTACAAGCATTTTACTAAGACAGAGTTCACTTGGAAAGAAATAGCTTGGATAATACATTACTGAAAGCCCATGGATAAATAACAAGACTCTTAATTTTACTCCCTTTTCTATCTGTAGTACCTTGTCTTCAATTCTGGTCTACTGTATTAATGTTTCATTTTTAATATTATTACCATAGAGCCATATATTTCTGTTACCTAATGTACTTTCAGTCTACTCACTTGAAAAATGACTTGCTGTGCAAGTACTTGAGAAATCAATGTAATGTACTATGACTTGTACTTGATGAAAGTTAAAGCATTTTACAAGACAGACTGTCTTGTAGCTAGACACTTATTTCTTACAGGCAAGCCCATGTCAGACATATGTAAGTGAATACATTTCCTACATTACAAGGTTATATTTTGTCAGGGATAGAGGTTAATTGTTTCGGCATCCTGTTTTTCTGGACTAAATTACTTTGTAGTGATAATGGTGAATTGACTTGATGTCTTAACAGCTTGTGCAAATAATAAGATATACCACAATTTTGCTTAACAAATACACAGTGCAGGGTATATATAAGAAAACGTCTGAGTTGTGGTGGTGGAATATGATTTTGAAAAGTATTTTTCTCTGTTGTGGGATATTTTCTTCTCAAGAAGTTGAGAGAACATAGAAAAAGAAAGAAAAATCTGTGAGATTCCTATGATTTTCTTCAGTGAATCCTAATTTAGCTGATATGAAAACTGCACCTGTTTTGCAGGCAAGTATGTTACTGAGCTGTGAAGAACAGACTGTTTCTGTCCTCTTTTCAGAGCTTCACTTCGGCAGCGCTCCAGATCTCAGTTCTCTAATGTGGTCCCTGATCCTCCATTATCTATTGCAAAAGATCATGCAGAGTCTATGTATATTATGCCTTCTTGTGAAGAAGATGATGGACAAGCAAAAAAGGTCAGTCCAATGGTTTGTTACTAAATTTTCAACTGAACAGGGTACAGTACTTGGTTATGAGAACCTGTAGACATGTGCCTCTATTATAGGAGCTGTTGGCCGAAACATCTTCTTGAAATGATCCTTTACTTAAACAAAACCACAGCTTCAGTTCTTACACTCTGTGTAAACCCTAGTCTGTATTTTGATGGCTGTTATCCTTATTGGTCCATATAAAATTGCCAGCAGCATGTGACCTGTTGGTAAATCAATATATGCTGTAGATTAAGATGAAAAAATTCACAAAAGGTGAACTGACAAAAATCAAAAAGCTCAGTCTGTGAAATTTAGTAAGTCATTCAGCAATACAAATGACCTTGTTGTTGATTAAAGAGTAAATTCACTTTAGTCTCAAAATCATCTGGAGACTTGAGTAAAGACCGACTCTCACTGCAACCTCACGTAGAGTCCTTTCATTGACAGTGTCCTTGTCCAACCAACTAGCATAGAAAATAAAGACAGCATGCCTTAAAATTATGCAGAATATGCAGGGATATAGACAGTGGCTTTCCAAAGTACTTACGAAGCTCTAGGCACCAATTTGCATGGCTATGGCTATTCAGTGCAGAAAGCAGCAGTTAGAAGTCACTGTCCTTGCTGTTGCTAAGCCTATTCTGTGGATAAAAAGAGAGCTTTAATGCTGTCAGTGTGCCACTAGCTCTGAAGGAAGGGAACTGCAAGATGCTTCCTTGCACATTTCCAGCATATAGGTCTTCACAGTGTCTGTTTTGTCTGGGCATTTCCAGCCATATGATCTGAGGGAGATGAGTGGGGATCAGCATACAGAATGTTACAAAAATTCTGCACAAATCAAACTACAGGGTAAGTTATAATTTTATGATGAATATTCTGCTCTTGCTGGGAGTAATTATGGGCATTCAGTATGTAGTCTGAGGATGTTTCACAGAGGGCAGGCGTAATTAGCATGTATAAAGCCTGAATCCAGCTATGACTCTGTTATCTCCCTTGTTTTAATTACATAGCATAACTGTTAATTTGATGCAGAGTCTGATTAGTGTGTTCACTCACAATACTTTGAAATAATATTTAAGAACTTCCCATGAGTGTCACAAAAGGCTGGCTTTGCGGAATAAGTTTAATTTTAAGCACTGGATATTGCATCACACCTCATCTGCAAAAAGGCAACAGCCTGAGTTCCAGTGGCAAAAAATTTTAAACTGGTTTTAAGTAACCTCCTAAGTTGGAATCAGTAGAGCTGCACAAAGCATGAGTCTCTCTTTGTTTTTCACTAGGGACAGAAAAATTAGCAATTTCTGAAACTCTCTTGGCTATTTAACAGATTATGCTAACTGTTTTATCTTGCTGGCAAAGGCAGAACATCACTGAGGGAATACATTAGCTTCATAAATCCAATCTATATTTTTTAGGAATCTATTATTGTGAAGGAAGATGTCAAGCCTGTACCATTTACCAGAATTTTGAAATACAATGCCTCTGAATGGCCATACATGGTGCTTGGATCTCTGGCAGCAGCTGTGAATGGAGCAGTCAATCCACTCTATGCTTTGTTATTCAGTCAAATTCTTGGGGTATGTTACGCTAACATTTTGAAGTGCATTTTAGCTCGGAAGCAGAGGGGAGTGAATGTATGATGCAGAACTTTACATGGTTTGGGCAAATTTTCAGATCTTGTTAAATACATGGGATTAGCCTTCTTGCCTATAAACAATTACTCAGTAGAGATACTTATATCACTGTCATCACACTATTATTTGAGCTCTTTGAAGGGACAGGCTTATTAGAATTTGTCATGTGTTCTTCATTATCTCTCCTGTTCAATTCCAAGGAACTACTGAGAGTGGGTTTCTATACTTGCGTATAGTTTCTTTTAAATGAGACAAGATGTGCCTCATGTGCAGGTCCTGTGGAGAGCCGTGCAGAGGTCATTCCCTGCAGAATTTTATTCTACAGACTTAGCCAAACCTTTGAAAAAGCTTTGGAGCAGATACAGAAAATACTTCACTTTTGTGTTCATATATTTCAGGCAGCAATTTACTGCCTGCTGCTCCCTGCAGAATGCCCAGGTAGAGGCAGATTATTGTAACAGGGTACATAGCTACAAAAAGTAGACTTGTATCAAAAAGTTTGGAAGACAAGCAGGAAACAGGAACATGCTTTAAACTTTGGCATTTACAAAGAGATGCTAATATTATCATCAAAATCCACACTCCTGCTTGAAACTTTTTTGAGAGTTCACCCATGAATGTTTTTCAGTTTGAAAACATGCCACAACAGAAAGAGGATGTTTTCCCTTTTGTAAAACAGTTTTTGGGAAAGTATTTGACAAGTGAGTGGGAAATTGGGCGACTGCGTAAATAAATTCAGCACTACTCTAATTAATGCCTAGGAAAGTGTTCTAAATTTTCAAGAATTAGGAGGAGAAAATCACTTTGTTTATGCTCTTTGTTTTATTATGTAAAGTGATTACACATACTGGGAAGAAAATGAGAATGCTATTGCTTTGTGGCTTGGGTACCCACCTGAGATAGGGTGAAACTTAATTGTTTAGGTCATGGTAGGTATGAACCTGTGCAAAGAATATTACCTAAAGGGCAGAGACTCTTGAGAAACCAGAGGTCTGGAACCTTTCAGGCAGTAAAGTGTAAATGAATGAGTGCCCCAACTCCTGAGCTACTAAGTAGAAAAGGGTTGAGAGAATTCTCCTGATAGCAGTGCCAGCAATCTATGAAAAAGAGTGACATTTTGCTGTTGATGTTTTTTTCATTTGAAAGGGGGAGTGGTTTTTTTTGGCTTAGACATTTCTCTCTGGGAAGTTACTCAGGACTTTGAATCACATTTACTTGCAGCTTGATGTTTACTGGCTGAAAGGAATTGCTGAAGAATGGCTACTTAGGTTTGGAACGCTACTTCAGCAGCAGCCGGTAACACTGGCAGGCGTTGAAAAAGACCAGATAGTAGGAACAAGAGATTAAAGGAAAATGCTATGGAGACTGGAGCAGAATGGAGCAGAGGGGCTCTACTTCAAGCACTAATGTATCTTCTCAAGTACCCAGCAGTAAGCGAATAGCTTGTATCTGCACTCCTTCAGTGAAAGTAACTAGATTCCTCTTGAAACCTACCCATAGCAATTACAGATCTATTAGTGTTGTGCAAGGGCAGTCATGCCAGGGTATAATTATTTACACAGACTTCATTTTGCATGGCCCAAGAAAGTTGCAATTGGCATAGATTAGAGAGGAGGTAAGGGACCAGCTGCACTGTTGTTTTGTCACTATGCTATTATGTTCATTTCATTACTATTCTCTGGTTATCGTACCGGATCTCGTTTATGGTGTTATTGATTAATTGTAGTAGGGATGGACAAGAAGTAAAAGCAGTGTGTGCAGATGCCAAGCATGAGAAACTTACTGTTTAGCATGACTAAAAATCATTTTTTATGTTGTACCCAGGCTCACCTTAGGAAATATAAAGAATCAGGCCTTTGCAAGAAGTGAGGGAGAGCTCTGTGTTCTGGCTTTGGTTCTAGGGAGGGCTTCTGCACTAGGCAATAGGGAGTCATGAATAAACACACACAGCAAAATTGACAATTCTAATACGATGCCACTCTTTTTTTCAAAGACCTTCTCCATTCTTGATGAAGAAGAACAAAGAATCCAAATCAATGGTGTCTGCCTGCTTTTTGTCTTTGTTGGAATTCTTTCATTTTTCACACAGTTTCTACAGGTAATACCTGTCTAACATGGGTAAATTTTGTTCCTGATTGCTTATTCTGTGGGTATCTCTTTCTGTACAATACCTGTTTTTATTCTTACACACCCCAGGCATACACCTTTGCCAAGTCTGGTGAGCTGCTTACGAGACGGTTAAGGAAAATTGGTTTCCAGGCTATGCTCGGGCAAGAGATTGGTTGGTTTGATGATCTGAAGAACAGTCCTGGTGCTTTGACTACAAGACTTGCAACAGATGCTTCACAGGTCCAAGGGGTAAGACCTGGTAGCTCAAGAATTGTTTTACTATAAGCACTGGTTGAAGGCCTATTTTGGCACATTGTCACAGAAATTAGGTAGCACGGAAGCAGCAAGGTCATGTAGAGCAGTGGAGCACAGCCATTCAGCTCATATCTCCGGGGAAAATACAGAACTACTTGAGCAGCAGTGTCCTGCACTTTTCACTGTGTGACACAGAGCTCAGCCAACTGCTGCTATTGCAGAGTGAGGTGAAAGTGAGAAGATGCACACAAGTGTCTGCAGTTTGAAAACGTCCAAATCTGCACCAGGAGTAATAAGTGCACTCCTGGAATGAGAAGAGATGATAGAGCTGGAGGATCCTGGTAAGAGCAGCCCTGTGGCTGCTCCTTTTGGTAGAAGTGAGTCAGTTACTTGACTCAATTGCAAGCAACTACAGAGCTGGGAGGTGTCCCTTTCACTGTGGCCAGGCCCAAGGCACTTTGCCCTTTTGCCACAGGTCCGAGCAGGAGTAGATGAAGATCATTTTGTAATGCAGGTTAACATCCTGCAAATTATTTGAACAGGCAGTGATCAAGTATATTTTTTTCCAATATGTAGCAGCTTATTTCCTACCTACGGCTGCTGCTTACTGCTATGAAAGGAAAGAACTTTTGAGTAAATAAATAAAGTTTATTGCAAAGAATATTCAATAAAGGTGTCAAAGGCATATTTAAAATTTATCCTTAATAAAGTGACAGGCAGAAATGTAACTTTAATTCATCCTTTCTTAGTGATTTTTCTTAATGATTTTAGCATAACTGAGACTTTGTTGTTAAGTTGCAAAAGGATTCTGTTTATTATTTAAATCTAGATGGATCAAGGTAGGGGCTAAACAGAGTATTCAGAGTGATTCTCAGGGAGCCAAGGGAACGAATTTCAATAGTAAAATTACCTTTCTCACAATCATTAGAAACAATTTCCCGAGTTCTCAATGGAAAGTCTGGTGGGTGAAAAGAATATTGGAGGTTTCCATTCCTTCTCCTTATACAATTAATTGGAAACAGTATATCCAAACTGGCTAAATTCCAGTCTACTCAGCAGCTGTTGGTGCCTTATAATATTTTAACAATATTTAGGGTTTTCTAAAGTTTTACAGGAAAATTTATTTCAAGATTATTGAAGTTACTATTGGGGTAAAAGTCAATCATCTTCTCTGTTTCTTTTCTTTGAAGGCAACTGGTTCACAGATAGGAATGATTGTCAATTCCTTTACCAACATTGGGGTGGCCCTGATCATTGCTTTCTACTTCAGCTGGAAACTGAGTTTAGTTATACTGTGTTTCCTGCCATTTTTGGCCTTATCTGGAGCTGTGCAGGCTAAAATGCTGACAGGATTTGCCTCTCAGGACAAGAAAGCATTGGAAGCTACTGGACGGGTAATGTTATCTAAAAACTAATTTATATTTGCAGTCATGAGTAGATGTAAAATCAGCCATTTGGGACCATCAGTAATTCAAATGTAATGAACTGGCAGTGTTTTGCAAACAAGTGGTGATATTTCAGCTTGTCAAACTGTTGAAACACCACTGGGAACTCCCTAACTGCAGAAGCACTTGCTACATGGAATGTGATTGACTTTTCAAAAGTTATTGGACCTAATCAGTAGACACAGATTTCTCAGCAGTCTGTTTCACCTTTGTAGGGTTTTATTTAAATATATATTTGTTGATGCCCTGTGATTATGCTGTCCTCAGAAAGCAGTGATACTTGTTCACTTAGAAATCCTCACATCTAAAAATTTGGCACTGAACCACAAACCAGTACTTGGGTTTTAGAGAGCAGAATTGTTCCTCCAGTGAGCCATACTAGCTTACCAGCCTCTCCATCAGTGTGTGCTGCTATATCAGAGGCATAATTTTATTTTTATATGTAGATTTTAAGGGTCAAAATTCTACCAATTCTCATTTCTCAGCTAGGAAATAAATCTTAATTTAAAAAAAAAATTCAGAAAAAGCATTAACTTTTTCCTGTTAATTTGTAACAGGAGACATAGCACTTCCTTATAATACCTTACATTTTGCTCCCTGGTGAACACACATCTGTGTGTGTAGTAAAGCAACCGGCATGGGATATGTGGAAGGAATTCCTCTTCCTTGGAAAGAAATATGTCCAGTGTTCAGCAAGCCCTGGCTGAAACCCTTCTCTTTTTCACTCTAGCTCCATTGGCTGCAAGACCCTGTGAACTGCCTCACCTTGAAGGCTGAGAATAGGTTAATGGAGTTTGCACTGGATGAGCAGACTTCCCTTCCATGTACCAAACAAGGAAAAGATAGGGACCCAAGAGAAAGGAATGTCATTTTCTCACGAGTTCACTGACAGGCAGGTCTTCTGCCTTGGAAGCACTTAAAATCCTTTGACTTTAATTCTGGGTGACTAAGTTCTAGCACGACTCAGAACCTGATACTTTTTAAATATAGGTAGTTCAACTGTGCAGAAACTGACCTGCATCAGAAACCCAGGGTATTTAGAAGACAGGCAACATGAGGAAGGCTACTTTGGATTACCCTGCTCAGACTAATACCTGCGCCTTCTTCCCTGCTTTAGGCTGCCATAGGTCTAGGGTCAGAAAAAGTGAGCTTCTCAGGCCCTCTCAAAGCCTCAGATTTTCCTTCTGCAGAGCTACTTTAGCCCATCCTAAAATGACTCTTCCAGAGTTCCAGCTCCTCCCCCACCCATGTGACATCTTACCCATTCTGCTTTCTACCCTGCCCCCTGTGAATCTTCCTTCTACCCATCTGAGCTCTCAACTATCCTCAGCCTTCTCTTTGCCTTTATCTGCACAGCAAACATATGGACTGGAGCTCTTTGCCCTGTTTAACTCTACATCTACTGGCTGGTTCTTTCCCATTGCCTGCTGCAGCTTGCTCAGCCTGCCACCCCCACTTTTTTGACTTCTGAAGAAGCAAATCTTTAGCTCTCAATTCCCATCTTCTGGGTGTGATTTAAAGAAGCATGTCATGACCGGGGACATAGAACTTAAAAAAGCATTTTGCCTGCCTATACATGCAGATTTCTGGACTTTTTTTTTTTTTTTAATGCACAAAAGGTATTACGTGAATTGATATCGCTTGACTTTGGTATCACTAATCAAATGACTTCATTTTCAGACAACGTTTGATTGCTGTTAGGAATAATCTTCAGTTCCAGAACCCAAGGAAGAATTAAGATCTCATCAATTGCCCACATTCAGAATAGTTTAATTATTTACAAAAAGTGATAAATCAAAACACTGTCTTGGAACTGCCAAGGAGAGAAACTTCACTAATTAGTCCAGGCACCAGCTTTTATTCGATAGAATGACCCAGAGGCTGGGATGGAAAGGGCACTCAATGCTTCAGCAGTTTTGGCAATGAATGATCATATCTGGTGTTATTTTCTAATTTATGTGCCGACACTACATCCAAATGCTTAACACTCTGAGTTCTTACACAGTGATTGCTCATCAGCCAAGCTAAACATAGAAAAGCACAGTCTGGACAATCCAATTCACAGTACCTACTTATCTGCTCCTTCACATTGCACAATAATGCAAGAGATTTGACAATTTTGGCCAGGAAAAAATGAAACTAGATGGAATATTTTATTGATTTATATTCAGATCTCTTCCTACATGCTGCAAATATTCATAAGCCATCTACGAGACTATTTCTTCCCAAAGGAAAATGTCACACTGTGAAGCTACTACCTGAGTCCAGACAAAGTACAGCATTTAATACCAATTTCTTAATAAAATTACTTGAGATAATTAGGGTGAAATCAGGATAACACAGTCAATTTACTTCTATATCTTAAATGGTAGTGCTATTTTGGGCGGACAGAAACACAGATTCTTACAAACACAATATAAAGCCTACCATTAATTAAGGCTCCAGAGAGGTTTCCAACTCGGAGAAAGATCATGGGGCTTATCTCGGAGTTTCCTGCGTTCTATTTTTCTATGTACATAGGCAAGCATTTACTTACTCTTCATGTACAAGGTTACAATCCTGGAAATTTTGTCACTGGTATTAGAGGAATCAAGATGTCACCCTCCATTTATATATTCCATCACATCAGGTTTTATTGGATATAAACAAGAGAAAAAGGGAAGCTGAACAGGTGAGGAAACAGTAAATTCAAGTGGTTTTAATTTATGAAACAGAAGATAGCATCTCTTCTAACTTTTCCTAACTATTGGTGTAAGTAAACCATAATAATTTAAATAAACATCTTTATTTAATAAATCTATGCAATCAAGGAAATAACTGTGTTCCTAAAGCCATTTTTTGCTTTTGTGGATGTTCCACTTATTCACATAATGTCAGAAGTGAGAACATGTGCCCAGTTTCCTCAGGGTGCTTACAGTAACATAGCTCTTGTGGAGCAGGCAGAGCATTTACTGTTGAGGATGTCAGTGGGTAGGTGCGTGGAGGCAAGTGTCTCTTTTGGCTGGCTGATATTTGGGCCAGTCTGTATCACTCCTGAATCAATTTGTATATGGCATTAGTGCCCGGTGCTCCAGAAAGAATCATGGATTTGTGAAAGAGCACACTCTGCTTTTCCATGTACAAATGAGGAGCTTTTACCCATTACCTTGTTTTGTTTTCTTTTTTTTTTGCCTCCTCCAGATTTCCAGTGAAGCCCTCTCTAACATCAGGACTGTAGCTGGGATAGGGAAAGAGAAAACATTTATCAAGAATTTTGAGAAGCACCTGGTTATGCCCTATAGAGCTGCAGTCAAAAAAGCACATGTTTACGGGCTCTGCTTTGGCTTTGCCCAGAGCATAGTGTTCATTGCCAATGCTGTCTCCTACCGATACGGGGGGTTTCTAGTTGACACTGAAGGACTCCATTACAGCTTTGTGTTCAGGTGAGAGTCAGTTTGGAGCCAGAAGCAGGCTTCTCTCCAGAAGCACTGGTCTCAATGTAGCGTTCAGTTTCTTGATGGCTTTCCAAGAATGACCATGTCCCCCTTCCCTGCAGGGTGATCTCTGCTATTGTGACCAGTGGAACTGCATTGGGAAGAGCTTCTTCCTACACCCCAAACTATGCCAAAGCCAAAACATCTGCTGCACACCTTTTTCAACTGGTTGATCGCCTTCCCAAAATCAGTGTTTACAGTGAAAAAGGGGACAAATGGGTAAGAGCAAAGATGAGTAATTTGTGATGTCGTTCAGCTCAATGACAGCATTGAAATTTCAGTAACAATTTATAAGTCGATGAGGATCACTGCTTTACAAGGTTGTGATGATCGTAAAATTGTTAATTGTCTTTGTTCTTTTGAAGCAAGAGTAATATAAAATGTGGCTGTTATGAATTTGTCAGTGTAAAACCCCCTTTAACTGGAATAGGACCAAATTGGATGACTCAGGGAATAGCAAGTTTTTTTCTTTTTGCTCTACAGTTCACACATTAACCTAACCATCGGTAGCTTACAGTGGAGGCTTGCCCTCCATTCACATCAAACTGTTGGGAGTATTCATAAGGACGTAAATCATCTTTGAGTCAGACAATTTTTGGTGAATTGAAAAATTACACCTAGAAAATTCACAGTTTACTTTTCATTATTTCAGAATAAAAAGAAAACTTGAAATAGTTGTTATGAACTGAATACTTTCAGTATTGTGCTTCAGACCATGAAAATGAAGTATCTTGATTCCCTTCAGAGTTTTGTGAAAGAGTTTTTTAAGAGTTCAGGGAAGTTTAGCTTGAATTCATGTATTGCTTTAAGGTTGCAAAGTTCAATTGATTTTATTTTTTTATCAAATCCAGTTTTTTGCAGAAACATATTTGGACTATCAACAAATTTACACTTACACAGTGTCTGTATTAAAATAAAAAACTTACCCAATTGCAAGGCAGTCCTATTTCCAATTGAAGCCTCTGGCCAGTGCAGTGCGGGGAAGTAGAAGCAAAGCCATAGTGTTATGAGTAATGGCTTCACCTCCAGGACAGCTGCTCCACTTGTGGCTTTTATCCCTCTTTCTGGGCTAACTTCACAAGTACTAATGCCATATTTTTAATAAAAGATGCAAGCATGAAATCTGAGGAAGAGTCAATTTGTACTTTAGAACTCAGTTTTGAGTTCGAGCTCACTGTAGTATCTTTCTCTTTTTTTTTTTCACAGGATAATTTCAAGGGAAACATTGAATTTCTGAACTGTAAATTCACATACCCCTCTCGGCCTGATATTCAGGTCCTGAAAGGACTCTCTGTAGCTGTTAAGCCTGGACAAACTTTGGCATTTGTCGGAAGTAGCGGTTGTGGTAAGAGCACCAGTGTCCAGCTTCTGGAGCGTTTCTATGATCCTGAGAAAGGAAGTGTGGTAAGCAAAGGAAAGGCAGTTTGTGTGGGTTTATTTTCAGCTGTGCTACAAGGATTCTTCTGAATGTGTCCTGCTGTGCAGCCTAGTAGAGGTGGCACATACATATGCAGCTTGGGGTTTCAGCTCCCTCTCAAAACAATGTGGGTTGTTCTGACAATTCCTGAGTGTCATCTCAGATGTATTCAGGCAAGATCAGAAAATTACAAGCTTCAGGTACCCTCATGCATTATGTTGGCCATAAGCATTCACCTTGGTAGATCCTGTATGCAACACATAATGTATGGTGTACATTGTGGGAACACAAGCAAAAATCAAGCCCAAGTGGAGCAATCAAGAGTCTGGAACATCCCTAAATATGTATCTTCAACATGCAGCTTCTTTGCAGGTTGGATTTATCTAGATTTAACTTCCAGTTATTAAATTACTGATAGCTTAAAAAGCTTCTCTATCTTTTTCTCATGTAAGTACTTCCCCATCTAGTTCGATTTTCTTTGGAAAAAACAAGTGTGGTGCTCACTACACAAGGAAGGCAACAAAGCATATGCCTAACTTTAAGCAATTAAATAGTTCACTTGGACTTAAGATTAAGCAAACAGTCTAGTGTTTGGCTGGATCACAGACATACCCAGAAAACACACATCATGCACAAAGGAGTCAAATATAAGCAGATACTTCAAACCACATTAAATTAGTTGTGTTTGCATTTTAGTAATATGGCTAAATCATTTTGTTTTACTATAAACTATGTGGGGTATCCAAGCTGTTGTTTTGGAATGATGTTCCCTCCTGTTTCCTGGTAGCTAATAGATGGACACGACACCAAGAAAATAAATGTACAGTTCCTTAGATCAAAAATTGGAATAGTGTCCCAGGAGCCTGTGCTATTTGACTGCAGCATTGCTGATAACATTAAATATGGCAGTAACACCAAAGAGGCAACGATGGAAAAAGTCATAGAAGCCGCCCAGAAGGCTCAGCTGCACGATTTTGTCATGTCACTGCCTGATGTAAGTACCCACGAGGCCTTGGCTGTGGAACTACAGATAGTCTGCTTAGTGTTTCATTGCAGCAGGAGTTGCTGCAATACCAGTATACCTTTTACTTACTTTTACAGTTATAACAATAAGAGCAAAGAGGGTGTCATGGCCATTCGTTATGTTCCCGAGAGTCTGGGCATAAGTTGCTACTGGATTTTTACAAAGTAGGCAAATATTTATAAAACTGAAACCAGCAGGTACAACTCTGAACTAGGAGAAAAGGCAAGATTCTTCAAAGCCATGGACAAGAGCAGTTCAGCAGTCAAACTATTACACTGAGTCAGGAAACATAGATCCTATTCCTAGCTGTGGGGGACAAAAATATTTGAAGCTGGCTGCTTATATGCACTTGAGTATTTAAATGAAATCACAGAAATATGAATCAGAAGAATATAAAAAGTAGGAATATAATTTAGGCACCCAAACAAAGCACTTGTCCAGAAAGCCCTTAAATCTCTCTCAGTCTCTTCTCTGAGATCTAGGATGAAGGGGGTTGCTTTTGCCTCTGACAAGTCAGCCAACATCTTGCTATAAAATTTTTCTTCCAGGCCCGTCACCACAGTGCCTGGGCCATGTGCATTGCAAAACATGGTTTGGAAATGTTGCTGCAAACGTGTATCACTAGTCCAGTGTTTCTCCATTGCCAGTTTTTTAATGAAGAGGCAGCAACGCTCAGCGCTCTTGCCTCTCTCCTCCTGTTCTTCCTTCCGGTTGCCTACCGGTGGATTTGCTTACACCTGAATAAAATCTTTTGGTATATTTTTCAGAAATATGAAACTAATGTAGGGGCTCAAGGATCCCAGCTGTCTCGTGGGCAAAAACAACGCATTGCTATAGCAAGGGCCATCATACGAGATCCTAAAATTTTATTACTGGATGAAGCTACATCTGCCTTAGACACAGAGAGTGAAAAGGTAAACATGCAGTGATAAACAATAAGGGAAAGTT
Organism: Tapera naevia; assembly: GCA_033556795.1. NCBI lineage: Eukaryota > Metazoa > Chordata > Aves > Cuculiformes > Neomorphidae > Tapera > Tapera naevia. The sequence goes on from JAUMJJ010000069.1 coordinate 12,294,618, forward strand.
AATACAGTCGCTTACAATGTACAACACCTTTTTCTGTTATACAGAGATATTCCGACATACTCCACTACCTGACTGCAATGTTACTCCACATTTTTAATTTAGTACTTATACCTTTAATGATATTTTGAAAAATTCAGGAAGCAGAGCTATAAAAGCAGCAGCCAACAACAGGGGCTCTTAAGACTGCCAAGTAGAGGCAGCACTTTTTCAGCAATGTGCATGCTAATTCCCTGGGTTTCTAAGCATTCAGTGGGAATGTTTCATGAATATAGCTTCTGCACATTAAAAAAAACCCAACTAAAAAAAAGTATCCAAGCATATTAATTATGATCCTGAATATCCAATAAAAACAGCAGTGGGAGGCCTAAGAAACTGGGCAATAATTTGTGTACCTTGGATAAGAGAAATGGTGGAAATTGAAAACCATATCCATGCTGACCTGATGTTCAGCATGTCAGCTGAATAAAGGCCTAACTTAATATCTACTGCTGTCTACGTTTACCTATTTCTTCTTGGTACTGTTAATAAACTGAGTTCAGGATATAGCTAAGCACACCAGTAACATAACCTTTGATTTAGCCTCACAATCACTTTTACAAGTGTTGCATAATATCGTTAATTAATCAGAAGCAATCCGATTTCTCCAGCTCTAAGCCTCAGTTTCATTTGCATATTTTCACGCTGACACTTTGTCTGTTGCCTTTAGACTGTGCAAGCAGCGCTGGATAAGGCCAGAGAAGGGCGTACCTGCATCGTCATTGCCCACCGCTTGTCCACGATCCAGAACGCTGACATCATCGCTGTGATGTCACAAGGACTCATCATTGAAAGGGGCACTCATGAAGAACTGATGGCCATGGAAGGAGCTTATTATAAGCTTGTTACCACTGGAGCCCCAATTAGCTGAATTAGAATCACAGAATAGTTCAGGTTGGAAAAAAAACTTTAATACCACTGAGTCCAGCCCTTAACCTAACACTGCCGAGTACACCACCGAACCATGTCCCTAAGTGCTGCATCTACACATCTTTTAAATACCTCCAGGGATGGTGACTGCGCCACTTCCTTGGTCAGACTGTTCCAATGCTTGACAACCCTTTTGGTAAAGACATGTTTCCTAATATTCAATCCAAACCTCCCTTGGCACAGCTTGAGGCCACTTCCTCTTGTCCTGTCACTTGTTACTTGCAAGAAGAGACCAGCACCCGCCTTGCTAGAACCTCCTTCCACGTAGTTGTACAGACCAATAAGGTCTCCTCTCAGCCTCCTTTTCTCCAGACTAAACAGCCCCAGTTCCTCATCATACTGGTCAAAGCTGTAAAATAGGTTTTGAATAGGAATAAATGCTTTAGTTAAATCAATGTAAAATCCTACATTTAATCATCACAGTTATTTAAATCACTTCCATTGAAATGGTGATGGATACAATATTCTCTTCTTTTTCAAAAGGCAAGACAAGAAGTGGGAAAAAAGCACCATAATTAGCTCTTTGTTTGTATTAATCAGAGCTGATAAATACAGTAACAATTCATTCAGAAATGATAAAGTTCAAGAAGATTCTACTTGCAGAAGCTTGTATCTATAACAGTTTATTATAAAGTCTACTACATATTTCTCTGAAATATATAATTGTCTGCAGGACAATGGGACTCTTCCCTTTAGTGACTTCATCTTGGAGACAAAGCAGATGGAAAGTCTAAATTACAGTTTCAAAATTTAATTCCTGAGTTTGAGTAATAGAGTATTAACCCGAAAAGTCATTCTCCATGTCCAAAAATCTGCAGCCAGGGGTGGGGTTCACTTGCTTAGTAACAAATAGTACTGCAATGGAGTTTCTTATAAAACTATGCAACAGTACAAACTGCTCAAATATGAATAGAGCTGGAAGGATGCAAATTTTATTAGGCTACATCCTTTAATTCCAGGCAGCAAAAAAACAATTTAATCTTTTGTACAAACCTATTACCAGAATTTCAACAGACTCTGCTGTGATCCGAAAGCTGACACTGAAACACTATTTTCCCAAGGAAGTTTGTAATTTAATCCTTAACTGAAAATTAAATAAGAAACTGCATTATTTGCATTCTGGTTTAAGCTTTTTAGCCTTTTTATGTTACAGAACAATAATTAGTTTGGATGGCTCACGACTGAAAGTATTGACAGAGTGACTATCAATAACCTATTCAGCTATCTATATGATATTTAATTTATATTAGTATTTAAGGCCATGGAAAAATAACAAGTCTTTATTAAAAACTACAATTACTATATGCACTTTTTCCATAACTCTTTTGCATAAAGGACACTACTTTTGTGGCCCACATTATATCAATAAATTGTACTTTACTGGCTCTTGTGCTTTAGCTTTTCATCTCTTACCCTGAAGACAAAGGCATGAGTATCTTGCAGTTGATAACAAGCATTTCTATGTATTTAGATCATGTCTGTAACAAGGTTCTGCCATGCTGGACAGCTGTTGAGAAGGCCAATGCAACTACACTTGCCTGTGCCTGCAAAGAAGCCTGCCATCTCCTTGCAGGATCACAGGGACGTGAGCCCAGCGGGGGTTATTATTACTACTCTTCATCATCCTGCTAGCAGCTAGTAAATACTGGGAGCTGTGTATTGGAAGTATGCCTTTATAACAAACACATTCGGGGTGTACACAAAGAGTTACATTGGTCGTAACACATTCCGGGGTGCCATCTCTTGCAAGTTTACTCATGGGTGCTATTAGTTGATTGTAAAGCCCTTCAGCACTTGTGCAAAGGTTATTACAGTGTAAGTGGAGCCACACAGTGTGTCTGGGCAGAAGCAACCAGCCTTGATGGACTGCTCAGTGCTTGTTGCAGAGCTGGATTGGCCCTTCCTCTGCAGCTGCCCTACGGGTAAGATCTCCCAGCCCAGGAAGCTTGGTGACAAGATGCCTGAGCAGACCCAAAGGCACTGGATTACATCTTTCAGAGAAAGCCCCAAGTTATTACCTATTAAAAGCAGCTGACAACGTTGTTTGGTGTGTCCTGCTGTATATTTCTCTGCTGTATATTTCTCTGCATGGTCCATGGCAGCTGCATTATCCAGTTTTCAAACACCCTGTTCCTTGGATAAGTATAACCAGGATGCTGTTTCGGGATGGCATCTGAGTAATGGTTCTGCAAATACAGCCCCTGCTTCATCTAGACTACTCTGAATAGGAACAGCCTGTCGTGGCTGGAGTCTTTCCATCAGGAGGCACAACACGAAATGGGAAGGACAAAAAAGAAAAGCTACCTACTAGTAAAAGTGAGTGTTGTGAAGGGAATGTAATGCCAACTTTGTTATAATAAGGATAGAGGGATATTTTCAGTTCATGTAACTCCTGGCTACCTAGAATCTTTCTGCAGGCAGACGAAAGGACTTTTGGAATTGCATTATCCCAATTTGGGCACCGCTAAGTCCAGACAAAAAGATTAACTTTCTCCTGGGATTTCATTAGAGGGAGCAAGGGGATCAGTCAAGCACTTTTCCACTCTCCTCATTACACAGGAAATCTTAATGCAAAAGGGGACCTTGTAGGCCAAAGGAGGTTGAGTAGTTCAGCCCATCATCATGTAGGTGTAATGCACTCTGTATCTGTTTCCAAATGTTAATGACATAATCAGCTGCAAAGACATGACAGAGTTACAGTTTAAATGCTTAACAATTTGATAGCTGTTAGTTAAGATGCCACACAAGCTTATTTAATAAAGTCTTGAAGTGTAATTTTCAGCTCTGATAAGGTCACCAGTGACTGATTAAGGGACATGTGGGCCCATTTCACTGTATCAACTAAATGGCTGACTCCTGATTTACAATTTTAATTCTATCAAAACACCAAGTTTGCTTAAGGAGTCACAATTACAGAAAAGACTGGTTTCAGACCAGCTGCTGCAGGAAATAGAAGTTCAGAGAATCATTAAAGAAGATATCAGGAAATGCATTAAGCAGAATAACCCTAAGACTGTTAAAAACAGATGATTAATTTTCTTAGGTCAAAGTAGCTTTAGTAGGCTCTTAAATAAGAATACCTGCTTCGGATTTGCTTCTGTAATTTGTATCATGTTTATTTCCAAGGGCACCTCAAGCTATGCACATTTTCCCAATTAAATAAGATTCTTTCCGTTTCAATTAGCTCACAACTAATTGGAAATCTAGAAACAATAACAATACCACGTTTATATCTTCTGAGCCTTATTGCTATCAAATCACACCTACACAGCCCTCATTACCCATATTACAGCTTTATGCTGTTTGTATACTAAGTATTACGAGATGGTATTGGCAAAACAAGTATGGCAAGGGAATATGGAACAGTATGTGCAAAATGAATGAAAAGGAGAAGTATCTGCCTTTGCCTATTTAGAGCAACCGTTTTATGTAGCAAACATATATCTAACATTTTAGTTACTTGTGTGCTTAGGTAATCGAAGCTAACAATACAAATTTGTAATGACAGTCTGCAACCACATTTTAATGGTTTATGCAACTATGAATAGTGATTCAGGCTTGTGACTCTTGACCTCAGAGAATCAGAATAAATTATCTTTGCAATACAGGAACATGAACAACATTCTTAAGGTGATGTGCTGAGGTAATTTCATTATTGACTACTTTCTTCATTTGTTGCTCTGTGTAGATGTACAGAACCCAAAGATTTCTTATATCATATTGATGCATTTTTAATATCAAAGGTGTAATCTGTATCATTCATCATTTATTTGACCATTTTCAAAAAGTAAAAATAACAAAATCCACACAGTAATGCAAAAATACATTCTACACAGAGTCTAATTGAAAAAAACTTTTATTTTTTTTCTCATCTGGCTTAATCAGAAGCTGCTTTGCTCAGGAAGCTCAGAAAGTTAAATCTAAAGTCCTGTTAATAACTATGCTGGCCTTTTTCACAGTGCCTGTGTACAGCTGTACAGTTGTAGGTGGTGAGACACTTTCCCACCATCATCTAGCAGTTTAACACACAGTATCTACATATAAAAAATTAAAGACTGGGTATCACTATGTACAACTGAGGCTTGAAGCACCTAGCTGGAGAGGGACAGAACTAAAAGACCACCAAGTAGCTAAATAAAACTAGATGATTATACTTTAAAACTTACAACCCAGAGTATTGGGCCTTGTCTAACCATATTGCAGTGCAGTTGCAATATTTCTAAGAATAAAGACAGCAATTAATTTTTCTCAGCTGCCAAAGTCATTTTGAATGTACTGATTTTGGATATACTTGTTACTTACCAGGAGCACACCAAAGATGCAGTGGCATACCACTTGGTTAAAATGAGTTAGCAAAACCGACTTTACGGACGGTTCTTGAACCGTTCACATCCATACCCACGTCGCTAACCATTTGGAAACTTTATCTAATTAAGTTTCTTTTCAGTTTCCCTCATTAATGAGTGGACAGAGTACGGAACCAGGGCAACTACAGTCAGAGGCATAGCTGCACTCTTACAAAAAGAGAGAATGTAGAACAAATACTCGGTATGAGTAGGAATCTTAACAAAATTATACAGCTGCAGTGTAGCTAAAGAAACAGCTATGCACAATATGCGGAAACTTATCTTACAGCTATTTTTACCTTTGCAGCTGGTGATGAACATTTCAGAATTAATTCCAAGACCTAAGCCAAAGAGTGCACCTAAATTCCTCACCAGTCCAGCAAATGGAGTTGTGTCAATATTTATCCAGTCTGGGTTCGCACACCACTTCTTGGCCTTTGGAACAGACCATAGCAAGTCAATATCAACAACTTTGAGGACTAGATAAAAGCCAAGGGCAAAGATGAAAAGAAACAAGTTTGTCTTGATGTACATTCTCAAGCTTGCTGTCTGAATAGCAGGGGTATGCTCAAATGCTTCTGCCACAAGAATGCCTGCGGATCAGAAACTCAGTGTTACAAGGAATAGCACACTCATACTTTGAAGGAGCACTTTTTACAGCGCTCCTGTAGAATCTGAAGACAGAAGTCTATAACTACGTATTTTATATATAAACTTATACATATATACACACAATTTACCACTTCTGTAATACATTACAAAACCTCTTCTCTGGCTCAAAACTGCTAATTTGGAAAAAAAGAAATTAAATACTAAACACTATGTTTTTGATATGAGGCATACTTCAGGCCTGGCTGCATCTCCCAGATGACAACCTATCAAATATTAGATGTAAACAAGAACATCCCTTTTCCAAAAGAGTCCCTCATTCAAAGACTGGCAGCAGCAAAGCAGAATTCAATACCAGTTCCCACACAGGCTTTGAGCGTTGAGGGGAAAGACACAGAACACACTTATCTTCTTTCTTACTTATTTTATCCTGCTTGAGAAAAGGGATGCAAGATGTTAGCCACTGCTGCTCAGGCTGCTCTGCACCCATGAAAGAGAACGGCAGCCGGCAGCCCAGCTCAACGCTGTTGTCACCCTCCTTAAAATCAGGCAGATCCTAGAGATTTTTCATAGTGTGAACTCCCTAAATAACATGTGAAACATGTTAAAGTAACTCTGAAAAATATACTTTAGCTTCTTAAATCACCCTTGGGGGGGGGGGGGGGGTGTTCATGGGTAATTTGCCCTTTACTCTTGTTTTGCCCCAGGTCTCTGGCCCAACACTTGTCCACATTGCACACATAGCTTGTGCCTGGTCATCATTTGAAGTGAACCAAATAGCTTCTTCCTGAGAGGGGAAAGGTCAGGGCTATATAGGAGTAACTTCCTTTCTGATCCCTTCCACACAGTCATCACAGATAAAGACCAGCTGCAGCCAGGATGAAGCAGATAGTGCTAGTCTGTGGCAGTGCAGACATAATGCAGTCAGCATCAACTGGCACATGGACAAGGGCTCGCTCCTGGTGTGAATTACAAAGAGAGCAGATACACCCTACCTTGCAAATTTTATCTTTAGACTAGCTTCAAATCTTTGACCTTCCAGCGAGCAGGGAGCACCACTAGAGCTGTAAGCTGAGTGGTGCTATTAAAAATCTCTTAATTTGTTCAGAGTTTGCATATGTGTTGAAAAAAAAAAAAAAAGAAAAAATAGCAGCATTACCAGCAAATACGCCAAGAATAACTTGATGAGGGAAATGCGTTGCTATGAATACTCTCGAGATGCACACACTGATCTGGATAATCCAAAAAATACTCCAGAGGAATGACCATGTCAGTCTAAGAGCAAAAAGGAAGATGCTTAAAAACTAAGACAAGATATTTCACCAAGTAATTTATACCAGACCCCTTTGTGACAGGCTTATATTTTTACCAAGCAGAGGTTTAAAAGTAGAGCTCAGAATCAGAGGATTAAAATCTGGAAGGCAGTACTAAAACATGAGCAAGAATAGTTGCTTTGCAGCCACATCTAGGGCTGCAGGAACAGACTCCAGTAGGTTCAGATCCAAGATAACACTGTGGTTTTAGTGATGAAAGTCATCAATGGCAACTTAAATGAGCACTAGTTCCTTGAACATATTTCTTATCATGAAGTCATACTTAAATGCAAAAATTAAATTATTTGGTGAAAAAATTCATGTAGTATGGGAACAACCTTGTCAGGTTTGGAAAGAACTGCTATAAAAGAACTGCAATTATAAGACTTCCCACAGAGCTGGGTAATGTGTTACACTAGACTTTGCCAACATTATGCACATTTGCTTTAAAATGGACTAAGAAGGATTACCAAAGTATTAAACTTATGTATTAACCAAAAGATCCAACACGTAAAGACAATTAATAGAATTCAAAATTTCCAACACTGAAGATGTGACACAACCTTTAATAGGAGCTGATTCAGAGATACTGTATGCAAGGACCGTAAGTTAATAAATACCAAGCCATAAAAATTGATAAATCCTCTTAATATTATTTACCTTCAGCTGCAGTAGATCATAGTAAAGGAGGTGTGTAATTTTTTTATTTTTTTTTTACAAACTGGACAAAACAGACTATGAATATTTGGTTAAAATAAGCCTGTTTAAAAATACAGCATGTATGTAAAGAAATAGCTGTATGAGTTAGAATAATGCAAAGACACAGACCTGTGAAGGGTAGCTGCTGATCTATCTTTCCATCTGACTGTATAGCTAAGTGCTGCTGTGACCATTACATACCAGACACAGGAAGATCCCATGGCATGTCCAGATGGGCTTCCTAGTGAAAACAAAAAGGAAATATTCAAGGTTAAACATTATGACTGTAACATTTGTCATACAGAAAATGTCTATTGGCAGTTACTGAGGCACCTAATCACTTAGAAAGAAAATGGTTAACAAAGGCTGAATGATGGCTAAATGTTTCTTGAAAATTAATTTTCTCAATATGAATTTTTCAGAAGACTCATCTATAGGAAATCCAGAATATTTGTTTGAAATCAATAGTTAATAACTTTGCCATTTGTACGGGTACGAGCTGGGATATTCATGAAAAGCACAGTATTTTTCCACTACTTAAGATTTGGATTGAGATTTAAAAAACAGAGCATCTAGGGTACTTATAGCATACAACGTAGAAGTTCTATATGAGAACCAGATGAGACAGATAGATAGGTTTTGAATAGGCTACCTCATAATTAAGGAGAACAACAGAGATTTAGCTCTTTGTAACTTTCCAAATTAAAGTACCAGTATAACTTTAGATGTCCCTTCAGATTGCCTTTTATATGCTTCTCCAATTAATTTGGTGTTAGCAACTGTGATTGTGATCTGTGTCCTATTAGTAATATTACAGCCTAGGTAATTCACATTTTAGGTAGCTTTGTAATAAATTTAGAAATCTATCTATCATCTGAAGTGTGATGAAAGGACTGTGTCTTTATGCTTCACTGTGTTTTATTTTATACATTTTAAGGCGTTGGACAATATCAACTAGGGTGTAAACAGATTATCAGTGGAACTGGCATGTGAAACGACACTGTAACATATTAGACTAATTGCTGTACCCACCATAGTCTATGAGAGGGAAGACACAGAGATTCCTTTTTAGCCCAGGCATACTAATATACATGTAATTTTTCTTTTTAATTTAATGAATCAAACTTTAATTTTACTGCAAACAATATGAAGCCATAGAGAAGTTCCTATAACCATGAAAATCACTAAAAAACAACGTATGCTGGCATGATTCAAGGAAAATGATCCTAAAATTATTCTGTCACTGTTTTTCTCCTTTTTACTAGGTTTACATTCAACAAATTGAAAACGGGAAGGAGAGAAAATTAGATCATTGGAATCTGTCTATAACAGACTTTTACAGCTTGGCTTTCTGTGGAGACAAAAGAGAAGTAAAAGGGACAGGATTATTTCACTGGCAGAAGAGATCATCTTAACTGAAGAATGTGTTATAAGCCAGCACTATACAGTAGTTTGCAAAGCAAAAGGATATTTCAGTGAAGCAGCAAAGCAGGAATGTCTATGGAGGACAAACAACAATTTCTAGCTCCCTGCACTAATTTTCAGTATTCTGCTTAGCAATATCTTCAGTAGTCATGCTACCAACTCTTTGGTTAATTTTGTAACAGATGTACACTTCTAAACCTTACAACAGAACAAACTGATAAGGAAACCATAACATTATATATAGGCATTGGGAAAACTTCTCTTTGTTGCCATCTAGGGAAATGTCATGTAGGAAAAAGATTTCACAGTTCATCTGTAAATTACCTACTAGAAACAGCATAAAATTTACCTTAAGGTTTATGCACAAATACCAGAGAAAAGATGGCTGCAGGATTTTAGCTCAGTTCATTCCAGAAGTACAAACCAAATTCAGGCCCTAGATTCCTTGCTATGCAGTCAAATAAAGAGTTCCCTCAGCTTTCCCTCTTGTTGAGCTGCAGAGGTTGGGGTTCAGGCTATCCTAGCAATAATTGGATATGCCCTTCTCATGTCTGTGGTTGCTTCTGTAATCTTTTCATATGACTGCACATTTTAAAAGTGTGTAAAGTACCAAGTAAGTCTGCACAATGATCGTGTGCACTGACTGTACCCCCTTTTTTTAAAGACAAACAGGTAGGTGGCAAATATTGTCAACGGTCAGGGGCAAATCTTGACGTGGGAGAAAACATGGTCGTTATAAGTGCAAATAAGGAACTGATATGACAGTGGTACCCACTGGGCAGAAACAGGAATATATTGTTACTTTAAAAGGAAGAAAGGCCTTCTGTTTCAATGAATCAAAATGACACACTCTGGTTCTTTAGCCAAAGCTTGAAATTACATGGGGCTGAACGGGCTCAGTTCTGAAGTCTTTTGAAAAAAACTGAAGGACCTTAATACTTCGGATTAGGTTGCAAATGAATTCACTTGAAACAGGCAGCAGATAACATATAGACCTGACATTATTAAACCCTGCCCCATACAAGTGGTTAAGCTTTTTGTTCAAAATTACAATGGGATATAGTGCAGGATATTGTTAACAAAACACAGTTCTTCAAACCACTTCAAAGCTTGCAATGGCATTGTTGAGGCACAAAGCATATTCATTTCCACGGTTAATATTTTTGTGTACAATGAATGAAACTAAATTCAGTTATTCAGCTCCAAGCAAGTTTATCTTATCTTCAAAAGTACTGCATTTCAGTTCCACAGATAAGACAATGAGATACAGAAAAGTGAAAATACATTGGAAAGGTACATTTTCTTAAAGATTTTTTTTCCTGTGTATTGTACACATACTCTCTCCCTCCCCCCTCCATGTCTAGAGCCAGTGTCTGGTTCTGGGAAGATGGGTTCCATTTCCCACTTCTGACACATTACATGACCAATTGTTGATACTACTGTTATTTACACTGAATCACTTACTAGTTTTTGTGATTTGAATAATTCTTTCTATAGTCCACAAGATCTCAAACTCAACAGCCCCTGCTCTGTTTTGGAACAAAAACAACAGGGCATTTCTCTCCCCAAGCTGATGTCATTGGTACTGCAACTGCTCCTAAAAGCAATCTCACAAAGCAGGCAAATCACTCTTTCTTAACCTATGACAGGAGTTTTGTGAAAATTCCCTACCACTTCACTGGTTCATTCTAGTAGGAGCTATTTTTAAAGCAATTCCCCTTCCTTTGCACATTTTAAAGGCAATGAAGTAAACATTCCTGTCATCCAGCAATCAAATACCTATCTTATTCTTTTTCTTCCTTTTTCCCTTCCTGTGTTTTGCTGCTATTTTAAACATGAGCTCTGAGATTTTTATGTCATGTAAAATCTTCATATCTCGTGTCAGATCTTTGTAAGTCATGTCCCCTCCCCGCAAAAAGCCGCTATCTCTATTAAACGTAAAAATGTTATCAACATTTCTTACCTGGTCCAGTTTCACATGTTATGGGAAACTGTTCAAGGCATGGGCTTGACTGATTAGGATAAATCATTGTTTCTTGCACCCACCAGTATGGGCGATGGCCAAATAAAATCCTGACAAAAAAAAATTAAGAAGAAATACAGTAATGATTTTTATGTCAGAAGGCCTGAGTAAAACATCATAAATAATCTTACAAGAAATACGAAGAGCTATGTTGCCAAAAATATTCTGTAATAGTACTAGAGGTTCTTCTTGTCTTATTAAAATGTCATTTCAAACATATCTTAAATATCTTCTCTGTGAATTCCTGTTTTATAATTACTGGGGAAAGTCTACTAAGACATTAGTCACAGAAAGTTTTCTAGACGTGAGGCACATATAGTAACCACTATTAAAAATATCAAATTCTAAAATAAATCCAATTTCTTACCATTTAAATATGAGGTTGAACCAATCACCAATGACTGCCACCCATATCATTTTAGTACCAACCACTTGGTTGAGCTGAAACCAAAGAGGAAAATAAATTGAGAATATATTCCGGGGATCTCCAACATGTGACATAAAATTAAGGAAATCCTGGTAAGCCCTGTAGTCCCTCTGTAAACGCTGAATGATAAGTATGCCATTGCTATGAAGGACATCCATCTAAATGGATTAAACTGTACTTGAAATATAGTAAAGTTCCTTTAAGCTTAAGTTTCTAGTGATGGAGAATGAGGATCATGGAAGGGAGCTATTAAAAAGTGAGAGAAGGTGATTGACGTTGCCTTTATATTGTATCGGTGTGGTGCACTCAGACGTCCCTGGAACACGTGGCTCGAAATCTCCAGGAAAGCACATGTGTCTGTTAGCACTGGAAAGCTTTTCTGTTTGCAAATTTTAATTGGAGGGGACTAAGTGAAGTACATGCTGAGCAGCAGCAAATTGTGGGGAAAGTTTTGTGGAAACACAATGCGTGAATTATGAAATCCTTTGTATGAACAGTTGGAAAATGTTTGCTTGAATTTTTTCACAGTTCATTTCTCTGCAGGATGGACATTAGTAATGTTTGTACTTCATTAATTTTGCCTGTATAAAGGATAGAAAGAATACACAAATAATTGGTTTTTGCAGAACTGTCATTAAAGATGTATATTTCGCTTTGAAATAGAATTCGGTTACCATGCTGTGGCTAATACTTTGCACAACACATTTTCAGTCATGGAAAATACAAACAGCATCCCTACATCAATAATGCTGTTGAGCACTAGATTAATTTTTAAAGCAGCAATATTCTCAAAGCACTGAAAAACAATTGTTTCCTTCATAAAAGAAGCCATGTTAATCCAGGGCACAATGCAGATGAAGCTTAGTTTCTGAGTCATCTCATTCAGTGTCACCATTCTCACATATTGTTTATGACGTAATGCAAGTCCTACACCCTTCTGGCAGAAGGAACTGAAGCCTGACCTCATGCAGCCCCACTTCTTGCTGCCCAGCCTAGGAGAAATGACACCTGCTTTGCAAATCAGAGCAAGGCTGGGAACAGATGATTATTTCCCCGAAGTATTCCCAAGTGAAGCACTTGGGTCCTCCAGAGTGAACAGCCAAGGGAAACTGAGACTCGTCCAGACAGAAGTATTTTAAGAGTATACAGCAAATAATGTATTAGCACATGGGCTTTATCAATACTAGTACTGATAACTGTAGCACAGAAAAAGACCATGTTCATTTGTGAGATGGCTAAATGAGAAACTTTTTTCCACGAGACAGTGAATGGATACCAAAAGCCTGATGATGTCATCACCTGCTATCCCCAAAGCGGCAAGAAGAAAACTTCAGTCCTTTATTAAGCTTTAACATTCAGACATACTCATATCTTCTATTAAAGATCATCTATGTATCTGAAACAATTAAAAACAGAAAGCAAAAGCAGCTGTAAGTATGCACCGTGCATTCCCCAATGCTTTCTCCATGACACTTAAAGCTAAACTACACAAGCTGTGGAGACAAAAGACCTGAACTACTTAGCTGTTTTTGCTGAAGAGAGACTTATGGGCTTAACAGGCCTGTATCATGTGTGGTCAGGGAAGTCACGCGGAAACATTGAGTAGATTCGACAAACAAGGCATGACAATTAAATGGACTTAGAAGACACCTCTTCCTGGCACAATCTCACATTTACTTTAGCTATTAAGAGTCTGATTTTAGAAAATTTTCAGCAGCTTTAAATCCTGTATTTTTATTGCTACCAGTTACATTAAGCCATGCAGAAAACCTTGAAATTAAAGAGAGATTTAAAGTTCTGTGCAGTTTTTGAATAACTACTACAATATTCTTCTGTACTTTGACTGAATTATTCACTTCAACTGGTGTTATCTGTTTTCATGAAAAACCTTTCCAAAACTAAAATTTCAGGATATTTCAACAACAAATATTTCCTAGCTTTTTAGCTGCAAATATCTGGGGAGGTATGTTTCTTACTAAGCCATATAGCTTATAGATTTTCAGGGTGACCAGCAAGGGAACTGTCATATATATTAAGTGAAGGAATTAATTTTCCCTCTCCTAGATCTTTGCCAAGAACTTGCATGTTTAGAAACATCTCAAATAACTTTTTACACCTTATTACTACAGAAAATATCCTTTTGCTACTTTATTTTTCCTGCAGAAGTATCTCTCCTTTAAAGATAAGTAGGACTTAAACGAATAAGAATCACTCTTTTATACATGTCTGGATTTAGTATGCAAAAATGTGGTGAATCTGAGGTTTCCTTCTGTTTTCCAGTCTAATTTATAAAGACTAATTAGCATTAAACATGAGTGGAAACATAAATTCAGTGGCTAAGTAACAGCAATCTTACTTCTTGTACTTAGTTAAAACAGCAACAGTAATGAGGTTAAGTCTAAATAACCATTTTTATATTATGGAAAAATATTTTGCAGTAAGTATCTTGCAGGAAGTTTCCATCAAGATACAGTGCAATGTCCTCAGAAGGGTCTATCAAACAATAAAATAAATCCTTTTTAAGTCCCTCTTTAATGCCATCATTTTTGCTCAATAGTATCAGAACCGTTGCCTCTCTGATACAGGGTGTGCAGGACAATTGCCATCATTTTTGCTCAATAGTATCAGAACCGTTGCCTCTCTGATACAGGGTGTGCAGGACAATTGCAATAAGGTTTTGCATGTTGTCTTTATTTATAAATATAAAACCACCCACCCACGTTATCCACTGGGATACTGTTGCATCTGCTCAGGCTGAACTCTTTTTCAACCAGAACCACTCAGGCACACTTTGGTTCCCCAGAAACTTTAGTATAATGTTTGAAGGTCCATCCTGGCAATATTTCAGTAAAGTAACCTCTTTCAGTATAAATAATAAAGGCGTCCTAATGTTAATTTTAATTTTAAAGATTCTGCTGCTGATTCACACGCTGCTAATAATCTTTCTGCTCAAAGACAGAAAGATAAGCACCTTAGGCACAATGAAAACTAACAGCAAACATAAATAAGCTTTCATTTTCTCCTACATTCTTTCTGAATGTTTCAGAAGCTCTTACATCCACATCTTAGACACAACACGTTTACAAATAACGTTTAAAAAAACCCGAAATCCACAGTCTACACAGCAGAAAGCATGAGGTTTTAGGAACAGGTAAACAGGTTTCTGTGAGAGAAGCACTTCAGGTGGTGTTCTCATTGTGCCTGGAAGCAGGCATGATCGTGCTTAGAAGCAATCAACAGGAGACATGTGAGTCATTTCTTCTCATGCTTGTGATATTTGTCAACCTATATACAAGTCTGAGACACTAAAGACTTTCCTAGCTCTAGTAACCAGCAGAAAAAAGATAGCAATATGTGTCTTGAAATACTGTATTTAACAACTTGTTTAAACTAAAAAAGGAGAGATACTTCCTCAATAGGCTTCTTCTGCCCCTCTTCTCTATGCAAAACAGAGCAAAATGCTTCTGTAATGCACTTAGTACTTCAAAGTCACTTGAGATAACATACAAAACTATTTGCTGTATTTTAGTACCAGAAATTGCAAGGAAAACTATTGAACTGTATAAAATGATCAGAATATGTAAATTAAGTTTTTAAATCAAAGTTTGGTTTGTTTTGATATATAACCAAGGCTTGGCCTTCACAAGATAAATTGAGTTCATAGTGCAAAGCAAAAACCTTTATAATGCCACCTGTTCATATTAATATATCAATTTATTGATATATTCTTGATTTATTTTATTTTCCAAGACATACAAAACCAGAAATTATCCAAAACTTTATATATTCTTGGTAATAATGTAGAAACAAGAATCATGTTGATGATCCACTGAAGGGAGACTAAAATGTTTACAGCTGCTTTCCACCTACATATTAGAGCAAATATTGCATAACAGATATCAGGTGTTGTTAAGCAAATGTTTGCAAGGGAAGGAAAAGCCATCAAAGCAAACATTTTGTAAAACACTGTTAATGGAGGCATACGTGCTTGGCCTAAAGTTCTGGTACATTATGCTTAGTTAATTGAACAATACCATTAATTTCCATATCAGTGTTTTCACTGGCATTGGACCAGCTACAAGGATTAACCTGTAAGTTCACATATAGACAGTGTGTACAACAACTGACAGTTATTTAATTAGGTAGTAATATTTTCCAAATGGAACACTGAAAAGATACATATTAATTTTAGATTTAGGATGAGGTGACTTCCTTCCCTCCCTCCCTTTCCTCCTTTCTACTTTTCTTTCTTTCTGGAAGGGACCCCAAAGCCCATCCAGTTCCAACCCCCCTGCTATAGGCAGGGACACCTCCGACCAGACCAGGCTGCTGAAGACCCCACCCAATCTGGCCTTGAACACTTCCATGGAGATGGCATCAGCAACTTCCCTGGGAAACCTGTGCCAATGCCTCTCCACCCTCATTGTGAAGAATTTCTTCCTAACATCTAATCTACATCTTCCTCCTTCCAATTTACAGCCCCTCCCCCTCATCCTATAACTACTTGCCCTTGTAAAAAGTTCCTCCCCAGCTTTCTTGTAGGCCCTCTTCAGGTACTGGAAGGCTGCTATAAGGTCTTTCTGGAGCCTTCCCCAGGCTGAAAAACCCCAACCCTCTCAAGTCTGTCCTCCTAGCAGAGCTGCTCCAGCCCTCTGATCATCTTCATAGCTCTCCTCTGGACCCATTTCAACAGTTCCGTAGCCTCTTTATGTTGGGGATTCCGAACTGGACACAATGCTCCAAGAGGGGTCTCACAAGAGCGGAGTAGAAGGGGAGAATCATCTTCCTTGCCCTGCTGGCCACGCTTCTTTTGATACTGCCCAGGTCACAGTTGGCCTTCCAGACTGCGAGCACACATTGCTGGCTCATGATGAGCTTCTCATTAACCAGCACCCTCAAGTCCTGCTCTGCAGAGCTGCTCTCAATCAAGTCATCCCACATCCTGTAATGAAACCCCAGATTGCCCCAACCCAGGTGTAGGACCTTGCACTTGGCCTTGTTGAACCTCATGAGATTCACAGAGGCGCACTTCTAAAGCTTTGTCAAGTTCCCCAGATGGTCACAAACCTGATCTTCCCCTACAGTGGCAGGGGCTATATGCCCCGGTCCCCATCTTGTCCTTTGACCCAGGCAGGTTGCCAGTGAAAACTGAGGAAAAAAAGTTGTTGAGTACCTCAGCCTTTTCCTTGTCTTTTGATCCAAGGTCACTATTTTGTTCAGCAGTGAGGTTATGCTTTCTTTAACCCTCCTTTTCTGTTTGACGTATCTATAGAAGCCCTTCTTGTTTTCCTTTGCTTCCCTTCCTCCAGCTGGGTTAAGAAGTTATTTTCAACACTCTCTAGGACTCTCCTGGATTGCCTACAGCTTGTCATACTGCTTTTCTAGCAGATGTCAGGGTTGTTCAAGTCCCCCAGTAGGACAACAGCTTGTGAGCATAAAGCCTTCAGTAGCTGGAGGAAGAAGGCTTCATCAGCAGGCTCCCCTTGATCAGGTGGCCTGTAGTATACACCAACCACAAGGTTTTATTTTCTTGGTCTTTTATTCTCACCCATAAACTTTTGAACTGTTCGCGGCTGTTCTTCAGGGACAGCTCTTCACACTCTAACTTGATACAGAGGGCAGTGCCTCCACCCCTTCCTTGCTATAAACTACACCAATACAGGAAACTAACAAACCTGTTTTTTGCACATACAATAACTGCCACACTTTAATACTTGTTTATATTTGTGTCTG
Organism: Tapera naevia; assembly: GCA_033556795.1. Taxonomy (NCBI): domain Eukaryota; kingdom Metazoa; phylum Chordata; class Aves; order Cuculiformes; family Neomorphidae; genus Tapera; species Tapera naevia. Next base: position 12,312,159 of record JAUMJJ010000069.1, read on the forward strand.
TTTGTATGTTTACCAGCATAAATGACACAAACAATACATGGAATACAATTCTGGCATATTCATAAAAAAGGCCTATCTAAGGAATTCTAGTTATTATGACTGCAGCATGAAAAGCTGCTTCTTAGAAATCACAAGGATCAAAAATCCATGAACTGCAAGCAGAAAGGAGTCTGGGCCCATAAGAACAAACAATTTCCACTGCATTTTTTTCATTCCCTTTCCAATAACATTACTGCCTCTAATCTCTGGACACCAGCCCCTTGCCAAAACCAAAGCCCAGAGAGATCAGAAGCCTGTCAAGGGAAGTTCCTAAGTCTGTTTATCAGCACCAGCTCTTAGGACTCTAACCCCTTAGCAGTTTCCACCTAAGCTGCAGAAGCTCTCCAACCCTGAACTATTGCTCTCAACTACCCCTTAACCCAACACTCGAACAGCCCGGGACGGGCTTTGGCGTGAGAGCGTACGACCCGGAACCTTCGGTTTAACTGAGAAACCTACGAATAAAGACACCCATGAAGAGCTGACAAATTCAAAAAAAAGGGCTCTGTGGTGCAATTACATTGCCTCCAGCAAAGCTCAACTAGAAACAGGCTAAACTGCTGTTGAAACTTTATTCCATCTATGAGTACCCTCATGTAGAAAAAAACGTTTCAGAATGAGCCTCTCAGCTTGGGGAATTACGAGGGAGTTCAGAAGTTCAGCCAGGTCACCCCAGCGCATGCCGCCAATAACCCAGGCACTGGGAGCCCCCTCCAGCGCCAGGCGAGGGACAAGAAGCCATCCCGCCCCCCTCGAGCCCGGGTCCGGCCAGCGCGGAGCAGGAGCTCCTGCGCTCCCGGCAGGTCGCCCCGCGGCCACAGAAACACCTCCTGCCCCTTGCGGGGGCGTCCCAGGGGAAGGAGAGGGACCCACCCCGCGCCGCGGCCCCGCCATCGCCCGCACCCCCGCGCGGGCTGCGGCGGCCCCGCCCCGCGCCCCGTTACCGCGGCGGCGGCTCCCGGCAGGCCCCAGGGCGGCGGGGCAGGGCCCGGCCAATCAGCGGCGCGCTTGTTGCGAGGCGGCGCCCGCGCGGCGCAGCCGTTGGGCGCGGGAAGGCGCCGCAGTTTGAAACCGGGTGAGTGCGGGCGGGGCCGCTGCGGTGGGGCTGGGGGGCGCCGAAGGAGGGATAGCGAGATGGGGGGCGAGAAGGGAGGTCTCCCCCGCCCCTTGGCTCCCGGTGCCCCCGGCTGTCGGTGCCGTGGCCGTCCCCAGGGCCGAGCCGCCTGCTGGCACAGATAGCCCGTCGCTGGCCAGCAGCAAGAGAAACGTAGCCCTCGCTGTCTCTGCCTGGTGTAGTAATAGAAAACATCAAAAACTTAGGGGAGGAGGTTTTAACGAAAAGCCAAGGGCATAAAACCAGCCCTGAAGATTTATCCTGGAGTTTTGGGTTATCACTGCTGCAATTGTCTCGTGTCTTGAAGCTGTGTCTATTCACTCACGTTTGTTGCAGTACTATGGCTCATGCAAAGACAGAAGATGAGATACTCCTCTTTGAAAAAGAAATAAGGGAGTTTTGGATTAAATTTAAAAGCATTTACAGCACTGAACAGATCAATCAAACTTTAGCTCTGAGAGATTCATGCAGGGAGTCCATAAAAGCACTTTCAGGTAAGAAGGCTTCATGTTCCTGTTACCTCTGCTTTTTTTCCAAGTTATCATCAAACTACTTCAGATAACTGAAATAACTTTATATTACAGAGAAATGGTCAAAGAAGCTGAAGGAAGGGGACCTCATGATTGATAAAATTCAGGAGTATAACAATGGTATAGTATGGTGTTTTATTTGTCTTGTCAGTTCTTATAATACAGCTCAACAACACACTTGCTGTTTTAAAAGGTAAATAATGAGATCAGAATGAAATTAGAATTAAACCCAAACATATTTAGTTGGTTATGAGATGTAAATTGCAAGTCAAAAGTGATGTGTTGGAGAACTTCATTGATATTGCAAAAGGATAGAGATCAGGTAAAAGTTTTCTGTATAGTATTATTGATGCTTTAGTATTTAAAGCAATGAAGTACCAGAACTTGCTGACTGCAGTAGGAAAAGTAAATTAAATTGCTTAGTAAACTTGTAAATTTACTAGGCAATGAGGTCACTTATGCCTCTTCCATATTAGTGATAGAATACAGTCAGCCTACTCTGGTTTTTGTAGTTATACTTCAGAATAACAGGTAAAAATAATGGCAACTTGTCAGTCAGTGTTTCCATTACTCACATTTCTGACAGGATCCACCATCTTTATGCTTTGAAGATGTATATAGTGCTGGCACCAGAAACAAATTGTGTGTGATTGGAATATCAGAGGACCTCCCTACTTAATAGCTTGTCTTTTCAATAGTTTTCATTTTAAGCTTTCATTTGATGCTCTTAATATCATTGCACTGGCTTTTCTCTTCAGCTGAGAGAACATGTGTTTCACTAGGTTTTAATCGAGTGATTTTAAACTAGACAAGTATTAAATAGCAAGAACCTAATCAATCAACTGTATGTTTATATTTTCTTGCCTCCTTACAGAGATTCTCCAACAGAGCCAACGCATATCAGAAAATCAAGAGCATTTCAAAGAAATAAATTCTAACCTAAATCAACAAGAAGAGCAAAAGAAAGACTTGACTGAGAGCATCCAAGAGCTTAAAGAAGAGTTGTTGAAGAAAAAGGAAAGTAAGTAAGCAAAGGATAAGTAGATTTTCTTAATCAGAAGAGGGATTGTTTTCGATACTTGCTCTTGATGGGCTTTTCTACTGTTCTAAATATTTTCATGTGCTTGTTTTACCTGCACTTTGATATTTACAGTGTTTTTTAAAATTCTAGTAATAGCTTCTAAAAACAAAGCTGCTAAGGAGAGAGTGGAACAACTATGCAAGTCTAAACTATTGTTTGAAGAGCGGCTTGGACTGGAGATACGCAGAATCCACAGTAAGTGTCTGTATTTTCCATGTGTAGTGATACAGTGTGGTTAATGCTGAATTGTGCAGTGAAGAACACATTAACTTACACAGCTGAAGAATTTTCCCAGCCCAGGTATTACTATTGCCTCTCAAATGGAAAAATTATAGAATGTTAAAATTTGTCTTTCAATGAAACCAGATTTGCTTAATTTGTAAGTATTCAAAGAATATTAAGTGAAACTCTAGCTTAATATTGTGATTTTTTTTTTAGTCATCATTGTGATTCTACAGCAGAGGTTAACGGTATTGATTCTATTTGTTTGCTTTAGATGAACAATTACAGTTCGTATTCAGACACATTGACCACAAAGATCCTGACAAGCCGTATGTGTTTACCCTTTCCATAAACGAACAGGGAGATTATGAAGGTATGTGAATTTTGAATGCTTAAGTAAGAGGGCAGAATGATGCCTGTATTTGAAAAAGGAGAGGGGAGAGGAGCAAACTGAAGTTTAGCTATAACTTTATCTTCTAATTTCTGAATGAAAAATCAGAAGAGAGAAGAGATACAGGAGAGAGATGCTTCAGTTTGTAGTTTGTTGCTTCTTACCTTTGTGCTAGGCTGAATGTTTATGCCAACAGGCATATTTCAACCTGTTTTGAGTAGCCTAGAGGGCAGAAAAAATAGGTTTGCCACTACTGTGGGGAACTCTTACACTTGTGTGACATAGGAGTAAGATTAAAATTTGAAATCCAGCTTTCCTCTTCTGCAAGGGGTACAACCTTTCAGATCTTAGGGCTGCTTTTGCAGTATGAGTCTTATTTCAGTTATGAAGAACAGCAGCAGTTTTCAGTGCCTGACTGAGAGCAACAACAATGGTAAGAAATGTGTTTCAGTTTTTAAGCAGGCTATGGATTACTGGAAATTGCTATAACAATTTAAGCAGGAGCACATTGCTGAGTGGGAGGTCTGGAAATCAAAATATGTGTATTTTGAGGCTTTGTCTTTTCTGAAAGAAAATTATTTAATAGGTTACTCAAAACTAATACTAGGTAATGGTAAAACGTACAAAGATAACACTTGTAATTCCTTAGCATGGAAAACCACTAGTATTATTTTTTTTTTTTTTTGTAACAGTGTAATCTTTTGAAATTTGTGTCATTTTAGTGACTTCCTGTACTCCTCCTCTGGACTGCATAGCAGAGCTCCAGCTCAAAGTGAGAGAAACTAACAACTTTTCTGCATTTGTTGCCAACATCAGAAAAGCTTTCACTGCTTTGTCTTATAAATAATCTGCATAAAACTAGCTTATACCTCTCTTTTTAGCTGTAGAGCACTTTTTTCTTTCTTTCCTTACTGTGAAAGTGTATTTATCCATGTCTTACTCTAATTTCTAAATTAAGAAAAATAATCAGAACAGTATTTTAGTCTGTCATGATCCAGCAGCAAGTATCTTAATGATGCAATGATCTCCATTTATCTACCCCAGGAAGTTATTAAAAATAAAGTACTTTCTGTAATTTATGTCTCTCTTCCAAAAGCATAGAAGTGTCTTTCAGGTTTGAACATGGTTGGAATAGGCCTGAAACCTACCAAAACAAAGCTCTGGACCTTAGCAGTTCCTTCAGTGATCTGTGTCACAGGTTGCTGATACCATTTTTTACTGTCTTATGCTCCCTCGTGTTATCACTCATTTTCATATATGTAAATAGTTTTTCTTTTGGTCTGTTAAACTATGTATTTTCCTGCCTGTTTCAGAGTCTTATCTGGATGCCCATTTCTGTTGTAACAAAACTGTTTGACTTAAGTGCTATTATTGAATAAAGCTCATAATAGAAGCAAGAGGGAACTTTGTATTGATTTGATCAGAAATCCTAGAGACCTGAAATAGAACCCTGCCATAGCCCAGAAGTTCCTGGCTCCCACTCCCACAGGCTGGCAGAAAAGCTGGCCTAAAGCTTGAACTGCAATGATGAATAAGTAACACTCAAAAATGACCAGCCTTGGTGTTTTATTGAGCATGCTTTAGAACAGACTAGTCATTTGCAATGAAGGGATTATTTATCATTGTCATTGGAAGTCTTAAAACATGGCAAAGCCTGAAGTATTATGATGTATTGAAGTACAAAAAGTGGTTACAGATAAGCTACAAGATAGATTATTTATCAAGACAACTATTACTGCCACAGTACTCAGTTTTGATTAAAACTTCTTTTTCTACCTTATTTGTAAAGCCTCTTCCTTTTCACAAAATATTTAAATAGACAGCCACAATAAGAAAGAAAACTCATCATTTGATAATATAGTTCAAATAAAATCTTATTATATTCAGTCCTGGAAATTCTGTAAAAGTAAAAGACCACTTGAAAAACTAATTGCTGATTCCTCTCAAAACACAATATAGAAACATATAAAAATGAAATAGTGTAAAGAGTAAAAATATCCAACACTAAAAATCCTAAAAAACAGTATTTAGAATTCTTGCATTTCCTGATAAATGAAAATAACCCCTTAAAATATCTTTTTAAAGAATGTTCCAAATTGCTTTTCAATAAAAACAATGCTTCAGACTATTTTCTGTGAAGTGAAAATTCCTCATTTTAAATAACTCCCCCTCTCGAAGCACCTGTAAAAAGGTCTTACTTGTGAGATGTTTTTTCAATTAAGTTCTTTACATTTATACAGCACATACCTGCATTAGGATTTCTTGTTTTTATCAGGAGTGGACTTTTGGAGTGAATCTCCTGGTCCTCACCACTTTGGTTCACACCTCAAATGCAAACAGCATTTCCTTTTGGAAGGCAGCTGAACTGGGAGATGCACACATAATATGTTGCTGCTGTCGATATGTAGTCCATAAAAAAGACCGGAGCTGGTCTAAACCAGCATTTGGTGCATGTGTTGGTCTTCCTGATTACTCATACAACTGTAGCAGCGCTCACTGTTCTTGCCCCAACCTGTAACTTGGGCAAAAAAACCAAAACACGCTCACCCCAGCTTTATTCATGTCTTCATCAGCATAATATGTAAACCTGGCCATCTTGGCATGCTTAAATCTGATGATTCTGACAAGATACTCTTAATATAGGTGAGAATATTTCCCAGTCTGATGTGAATTGTATTTTAAATCACTTGATTTGTCTAAAGTGTACAGCTGGATACAGCATAGACTAACCATCTCATAGAAGATTGAGTGTATAAAGTGCACCTTAACAAAAAACAGTAACCCATGCACACCTTGGCTCCAAAAAGGAGCTAACTTTCAATTTCTTCTTCCCTGTAGGGCATACTTTGTGTTTTCCTCGGCATGCCCTATTAATTATTTTCTTCTGCTACAGCCAGCTCTACACAAAAGAGCACCGAGAATAGTAAGGGTGCCAACTGATTACATTACCATTTTAGAACAGAGTGGCAGTAGACACTACTAGGCATTTCTGTAATGACATCCCAAATGAACTAAATCCTCAGTTCCTGTCTTGTCCATAAACCCCAGAAAATTCTCTGAGAATTTTGTAACCAACAACGGGATTAACAGAGGCTGGGAGACTGCCTTCAAGTACTGGGTCTATTTGTTGTTCATTAGCAAATTAGGCCTCCTTTTCAACTATACTAACAAAATATTTAGATAGCAGTTATTTATTTCCAGTAATTGCTTCTACCACCAAAAGAAAGCTGTAGGTGCTTCTGTGTAGGTCAATAGACTGGCCAGTAGTTAAAAAAAAACGCATTCAGCCAGCTCTGCACTTCCCACTTATATTTTCTCTCCCAGGAGCTACGACTCCTGTATTACTCTGCTTGGTTGTACCTCCTCTTCCTTCCTTGTACTGAAGCCCTCACATTCCATGTTAGAAAGCCTGTCCCTTCTGGCTTTGCACTAATGGCACTGCTCCTGAATCCAGAAGAACCTTACCCATTTTGAAGTATACCCTTGCCCTTCTCCACCTGCCTGTGCCAAGAAACTCTTAGTTGCTCCGGAAAGTAAGAACTTCAGGATAATCAACGAAATATTTTACAGCTGTTTTATGGAAGCAAAAAGACAGGCAGTGCACAACCACCTCATTTCCATGTTTTCAAATGGAGATGTTTATTCATTAAGGTTGTACATATTACTCACATGCACTCTGCAGCATACCTGATTGATCATCATCTGCACAGCAGAAAACGCAGAAACATGCCCTGACTAACAAAGACAAATGTTCAGACTTAGTGCCATTCTCTTTTCATGTTCGTCCCAGACAGGAGTAGTTCGTTTATTACTTCTAATAAAATTACATTGCCAAGATTGCTGTGCAGAGAACATAAAATATATGACAACCACTGCACTGGAATTTACATTCCTGCATTGGAATTTACATTCCTAGGAACCATTTGCTAGAAAAGATGATGTGCTTGGTTGTAAATGTTCTGTGCATATGCCTAAAGCAAGAAGTAAAGTTTGAATGTTTATTGTGTGTGATTTAAACCTTTACAGATCCTTTTGGAATTTGAATAATGAACCTGCTTATATTTGCCAAGGCAAATTAGATGCAGATCTTACTTCCTCTAAAACAGAGCCAGGCGTTCCATAAGCAGGTAAAGCTAGGAATGTGTACACAAAAGATTTGTTTCTTTGCTTATTATAAAATATGAAGAAAAAATGGCTTTTGACATCCCTAAACCAGCCTTTATGCTAGCTGAAGCTCTGTCTTGAAATCTTAAAACCTTTGTGCCTTTATCAAATGCACTTAGTGCTTACACTTGGATCTCTGGCAATTTGGACTATTATACTGGTTCTGAAGCTACACAATACAGTGATATCCAATAATAGTAATGACAACTAGAATAATACTAGGTACTGACCCAACAGATACAATAATTGTGACTTCAGTGTACTGGACAGTATACAAATTGAGACTGAAAAGCCCCAAACAGCATATGGGAAAGCTCTTGAGCTGAAAAGAAATGTGCAGCTTAGGGACCATGACACACATCAACCAATGCCCTGCAGTCGGTGCTACTGCTCCATCTATTCGCAAGACCAGGTTTACCTTAAGGCAGACATGGATTTCAGTGAAGGTCAGTAAAGGCTTTTCTTTTTTCATAAATCAGTTTGCCCAACTCTGAATGTTGCTTTCCCTTCCAAACTGCTGATCTGTATGTAGCTACCAGAGGTCAAGCCAGAAATGCGTGATTCATCAACTAACACTGACCATACAGAGAACAGCTGATATATTGGCATTCAGCACCTCACCAAATGTATCTCATAGTTTAAAAATCTGGAAAAAAGATGTGGAATTTATTAGATATTGGAAATATATTGTTAATTTAAGGACTGTTGAGAAAACAAAATAATATTAAACATTAATAACAGATGTACTAATTGCATTTAATCACAATTGTACTTTGTATGCTAGCTGGAGGTCAGATCTGAAAAGAAATTGAATTACTCCAGAACAGTTTTATTGCACACCTATGTAACCAAGAGTGGAGGGGGTTAAGCTACATTTGTTGATATTTTTCAAAAACCCTGTTAGATGTTGCTGGACGTATTTTAAAAAGCAAACAAACAAGTAATGGACACATTTGTGAAAATCAAGAAAGACGTGAAAATTATGCTGTGCTTCTTTCATATTCCAGTTATGTCATATCACCATCTTCTTGAATGCTTCAGTAAACTCTGGGAGTTTACTCAGTACCTTGATATTGTCTAAATTAATCCTGTCATTCCAATACTCTAAAACCACCGTGAACTCATTTGTGAGTGATTTATAACGTTAAAAAAGCCCTGCTGAACCCAATACCACAAATATACAAACACATAAATCACTTATTCCCACAGGCAGATTATAGTACATTTTAACTGTATGAATAAACCATACTGAATAATTATGGTAATACTCTTACCTTTTTGAAAGCAATCATTGCAATCCAATTACATCAGTTACTGCTGAATATGAGTATGCCTGAAAAGTCGAGGGGAACAAGCTCTGCTTGCCAGACTGTGAGACTCCAGTTTTTTGTCTTATTATCCCTAATCACTCTAACAATTATACACAAAGAACCCTTCAGAATCTTGAGCTTATAAACAAGTTGTTCCAGCAAACCCAGAGGTAATGAAGCCTGACTTGTGGCTTGTCCTAAAAGGGTGGCATTCTCTTCTTTACAGTCTCCCTTCCAGGATGAGCCAGCACCTCTCCTGAATTACACTAGTTTAGCCTCTGCTTGGCCACTGTCAAACCCACAGAACAACGGTTGCACTCTGCTTACCCTTCCTCCAGGGCAGAGTACTAACTTGTGGTTCTCACCTTTACCTGTGTGCTGATTTTTAGTTGATGGTAAGAACAGTAATAGCTTCAACACAATCTCCTTTTAAAATCTGGGGTAATTGAGCAATGGGTTCAAAAGGTGTTAGGGAAACTGACACACTATGCTAAAAATAGTGTTTGATCATAGAATGGTTTGGGTTGGAAGGGACCTTAAAGATCATCTAGTTCTGATAGTTTCCCACACCTATCACTTCTCAACTGTGTTGTTCAGCACAGAACAAGCATTAAAAATTTGCATCCAATTTTGCTTTTGATGGTCCATTAATCCTATCCAGATGGCAGCTGATGTCACTGTTAACAATACATTTTTCCTGTTCCAAATGATATAGTTAGCATTTTAGAGCAGTTACCCGTCAAATCTTGGAGATGATTTCTTATGTAAGAATTCTTCCATGTGAAACAGCTCAGTTTGTGCTGGATGCTTGGACTAGTTGCAAGAGTAGAATAGGCCATCGCAGCTTAACTATGAGCAACCTTGATGGTTCACATGCTTCTTATTTGACAACTTTTTTTTTAAAGATTGTTTCAATTAGTTGGGAATTGCTATGAAGGGAAAAAGTTATTTAAAAAATTTCACGTGAAGACGAAGCTGCTTCTAGACTGGACAGCAGTCCCAGCTGCTTTTTACATGCACCTGGTCCAGCGGGCACCGCAGTTCAGATCACCTCTTCCTCAGCACTGCTGAAGGACCAAATGCTGGATCTGCATTTTAAGCGATCTGGCCTGTGAACATGCAAATCCTCTTCTGGAGCTGGCATATGGATCAGGTTGTCCCATAAAACAACACCAATGGGCACTGATCTCACTTAGAGATTGTTCCGTTAGAAAGTGCATATAAAAATGAGATACAATAACACCCAAAAGGTTTGGTTGAATTAAGTTTAAATGAAAATTAGATGAGAGACTACACAAATATAACTGAAAAATAGCAGCCTTTCTGGTAAGAAGTAGCTTTTTCGAAGACATCTTAGAAGAGCAACAGTAATTAAAATTACTATAACTGAGAGTTAAAAGAGGAAGTTATCCTTAAAAAAAGCCCAGAAACAGGACAGAAGGTTGCTAGTTAGGTTAATGCAGAAGGGAGCTGATGCAATTTTAATTAAGGAAGGATGACATTCCACCTCTGAATTTCAGGATTATTTTTTCATGTGGGGAGATTGCAAAAGAAAGCCTAAATATGGCAAGAAATGCTACTGTTATACAGTTTTACAGGAACCTTACTCTGTCTTATTTTGCAATGAGTAAAAATAAGCTGCATAATACCTGCTAGGGAGAGGACCATACACCTGGAAGTATTTAAAAAATATCAGAGGTACCAGGTTTTTTTTAGCTGTTTAGGAAAGGGAATGGAATTTGGGAATGGAAATATGTGTTGCCAGCCAGTAGCTTTAAAAAGTACATTTTCTTTTCATCTAATTAGTGAACTATAGCACTAACAGTACAAGCTGGTCATGCTGCTCTTACAGATAAAAACTACAATACTCAACTATCTTATAATACTTGATTTTATATTGCACTTCCCAGTGAATAAAATTTAACAGTTGCATGTCACATCTAAACAATTACATTTTAAAGTCAGAACCTTACCAGAACCTCAGTGTTGTACACAACCCTGCATCTAAGCAATCCCTCTACAAGAAACATGAACAGCTTAGCACACTCAGAAGACTGGTATAAAGCACTTTCTTCAGATGTTCGTTAGCCTATAACAATAAAGCCACATCTGTGGGTACACAAGGGAAGGTGTGTGAGCCTTACCTTTGCTCCCTGCTCCACTGCATGGAGGAGAGGCCTCCAGCAGGCACTGTTGTCTTCTCCTGGCAGAGCTCTGCAGTTAGGCCTGGCACAATAGGTGCCTTAGATACATCATTATTCTACCTAGTTAATACCTAGTTATTGTTTTATTAATTTCCTTTTGCAGAAATAGGTTTTAGGATTGCTGGAATTAACTTTTCACAGAGCTGCAATCTCTGGATCTTACAGTCCAAGGGGGAGGGCAGTCACGAGTGAGAAGTCCGCACATGCGTTTGCCCAGCGTGTATTGCAGCTTCCCTATCACACACATGTAATGTGGCACCTCCTATACTTCTTAATACAGAGTGTGTTCACCTGTTAATACTCCCCAGCATCTGAACTCTGGAAAACAGCCTATGATGACCATACGATGACCATCCTGGACTCTTCTATCACCTGAGCACAAATTGGCATCCTGCTCTGTGAAACCCACTTAAGAAGGTAACCCATGCACAATAGTAGGCAGTGTAAAATCTGTCAAGGGGCAGGACTAACATCCTGCAGAAGAGGGCACAAAGAGGACAAAACCCCCAGCACAAATTAGGGAAACAGCAACCCTTCACCCGCGTTAGCAGAGCCAGGACTAACAGAGCAGAGCAGGAATCCTTCCACACAAGCTCCCAGCCTCTGTCCTTCACAGCATGATGAGGTACAGTCTCATGTGGCAATCCGCACACTTACACATTTGGGTTTCTTCCACTCACCTTCTATACTGCAAGAGACAGTGTCACTACATATATTTCCGCATAATTAAATCTCTTCATAAATCTCTTCAACAAACAAGAACTTAAATAACATTTTAAATGCACTACAATACTCTATAAACTGTCATGGAGACATATTAACAACTACTGTAATTACTTCCTTAAACATAATGCTAATCCCCAGGTTTAATTCTCTTTGAGAGGCAAAACTTCAACTGATGTGTGGATATTCCTGTGTAACTGGTATTTATGTTATGAGAACTGTTGCCTCAATTTTCTGCTGAACTTGTAAGAATCTTTTCATGCATCCCACTTCTAAGTACTTCCTCCTCATCTTTCAATGCTGTCAGAGCCTGCCTGACAATGGCATTTTTTAGGCTGTACTTTGGTGAGTATATGAAAGCAATCCCAGCTCCGTGCAATACTACACATAGGTAGCTCCTTGGTTTTTGTTTTTTTTTTTTTTTTTTAAATAGGAAACCCCTTTGCCACTCTTCCTTTAAATAGTAGTGGAAAAACATAGAATCCTATCATAAACAAGCAAGCAGATTTGGTCCACTGTAATGGTAGGGGTCTGAAAGATGCAGCTTCCTTGGCAAAATCAAGAGCTGCAGCTTTTCCTCTGGAGAACCACAGTACAAAAGCGGACCTCTTCTCTCAATTCCATAAGCGGTCAGTAGGTGGGGCTTCGCTGACTGTCAGTTTAGACCGAAACATCTGAATGAACATTCACTTTGAAGAAGCTCTGATCACCTAGATTGAAAAAATGGTTTTTCCAAAGTGGGTCCAGCTGGACACTCAGAAATTAATATGCAAATTTGTACATTTGAAATCCTAGCAACATGTCTTTTTTTAAAAATCAAAACGTTTTAATTTCTATATAGAGAACTTGTCCTTCTAATGCTTAACGTTCCAAACAGTTTCATATAAGAAATAACACAAAATACTGCAGTGACAAACTCAGCAAAGATGTGCTTGGACATGCTCTAAAAATGTTGGGAGTTTGCAACACGGATGGCAATCTTGGAGCTAAACTAAAGGAAAATGTTGTTTGCATTTCATAGAAAGAGAAGAAAACTGACACTATGTTCCCAATACTTATGTTTATTATGAAAGTGTCTCCAAATCAAAAAAGCCCACAATACTGATTGGTTCCAGGTATTTTATGAGGAATAATTATTTTCCAGATAAAAAAAAAATCCAAACCAACTGAGTAAAACACAAAATAACTCCCAAAGTTCTATACAACTATACATGAAAGGACTTCTACCTAGCACATCACTGTGCCTGTGACAGTGGAGTTCCTACACATCACTGCATTTCTGAGAGAGTTGCTCAAGCACAGGATTGTCATGAAAACACAGGTGAAATAGTATCATCTGCCCCATCCTGATCTGCAATCAATACGCAGTACGGTATGAGGGTTCATGTATAAAAGTTAAACTCTGGGACTGCAAGAAGCTCAAGCTCAACAGAAGCCATAATGTTGTTGCATTTTAGGTCACATCAGACAATAATTTGTCTTTTGTCTCTCGTGTGATCATTGACATGGCTCTAAAACCTAATTTCATAGTATTTCCTCCAGTTTTTGAATTCAAAGCAATTTCAAAGACTGAGAATTCTGTACAGAGACCCTCAAACACTGTGTTTTCATTGCAACTACAATCAGAAATCTTTACAATTTAAAGGCTATATATGTAGGCCACTTTCTCAAACTTCCACTAGTACCTTTTAAAAGTAAGAGAAAAAAAGAATAAGGTTGTCTTACTGAAGTTACCATTAGATCCCTGTTCCAAATCAAAACCAGTCAAAACAAGTAATACAAACTGGTTTTGCATTATGGTTTAAAGGCAACTGTAGTTTGCAAAACACTGATGATAGACCTAATAAGGTCTACATTAGAGGAAGGGTAAAAAGTACTCGATAGGTCCTCTCACACAAATGTCACAAGAAGTAGACATACAAAAATGAGTTGTAGCAAAGAGATTAAAAAAACACCAAAGCATCAACTGTAGAAAACCAATGGTAGCCCATATTTCTCTGACAATACAGAAGGCTGCAGTAATGAGAAGATAAATGAACCAGGCATTACACTTCCTACTAAAATACTCTGTACAACAACCACGTGGTGTCTAAGTCAGCCTGTATCGATCATCACTGACGTTTGCTGCAGGGTAATGGCTTTTGCCACCATTTTCCATTCAGAACCGGAAAGTGATTTTCACTTGAAACAGATATAGCTTTAAGACAAGAATCACTTCACTGTAAACAAAGCTATAGTGCATGTACTTCGGTCTCCGAAAAAGGATTTGGTATTTGCAATTACACAGAATGTTCACAGGCTGAGACGGGAGCATATGAAGCTGTGATGCCTGTTCCAATTCTGCTGGAATTATTAAATAAATAACACATAGAAAAAACTACAAAATGGAAACAAGGAAACAGCATGGGACACTTTGGTATTTTAGAACTAGCACTATCGAACATTGATTAAGATCCAAAAGACTCCAACGTCCACACTTGTTGTTTGATCAGATATTTCTACCATTTTCTGCAATGTTTGATTTTAATTTTCTATGAAAAATAAACAAAGAAACCAACTACCATATCATTTTCTTTTGGTACAAAATATGCCAATATGGGAAACAGTAAACAAAGGGAGACCTGAATCTTATTTTACTATATTCTGGGCTGGCTAGGGAGAGAAGACAAATTCTTACTATTTACTAATACAATCTACATATAATTTCCTCATTTTTCTACTTCAACATCTCAACCACTGTCTTGTGTACTGTACTATAAAAAGGGAGCATAGAATTTGAAGACAAATAGGTTATAGAGTACAAACCCTCATTTCTAAAATGACTAAAATGACAATTCTACAAAAGGTATGTATATACGGAACATTTTAAGGTCTTGCATTTATCATGAGCCATGCGAATTGATCAGTTTTCTGGAATATGTATGATTATCCTCTAAATACTTGATAGCCTCCAAAAGCACAATGCAAAGCTCTTCAGCAGAGAAGCAAACAAATGCAAATGAAAAAGGAAATAGTTGCACAACATTCTCTCTGCAGAGTGGAAGATGAAGCCAAAGCGTTGACATCCATTGGTTAAAGAAATCAATCAAAGCACAATGGCATGTACGCTCACTAAAACACTTGGTCTATCCCACTAAAGACAGAAAAAAAATGTGTGAATTTTTTACTTCCATAAAAAATTTGTAGCTTAAAAGTTTAGTGATTGTTCAGCAAAGTTTAGTGGAGTTCTCAATGCTTCCTTACTCTTATCCTACTTCTACAATGTGTCATTGGAATCTCATATCTCACCTATTTTCCAGACATATCTGTATAAAGTTTATTCTAGGCTGCTAATAGTGGTCTCCAAAAAGCCAGGTGCAGAGGAGATAAGTCAGTTGTGCCATGGTTACTGTGTACATGCTTTAGTGCATCACAGATGCAACTGAACCTCAAAGGAAGGGTTTCAATCCAGGTTGAACTATTTAACAGCGGGGATACACTTACAGCATTTGTTCCCAGCAATGGTAAATCATTTCAAGGGTTGTAGCATTTACCATACACCTGAATCAACACGGTAGAGCGCAGCTGGGGAGGAACAACAGGGAGCAAAGGTCTCCTGCATCTTTCACAGGGACCGTTTTTGGGAACTGCTGCCTCTCCTGGTATCAAAATTACAGTACTATTGTATGCTTTCTATGTTATGCATGTTGATAGTTCAGAGCAATGTTTTGTCCCTATGTAATACAAAATATTTTCCCAGAATGCCATTTTTGTAACCATCTTTGCAGAAGGGAAATAGTCCAGTGGAGGTAGTAATCAACACACAAAAGAGGTGTGTTTAGACTGTTACTCCCAATTACCACCTTAGCAGATCAGATTTCAGAAATGAGAATGTTCGTTTAATATATCCCAGTTTGATTCTGTTTTTAAAATCCTGGCATCATCTTGACAGTAATTATTAAACAACTGCCACCTCAAATACTGTGGATGGGATAATTTCTATTGCAATCAGTGTATTGCCTCATAGATAACTATGAAATCAGGGGCACAGGAGACAGATGAGAAAAATTAGAGGCAGAGGAACTTTTGGGGGAGAATGAGACTTAAATAAGACTCCCTTGCTCTCTCAGATATACTCATGACATACAAGCTACGCAGCTGCCAAATTAGAAGGTTACTTGGCTTTTTCAAAAGATATTCTGTGAGTAATAAAACTGTCAAGTCTTCTTCCTTTTCTTACCTTTATTGCCTACTAAGTGGAGGTACTATTTTCATTCACGTCATTCTGCCCAGTAGACCAGGATGAAACTTAGTTTTTCAAAGAAAGAAGTGGTAACACAACTTTCTTCAATGGAGTCTTTATAAAATAGAGCCATTACACATATTTAATGGCATTGGAAACCATCTATATTTTGCTGTCTGCATAGGTGGAAGGAAAGATTTCCTGGCTGAACACAGCATTCCAATCCTTTTGTATTTAGAAGACATTCTGTTACATTTTTTCCTGTTTTGTTCCTCCCCCCATTTTTTTTAATCCCTCCCCCCCTTTTTTTTTTCTTTTAAATATATGTAAGTCTTTGGTCTATAAGCACATCAGTTCTGTGTGCACACACACAACACTGCTGAACAGTAGGTTGCATAGAATCTGTTACCCAAGAACCTCACCTACTTCTGGCACTGCTCACAAACCACAGAAAAGTGTCCCGCAAGAGCTGTATGATCCTTAGCATCCTTAATCAAGCTTTGATCTACAGACTGGAAGAAGTGTATATTTAATTTTTAAAAATATGTTTATTTTGGGTGTTTATACTCTTTGGGACACTCCTTGGATGGATAGGGGGAACAAAATTATTTTACTGACACTCTTAATTTTACTTCTAGAGTTGATGAAATACTGCTGAGTGTTCAAAGCTTGCTGTGAATTATATTAAGTGAATTTTGCTCAAGTTTGCATGCATTTAAAATAAACCAGTCCTAGTAATGTATGGCATTCTGCCTTCTCTCTCTCATCCTATCATGAAAGTGGCAATACTGATAAGAATAATACCTAGACTGAACTGTGTCTAAGGAAGCAATGAGCTTTTCCTCTGCAGTTTTTTCCATTATACCCCTGTTCTCATCCACCTGAACTTGCAAGAACGGAGTCAGGAATGAGGTCTGGATTCACAATGGTGCTCCTTTCAATATGGAATCTCTGCAAAAAGCTAAAAACTAGAGGTCAAAAATTGCTGAAAAAAAAGTGAGAATGATTTTATCCTAACCGTTGACATAAATGCTTTTAGGTATTTGCACAGCTAATCAAATCTACTTCTAATGCAATTAGCCAACAAATAGTTTTTTAAATTATGCTAAAATAATACCCCACAATTACCACATTTCCCTCCCCCAAACTGCTAACTGACCACAGTACTTACTATCTAAAATACCAATCCAGTGTTTTAAAACCTTATGTTGGAGGAACGGCCACCGTGATTTGATAGGCAATTTCAAAACCAGCACTTTAAAACACAAAGATAGCAAAAATATCTGCAGCAGATCTAGAATCTATAAAGCTATGTTCTATTTTACTGTAAGTAACAAATCAAACAACTATTACTTATAGTTGATTCAGCATAAGCAACAGGGATGGACAGAAGAGATCTGAGCACGATGCTCTCCATCACTGAGAATCCCGAGATAAAGTTAGAGAATGGATATTCCCTTTTGTCCAGAAGTTCCCCAAAGAATATAAAATAAATAATATTTCAAAGACAGTACAAGTGGAAATACTGCTCCCATTGTGTCAGTTACATACACATACAGCATGCCTACGTATACAGAATGGTGTGTAGTCTTCATTCACAAACAGGAAATATGGCAGTGCGCTATCAGAATGCTTCGATACTCCTATTTTTTTCTGATGCTGAGATATATGAAGAAATCGCATTCACATTTACTTTCAGTAGCAAACAGTTCATTCTGTTCGTGTCTTATGATTGAACTCAAGGATTAATGCTCCTCTGAGCAAGTGCCACCAGTAAGATACCCGTTTGTCCCATTGGCACCACCGGTCCCATTAGTGGCAACAGTGCTGTGCAGGGTCTTTGAACGAGGTACTGTTTCTTCCTCATCTGAGCTTGACTCAATGTCACTTCGGTCATCTTTTGCTACCTGTAGAATTTGAAAAAGAAGCAAGCAGCAGGTGATTGCACGGAAACAACTGAGCTCTTTAGTTCAAGCCAGAACTAGGGAATTCAAACATTTTTCAATTCAAGCTTTGAAGGCAATCTCAGCTTTCACACACTTCTCTGTCTTTGCCTGCCTGGATCACTTTTGACATGGATGCCTGTCCATATGCCATGTGCAAAGGCAGGACAATAACACTGCAATGGTGCACTGAAGGTACTACATTCAAGTGAGGGCACAGCCCTCAGTGCAAAGGGTTGTCCATGGAATAAAGGGACCAACAATCCAAGCTCCTATGGTTCAACTTAGCCTCCATCCCTTGGCCTTCCTACTACAACTTTTTTTACCGTGGTTCCTTTGAGGTGCTTCTCTTTGACCTGGTGACACAAAATATTCACCCCAGCTTTCTCCCACTCACCTCCCAATTCCAGAGGCCACTCAGCTCCAGGAAACAGCGCTATGGGCTGGCAGTAGGAGACAAAAAGACTGGTCAAAGAATAACTCACCAGGTAACTCCAGTCTCTGATCTCAGCCAGCCGGCAAGAACAGGGCTTGGACACAATCAACATAGTCTACTCCAGTCCCTATCATAGGAACAACAAACGTACTTGAGCAGTTCAACTCTCCCATCATGCCACTGGAAAGCTGTTTCAGAAACAGACTGAGCTTAATTGCCAGGGATTTCCTGCTAAATTCCACCTAACTTCCTTCCTGCCAGTTTATACTCATTTACTGTGTGAATGCTATTCCTTAGGTTAAAGAGCCCGTTCTCCTCCTTTGTAGACCATAGCTGAAAACCACTAAGTTTGAGAGCTCCCATTTTGAGTCTCTTCAGAATCCCTGAGGTGACTTAGCTTCATCCCATTCAGTCAGGAGCACCCAAAACACATAAAAATTTGAGGAAGGCAGATTAAGAAGAGCAAACAAGGACAACAGAAAAGAAAATCTTGCAAAGAAAAGGCCCTCCCTGCCCTGTCTGTAATGGGATGTTTTTCTCAAGAAGGTATCAATGGCACTAGCAACATGTAGGATCATAGGATAACTCAGATAGGAAGAGACCTCAAGAAGTCTATGACCAACTTTCTCCTGTGGTCAGCTGTGGAGTCAGGTAAGGTTACCAAGCACTTTACCCAGTCTGACCTTGAAAGTCTCCAAACTGGTAAGAGTTGCTTCAGATTAAGTAAAAAAACGCATCAATAGAAAGATGCCTGAAGTCTAAGCTGCATGCAGCTTTGAAGAGGCTGCTCTGCAAGTTGGATTCTACCCCTCTTCTTAATTCATTCAGAATCTATCTGCACTGCGCTGGTTGCCACATCGGGCGATCCCAATTGACTTTAGTATACTGAATGGACACAAAGAGGGCGAAACACA
The DNA here is from genome assembly GCA_033556795.1 of Tapera naevia. NCBI lineage: Eukaryota > Metazoa > Chordata > Aves > Cuculiformes > Neomorphidae > Tapera > Tapera naevia. The sequence goes on from JAUMJJ010000069.1 coordinate 12,331,452, forward strand.
TGGTGAGCCTTTCCTCCAGATAAATCAAAACAATTAAAGAACAGGGCTGCTCCATGTAATTTTTTGCTTACAATAATCCTTTGCCACCTCAGAAAGCCCTCAGGAAAAATTCTGCTCTCCAGCTTTCACTTCCGAAACAGCCATTTGCCTTTGGGGCTCCCAGTGATGCTACCATCCTTGCAATATTAAACACCTAAGTGACACTATTCCACTTGGGAACTGAGGAGAAAAAGAAACACACACTTCCCATACACCTCCTGATAAGTAAATTTTTTAATGTTAATGCCTAGCAAGTGCACAATTCTGAAACCTGTGAAACTAGACTTCAGCTGAAGTCAGAAATTTGATTGCATACTTGCACAACTTCAATTAACAGATTACTTCAGTCTCTTTTATATAAAGGGATTTTCATATTACAGCTGTTTGGGTTACAGAAATACACTTAGAATTACACATTTTATCAGATAGAAAATAGGGTCAGCACAGGGTACTGATTGCCTGTGATCAATGGAAGGGCAGACCAGAAGACTGAGAAATTCTGTGCCATATTAAATTCTCTGAATAAATTAGATTCCCTGCCAATTCTTCTGTTAGGGTCCTGCCCTGAAACCAAACAATCAAAAGAAGATTCTATGCTGCAGTAACTTCTGGTAAACACGTGATCTGTTGTCTTTATTTTAAAATGCAGCAATATACCAGGGTCTTTGTACTTAAAACCTGACAGTAATGCAACACATCTTGCAATACTCGGTTCTCTTTGTTTATTCCCAAATGAATCGACTGGAGTAATTTCTACAGGAGTCTAGAAAATATATAGCTAGGTTTATAAAACTCCTAAGCATAACAAAGAGTAGAAATAGATGACCAGGATTAGTTACAAATTTAATGATAATAAATTGCTTTTACCAGATGAGCTGTTACAAAAGTGGACACTAGTAATACAATAATTAAGGATGAAAATCTACTGTAAGATATCTGTAATGTGTTCTGAAAACACTGGTTATTTTACTGCAGAAATGGAAAGAATGGGACTGTGAGTGAGGAAGTTATAATCTAAAGGAAGAAGAATCCTCCGTGTATATGTCATGCATATGTATCTTTAACCTGGTCACTGCTTACTGAGCATGTCTAACTGTCCTCTTGTACAATCTAAATCTTCTCCTGTGCAATTGTTTGAACTACAAGCAGAAGACTTACACTCTCAAGTATGCTTCTTCAGTGGTGACAGAGCAGCTGCTTACCCTGCTGGTATATATGTGTAAAAACGGTTGTAACATAATAGCACCCAGGTACTACAGACAGAAGTGGGTTTGAATGGTTTCAGGCAATGAATAGGCAAGAAGTAAAACTGGGTTTTAAAGATATCCTTCATTTAAATATATAAACACAAACCATGGATAAAAATACCAAGCAGAATCTACAAATTAAACAAAAAACTACAAACACCAGTATTACATAGAATAGATATTTTTCATAGTAAATTTAAAGAAACTTACATGCAAGGAGTTCCATTTTCCAGCCTTCCAGTACAGCACAAGGGAAAGGATAAACAAGCAGAATAAGAGAGAGCATGAAGCACTCTTTGAAGTCACTGGTGTAATTCAGACAGGACAGCTGAGGCTAATAATCGCTACAAGCAGAGGAGACTGAAGTGTGGCTTCTGGGTAAAACACAGTTCAGGAATGCACTGTCTTTCATGCATGCTCTGTCCAGTATAAGGCTGAGCTCTCCAGTACGTTCATAGAAAGTAGATTTCTGCAGAACAATCCTATTCACTTAGGGGATGGTCACAAGTCTAAAAAAATCCACTCATGTGCCCAGCACTTTTAAGTGCAAAATGCCCTGTACTTTACATAATCTGCAAGTGTCACGTCTATTATCGAACCATGAGTGCTGTATCTGCACTGCAAGTCTAATGGGGCTGGCATTGCTGTGAAACATAACAATGGCAGCAAGACACTAAATTTTATCCCAAATAGTCTTGCTGTAGGAATCCTAAAAAGAAAGTAAACAGCCCTTTGCAGAACCTCATTAATACCAAAATCCAAAAGAGACCACGATTTGTAACTTTGCCATGAGCAAAGGCAGCAGAATTTCAATTGATATTATTATTACTATCACTACCACCTGGGAAATGAACACTTTGCTAACAGCTACTATAAAGAAGAAAAATCAAAACTGGCAGCCCCAAGAAAGCAGCTGGTTTTGGGTTTGTTTAATCCAATTTCCCTAATGTAGTTTGTTAATGTAATATGTTAATTTATCTAACATTTGTTAGAAGGAGTAGAAAAAAGTTTCCATGAAAGGAATTTACAGAAAATATTATGTGTCTTCAGTAATGTTATAGAAAGAGAAAGTAGAAACCAAAGTCAGTGACTCTGTATTGATACTGAAAAAGTTAAAATCCTAAACATGAAACAGAACAGACGTTGTCTTACCTTGCCCTTTGAAAAAGCTTTGTAGGCTGTCTTTATGATTAGGTAAGACCAAAAACAGTTCAGAATTTGTAGAATCACAAGCAGCACGTTGAAGAGCCACAAGGCAGGAAAATTGCCCAGAGCTTCATAGAGTTCAAACAATGTTGTGTTTAATATCCTAGAAGAGAAAAGGAACAGAAAAATAATAACTTTCCTTAAGCCAACAATCTAAAAGAAGCCCTTTCTAAATGAAGATGACAAATACTTGATTAAAAAGGATCCCCATGGACAGCTGGTATTCAGTGACTTGGTCTGAATCACATAGGTGTTCCCACCATTAAAGCATGTTATGTTACTTTCAGTGTTTAACTTCATTTTGCAATCTTTACATATATTGACAAAGTTGTTCAGTGTTGATTTCTTCTATACTTTTGTAAAGCTGGTAGGTGTTGGCTGTCTCAGATAATGCCTTTTCTGATTAGTAACAAAGGTCACTATATTCAAGCTTTTTAAATCAAGCTTTTCCACCCAAAGTGCCTCCAGTGGGGGTTTGGTGTCCCTGTATGAGCACAGGATAAGAGCACATACAAGGATTGTTATGCTACAGTTCAACCCATGTGCTCCTATGGCCAAGAAGGCCAATAGTATCATGGGGTGCATTAAGAAGAGTGTGGCGAGCAAGTCAAGGGAGATTATCCTCCTCCTCTACTCTAGTAAGGCTACATCTTGAGCACTCTGTCCAGTTCTGTGCTCTCCAGCTCAAGAAAGACAAGGAACTACCAGAGAGAATTGAGCAGAGGTCTACAAAGATAGTTAGGGGACTAGAGAACCTCTCTTATGAGGAAAGGCTGAGAGACCTGGGTCTGTTTAGCCTGGATAAGAGAAGACTGAGAGGGGACCTTATCAATGCTTAGAAATATCTGAAGGGCTGGTGTCAAGAAGATGGGGCCAGACTCTTTTCAGTGATGCCCATTGAGAGGGCAAGTGGTAATGGGCACAAACTGGAGCACAGGAAGTTCCATCTGAACGTAAGGAAAAACTTCTTTACTGTGAGAGTGACAGAGCACTGGAACAGGCTACCCAGAGAGGTTGTGGAGTCTCCTCTGAAGATATTCAAACCAAAAATGTCTGGACACATTCCTGTGCAACCTGTTCCAGGTGAACCAGCTTTAGCAGGGGAGTTGGACTACATAATTTCCAGAAGTCCCTTCCAACCCCTACTATTCTGTGATTCCATGAAATTCAGGCAGTTCTAGGCATTTCAACCAAGTTTTTGAGAATCAACATTTCAAATGCAGGCAGTAACAGTGATGCTACAATATGACTTTTGAGGCTTTGTGCACACAGCACAAATTAGTCTGTCCAAGCACTCCACCATAGCAGATAATTTCCATGAGGACCTCAGCAAACAGCCTGAGAACAGAGAAATAGATTTACAACAGGCAGTAGAAATAATGGCATGTTTGGAAAGAAATAATGACCTATCAATGCCTATTACTTAGGGAGAGAAAAAGAAGGCACAATGAGGACTTACCAACCTCCATCCATTTTCCCTTCTGTGTAAAAATGCATTAAAAAAACCCAGTGGCTTTGTTTTTTTTTAAAAAAAAAAAATTAACTACCAGCCGCTAGCCACTAGATGGCCCATTTCATCAAGAAACCCCCTGCACAGCTCTTGGGCTGCACCAGCTTTGTCTGAAGGCAGGAGATGTAATCGAGGTCCTGTACGGGTTGCAGAACAGCACAGCCCTCATTTGAAAAATTAGAGATACTGTGCTCAGATTTTTAATAAGCAACTGCAATCCCTTCCAACAACACAAAAAGCAGCTCAAGTAACATTAATAAGAAGTAAGTACAGGCAGCAAACCCCAATTACAACATTTAGTGGTAAATGACTTCTGTGTGTAAAACAGCATTAGTCAAAAAACAACCAGTGATTTCTAATACACTGGTCCTATTACTGTAGGGCACTTAAAAGTAAATTTTCTACCTTTCTATTTCTGCCTTCTTACATCAAAGTGCACATTTGCTTGATAATTTGTGGAGAAGTAGATGTTTTATAACCTTACTATATAGGTATGTTTTTACACTGTCTTCTGTTTACGGACTGAACATCAGAAAAAGAAACTGGTTTACACTTTGCAACCCCCTGTCACATTATTGCTTCTGTCAGCTAAAAATCTTCAGTTTCAACTTTTTCTAATTTGTTCTGCCAATGGTAGCTCTACATGGCACAGCAATACCCTACTTTATAATCCAAGGGGATGCTCTCATGCATATAAAAACACAGCTGTAGTCAGCACTGTTTTATTTCACCAGTACTTATTTCAGTTCTAACCACTATATCAAATTCAAAGTTGAAATCAACAATTCCTGTATGTAAAGTGACCATTGTTTACACGCAACTGTCATTTTATATGTCTAAAATCTTATACGCTCCAGAATTGTAAATGCAGTTTCTACAGTTTTCTGTTTATGTTTTCATTCACTGGAAAAAATTCACCGGAACAAATTCATCTCTGGGGACTTCCATACGAGTCAAGTCAAAAAGGCAACATTAGAGATGCAGATGGTTCATTCCTGCAGGAGTCCAAAATACCACTAAGACAGCAAAGCCAAAAAGAGTGCTTCTGGTTCCAAAAGCAGTTTCACTGTTCATATACTGTGTATTAGGTATGGGAAATAAGCCTCTACTGAAAAGCCTCTTTCTAACCTGCTCTTATCTAGCAAACTAAGGACAGGACTGGAACTCTCCATTAAAGCCGCATAAAGGATCTCAATAACTGCTCTGCAATGCAAGGAGGGGTCAGTGTCCTGACGTGCAGGCTAGGTGTGCAGATGGAGCTAAGGTTATGTTAAGCATGTAGGACTGAGCAGCAGCTAAATAAAAATACAAGAAACAATAATAAAAATGAAGGAAAGCAAATCAATTTTTTCTCTAAGAATAAATAAATTATTTCAAGTCAAATGTCTGAAACGGGGGAAAGAATCAAAAGGTTAGAGGGCAGAACACAAAGAGAAATGCTACTTGTAGAGACTAAGGAAGGGAGGGAAGAAAGGGTAGACAACTTTCCACCAGTTCCACTGCAGAAATGATTCAAGAGAAACGTTTTAACCAACTACACAAACAACAGAGATTGGAAAAAGCAGCATGAGAATGGATTACAAGAAGGAGAAAGTGCCTATGGGATGTACACGCAAATAAATCTTTGGTTCAGATATTCAAAAAGGCAGTCAGGCACTTAAATCTGCAAACATGCTTGCTGGAATTTTTCAAAGCTCTCTAGTGGATAAATCCCAGCTTTTCATAATGAATGGTGGAAACTTTTACTCTTGGCTATCTGACTTGAAACAGCTGGACTTGATCTCACCGGGAGAAATCACTTCAAGCTCCAAGTGCTCTACATCTCTGAAAACTGGTCAGGATTTCTCAGGTCTCTGCAACTTGAAACAAAATGTTAGCTTCTGCTTTTGAAAATAGGTTGAGGACTGCAGCAATTTTTCTGAGGCCCTGAAAAATTTTGATAGCTGGACAAAACAATACAATCTCATGGAAGGTATCCCCCTTCTTCCCTCATCAAAAACATTCCAAGTGGGATTGTGCACCTTGCTCCGTGAAGCTCTCAGTTTAGCATTTTGAATTATGTAGTGTGGCTGATGAAGGCAAATGAAAACAAATTCACCATTTAAGATCCAATCTACTCTTAAAGAAATCTGTGGTAGACTTTCAGGAACACTGACACAGTATCTGGACACAGTATCTGAGCCACTGGGAAAGGTAACTCTATTTACTGTACTACTGCTCTAATTGAACACTCAGAATACAATTAACACATTTTCAACAAATACTAAACAATCAGCTGCATCACATCAACAATAACGTAGGTTCTCCCTCTACCATCTAACTCTGGGTCTAGCCAGCTAAGCGGTACTTGGGAGACTATTGGCAACAGGCCCATACACTGACTCAGATAAGATTACACTCCCTTGACTCAGTGGGCACAAGTCCAGGCTCTTGGATAGCAGTTACTAATTCCTGGCAAGCTGATCACTTGTCTTACACTAGGGATGGAATGAGAAAAGAGATATGAAAGAACAGAGATAAAGAGGGTTGGGTAGAAGAATAAAATGCTTATTTACATTTGTCTGAGAATTGGCAAAAACGTGCTGTGTTTGCTTCTGAAGGGGTCCTGAGAGGAATGAAAGGATGTGAGAAATAAGGCCATGTGGAAAGAGCAGGCTTTCTCCCAGACAGGCAGAAAATTAATGATAAACTCTGCAGAATGAAGCATAGCAGGTTAATGGGCATTATTATCACACTCGACAGGAGCAGAAACTGCAGCTGAAATGAGGGCTGCTGAATATTGCCTTAACTTCTGCAGCACTGTCCAGTGACCAATATATTGCATATGCAAAGTGCTGAATAAACGGCATGCTGTCACCACAGTGCAATAGCTAGAAATCTCAAAGTATGGCCAAGGACAGCAACACATGATACCAGCTGGTCTGAATAATTCAGAATAAATGTATTTATCTCCTTTACAATGTGTGTTCTAGACAACAGTATTCTATATTGCACTGTAACCAGCTGCACTGAGACAACTTTCAATACTTCATTCATTACAGAGCAAACAGATAATTACATCTAGGTAGGCATTAATGAAATTCAGGTCTTACTTAGTGCAAGTAATCCAACAATATTGCTGCCAGCAATGCTTCATAGTTTCTCTCCTTTTAATTTTTCCTTTAAAAAATAAACAATTCCACTCAGCTTTGCTCAAAAACATAATCGACCAAGACTAGAGAACAAAGTGTCAGGAGCCCTAAATTCTATATATAGCTGTTCTATTAACTTATTATGTGATCAAAAAAGATGGGCATGAGGTACTGGTACATCCTGTCTGCCACATAAAGATGCTGGAAGAATTAATTCATTAACTTGTTTATAAAACACTATGTACTATCTGCTTAAAAGATCCCATAAAACTGGCAAGTAAAAAAAAATCAGCAAGATTCACAGATAAATGAAGAATCAGTAGAGTGTGAAACCACACGTATGTGCACATGTTGATCAACCATAGGATGATAAATCAGATACATTTCATCATTAGTCAAGATTTATTCAGACCTTGACTGAATAAATTCAACAGGACTTCATATCCTAGGTTGTCCTAGCTACTTATAATGACAATGCTAAGCTAACTTTACACAACAGATGACCTGACACAAAGATGCTTCTGCATGAGAGATATCAGATGAGTTACTCAACTTTTTACCTGAGAAGGGTATGAAACGATATGCAAAATACTCATTAAATTCAAGACTCAAGAAACTTTAGTTTATAGTACTTGCATGTCCTGGAGCCCTCAAGCTGCAGCACAGCTAAATATTTAATTATAGCAAATTCAGTACATAAAGGGTTGTACTGCCAAATTCTTCCTGAGTTTCAGCTCAGCCAGCTGCTCTTAGGACTGCATCTGTATCACTGTTCTGCGCTGCATAGATGCTTCTTGGTTCTTGCTTAGGGTAAGAGCAGGCTGGTTTCCCTTTTCAGATCCTACTGTCTCTTAGGTATTCAGTCCCCCAGAGCAGGATTTATGTTACAAATCAGTGCACGGCAAATATAAGGGGAGCAGCAGAGAATCACTGTGAATTGAGAAGAGTCAAGAAGAACCAGTCACCCACACAGCATCAATGAAGAAGAGAAGGAAGGACGGGGCAGGGGGAAAGATGATCTTTCAACAGCATTTCAGATGGATTCTTCAGATTTTTGATTGGTGATGCTCATTCTTTTAGACAGTAAGTTGGTGAAAGATCTCCACAAAACACAGTGACAGACAGGATATAAACTCTTGAGCCAGTATCCAGAGCAAAATTAAATCCACACGATTCAATATTATCAGTGAGCTCAGCATCATGTGGAGTTCTGCTCAGCTGTATCAGCTCCACATTGGAGGATTTCCCGAAATGGTGCTAATACAAGCTCAGCTGCTGTAGAGATGGGTGGCTTCTGTTCTATTACTAATAGGGAACAATAACTCTTAGCAGAAATCACAGCCTTGCCACTGAGACTGCGTTATTTTAAGCCCTGAGTAGATCAATAGGATTTCCAATTACTTAAATAAAATGATGGAACAGGAAGGAAATTATTCATGTCTGATGTACTGTAAAAGAAACCATTCTAATCAAGCTTTCACTGTCCTGGGTTCAGCTGTGCTCTTCTCTTCACTCAATTCCTTCTCATCAACAGTTACTGCCCAACAATTCATTTTGCACCCACTAGTATGAATAATATTATTTCCACTCTCGTGGACAGAAAAAAACCAAGAATACAAGGTCACAGACACCTTCACAATCCAAGCTCAAATCTCAGGAGAGTCTTTCAATAGACATTAGGATATGGAAAGAGCACTGATTTCCTAGAAGAATGTAATTATACTCAGCAAAATATTCTATCAGTAATGTGTTCTGGCAAAACCCCAGTGTAAAGGCCTGTGATCATAACACAGGCACAGAGAAACTACGTTCTCCAAGCACACATAAAACTTCTATTTGAACAACAGAGAATACATTTGCCTAGAGTTCATGATATTCTCCAAAAAGGAAGGGCATTTGTTGTAAACCACAGGAGGCCAGTTTTCAATCACTGAAAACTCGGTATCAGAGAGAACATAAACCCCTTCCCATGCCACTTTCTGTTGACTAAAAGTAAGCGCCGTATCTCTGCTCAAGGAATGTTTCTTCCTCTTGCTTTTGGAACACGTGCTGACACACTGCCTTATGTTTAGCATGGCAGACATTTCAGAAGAAAAAAATTACCCAAACTTTCTGTAAATGTAGGACTAAACTGAAATAGTTCAAAAGCCCACAAAACATCACAGAACAGCTGCAGCCACTTGCTGCATACCATCAATAGTAGGAGTACCATGCTTTGGATTCATTGGTCTAGTCCTGAGGACATGTTCCTAGGGTAGTGGAATAATTTTAAATTCCATAAAAATCACACAGCTTAAGGAAGTATTGGTGGCACAAATACTCATCTTTCAAACAAATGACTCAAGTATTATGCTCCAATTGTGGAAGATGAGGATGGGGAGGGGGAAGAAACCCAACACCAAAACCCCAATCAACTGTACTTCTTCCCCCCTCAAGCATCATAAGATTTCCCTCCACACAAAAATCCAGGAAATCAGCCTTAGACAGTTTTCAGTTTAATCCAATTTTCTTAATAATGATCTCTACTTACACAGCTATTATGAGTCAGACTCTTGCCATCATGTAGAATGTGCTCACTTACATGGGTGCTGGGTTTCTCCCATAGTGTTTAGCCACAATACACAACTCCTACCTGAGTACTGAGACCTTAGTTGCACCACGCCTGTTGATCATGATGTTATGAAGCCATTTACTGTTTCAAGCTGGTAAGTTAACTATCATACTCCTTTTGTACAGTTATGACTTTTATGACCCACATACATCAGCAGTTTGCGGTGAACCAGTAGCATCGTTCTGCTTTTATATGGACTCAGCAGCGCTACAAAATAGGCTCCCCTAACAGCAAACCCTGGTCCTACACACACGGTCTCTAAGAGAAAGGGGGTTGAGAAGAGGCAAAGCGTTTTAACATGCTCACACACCTATAGCCACCTAGACTGTCAGCACTGGACTGTCTGTGGTACTATCACACCAGCATAGCTCTCCCCTCCACAGAATGGGCAACACTTGAAGATGTATTTTGGGGTAAAGTTTCCTAACATGCCCCCCTTTCAGAAAAAACACTCAAACTGCAAATTCCCATGACTAGCCTCTTTTATCATCCTCTCCTTCCTGCAAGTGAAACAACTTCAGAGGAGACCTGGAGAGCTTTATCTGGCTACAAAAGAGCTTATACAGAAAACTGCTATGGTGGAAGCAGCCCTCGGTTCAGCTTCCTCAGGTCATCCATACTCTCCAGTTACCACGCCCTGCTGAGCTGACTTAAAAGTGGCTAACATGTCTGGCCACAACAAAAACACCCATGCTGTTTTCCTTCCCCTGAGACAGTTACAGTCATCAGAATAATTCTGAGCAAAAGAAGTGCCACAGCAACAGTTTCTGTGCTGTTTTCCATCAGAGCACAAATTTCAGTAAGGACATATTCCATAATAAAAGGAGTAAAGTGAAAACACTGACTGAACAGCCTATCCTTGACAACAAAAAGCATCATTATAGCCACAGGGAACAGTCTGTAGTAAAAATGAGGATAAAAATCAGCTTTGGAAGTTGGATTAAAGACTTTTCATATATTTTTCTCCTGTTGTGATCACATGAAAATCTTTAAATAGGAACACTGAGCAAATGCCACATTTTGTTATTTATACTGCAAACCCACAATGGTGAATGATATCAGAAACCTTTCCATTTATTATAACTTCCCTGCAAATAGCTGGATCAGTACTAATTTGGCACTCCAAAGACTTCAGCTTTGCCTTACACAGCACTCAGAGGTCTGAGTTCACAAGCACTGTAAACAATTTGAGGAAATAAGATAACCAGGCATTCGGGAGGACAACATCAGATAACATCTGATAAAAGCAGATGGGATGACAACGTTATATATGCTCTGCTAAAGAGCTTAGACAAGAACTGTGAGCAAATTTATGGAGACTTAGTTAATTAAATATTCTTTTTAATCCATAAATTGAAGTCTATTACTTTTTCAAAAATACTGTAGTCAGTTTGCCAAAACCTTTATTAAATGTTCTTGATAAACTGATAGGCTATAAGTTGCCTGCTGAAACTACAAATAGCCTGCAATATAATCACAAGATATTTTTTCTTATTTTTAGTGCAACCACTGACTGACAGCACGAATAATATCAGGAATCAAGTACCTTGAAATAAAATCATAATTTATTCCTTCAATATCTGCTAACCACAAACAACTTGCTCTGGTTTAGACAATATTCTGAGCAAAATGAGCTTGAAACAGTGTCAGAAGAGATTTATTTTCTTAATAAAAAAGTTAGTTGTCCAGCTCAATGCATAATACTAGCCAGTCTAGAAAGGTTTTCACTGACACTTCATAATCCAGTGAGAGTAACTAAAATCATGACAGAACACTGTGTTCATTCGGTGTCCAGACAAGGTCTAGGCAGTTGGGATTTATATAGCTACCTAAATTTTTACCATGCCAAATAATTGACCAGGATTCTTCCTTTAACTAGTACTTATGTACTGCTTTGACATGGTAGGATGCTTTTTAAGGGTAGGTTTCTGTTTTAGCAATATGTTCAGAGGAATGAAGCAGGGTGACTCTGCCGGGGTCCGTGTGTTGCCTTCCCACAATACACATGCTCCAAGGGCCAAACAGAAGAAAATGTGCCAGGAAACAGAATCAGTACGAAAGATGACAACTCAACTTCCCTGCATGTTAAGGGCTGCACAAAATCAGTCAATATCAGCTAGAAAAATAACAAAGCTAGGAAAATGAAAGGTTCAGCAAATCTTTGCAGCAGTTGCTACTCATGGGGGCTCTGCGCTACCGTATTCATAACTCAAGCTGCAATTTTGCTCAGACAAGCTGATTCCAGGATAAAAGAAAGGCGAGAGAACAGTGCAAACTGGCAATAGTGGATCGCTATTTGGAGACTTAGTGTGTGTATTAACAGCATGGCTATATCACATGCTATTGTACAACCTGTGATGAAACTTGGGAAGAGCTATTCAGCCAGTCATGCAGAGATGAGAGAACGATGGGTAATAAGTAACTAAGGCTCATTTTAGCACACCACGGTGAACAGAAGTTAATTTTAACTCTGTGAGGATCATGACACGCTTGTCTAGTTCATGCAGATACTCATTGTCACAAAAAGGCATCTAGAAATCAGCGCTGAGCCAGCCCATGTATACTGGCATGAGCTTTAAAAACACAAAAACAACAAGGAATAAAGCTGTTCTTCTGAGAACTGGCAGACTCATTCTTGTATAGGATTTGTTGGCTTAAAAATCCCATTTAGTAATCCCATATTGCAGCTCATGAAGAGACACACACCTGATACAGCTTTGACTTATAACAGTGAGAACTATTTTTGTCATCTTTTTTTTGACAGAACCTTTCCAAACAGACTCACAAACAGAAGATCCAGTTAAGACATATCTAACAATAATAAACACCACCACACCAACTAGCAGAAGTGGTTGGCTGCCTATTCTCACAGTTTTTAATGTGGTAGAGTAGTCTGAAGAGATCAAGGACAGGAAGACTTACAGTCTATCTGGATTATACCAAATTTACCTAGATGAGAATTTGGGGGACAGCACAGGCAGAACATGACCTCTGCTCTTTACAATCAGCTTAAATCAGGCTTTCATTTACATTTGTACAGTTAAGCCGCTGTTTTATATTTGTCAGTGCATATATGTAATATGTGCATGCTGAGACCTCACAGGTTGCACGAATGCCAATGCTGTTTCCCTCCTCCATCACCTTTTGACAGCAGAGTTGTCCGCAACACTTCCCTGACACCCACTGTTCTCCCTCTCATAGAAAACAATTGATTATAAAAATAATCAAAATTAGTGAAAAACAACTGCACACCAGTACCAGATAGAACAACCTGAAAGAACCTGAATTCACTGACCTTGGTGCCTTCATCTGGTAAACATCAGCCTTGCTTTCCTGGGAGCCTTCTCCTTTCAGACTCACACCTTTATGGGCAGTTTCTTTAAGCTATCCTTTAAAATGATGAACAGGTTTAGTAACCTTGTATCTCCCTCCATGCCAACCACCTTTCCTCTACTAAAGCTCCTCGAAATACCCTGGTTTATGGTCACTCTATGAAACCAGTTTCAGATAACAAACTCTTCACAGAATTAGATTTATTCAATCTGCCCTGTCAAACAAAATAACATGTATTCCAGAGGAATACGCAAAGTAAGTGAGTTGCCTTGCATCTCCTGCACAGTCCAAACTTGAAGAGTTTCATAGTTCTCACAACATGAACTCTGCAGCTAGCAATGAGCAAAGACAGACTGCAAAATGCAGTCCATCCCCTTCTTTATTCATGTCTCCCGAAACGGAAAATGCCCATTTCTCCTCTGTGCACACTAAAAAATGATTAATAAATATTATGACCCAATGGAGTTTCCCTTGCTGGATGTTGAAAAAAATCCCCAAACAACAGCAAAATCCAACCATTCCTTTCTTTAGAGAGAAAATTATGTCTATGTAACTACAGCAAAGAGCAGTGTTTAGAGCCCCGGGAAGAGGAATTGCAAGGCTTACTGAAATAAAGAAAGGCTTGAGGTAACTTCTTTGCCAGACTGATTAGACTAGCTCAAGGCTCACATAATTTTTATCAACTCTTTGGTTTGAGATTGCTTTAATTTTCACCACAATTCAGTATCACCTGAGAAGGGATCATGTTCCCCTGACTCATGGAGAGTTGTGTTTTATGTTGCAATTTGCTAGAACACCGATTATGTGCAAGTGGGAGAATTTCACAAGCAAAATGTCTTGTCAGTGAAAATAGCAGCTTTACTCCTACATTCACTTAGCAGCAGGAGGCAGAAAGTGTCCTGGGGTTTTTGAATTATTGCTGAAATGAACTCCAGATGCCTGCAGAAAGACTGCTAAATATATACCTAATTGCCAGTTTCTTTTGTCTTAGCTCTTCTGCCAAACAATCTTCAGCCAACAGCATTTGATACATTCTGAATTCTTTATTAGCACCTTTACGAAAAATAAATGGAACTTGTGCAAAACCAGAGCACAACAGCATGCCAGGGCTTCACAAATGACATCTCTGGAAGCCTGTCTTGGGTATTCGCCTTCTTGTGTGGGGGAAGTTTTCTTATACATTACAGTCTTCCTTTTACATTACACGCACACCAATTTTATACCTCTCAGGTTTTATGCTAGAAAAATTTGCATATTTATGTAATACTAATCAAGCACCAAATTTTGCTAGTTTGACTATTCAGCAAAGGAGAGCAAAACTATGCTTTCTGGCCTGCTGCCACTCTAATGACTCATCTTTGCTGACTAGCAAGCTAACGGAGGTGAAGATTAGAATTGCTGCTTCAGAGAGAAAAAGGATTTGGGAAAGACAAGCTCATATATCCCATGGTTCATCCCCACTAACCCTGACTGCCACATGCAATAACCATAGTACAGCTGAGAATTATGAAACTGCCTCTCAGTTCTGTGATTGATTATAGGTGTGTTTAAGGGTAACCATTAGGAGTACATACATCAAGGCTTTGGTCTGGAAATAGGACAGTCTTAAAAATCCAAGATCATATATATCATGCTGAATCATTTGCATATTCAAATAAATCCATGTGATCTTTTATTGAGTAAGGGAGAGCAGAGGCAGAAGGACTGCCAGTTTAATCAGTCCATCTGTGACACAGGAGCACACAGCACGCTGTTGGCTTTTACATTCCTGTAGTACATGATCCCTTCACCTTCACTGCCTTCAAGAGTCTGTGCTGATCTTTTCCACCCCAGCAGCAAACCTCATCCATGGCTGTATCCTGCTGCCCTCATTAGCCCAATATTCAGTACCAAGGGAGCCAACATAAACAACAGAAGCTGCCACACAGTCCTCTGTCCTTTCCCTCTTCCCCAGATCTTCTTGCTTCCATTTTTACCCTGCTTTCAGCACACTGGGCCAGTTCTACTCTACAGAGCAGGATTCAAGACAAGGTTCAGTTTAAAGCGGCACAGGAGTGCTGCTGTCACCTAACATAAATGGGAATGGATGGGCACATCCAGAATACCAGCACAAAATGCCACATCTGTAAAGCAGAGCTCAAGTTTTGACACTTGCTAGGTAACTCAGCACTGTGCTGGTAAAATCTCTTCGGCAACCTTGCCAGTCAGACAGCATGAGGTGTCTATTAGGGACATGTACACTGACTTCAGCTCCATGATGCCTGATTCCCACTAGCCATGTCAATCTTTAATTTATAATTTGCCTAGTCCTAGGCAAGGGCTTCCTGCACAGTGGGACACTTGACTACAATACTTAACAGAAATCACTCGAGACAACATGAACCACTGGTTTCTGATCTTCAGTTCCAGTTATAAACACATAATGTTATTTTAAATCAGGTTGAAAGTGTGGACTTTCCAAAACTTGACTACTATAGTAAGGATGTAAAGGATGAGGAAATCTTGACCTTGCTGCTTTTCGTATGTCTCCAGAGGAAAATCATATTGGGCAGCTGTTTCCAGTTCTGTAGGAAGACTAATGATCTCCTTCAAAATCACACACTCTGGACAAGGTTAATCTGCTCTTTGTTGACTATTCAGCAAGACAAGCATATAGCAGTGATCTGGTAATGTTTGTGTTTGAATAACAAAAAAATCACTTCTCTGCCATTTCAAATAATACAGAGTGAGGTTTAAATGCTGGAGTTAGAACTAAACACACAAGGCAGCTCACAGAATCACAGAATGGCTGAGGTTGGAAGGGACTTCTGGAGGTCATCCTGTCCAACCGCTCTACTCAACCCGGGTCACCAGGAGCAGGCTGCCCAGGACCGTGTTCAGACGGCTTTTGAGTACCTCCAAGGATGGATACTCCACAACCTCTCTAGGCAGCCTGTGCCAATGCTTAGTCACCCTCACAGTGAAACAGTGTTTCCTCATGTTCAGGCAGAATCTCCTGTTTTTCAGTGTGTGCCCACTGCCTCTTGCCTTGTCTCTGTGCCCCACTGAAGCTGTCTTTACACTCTTCTCTTCATAGATCCATATATATATATTGGTAATACACATCCTGAGCTTTCTATTCTCTATGCTAAACAATCCCACTTGTTTCAGCCTTTCCTCATGTGAGAGGAAAGGCTGCAGTCTCTAAATCAATATTGATGACCCTTTGCTGGAGTGTCTCTGATATCTCTCCCACACAGAACATGACACAGTGCAACACAGAGGGCACTGGTGAGGGCACCAGATCACCTTCCTCAGCCTGCTGGCAACACCTCTCCTAATGCAACTGAGGATACCACTGGCCTCCTTTGCCACAAGGGCACATTGCTGGCTCACATTCAGTCTGGTGTCCACCAGGACCCCCAGGTCCTTTTCTGAAAAGCTGCTTTCCAGCTGGTCAGCCTCCAGTGTAACTGGCGCAGGACTTTGCACTTCCCTTTGCTGAACTCCATGAGGTTCCTGTTGTCCCATTTCTCTAGCCTGTTGAGGTTCCTTCCCTCTGGATGGCTGCACAACCTTCTGGTGCATCAGCCACTCCTTCTCCAGGTTGCAACATAAGCAAATTTGCTGAAGGGACACTCTGCTCCATCATCCAAATCATTAAAGATGTCACATGGACTGGACTTAGTATTGACTTCCGGGTACACCGCTGTTTACTGGCCCCCAACTAGATTTCATACCACTGATCATCACCCTCTGGGTCTGGCTCATCTAGCCCCTATGATATAAGTTTCTCTCAGGATCTTCTAGGAGGCAGCATTGC
The DNA here is from genome assembly GCA_033556795.1 of Tapera naevia. Lineage (NCBI taxonomy): Eukaryota > Metazoa > Chordata > Aves > Cuculiformes > Neomorphidae > Tapera > Tapera naevia. Next base: position 12,348,331 of record JAUMJJ010000069.1, read on the forward strand.
AAGCCTGACTGAAATCAAGGGAGACTATATCCACTGCTCTCTCCTCATCTACCAAGCCAGTCATTTCACCACAGAAGAATGGCCAAGTACGACTTCCCCTCTGCCTTCTCCTCTCTAAACCCATCCAGTCATCATTTGAGCCCTCCCTGAAGCACAGTCATATACTGCAGTCTCCAGGAAGAACCGCACTGGTAAAATTTGATCCTCCCTTCATTTCTCGATATAAAACAAATTGCAATGGGTGGACGAAATCCTATGAACAGGAGAGCCATCATCTTTCCGATCTGAGATCGTGCAAGTAGAAAAATGAGCTGACTTCATTTACAGAAATTCATTGAATGGCCAAGTTAGCTTCAAAGAAGTATTTAGGAAAAGGAAGCAAAGCTATTTAAGAAACAAATAATTGTTCCTTGGAATAAACAACAAGCATTTTTTAAAACACACAGTTTGTGTGTCTATACATTTTCTCCTTTTGTCACGGTTCTTCACCAACTCACAGTGCAGTAGGGACCAGGCATTATCACGTTATCTTTGAAGTCATTAGATGCTAAATGAGACTTCTATGCTGTGCTGTTAAGCAGAGCTGATGACAAAGCTCCCTGAGGACACCTTGGTCTTATCCTGTTTGCATTAACAAAACTCCAAAGAGCTATCATTATAGAGGATTTGAAAGGAAACTGTGACTGAGAGGTTGATATTGGCATCTGTAAATCCTCTGCATGCTTAAATAAGGAGCTTGGTAGTAATCTCTCTAAATAAAACTCTGCAAAGGGTACCATCTCTGTCATTCTTGGTGCTTCTCCAAACCAAAGCTGTCACTTATCTTTTGCAATGACAGACCACCACCTTGGTCTCATACGGATACAGAGATTTGGGTTATTTTTGTTCATATGAGAGAAAGGAAGGATCCAGCACACAACAGTGAGGCTAGCGCCTTCCTAGCCCTTCTCATATATAGGGCACAGGTTACAGAGATGGGTTTCTACAGTGAAGCACATCAGTGTATTTCCTAACTAGCCAGTGGTTTTCTCGATGTTGAAGACCCTAACACAATGGACATCTGCAAACTGACTGCGTGCATGCATGTGGGCGTACCTAGAAGACTATATCCACTGCTACGTGTGGATATATGTGAAGACTATATGTGCACATGCAAGCAGTTGCCTTTGTCTGGGAAGAGGTGAGATTACAGTAACACCTGCATAACTGCCTCATGGAGGTATGTTTTACACAGCTTCTCCAGGACTCCCAATTCAAAGGAGGAGTAGAAAAGTATTAGCCTGTGGTACTGCAGTCTGCAGGGCAATAACATCCCTGTACTGATTTCAGCAGGCCACACTTTCTTTATCTCATTGTGTTTTTCTTTAAGCTGAACACATTCAGGAAGTGTGAACTGAAACCTAATGAGAAGATCCTAGCTTCAAGCTTAGCCTCAGATCAGTGTTCTCAGTGACTGATATTTCATTTCTCCTCCAACTTCTTACTTACAGAGGAAAACGACTGCTAACCTGGAGCTATGTGGTCTCCAACCCAATTCTACCTTAAAAGAAGCAGAAGCCCCATATGTTTCTTGTCTAGCACACAGTAAACACAATGACAGTCTAGTAAATAGGCTATTTCAGCACCTGGTTATGTCTGAAAATCTCCTTGGTGCTTTGGGAAACAGAGTAATGTCAATGAATTATGTTCAATTACAACATAGTTATTTCCAAGCTGGTTTGACGCTTAGCCTTTATTTGTCGAAAACAATATGCTTACTCACCATAAGGGATATATGCCAAGTCTACTGACAATGAAGACAATGGCAAATGTAAGGAACAGAAGGTCACTCAGTTTTTGACACTTGCAATAGTTTGCCATTTTGGCAGCCTGTAAAAGAAAGAAATGTTTGTTTACGTCTGTGAGGACAACTGAGTTCTCTTGTATTGTATAAGAAAAAGAAATAAATTTTTTTAAAATCACCAACAGTTTCACTGGGACACCTATCAGTTACCCCCCAACTCCTGTCCACCATGCACATGGAAAATGTCTTCTCAGAATAAAAGCCAAGACTGCATAAACCAGAGTACATCCTTCATTTCTTCCTTCCCCATTAAATTTCCTTTCTGAAATCCTAGAATTTCAGATTCATGAAACTCTTCTAAACCTTTTACTGAAGCTCATTGGGTTTATGCTGTCCTTGTCCCCAGTCTCTTTACCTACCTGTCTCTCAACTTTCCAGCATGCTCCACTTGCATTTTCAGCACCCATCCATCTGCCTCATGTTCTCTGAACTTCTAGAATTGCTACATATAAACTTTGCCTCAAATCCTCTATTGTGCCTCATATCTTTGTTCTTCTACAGCACGTCTTCTTCTTTTCCGGCCTATACATAACAGTTTCCACCTCTAAGGTTACATCCCTCCCCTTCAAATCTTTTTCCATGGCCATCTTCCTCTCTCTTTCCAACTTTTGCTTTCAAACTTGTTGCCTTATGCCTATTTTTACATGCTTCTCTCATGTGTCTTCATGCGGTCTTCTGACTCTTTCTTAGTGAAGGCGTCTACCAGCTGCTCTTTACTCAAACTGCTCATTAAAACACTGATTTCTCCTGAAGTTTCTTTGCCCTCTTCTCCCTGAAGAAAACAGCAAGTATAAGCAAACTTGTTTTAAGACCCCTATGCTTCTTTCACAGTGTTCATGTATGTAAGTAGTTACTTATTTGAACATCTGCTTCAAGGTAGGTAAAGACTTTCTTTATGCTTTCTGTCAAATGTATCCAGAGAGTCATTGCACAATGAAGTACTTGAAGAGCCTGATTTAGTGTCCATTTAAGTCACTGAGAACTCTTTTAAAGTCCCATCTGAGAGGGCCTGTATGTAGCTCCGATTCTGAGAAAACGCTTCCTTGTACAGAATTTCCAGAGGAGTGAGCAAAATTACCACAACTTTGCACATAAGATACGATTCTGAATGCAGAATTCAAACCAGAGAATTGTCTAAAATGAAGACAGACACTCTTGAATTCTGTCTGATTTTTTAGTACAAACACACTGAACTTGGAAGTGCTCAATGCTCACGTCAGACAATCTGCATTCCAAAACCAACCTGCACTTTTGGATGTTACATAACGCCACAAAGTTTCCACTCAAAATCTGAATATAAAGGATATCCTCACTAAACGAAAACAAGTTAGGAAGCTCAAAAATTATTATGAAAGTCACCAGTGTTGCAAAGAAAACATAACCCTTCTGAATCAGCCCTATATTCTATAGTGGATACAAATGAGTTTCGTAGCAGTTTGTACTCGCAGTCTGATTTAAGGAAAAAATAACACTTTGTTGCCAACATGGAAAGCAGAAGAGTTACTAAAACCTGATTTTCAGATGACTGAAAGTTCAGGTAGGAATTCTGGATGTACTTCCATGGTGGCAGTCTGAAAAAGTTGGTTTCATAGTGTGTGGAGCTGATACTGCTATAGCAACTGGTAGGAGTATCATGCCATTCCTCTAAAACAGTACAGCTGTTGGGTCATCAGTTCTCAAATAACAGATCTACAATTGATATTGATACGGAAGGCTACAAAAAAGGATGAAATTGTTGTCACATAAGAAAATACAATGCAATTTTCCAAAATATGACTACAACCGAATAACACAGCTCTTCCAGAGACTCTTGCTAGTCTATTTTAATTCACCCTTTTCACAGTACAGCTATTTACTTTGGCCTGAAGCGTCCATTCCCTGCTTCTTTTAGAGAAGTACATTAGGAGATAGCTAGAACCTAACTGAAAGGATTCAGGTTGAACTGTCAGCTATGTGAGACTCACATCAGAAGTATACTAAATTGGTAATTACTCCTGTCCATACAATGGTGTCAAAATTGTCACAGTGTTCACAAACGGAAGCTGAGAAGTCTCAAGGTCCCCAAATAGGTGGGATTTTAAGTGCTTCAGCAGGTTATGTTACAGTGTTTCCAACCCACAAGCTATATCACAATGCAATGATATCCAAGACTCTTAGCTGGGATTCTGAAATCTGCCTCCCAGTAGCCTACATTTCAGCTTGAGCTAATGTAACGGCTTCCTAGGCAAGCAAATGACTCTACATTTGGTCTGTCCTGCTATGGCTAAGATGCATTGAGCAACCAAAGATAAGTTTCACTCAGACCTAAGAGAACATTTATTTATTCCTGAAAATCCTGCTATGACTCTTCGGTACTTGCAATGAGAACAGCGAAAATGTTGCATTCCAGATTTCCACTGGACATGTTTCATTATGAAACAGTAGGTGGAAAGAGTCTAGTGGCTTCTGGAAATAGTTTTTCATTTTTACAAATATATAATAGGTAAAACAGGTCAGATGCACAACTGACCCATCACAGCAAGATATGAGGTTTTTTTTGAAGTCTGATAATTTTCTTCTTCTGCACTGACTTTCCCCTCAGTAATGTCAGCACTGTGAAGGAGTCCATTTTCTCTCATACAACACCACTGCCCTGGCACAAGAAAGTCTGTTGAGTCATAACAACCCTGCTAGTAAATGCTTCTCAGGAGTTGTGATCCACTTTCTGACACTTCAGCCTGGCTTTAATATTTCCAATCAGAACAGACTGAACAAATGCAGTAGAAAAAAACAGTAAAGTACGTGTTCTATGGGGAAGTGCATTTGCTGAGTGTTTGCCAATCACGTAAGGATATCAGCAGTTTCTCTGTCTTAGACAGTGAATGAACACGGGAATGAAGAAAAAAATATGCACCTGTGTTCAAGGTAAGGTTTTAGCTAGCCTATTACAGCTGTCATCCAGTGGTTTTATAGTTCCAGAGGCACTGGTCTGATCTGGAATGAACACTGTCAAGTACATCTGTCTAGGTGTCAGAAAAGAGGAATGAAGAAAGTTTAGCTAGCAGAACAGATCTGCACACATCGCTAAAACAGAAAAATAAACTTGTAAAGATGTATTTATTTCTAACAGGAGAAATCTGGATTGTCTATTGCTATCTGAGGCAGTCATGTGCCTTCTAGATTAAAAAAATATTAAAAAATAATAACAGATTTAAAGCACTATCGAATCAGAATGGCAGCATTTTGATTCTGCAGTAGGTAACTCACACAGTAATACTATATTCATGCATAACAGGATCCCTGCAACTACTTTAGTAAAAGATGTTTTCAGACAAGATAGTTATCAACTTGGGTTTGATCCTAATAGAGAGTTCACAGACAACCCAAACTCAGCAGCACCCACAGCTGTCTAAAAACTGATGAAGATACAGGACAACTATATCTCTAGATTGCTGCTATGGAAGTTACAGCCCATCTTGACTCAGAAGAATTTCAATCCTCTCCTCTTCTCTAAGGCAACTGTTTAATACTGGCATCTGGAACCTAGAAAATCCTGGGGACCAGTGGTCAGCTCACTGCCCAGCACAGAATAGCCACCAAGTCATCCAGCACCCTCTGCCCAGCAAAATCTAACTGTGACACCTTGATTATTTTGGTCACAAGTGTCTTGCCTCACGTATCACTCCAGAGAGGTCAAGAACCAGGAGCTTCTATCCCACACAGTCAGTGCTTTCCAGACTTTGTAACTTTGAGATTTTGAATTTACCAGGTTATATTTAAAATCTGTGTGTAACTCTCTTTGGCATGCAATGCGTTACCAGTCAACTTATCAAGGGATAAACCAGTCTAAAGCCACAAGTGTAATATATTTCAGCAAGGAAATACGCTGTATTAATCACCATTACCATCTTGAACAGGCCTCTTTGTATAAGAAACACTTGTTTTGAATAGTAAATAGATCCTACCTATTGACATGCTAGCTCTCAGAATAGTGAATACCATATACAGACACTGAGGATACACATATTGTCTCACCTCTAGGACAATATCAGATGCATCATGAAGACATAAGGTCAAGGTTCCCACTCGTGTCAAATTGGTTACATATGAGAAGCTTATCAGGGTGACTGCTACAATGTGATGTGTAAACATGATGCCAAAATCCTAGAGCAGCAAGAAGCAGGGGAAAAAGAACAAAAAACAATGATCTGAACAGTGAGATTCAGTACTATTATACAATAATGGATTGATGTTTTTTAAACCCAGCATTGTTTGTTACATCAAGATCCTGCTACGTAAGAGCATTAAATACCCTGCAATATATTTCACTTAGATCCAATAAAATAATCGTTTTATGGTAAAAAAAGGCAAATAGATTATTGAAAGCTAGGCAATATCTACACTTCTCAGTTGGAAGGAATGTAAAGTAATGAAGTAAATATTCACAGCTGAAGCTACTTTGAAAAGGCATATGTACATAAAAATCAAATTACGCCATATGTCTTATACACCAAGAAACACATAATATGCAAAATGCATCAGTCCCAAAAGTTCAAACAGCTACAAATGAGAGGGAAACACACTCCTATCACACTACGAGTTATGGGCAGTCACCTGCCAAGCACAACTGAAAGCTTTCACAGAGATGAGAATCCCAGTTCCAGTTTTTTATTTGCTTATTTTTAATGGAGCTGCTTTGTCTTCACACTGTAACAGGGTTCAAGAAGTCTTTGGATAACCTGGTGCAGCTCCTTCTACTCACATCTAAACTGCTGCCTTCCAAATGATGCAGGTCAGCTAGTCTCCAGATCAGTAATTCTGAGTTATTTGGCCAGCAAATAACTGTTACTATTGAAAAACACTGGGAGGTGTGAAGCTCCTGTGCCATCACATTCCCAGATACACGCCAAGGGGCAGGCAAAGCAGAGGGAACAACTTGTCTGTCTTGCCTGGGCTCCCAGACTGATTACTAAGAGAACAGGATCTGTAGAGATGAGACTCTTCTCTGTAAGGCACCAACTCAGTCAAAAAGAAGTCTGGGTGGAGCTTGCTGAACTACCTGCACAGTTTTGAGAAAGTGGTATCAAAATCCTAAAGAAAAGATGAGAGGCATGATTTCACTGGGGAGTTTCTCCACGCACTGGGTGCAAAAGTAAAACCATAGCTCTCAGCAGCTGTAGTTGCTCTCACACAGGGCTGTCCAAAGGGAGAGATCAGGCAGTCACAAGTAGTGGCTCCTCCAGGCAGCTTAACCACCAGGCATCTTGGGAGGTGGCATGTGGCTTTCTGGCAGCTTTTGTGGACCAGTACTGCTGAGCCGAAGTAGTCTTCAGCTACGTGGCCCATAGCAGAGAAACCCAAACTGACACCCTGCAGTCTTTAGAGAGGCAGGGCATGGTTTGCAAAAGCACTGAAGATACATGTGTCGTGCAGGAGGCCCTACGGAAAGCGCTGGTGAGCTTTCACTAACACAGGACTGACTCCAGAAGAGGCAGCAGCTACAGTGCCAACTGCTCTCTGCACTACTCGGAAGAGTGACTGCCCAGCATCACCATAACTCTCTTTTGGAGTGCAGCAGCTCCTGCTGCCCAAACCAATGCCTTCAAGGATGTGCAACACCACGGCCTCTCAGTACCAGCACTTGGTTTCAATGCAATGTACCTGGAGGCCATGGAAAAACCTGCAGCTTCACCAGCCTGACTGAACAAGGACAGGACCTCCTCACAGCCTATCACTTTATGTTTAATGCTCTCAGGTGCTACAAGGCCCTGTGTTTCCTACACATACTCATCAATGGATACTGCTAGCTGTCTCCAACACAAAGCCCGGGGAGGAAGAAAATGAAAAACAGGACTAAAAGCAGAGAACCATACCCTAGTTCAGTATACATCAAAATTTCTCAGTCAGGTTATTTGGTCCCCTTCAGCACAGAGCACATTGAAATACATTCAGCAGTCATCTCAAGCCATTGCTTTTAAACTATTTTCTTAAAGTAGACTAAACAAAAAGAGAATTAAATGCTGTTTCCATTTCTAAAAGTTTTAAAGGAAAGCAGAGGTACGGCATCTTAGTCATTTCAATAACTACAAACCCATGCATGGGGACCATTTCACCACGCCATAATCAAAAGACCAAAGCACTTACCTTATTCCCTGGCATTAGAAATAAGCTACTAGTATTGCCATACGGCAGCCTAACTCTTCACCTGTTTCAGCTGCAAATATTATGGCACTGTTCTTCATTTTCCTTCTAACTGCACTTAAGTTAGCTCACTGGCACTCCAAACGGGGGAAGAAGTCAAGTAGAAAATTTTTGTCTGTTTTTATAGCTGACATATTCATGTTCTACAAATACAAGATTTCTAGTCCCTCTTGAGAACTCTTCAAGGCTTTCCTGACAATATGGATTATTCCCAAGCAGCCCTAATGCTCTGGGGCAGCACTCTTCTGCACTTCTGCATGAGTCTACTCACAGAAACGTTGTCCAGGGAACCCCTTCTCTGATAATGTGTGTTGAAAGAGACGGTTATGACTCTACCAGCTCTGAAATGGAGATGTTTGACTGACCTACTGAAAATCATTAGAAAAAAGTAGTAGTGATTAAACAAGACTATTTTTTGTTATTCTAGTCCTTTCTTTCCTGTTTGTGACATTTCTTTACAACAGGAATTAATACTATGCTTCGAAGATGCTACCTGTTAGATTTTATTAATACATAAGGGTAATGATTACATAGACACTAACCATATAGTCCCCGTAATGTGAAGTGGTGCTAGTGTTCCCAGCTTACTCAAGTACTTCCACCAATACACACCAGGAAAGCAACTGTACAGGAGAGGGTTTATCTTTTTTAAAATGTATTTCAAACTGTATGTACGTTTGGGCAAGAGGCATTTATTTACAGCAGATCTGTAGCATCCAGAACCTGCTGAAATATACCATGTCCCTATGTCATGAAAATATGTGGCTAAGAACAGGAGAAAGAACCTACTTCTGACACCATCAGTGGCAAGAACACAGGAAAGACAATGGAAAAACTCCATGAGTCTCAACTTGTAGACAAGCCCTCTGGAATCAAGGCTTCTGCTACCCACGCTTGTTGAACATGACACACCCGCTGACTGAACTGCCAGGTGGCTGTGGAGCATTAGCGCCACTGAAGGGCAAAACATCATCTTCAGTAGTCACTCCAGTTTCTGGCAATGGGCTTCAACAAGGAACGGGACTACTGCCAGCTAGAGATTTCAACCATTACAGTTCTAGTAAAGGTCTGCCAAACATATACAATCTAAATTCCTTTCCTCTGAAACAAAAGAAATCAGCTCTATGACTCTTTTTTTTACTGAGTTTGAAAAAAAGAGATCTAGAACATAAAAGAAAAATTGCAGCTACACATTATTTTATTTTGGCAATGAGTGATCTGTCATTTCTTTAAAAAAGTGAAACACAGAAGCTCTAGGAATTGCTAAGTGCTTGGAACCAGAAGGTGTGAATACACAGAAAGGTCTCATAGATCTTCAACAAACCTGTTAAAACACTGACAAAGTAGAAATTTTATACATTCCCTTAAATACAGTAGGGTTTGGTTTTTTTTTTCCAGACAATACTTCAGGTATCCAGAAAGCAGATAAGCTTCACTGCTTTTTAAATTCATCAGGGGTTTGTGACAGTAACAAAGTGCCCCGATCTATTTTTTTTTATCTGTACATCACAAAAGAGGAGTATGGGAAGCTGAACAGAGATGACAAAAAACAAAAATATACTAGGTTGTAATGTTTGAAAATGAAAATCCTTAATAGTAGAACATCATTACAGCAACATAGTACATATTTATCAAGCAAATAGCATGCCATAATAAAAACATAAAAGTTAATCTACTCAGTTCACTGCCTTCATGCCAACAGCAGGTATGTGCAACAGCCTAAACAGTTTGTTCACACCTCTTCAGCCAGGCAAAAATAATCTGGTGGAAATTACAACACCTAAACAAAGATAAACAGGTATCTGAAAGTCAGCAAACCAACTGGAAGTCATTTTAAAGTCATGAATTTGCTATTAGAGAAGAACAGAACAGAGATGGAAAACAGCAAGGACATTTCTCTTTGGCTCCAGTGAGTAAAAGACCAGTGCTGGAGTTAGGCAAGTAGTGAGTGCTGATGCTTTCAGAGCAGACCTGCTTGCATCTCACCTTGAGAGAAACCCAGCTACACAGAAGCAGCTGACTGCATGAGGCTGCCAGGATGGTTTTGATCATCCCAGATTACAACACAGCCACTGCTGAATTTAAAGTATCTAAAATGATAATTAAGACTCAGATAAAAGTATTCCTCTTGTCGTAACATGAAAACACCAACAGGTTTCTCAGGCTGTAGAAGCCATCATGAAATATTACAATAGTGTCTGATATTAGCTGGCAAATTTCCTGCTTTCTCCAGTGAAACAGAACCTTGTTTCACACGGGCATCGTTTCTTTCATACATTGCATACTGGGGGTACATCAAGAGGCTTTCACATTTTTAAACTAAACCTGCTGTTCTAAAGAGAAATATTATGGTGCTGCAAGAGCTGGAGTCTCTATCAAGCTTTTGGTAACTGCTGTAAGCTCTCAGTGCTAACATTTTCCAACTCATGTTTTTTTTTTTATCAGCCTGCACTCACCTCTGGCCACAGAACAGTTTTACTGGGTCACATCAGTGCATGGCTGCATTTCTCCAGTCACATATTCCTAGTTGCTGATTTTGCTTAAACTACAAGAAGAATTGTCTCCACAGTCCAAACTGGTCAGTGATCTAATAGGTTATTTATAAATACGGCATCGCCACTGCTTCTTGCAGGGTGCTTACAATGAAAGGCTTTTGACTTACTATCATTGCACTGCAGATACTGTGCTCCTGCTCTCTGCCATACACCAGACTTCTCAAACAGAGCAGATGCATGGAGCCTTGCTCTGATCTGGTGCTCTGGGTTTAAGCACTGCAAATCTGATGGAGGGGTGTTATGTAACTGTTAATAATCCACTTCCCCACCTCCATCTCCCATTCTATTTCCACATTAGGCTGTTGAAAAGTCTTCCTGATAACAAACACAAATAATTTCTATATAATTGAGAAACAGACTTGGAAAAGATTGTTTAGTTGCACTATGGATCAGGCTTTAGTTCTGTGCTCAGCTCACCAATAAGAACAAACTCTCAAAGTAATGAAGGAAAAAAACTATAGGATTTGCTCGTGAGACATATTAAATTAGAAAGGTATTACTGACCCTGCCAATGGCCCTTCTCAGAAGTGTATTTCAGTGCTGAACCGAGATACTGCTCAAGTAGCCTCCAATTACTTCTCACATGAGCAAAACAACTAGTCAGGAATCAAATAAATACTCTTTAAAGACACATTGTACTGCAAATCTGTAGTACCATTGCAATTGCAATGCTGTTGCATTTTCCTCTTCCTTAAGACATACGACAAAATATGACCAATGGCACAGTGCAGAGGTCTGAACATGAATGTAGGGGGGACTGACTAGCCACAATACTTGTCTGCAGCAATAACCTGCACAATCTTCTAACATCACTGCAGCGGTTTGGATTTGGCTCATATATTGACCATGGATACTCAGTATTGCTAGCACCTGCAGCTTCAGTGTATTAGTCAATGTTACTTCTGATTTAAATTCACCTCCACTATCACACGGCTCCATTGAGCACTGTTTTTCTGCATCTCTGTTTTCTGAAACAGTGAAGTTGTACTCAATTTCAAGCTCATGATTAACAGAATATTTAGCATCTACAGATAACACAAGCAAGGGATTGACATGAATTAATCCTACATTGGTTGTTTTGTTTATAATTAACCCTCCAATATGGATTTAAACTTTGTGGATGTTTTCTTGAGGTTTCCACTTCTGGAAAAATTTGGAAATTCAAACAGAGGGGCATTTTTCTATATATCTAGCTCTGAGACGAGACACCCAGGAGCACACTATGGTACCAAATAGCAGATAAATTTATTCAGGATATACCGGATCCTCCATTTACTCTTTCCAGAGAGTTATACTCCTGCTAAAATTGTAGTAAAGAGGGATTTTTCCATTAGCATTGCCTACAGTCATTTAATTAAAGAGAAGCAGAAGCAGGCACATAAAAATAATACAAAAGCCTTCCATATGTTTTAAACAAAAAACTTTGCAACATTAAAAAACCCCTACAAAAATAGCTCAATGGACTGTTATTATAGAACGATTGTCATCCTGCCTGTTCTGCTATGGATGAGCACCCTCCTTGGAGGAGAAAACCTGGATGAAGGAATATGAAACCAGTTACAACTGGTACTGGAAAAATGTCTTTATCTGGCCACAGATAAAGATTACTAGCTCCTTAATGCTCAGCTACTTCAAATTTCATAACCATAAAGATAAGATTAAATGTAACATCACTTTTTAATATTAAATGTATCCCTTTTTTACCATCCCTTTGTAGAATAAAATGAAAACCCTCATAGATCTTAAAAAAGTGGTACTGTGAATTTATGGGGTAGTCTTTCTCTGTCATTTATATTTCATCATTTAACTCTTAGAAGAAACAGTGCATCTACTAGCTATCAGGTGTTCAGTTCCATCCAACTCACTGTATGACAGCAGAAGGTTTTTTCGGCTGATGCTATTTCCCCTTGAATATTTGATTATTCCAAGGTCTTCTTCCCATGAGCAGAAAAAACCCACATGACAGTAACATGGAACAGAGAAGACAAGCACTTCCATGCCAGTTTCTCAGTGGCGACTATCTGCAAGACGTGGCAGCTACAAAAAACTGTATTTCCAGTTCACTGCACAGGTAATACAGGTATGCCTCAAGTCAAGAAAGATATGTGCTGAAAGCTTTCAGTAGTTTTAATCTCATTGTTCTTACCTTTCTTTTGATGTCAATGAATTGAGAAAACATTAAGGACCAGTAGAATGACAATTCAACTAGGTAGTAATAATGAAGGTCAGGCATCAGTGGCTGAAAGATGGAGATGAGAAAAGGTTAATAGAGTCTAACTGACTTTACAGGCAGTTAGTTGAGGTCTATAGAAGACATGTTTAATCACATGGGGATTATTGAATTATACACAAGCATCCTATGCAAGAAAAATGATGATGGTTGTCTCTTTCAAATTTTGATGGCTCTGGATAAAATAAAGCTCCCCAACCTACCCTCCTTTTATCTTCTAATCTTGGCAATACTACAACAGTGTAATACCAAAAAAATATCATGCTGTCTGTTCAGGATCTAGAACATACTAAACTCTGAATACTCCTAATTCTATTTTGAAAGATTACTTGAAACGTCTTGTTGTACCTCAGTAATGTGGGTTTAAAACACAATAAAAGAAATAACGCTACAGCATATTAAAGCAATTCCAGTATATAATTTCATCTGCTCATGATGAAAATGTGAACTTTAAACTGGGTTCTTTCTAAAATAAAAGTCTACTTTTAAAGAATTTAACAATTTTCTGGGAATGTATTTTTGGAAAGAAATTGCTCAGGCATCTTGTTTGACACACAAGATGGTTAAAAACGTATTTAAAAGTAAAAGAAATTAAAATAACAAGACATAGGAACTTATGCAAACCAAAACCAACCTGGGGTAACTTCAAAGACGATAACTGGTAGCACACATAGGCTGTTTAGCCCCAGCCTAAGAGAGCCAGTCCCAGGAGCTCCTCTAATTTCCATACAATTGTGCCTCCCTGCTAGTCATGTCTTCTATTGCAGCAACAGAGATGGACACCAGAAGAGGAGAAGCTCATGAGAGATCATATGAACCATCCCCAAAGCAGTTTGTGCTGGCACAACCATGCACACAAGCAGGGCATGAGCCATTTCAATTGACTCTTTTTTTTCCCATTCCCTTTTGCAGACAAGTTCTTTGCAGCTGACAAACAGCCCTCAGGTGCCCACCTAACCCACAGGTTCTATGTGGGTTACTTAAATATAGGCATATGCTCAAAATCAAACTTTTAAAGCCACTTCTTGGGCAATATAATCCTTTTCTGACTTAGTGAGACTACCAGAAGCTTTTAATTAGGTGTAATTAAAAAAAAAGGGAAGAGAACAAGAGCTAGCAATGAACCGCAATTATTATACTAATTATTGCAAGAGAAGTCACTGGGGAAAATTTCTACAATTAAGATTGTCAGCTCAGCTGCTTTATTAACAATAGCATTAGTATTTCTAAACCCATATATAATGATAACGTAGGTGGATTCTAAAGATACAATGGTTTCCCTCCATGAAAGGATAAATAGTGTATATTTAACTTAGTTTAAATGTTAGGTTTCAGTTCTCCATAGACTTCAATAGGATTATTCTGTGCTTATGGGTAAGTTGTCACCCAAATGATCCATCAACTATATCTAAACTAAGTCCAGCTGGATCTCTGCAATGTTATGTTAAGCTACTTGCAAAAGATTTGTAGCAAATGAGATTAGAAATGTTATCTAGTTAAGAACAAGAAACCCAACAAACTGAAAACTCAGTACTTAATCTTGATTTGCACCCAGTAGACATTTCTATCTCCAAGACGAGTTTTATAATGAATTTTATATGATTTGCTTTCTATTGAACCCTTTCCACCAGTAGCACAATTTTAGATACAGCAAGTTTAGTTGTCACCCTCTGAAAGCTGTAATTAGCTTTCTGAACGACATCATTCTTCCGATAATTCTTGTAAATATCTGTTCTTTAACCAGTAAGATTCATGGTCTTGTGCGTGTAATAACACAAAAATGGTAGAAAATATGATTGAAAGGCACCAGTGACTGCAGCCCTATCAACTCTGACAAGAGATTGTTTCTAAAATCTCTGAGGGATGACGATTGAATGCTTCCCCCATTCAGTTTCTGCTACTGCTTTCCTAATGTTACTTCATTCTCCAGCACTTGCATGTAATGTAAGTAATTACTTCCTCTAAGGCTAAATGATCAAATTCCTTCAACCTTTCTCAGATTAAGAATTCTAGTCACTCTTGCTGAACTATCTCCACTGAACTATATCAAACAGATACACAACCTTCAAGAACAGTACCATCCAAACCTAAACACAGCCCTCCTGTTCAGCCTGTCCAGGGCTGTTCACTGCCACAGGGAATTCACGTGTCTTTCTAGACAATATTCTTCTTCATTCTTTCCAGCCTGTCAATGACATATTTTTTCCTTCCCATCCCTTTCGGGAAGAAAAAAAAAACCCCGGCAATATGCCCTAGAAAGTTTGACAAAGGTATGATGAAAGTTCGGCTCCTTAAACTGCAACTCTTTGCTGAAACATTTGGGATTCATTATCAATTATATCTGGCTAGCAGCTAGTTCAACATCTCAGTGGTCCCTATTGAGACTCCTGAATGTTGAATTAAAAATAAAATGCTCAGCATTTTAAAGAGGCTCAGGTTTAGAATTATAATTCAGACTAATTAAAAAAACTACCAAAATTTATCCTCAAAAGGTATTAAAAATTTTAAAGACCATTATTATTATAATAATAAAAGAGAGCACTTAATTAATTCACTGATGCTCACAACATCCATGTTGAAAATTTCTATCAGACAAGGAGGCAAAATGAGACAGTGGCACAGTCAAGGCAGAGCTCAGGAAAATATTTTATGAAAAATATATTGTTTCCTTTAGAGAAGGTTGACTGCTCTATTTAAATCATCCCATACTTTAACAACTATATCCAGTAGCACATAATAATGGAAAGCACAGGAGAGGTTTATCAAAACTCTTGGGGTATGCAAACATTGAAAGCCATCAATCAGATAACGACCGATAAAATTTCCACTCTTCTCTTTTCACTTATCCTTCTCCCCTGGCAGAGAACAGTTTCCAGAGTCGTAAAGCTACAGTTAATCCTGGTGTTGGCACAGCGCCTACAATGCCATCAAAGCAACTGTGCTCCTGTGAAAGATGGCCAGAACTAGGATCCAGGAATTTAGTATTTCTGGAACTAGTTAAAACCTTAGCAGTGCAGAACAGAATAAATATACTGTTGTTCTTTTGACGAATGATTTAAGGAAACCAGATTTCAAACTTGAGCAAAAAATTTTTTGACTGAAAGAGGGAACTAGTGCAGCAGGACACAATCTGAAAAGGCATTTTTACTTTAAACAGTGGCATTCTTCTCCTTAATAAAGGAGGTAAATGGCTCAAGCTCTTTCTTTGAAGTTAAGTTATAGACATTGACCTAGAACAGAAAGAAAGTCTGATGCTTTTTGAAACCATGAAAATACACACATTACTGAAAATAAAGACTTGAAAGCATTCTCAATTCTCTCACTAACTTTCCATTCTTTTGCTGTAAGCTTCGATGAGGGCAGGAATGGAGAGCTCCTATTCAGGTAACTAAAGGAGAAACCTACCTTCTCTCTTTAGACTGCTCTTTGATCACACCTACCAGGAATTAAGTCTCACCCTGTATGCAGTATAATAGCTATGAGAACTATACTGGCTTTTCCCATCCTGCTGAATATGAGGCTTCGCTAAAACTTTCAGCTTTCTCAGAACTTTGTGAAAAACAACATTCTACTGCTGTTGCAAATGTCTTCTTTCGTGGTTAGATTTCCCAGATCTGTTTTCAGATCCTGTGCTTCATTTCAAAACAGGTGTGACAACTATAATCATCATTCCCATCTTGAACCCAAGGAAGATGCGCAGCATCTAGCAATGTTCTGAAATGCTGAGCAGTCCATTCACACTAACATATTGATACAAAGCTCTACCACAATAAAACCAGAGCTTTTCAGAGGTGTCATATTTTCATATTTGTTTTTAGGCAGCACTGTAACTATTACCTGATATGGATACCCATTCCAGCACTGTCTGGTATTCCAGAGCCAGGGTGCCTGAGAGAGAAAGAAAAAAAAAAAGGTCTGTACACACTACTTTGGGCAACTTAAGCGTATATGGTTAATACAAGTGAAGGACAAAACTACAGGAACAGTTTAAAATTTGCAATTTTTGATAGAGGCTATAGAAATGGAATATAACAAGGAGATTCCCTACAAGTTTCACAGCATGAATTAGAGCAACCTGCCTGTTCAGAGATTTCTGGTTGGTGCACCATGATCTTATATGAATAGCTTTTGCAGGATTGCAGGATGAACACAATCAGCTGGTGCTCAGGTGGTCAGATCTCACATCACCTTCTCAAAAGCACAAGAAATCTTGGCTCTCAGCTCCTCATATATTTAAAACATCCCTTGCACGTGCTGTTAGGTATAAGCATTCTTCCATACAGGATCCATCCTTCATCCCAGCTACATTAGGTCAAGATAGCAAATTATACCTTTTACTTTCCTGGCTAAAGACATGACCACTCAAAGATGACAGATCTTGCTGTCACGTGGAAAATACTCTGATATCTTAGGCCAACATGATAGGTACCAGAGATAAATTTATTGTAGCACACATGTACAGACTCTTACACTGCAAAAAGCTGGGCAAACTGAAAGACTTAGGGACATGCAGCTCTGTTATGCTTCCTATTTCTTTCCTGCTTGGGCAAGATATATGTGATTACTTCTCTTTCAATGCCACTAAAGAGCCTTTTAAATATTTTCTTGTAAGCAGGTTGTTTCTTTCAGAGTTCTTTAGTTTTTACCTCCTTTCTGAGCAAATTAATGGACTTGAGATGGAAAATACCCTATGGGCAAGCTCTTCTACCCAACACACTCAACCATTAAGTACTTCCATATTGGGCAATAAGAAGACAACCAGATCAACAGCTACCAAGGAGTCACACTTCCCTTTTCATGCACGAGCAGAAACAACTCCTTTCAGATATGCATGCCTTGCAAAGCACAGCTGCATCTCAGGTTCTGGCAACATCTGGACTCTGAGAAGCACATGGCTACAGTACAAGTACTCATCCACTGGGTATCTTGATAGAAACATGAAAGAAAACTGTTGATGCAAGATCTTTGAGCAACTCCTTTACATAAACTTAACTGCTCTATATTCAAGCACAACGGAGGCAGAACATCATTAGTCGGTCTCCTGGATTAAGGCACAAATACCCTTATAGCATTAAGTGCTTCCACTTGATTACTTTTTTTCAAATAAATCCTCATTGCGTGAGAGGCAGCATTTTCTTTTTTTCACCATTAGCTGGAGCAGTTCAGCCTAGGCAAAGCATAATAACAAACTCATGCAAAATACAATGAGTGAGCGTCAAAACAAATAAAATGAACACTAAGCAGAATGTTAAAGCCCCAAGCAGAGAATCAGGCTAGTAGAGTCTTTATGGGCAGGAAGGATTTGTACCATATCAGAACACAAGATAAATGTTATTCAGAACTATAGCCCAATTCCCAGCTGATACTTAAGTTCTAATTGTGATTTTTTTCCTATACAAAGTTCCCATAGCCTTTGTTGGTTAACAGTAATATAATATAACTACTAAAGGATCTTCCTAGCTTTTTGAATGCTTCTTTCACACAGAAAAGAAGATAAAATAAAACTTCTACAACCACACCCCCAGCGCTCCTGAAATGGAAAAGAATAATTCTTACAGAAACCTGAGCAATATACCAATATTTAAAGCAACAGACTATCTAAACCTTCTGATGTGTCTCTCAAGAGGATGCTGTTAGAATTACTTAAGTCCAACCAAACTTCTCTTTCTCTCTATTAGGAATAATTATTTCACTGCAGCAATTTATTTGTTCCAACAGCCGCACAGTAGTTACTGCGCTGAGATCTCATTTCATGCAACAAAAAAAGGTCTTTGGAAACAGCCACAGCCCTCTGCAATTGCTACTAATGCACAGACTCTACTAATACACAAAATCTAAAATATTTCTGTCTGATGGCTGCCTAAATTAGATCCACCCAAATACTGTAGGATAATTCATAGTTTTAGCCAGGTTTGAAACCATCTTTCATATCAGATTTAACATGAGACAAGAGATGCTTCCTACCCAATTATTTTGCTACCTAAATTACAGGTGCTCGGCAAAAAATTTTCCCTTTGAAGTATTATGACATCTTAAGGCTTCTTGAGAGAGACGCCTGCTGTAGAAGCTGCAGATACAGACATTTATGCGCAATGAAAATGCTGAACGCTAAATAAAATAGGCCTCACTGGAGGAACCGATAACCACAAAGCCTCAAAGGATACCACAAACTGACAAACAATATAATAGATGCATTAAGCCTCAAACACCAATATATTGCAGAACATCTGCTTCTTCTAAGCCACGTAAGGCTCAGAAAGCCACGCTGCAATCTCAAACAAAATGCTTCTGAGTAGCTGCTTGGAAACGTAACAGATCCTATGTGGGCAACGGTGGCTAAGCCAGCAGGGTACCTGCACCACCTTCTCTTCCCTCCTTCCTCCCCAGTGTACCCTCCCCTTGACTTGCCTTGCCATCTCTGAGTTGACTCTAATAGTTGTAGCAGCAGGGGCTTTGGCTATGCTTGCCCTGGAGGGCTTTCGGGAAGAGGTCGAGAAAGATCTTAGTTTAAGCACAGCCTTCCTCTCTGATCTCCACAATGAACACAGTTCTCGACTGAACCTAAATTCTCCATGTAGACCATGGAGAACTCCTTCAGAAATAAGACTTCTTGAGACAAGGGAATGATGACGACATGGAAAAAATAAAAAAAACAAAAAAAAAAACAAAAAAAAAATGGTCTGAGATGAATGGACACTTAGCCAGAAGCCTTGGGTTGTTTTGCATCTGTTGCACCATTCACTTATCTTTAGAAAAAGCTTCTAATTGAACCTTGGCTTTCAGATGCCCTGAAGCAATGGAAATCTGCATGTCTTGCTCAAAGTGCTGCTAGTACCTAGTATATGAAAGGTCAGTTTTGATAGTCTGATGGAGGGGAAAAAAGTAGTACAATAAAAACCCTTTCATTTGTGATCTGTTCCCTAGACAGTTGACTTGGCCAAATGGTACTTTTGCATGTATTTTATCAGGGAGACAACAGATGCACTTGATAAATTATTATTTTAAAATAACAAGGTAAATTTTAGTTCATCACACAGTAATAAAAATAACACAGACTACTCCACTCTCACTCATATGTACCCAGCAGAAATCACTGAGTACAGGAAACATACAAAGGCCACAGGCTACTTTCTCTAAGAGAGAGATGAAAGGCATACACGTCACTAGCAAGTACTCTCCCATACTGTCAGCAAGTCAGCCATCAGACAGATGTGTGTGCATCAGGCAAGTCACGAGTGTAAGTGAATTTCATGCACATTTTATAGAATCAGCTTATGCCTGTAAACATAAATACATATATGTAGGTCAGACACACTTGTAAAATAACTGCTTTTGGGCAGCTAAAGTTACTTCCATAGCTTGTCTGACTGTACATCACTGTATCAGCAAATGAGTCATTTTTCCTCATACTCAGCACAACTAGAAACCCCAATATGCAAGTTGTACCCACAAACATTGTGTTGCTTCGCCCTCGAAGTGTGAGCCTACAAAGGAGAAATGTGCAAACAAATACAGTGCTGTTGGCACTCATTTTAGATTTTATAGTCCATAAACTTGAAACAAGTAACACATTGAATAAATGCTTCCAAGCTCCGTGACAGCAAAACCCAGCCCTTCACAGCGCAGCTTCTGCCCTAGCAGTTGTAAGTAGCTGTTATACCTGATTTATTCCTGACCACATGGGCATGTTGCAACTCCCAAAAGGATTCTTCCTAAGTAAGAAAATTCTTCAGACTTTTCTAGCAGATAAGGAAATACAACCTGCCTGCTGTTTTTATCAGATCACAGCATTTAAAAATCCAGGAACATCATGAGAGAATTCCGACATCTCACAAAAGCCTACTTATGCTAAAAAACACATTTCAAAACAAAATGAGACATCTTTTTTTAATTTTAAGATTTTATATTGCTTTTGAAATTAAATAACTTTTGACCCTGTAAAACAAAACCAGCAAAATACAGAAATCCCAGGCACCCACTGTGTGTGTGCTCACTACTCTGCAATCTGAAAAGGCCAAGATTTTATCTGGCTTGGTTAACGCATTTGGATAGAGCTTTACATATTTGTCTCTGATAGCTACAAGCAATATTAAAGTAGAATAGAAATTAGCACTATTAATTAAAATCAAGATAATACATGCTTTTAGCAAAGTTCTACCCAGCTAATTTATTTTGGGCTAATATGGCAAAGACATCTCAAGGCATCTGTATCTCTCCTATCTCTCCTAAGTTCTGACAAAACGCCATGCTGAGAACAAAGAATTCAGCAAAACAACAGAAACCCACGGCTACTGTTTTGCACCTACTTCTATATGTTCTTCCTTCCAGTGACTGGTGATCTGGTTTGGGATGCAGTTGCATCAGAAACTTCTTCACAGACTCCAAGCCATCACTCATATTTCTTGGCACAGCTGACAACAGAAGTGAAGACAATGTGACACACTGCCGATGTGTCACACCTCCTGAGGTTCTCTTCTCATACACTGTGACTAAGCAAGCTGATACAAGTTTCTGCAGAGCTGGGCTTTTTTCCTCTAAAGTTTAATGCTCTGTGTCTGCACAAACAAGGTGTTAGGGAAAAAAAAAGCTTTTGCAATGAAGATTGCTCAGCCTTTCCTCTCAGCAATCTGCACTGCTGATTTTGAAACATAATTAAAATGATACTTCTACTAATCGGAAACTATAAAATATGTGGAAGGACACATAAAAGGCCAAGATTAACAACAATCATTGGAAGATGCACTTGACATTTCAAACGCAAATACACGTGCGTGCACAAAAATATTTTTAGAAAAATTATGAATTCGAGTTTGGGTTTATTTATATAAAATTATCTCCAGAAAGGCAGAGTAAGCTCCATGCACTACATACATACACTTTTCCCTTTAGAAATATGATGTACAGAGACCAGGTGTTTATGTCTTGTGCTGATAAACGTATAAATTCAACTTTCAAATGATGTTGAAAATGAAGATGGCAAAAGGAACAGATAATCCCAGAGAATCTGGAAGGGTCCTAATATTGAGGCATGTTATGAATTGAACAGAAGTGAGAAATACTCCAGCTGGAGAGGCTGGCGGCTGTAGCATCTCCTCCCCCTGCTCTGACCAGCCAGCCACCAGTGCCCTTACCAGGCTCAGCCATCACAAAGTCTGCTCTCACCTCAGTACCTGGCACTTCCTCTGCTAGTTACTTTGTAGTAAACAAAATGTTTTAAAAATTTTGCCTTCATGTATAATGGTAACATTTTCAAGGACTGTTTTTGTCATGAGCCAGTGGTGCTATGACATTTCAGATCAGCTAAAAGTCTATATAAGTATTGTAGAGGCCAGGCTAAAGTTCCTATTCATTTGTGGGCAGCAGGTTTCCCAGCAACACTACTCGACATATTTTGCAGTTGCTTTATCTTCCTAGTAAGAAGAATGCATAAAAAGTAGCAGACACTTTCAGATGAGCACTCCAGATGCCTCATAACACTCCAGTGAAGCAAACACTCCAGTGAAGCAAAGCAGCTCTAAACTCGTTAGCTTTAGAGCTACCTTGTATTTTTTGATCACAGAGCCAGAGCACACCTAGACTAGAATTTGCATCTAAGAGGATATTTATGAATTTATTTTACTGAAAAGGACAACATGCAACCGTAGATCTGCAATACGTTTGTAAAGAGAGAGTGCTGAGGTTTACACTTGGAAAACCACGCCTTGGTAGGAGGGTGACCTGTATGAAATTATACCTTTAAGAAATCAGTAAAAATCCTAAATAAGGCAGTTCACCTCTGGTAGATCACTGCAGAGCTGCCTGATTTCGAGTACTGCTCATTTTCCTACAGGATGTAGCTTCAACAAAACTCCAGCATTTCCAGTGCTCTCTGTTCTGATACTACAGTTACTCAAAGTCATAATAGGAAAGTGGTTAATAATTAAACTCATCATTACATATCTACTCTGTGTAGTTATAGTTCCTGTCTGTGGTTGCTCTGTTGGAAGAGTGCATCTGTCTGACCTTGGCCAGCTGCTGACTTCCATGCCATGTGCTGATGGGAAGTGTTTACCACATCCTTCAACGTACTCCTTACGCTGACTTTCAGAAACACCCAGGGATTTGCTTTCCTTTGCAGCATTCACCATGTGCCATAAGGACGTGTTTCACTGACATATAACATGCTCAATCACTGCATGCATGCCACAGAGCCAGAGCCAATTTTTAACAACAACAAAACAACAACTCCTTACTAAGTGAGCACCAAGGTACAATTTCACACACAAAGCAAGATGCTTAAAAAAAAATAACAAACAAAAGTCCCCTCCATCATCCACTCCTCCAGTTGCTGTGTTTCACAGCACCTTTGTATATGCATGTTATAGCAAGGTCTCAAAATGAGCCCTGACAGACTGAAAATTAGAAACATTGCAACTGCAGGATTTTTAATATGAAATACAGGATTTCTCTAGTTCAGAGGGCTAAGGTTTATCCCTACAGAGGCAAGAGTATTTGAATCACATCATTGTCATTATGGGAAACTGGTGAGGAAACCTTCCAGCACTCCTCACTTTCAGCGCTGCCATTAAGACCTGGACAGAAGAGCTCGACTGCTTCTAAACAGAGACACTACCAAGTCCCATCTGATGACCAAGGGAGTGGAGCTCTTTCCACAGAGGTTGCTGGAGCAGGAGGGCCAAAAGCACCCCATCTCCAGCTACACCAGTGTGATGGTCACTAGGTAGGGACACATTTCTAAGCACTTCAGTGACTGGACACAGCTGCCATGAGGCAACCCCAAACAATAACGACAGACTGAAGTAGCGTCTTCCCCTCTCACACCTGACACCGTTGCATTTTTCTGATGTTAATGCATATATAATGCATCTGGGCAAATTCACTCATGGGACTGCCGGTTTCTTTACTTCTGAACTACTTTTTGGTGTGTTTAATAATGCCACAAGTACTACATATTGCCAGGAAAAATCCCATTGAGAAAGTCTCTCTCATGCTGAATCTTCCTCTAACAGAATGATTGTGATGTGGAAAGTTAATTAATTAATTAACATAAACCCAAAGTTTGCAAAGAATTCTTTCCTGCTCATTTCTGAGTCACTGGGCATGATAACATTTGAACACTAGAACAAACGCAGTCAGCAAAAGTAATTCTTTAAACTTTTAAAAATGTATAAGCCTGTATAAAATTTTATGTCCATTTCCTCTTTGGTTTTCTCCTTCCCCTCCATACAAACCTCTTGTTGTTTCTGTTTGTCATCGTCCCAGTGAATCTATTCAGACATAACTTGTAGTGTTTTTCTGCAACTGATCTATTATAAAAAAATGGAAATAAGAGTGGCTGGTAGAGATAGGAAAAGAGGAACTATGCTTATGTCTCATAACTGCTAAATTTGTATTAAGTTTTACTATAAAACCATAAATAGTAAATTTTGGGCACAGCAAAAATTTACTAGGCAAGCGGAAAGAGTTTTCTCTCCCTCTGTTTCTTGAGTCTACAAATCTTGGTAATGGGACAACAACAAACAAGAAACTCCTGGTGAAACTCCTTAAGTCACATGTGAGATAATATCAGTTAAAAACCAGAAGAAAAATCTGAATTAGATTTGAACTTAAAGCCGTATTTGCCCATGCTTACTTCTGTTATTTGTCAATAGCCAGTAGCTGAGACAATCAACAGGCAGAAGAAACAACGGAACATAATATGAAAAAAAAATGCTCAAAAATACATTTATTTAACTGGCAAGATTCTTTTTCCCTACTACTTCAGCATTGCAGTGAGACAGCTTTATGACTTGAAGCCCTTATGGTGTGAAAATGCACGTTGTTCTAAAAGTTATACTAGCTTAAATGAACTTACAGTTATCCTGCTCCAAGTCCTGCCTCAATAGTGAGTTCAACTCAATAATAGCACCTCAAAGCACCAGGTAGATTATTAATAACCTGCTCTTACATCCAAACATGTACTCTCTGCTCAGGTTTAATTAGCTGTGGAAAATAGGATTGATTAATTCATCTGAACAGCAAAACATTAAAAGCTCCTGGCAACAGAGGAACGCTATGCTAAATACTTTGCTAAACGTATGAGCTACCTCAGTTTCCAGATGTATTAAAAATATTTTTATCATAAAAATGCCCAAATAAAACACTTTGGGGAGTAATTCATCTAGATCTGCCATTTTTATGTATAGGATACTGAAAAAAACATATTTTTCAGAAAACTGGGCTGCCAAGAAGATGAATACTGTGCTGCACTCAAAATTGGCAGCCAGTCAATTGGGGGACACGAGGTCTGGTGGGCCTTCTTTCACCAGCCAGAACAACATTGTAATGCACAAGTAGTAAAGATGTTGTATATGGCTCTGCATCAGCTTGACTCTCCAAATTGCTGATCGCTGCTATTACCAAATTAGGAGTATCATTGATATTCTCCTTTTGCTTGTTTTTTTCAAAAACCTCCTGTTCTCTTTCAGCTAGAAATAAATTCTGCCAGCCGGCTTAGCTTTATCCTCTTTTGCCTGTTGTAATTTTTATCTTAACTTCAAAGAGCTTACACAATAAATTATTTCTTACACTGACTGGCCTTCCCTTAGGAATCGTCATTGCCCAAAATGCATTCAGTCTTCCTTGTTGATATATATTGAAGTGTTGGAGTCATTTAAGTTTCTCCACTGACTTTGATCTTTCTCACAGCATGACTGACAATTTATATCTCAGACATCCAAAGCACTCTACTAATCTCTCCCAAATGCCCTCAACAAATTTTTATGCCCTTTTCAAGAGATATCTGAAAAAAATTGCTTATTTAAAAAATATAACATAGCATTTCCCCTTTTTCACAACAGCATCCTTCAGGAGACTGGCACAAATGCTCTTTCCTGCTCACACAGTGCATTAGAAATTGTTTTCTTTAGCGCCTAATGCTCAGCCCTACTTTAACAGAAAGGAATAAGAGTATGACTGCATTTAAACACCCCAAGTTATTTTAACTTAACAATTTTCATCCCTTACAGATATTCAGCAATTTGTTTTCCAATTAGGAAAAAATCCCATAATCAAGAAAAACAGAGTTCAAATCCATTTTACAGCAAGTATAATCTGCCAAAGGTAGGCTTCATTTCCTCCCTGAGTGGCATATGTACCACATTATCCCTCTGTTAATAGCACAGTAAAATATCAAATATCAGCATCGTGTCAAAAAGGCTCCAGAGTGGACTCTGACATTTTTCATTTAAATGAGAGTATTTATCGAGTATCAAGCACATAAGGTCCCTGAACAGAAGTAATGACAAGGTTTCAATAACAGATAATAGAACCCCCTTTCAGGTATAACATGGGAAAGAAACATCACAACAGATACAGAGCAGAGCAGCAAAAGTGCCCAACTGAATGCTTGCTTCAAATAATTCAAAAATGAAGGAGACAGAGGGCAGTAGCAAGGGCTCTGGAGGCAAACCTCCCACTTCCAGCTCTTGCTATGCTGTTGTTTCCTAGAGTCAGTTCAGTTTTAAACCAAGGTGGCAGTTAGCACACAAATTCACGTTTTGGTATCTCAGCATTAAAACCGGAAAAATTCAGCCTGGTTTAAGCAGTCTCCTTCTAAGAATCAGACATATTCCAAGCAGTGATGTGAATACTTGAGATGCTATGTTTCTTGTATTATTCTGTTTGCAAAATATCCAGAAGCATTAGCTTCACAAAAAAAGAAGATGCAGGGCAAGAGGAGATAGAAATGATAATTAAAATACTGACCATTCTGATGCAGCTTACTTTTTCCTGCTCCAAATGACCTAAGTAACATGCAATGAGTTCTGGAATAGCCTTCCAAGAGCTGGAAAACTTTAACAACAGAATTAAGTCTGTTCTGTTGCTACAAAGACAAAAAGCTGTCTTGGGCATTTCCGATACAGCAATTTATTTTTCAGTTTGTCGGCTGCTGATGCTTTGCAATACATTTTTTAAAATACAATTTAGATCTACCAAAATTGCTTTCTGCCAATGATGAATCTTTACAGTAACATTAATACAAAAAGTTAAAAAAGCTACAGCTACCCAATGCTGCCTTGGAGAACTCGGCTATTAGAGGTGAACTTTGGTGTAGGATAGCTTCCAGCGGGAAGAGCTGCAGTCAGTACTTTAAGCATGAATGATATCCTCATGATTCCCATACAACATGAAGGGATTTTTTTTGCATGGCAGAACACTTGTGTGAAGAATTTGGAACTATTCAAACTTTTATGACATTTCCTCCAGAACAATATCTTTAATGTTATAACTGACAACCCATTTAAATGGCAGCATGTCCTTTATTTTGAGCTCATGAAAAGGTAATTTCATGGTCCTGAGCAAAATGAAAATCCAGAATTCCAAGTAAACACACTTGACACCTCTGTATCCACTGGCCTCACAAATCGTGCATTGCTCATGAATCAGAAGCAAGAGATTAGTCCAGCTTGAGCAGAGGGGAAAACCATACCCAGGAACCTTGTGATGGTGATTTCAAAGCCCAAGGGCTTTTATTCAAAAAGATGTTTATGAGCTATCATCCTTGTAAAACACAAGGCTTTTAGGAAGCACAGTATCAGCACTATAAACTGTTTGGTAACATAAGCTTGTTTGAAAGCACAGTCAGAGATCTATTCTATCAGCAGCTTCACTCCAATGCAGACGTCACAGCATCATGACTTAGTGAGCACAGTAACCACAAACACGGCACAGATTCCCAAGTAAGTAAAGTAGTAAAAATATCAGGTCTTAAACTTACCATCAAGCATGAAAGAATCTTTTTCAGCACTATGTATACGGAATCAGTGACATTAGGAAAAGAAAATTATTTACAGTCATGTTCCACATGAATTTTTGAACAGTTCTTCGGAGATGCAGTCACTTTTGCTACCACACAACACCTCTCTCATGAAACTGGTGGGATGGCTTCAAAAGCATTCTTAAAAACCACAGTTCAATAAAACACTGCAGTCAGAATGAGGCTTTTAAAATGCTACCACAAGTATCTCCTGCAGAGAGACTACAGTGAAGAGACACTGGGCAGCTGAGAAAGACCAGCTGGCTTCAAAGCAGCTGCACCCTGGCTTGCTTCCTCATTGCCTCCAGAGCTGATTGATTACAATCCTGGCTGCCCTCTGTGTACCAGGCAACAGGGCATGATATCAGCAAGGCAGTGTGAGAAATACTCCATTCTTGCTAAGTACTTCAGAAATTGCCATGTAATAAGATAAAACTCCTTATTTATCCTCTTCATATTTTAGAGAACTGACAGGAATGTATAACCTCCAGAAAGATTTAAGAGCCTCAATGCATGTCTACTGAGCCACAATTGATCCTGAGAGCTAAATCAAGGTGATTGCTATCTGTTTCTTTGGAAAATCGTGTTGGTGCTGCATAAAATAACCAAGGTAAAAAGATCGCAACAAGAGAGGAATGAAACCAGGCAGCCTTTTTGTAGGCCACAGGAACATGTCAAACTTGTAAACTTACGGGATTCCCAAATCCACTCCCCAAAATAATAAAGTCAGTTTTAAAAAGTGGGGAGAAGCAGTGCCTTGATCCAAAAAAAAAAAAAAGAAGTAGGAAATACTGACATAAGAGGCAGTTGGTGAGTATAGGGGAAAGAAAAGATTATATAGAAATACATAACATATAGCCTCTCCCCAGAATGGTCCTGCCATTCTTGGTACACCAAGCCTGGGGCTGCACAAAACAGCAGAACTGACCACAGGGAAATGGGCCACTGTGACAAACTGGCTTTTCCAAGGGAATTGCAAGGATAAAGCTGTACCTCCTATCAAATACTCCTATTCAGATTATCCATGAGATTTGCATGGCCAGTCTTGAGACAAAGAAGCCAGAAAATAAATTCTGTACAGCAGGCAGAAAACTGCCAGTCATCTCACTCATGTCGAGCTTTCCAAGGCCACGTCATTCTTTGCAAGGCTACAGAAACTATGTCAGGAGAAAAGAGATGCAAGCAAGGCACCAGTCATACCTGTACCCTCCATTGCTCCACTGGAGATACAACTCAGCTCTCAGGGGAACAACTAAGAAAAAACAGCACCAGTGTCAAAAAAAATCATGTACAGCTGTGAAATTAGAATCTTCCTTGTTTATTAGACAAAGTAATTTGTGCCTAAATTAAGCTGCTTTATTGATTCAGTGCAGGGAAGTGTTTACAATGTATGCAGAGCATCCCCTGAGCCTGCTGAGACTCAGTATGGCTGAGAAAGAAATATCTGAACAGTAAAAGTGACTCAATTCAACATTAATTTTCCAACTCTGGAGATAACTTTGAGATAATATTGGTAATGTGTGGCTTTCATCCTTTTGCTTTTTAAGAAAAGTTTGTGTTTAAAGGAAAGAAGATTAAATGGTATAAACACACACAGAAGTGCTATAGTGATTTTACATTAATGGTAACTCCTCACTTTTCTGGGAGCATCTGAGCTATAATATCACTTTGGCTAAAAGGAATAGTCCACCACTTCTTGGAACTTCTTCAAAACATCTTTCTATGACTAACCAGAGCAAACAGAGTGACAGCAGCAGCATTAATTATTAAGTCCTAAAGCCATCACTCATTTATCAGCTTAGTGATCAGAAACTGAGACAGAGTTCTTTTAAGGAGGAAGTGTATGCTAGTGTTTCCAAAATTGTTTTACTGACCAGCTAAAACAATTGGAGGTATATTTGATGACTCTGAACATATGACTGTATCCAGAACAGATCCCAGGTTTCTGAAAACAACTGAAGTATCAGTGACAGAATAGATGCAAGACATGGCATAAGGTGAAGCTATTAAACAGTTTAATACTAAAATAGCTACAATACTGATAGGAAGATAAATAGCAGGAAACTTCCAAACCCAGAATGGCAAAAGAGACACCATTCCAGGCAAATGTCCCATTGTTCCTGTGTCAATCTTATTTCTCACAGAGATACAAACTCATGATCTTCATCACAGAAATGCCTCTTTCCCAAGTATAACAATTCTATGAAGTTGCTGGGAGTATCAACAACTACTTAACTTCCTCTAAGGTTAATAGTATCAATAGTGAAGAGATACATGTGAACAGTAATACAGAAACAATCTCAAAAACCAACCACCACACCATGAAGTGACAAGGACTTTTTCTGTACTTCAAACAAATGGGGGGTTGAGTTCAGGCTCTAAAATTCTTGACTACAAGCAGCCCAAAATGGCATTTACAAATGTTACACTCCTCTCCCAGAGCTGTTAACATTTGCACACATCACTATTGCTATTTTATTCCAAAAAAGGGGAAAGAACATGCAAACTCATGAAGCCTCATCATCCACAGAAAAGCATTAGAAAGCCAGTTTCTCTCTAAGTGCATATAGAAACTCTTGGCCACTAACAGAGCACCTCCTGCTGCCATACAAAAATTGGCTAGCTCAGCAACTAGTGCACATACAAGGATAAGCACTTCATTTCCCTCTTCTGAAACATCCTATAGTTTCAAGAAAGAGTAACTTTCATAATAGTGGAAATGGAGCTCTACCTTTTGGGGCTTGTTTTCCCTCCATGCTGCACAGCTCTTTTTCTAGTTGCCTTCCACACATTTACTTGAGTAGGTTTTCTGAGTCAAATTTAGATTTCAATATGGTTTTCCTGTTGTGTTGCAATCTACCTGCACCACTACCAGCTGCAATTACATGGCAGCCAGTTCTTTTGTAGGGGTAGACTCCTTAGGATGGGAGAACCAGAACTGACACTAAAATCACCTGCATACATATAGAAATCTCTTGCACCTGGCTTTTTTAAAACACAGGCACAGTATGCTTGTATCATCAGCCTTAATTCAACAATAAATTTGAAAAAAGGCAAGTCAAAAGTTATTTCTTTATCCAAGCAGATGGTCCTTTTCCCAGTAGGATACCTACATGCAACTTCAGGTTCCCAAGTCTCCATATAGACTTCACAAGATTCTTACTGCAGGAATTCGTGCTCTTTGAATTTGTAATTCTCATGGGCAATTAAAAGAAGGAAACTGGATGTTAAAAGTCACCATATATTACCTGGAAGCTTTGCTTCCAGATATTTGTAAAGGGTTTTCATTCTATGGCATTATACTGATACTGTAAAGGATCAGAAAGTAAGTAACAAGCTAATTCTGAATTCCTTGCTGCTTCTTTATCACTGCAGCTAATGCTAATTTTTTCATTTAATGGGAGCACAATCAGACAATTAACTCTTAATGAGCCAAAACACCATTTAATTGCAAATATTACTGAAGAAAATAAAGATGTTACCTTGTTTCTATGTTAGCGATAAGCAAAGCAATCAGTTTAATGTCACTGGAATTTAATGTCTTGTTGGCATCAATACTGGTAGTGTGCTCTGCAAGGAACTGTTTTGTACACATGTAAATGAAACAAATACTGCTGAAAAAACTCAGCTGCAGTCAGAAAGGGGAAGAACGCGTATATACATCATCAGAGTAGAAATATAATTGTCTAGTACCTTTTATGCCTCAAATCTTACTGATTTATGAAAATACAAAGAATGCTTTAGTATATAAGGTCTAACACAAAAAAACCCTGAGTCTAATGCTATAACTCTGGAACCAAGAGTGGGAGGGGAGACACAAAGAGATCATTATAGAACATGTTCTAACCTGTCACGGTGAGACAAGGCTCAACTCGGTCGCTTCACTCAGTATTGGTGGATGAGTGTTCAAATATAGACATTTTCTTACCCTCGGTCAGAAAACGTCAGCGTGCACCAGCCCCAACGCTTTGTCTGTAAAGCAGTTTTTAACCAATAGCAATATCACTTCGCTTGAGCACCCACCCTGTTCACCAGACCTGGCTCCCCCTTCCCATAGATCAAGCTCAAAGGAACCCATTTTTTTGTCCATAGAAGATGTGAAAGCAAACCCAATGGAAATCTTCCACAGTCTTTCAGAAAATCATCTGTGGAATTGCTTTGAACATTGGCAGCATTGTATTCAGCTTTGTGTCAATTCAGAAAGGAACTATTTTGAAGGTTATTGTAGTTGATTTTTAATTTGTTACAGGCACAGTCTTATTTTTTGTGTGTGTGGTGGACTTCGTATTTATTACCAGGGTAAAGGAATGAGTTAACCAAACAAAAACTAAATGCAAATCCCCCACTCTGATTTCATACATATAATTCACAGGAAAAGTGTGATATGGGCTATATTGTTAAAAAAAAATCAAAATAAACAGTTACTCTGAGGAGAGAGTCCATTCCAAAAGAAATACAAAGTTATTTCAATCTGAGCTTCACTTCAAATGAAGCACTAAAGTACTTGGATGAAAGGACTGGCTTTGGTCCAAAGTGCCAAAACGTAGTGAGGCTTGAACTAACATCTCTTTCAGAAGCTTGAAAACTATGATGGGATTGTCACATCTAGCATTTGCCATTTTGCCAAGAATGGGGGCAATGTGCAGTGGATGGGAAGGTGAGTGCTTTACGCTAAAGAACTTTGTAGACCTCTTGCTCTTTAGCACCAAACCATTTAAATTAGTGGAGAGCAGTTTGTAACACAGTTGGCAATGATTAATGAAAGAAAGCTTCACCTCCTTTTTGAAAGTTGGCATCTCAGTCTGTTTCCTCTCATAGAAGAACAAACATCACCATATCTGCCCTTGAAAATGGTAACATTTAAGGCAGAAAGTGAACTGGCTTGAACTCCATCCTACATTTAGATCGATTTCCTCTTCTCATAAAGTGTCAGAAACGACAGAGGTGACTTTAAATTCTAAATATGATGACCTATTCTACCCCCATGGGGCATGAGCCACCATGCTGAGGACAGAGCACCTTCCACTAAGTCTGCAGGAGTTCAGCCTGGAAGAGAGTTTGCTCCTGTCTGCAGGGCATGTCCTGAAACACAGAGTGCTCTGGGGCGCTGGAGTGACAAGCCCATCAGCCTCCCCATGTCTGCTTTATACTCATTACCTAGAAAATTAGCAGTTACTTTTCATGAAACTGAAAATTCTGGTTTGGAAGAACAGAGACAAACATACATTTCACTTCAACAAAGAGAGACTCTTTGGGAAGGAGAAAGGCTCATCCCACTACTATACATCTTGGTAATACAAGTAAGATATCTACAACTGAAAGCATTAAGTTAGAAAGGACTTTAAGAAGAAGCAAAAATTTATATGGAACATGTAAAAAAGAAACCAAGATGAAGGAAACAATTTCATCTTTGAGATGCTTTGACATTGAAATATCAATAATTACTTCACTAGTTACAAACAATGACAGCAAAATCCCTAATAGAATTAAACCCTGCAGCTCTGTAATATTCATTTACTTATTTTGATGCAAAGGAGAGTAAAAAAAAAAAAATCTTGAAGGCGCACAGGAGCTGGGAAAGGGAAGAATGTCTAATATGATGGTCTCATATGTATACGTATTAACAGACAATTTGTAGGTGATGTGATAGTTTGGCTGAGTATCTGGAAGGCCATGAGCTATTCCTCTGTGTGTGGTCTATTTCTGAGTAAGAAAGCAATTGCCTTGCCTTCTCTACTCTCTTAATTCTCTTAAAAACTTAGTTCTTTCACAGTGGCAGTTACAGCGACTCGTCAAAGGGGCACACATTTCCTTGATATTGCAAAGGTTTATAAGATGTACTAATCACACAGCTGCACCCTGCAGTTAACATCACCTCATGAGTGGAGAAGGCACACAGCAATAGTAGAAGTTGCACCTTTACTGTTTCTTTAGGCCCAAAAAAAAGGAAATAAACAAAGCGGCTGGATATGGTGTATGACATCAACAGTACACGCTACAAGAAAGAAGTTCACTCCTACAATGCTACTTCATGAGTGACATAGCACAACAAAAGCAAAGTTTACAACACAGGCCGGTTTGAGTTAGCAGGCATGGAGGACAAGACAAGCTCCATAAAGGTCTCCTGCCTTGAAAATTTAGCAGTGGTGTTGGTGGGAGGTGGGGGGGAAGAGTGCTGTGAAGAAGCTGTTGTATGATCCAGAGACTGTGGAAAGCAGATATCCATATGGATAGAGAGAGGGAGAGAGGGTGGAAGCACGGGCTTTTGTGCATTTTAAAAACCATCACAGACAGTATCAGTATCTGATCATGATACTTGGCCTACAAAGAGCCACATGCAGGGCAATGTAGTGTCAATCCTCTGCCTTCCCAACCTAAAGGGTTTTTCTGAGTTCACCGCAAATTGTATTCAGTAAAATGGCCCAATCTAGACCGTCCTGCAGACATCACTAAGACAAAAGCTTATTTAAAACATATAGGTTGATAGGTGCAGTTGCAACAGTGCCAATTTGGAAGACAAAACTATATATAAGGTATTTTTTCCTGTGAATTGAGATTTTTTTTAAACAGTGTTCAACAAAAGTATGATTCTTCTATTTAATTTATGACCTAACAGCCCACATCTGCCACTGGAAAAAGACAAAATCCAAGAAAACAGTTCAATATAGACACAGCTTTCAGTGAGAGAAAAAGGTTTTAAATCTCCAGCAATGCACTCAGCAATTACAGCCCTGCAAAAGAACTGATATACCGCATCATGTGCAGTTACTACAAAGACTTACAGGTTGCTTTACTGGGTGCAGAAATGTCTTTTATCTCAATGAGCCATTAACTGCAGCCATGGACAGTAACAAAAACAAGCTTGCCACAGCATTTTAGAAAGCACTATGATCACTCTGAATGACAGCTTTATTAGCCTTCATATGCTTCTGCAGGGAATTGAGAAGCAAAGCAGAAACTCCAGGCCACCTTCTCCTTGTGAGATGCTCTAGCCAGGCAAATGTACAATTTTAAGACCGTTCTAATCATGCTTTCAGAACTAAAACAAACGTAATTCTGCTAACTAATTACTGCTCATTAAGCTCAAACACATCTTCCCAATGAGTCAGATAAGCTCATCAGCTCTACAAAGCCACCAAACACCTAATGACATTCCTTGCAAGAATAGTGGTTTGCCAGAGTACTCTGGCTTGATCTTCCTTGGGTGGTTTGGTTAGTACAAGGAAACAGACATCCGCCCTTCTGCTGATAGTGCCCAGATGCAGTAATATTGCTTTATGCAGCAATAGGGAAGGTGACAGTAGAAGACAAAACAGCCATGATTCATGTGCTGTGGACATTATAAGAAAGGTATTTTTTGAAAGAACCCAAAAGGTTAAATTAATTTCTAGGCAAAAGGCCAGCATAAAGCAAAGGACCTCAAAAGTAGCTCAAAGTGGTGCTTAAGTAATTAACAGGCTCCATGCCAGTCTTGTAGGTAAAGATGAATTTCACCCTCAAACTAAGGAAGGAACATTTAAGAGAGCCAAATGTGAGCAAAAAAAAAAAAATCACGTCATTAACATATGCAGCAAAGGAAAGGAGCAAGGAGACTACGTCAGGTCAGGAGGGAAAGATAATAATACTGTCACAGTATTTTGTTGCCTGGCAATTGAAGAGCCAACAAAGAAACTATAAAAGAGACGATGCATTGGGCATCCTGAAAAGGGAGAGCCGTTTGTACAGTTTAGTTAGATGGTTTCTAAAGGGAGTGCCTTGTGAGGATAGAGTTGTAAGACCGACTAATAGGGAGCATTCCCCACTCAAGATGGCAAAAACAGCTTCCTCAAATCAGGGATCTTAACTATCCAGAAATGGACAAACCAACCAACCTTGACCGATTCTGTTCATTTGACAAGCATCAAAATGCAGATTCCCATTTAAAAATATATTCTTATTACACTTGGATGTTTGAAAGACATACTGTATCAACATGTCTTATCCAACAATCCTAAGTTAGGTATTAACGAAGCATTAGCTTAAGTTTTAAATACCAAAATCCGTATTTCCAATCTGCTGCTAAGCTGGTGGCTTACTTCATTCCTCAAAACAGGAATATCTCTACTATTTACTCCTTCTAGCCCTCTTCCAATAAGACAGCACGTGTTGCTATGATGGAACTGCACACCTTGGGACTGCTGTTGCACCTTAGCTCGCTTACCATGCTTACCATCTTCCACACTACTTATCTTTGTGATGGTTTTAAAAGACCTTGTTATTTGAAAGGACATAGACCTCTACCATAGCATTCGCACAACAAGACAACATTGACTATGAAGAGAACTTTCTCTTCAGGCAGAACAGCTTCCTAAAAGAAAGATCTTTCTATCAAATTTGTAAGAGAATTTATTAAGCTTGACTTTTGTCATTAGCTTCCTAAGGAAACAATTAAGTGTTTCTTTGCAATTATTCCATTAAGAAAACAAAGACAAATTTAAAAAAAAAATCCACTGTAGTACTACAGTGAAGCTCTGATAGAAGTGTCTCCCTCCAGATTTTGGATTTCCCTGCTAAGTATACTCAGCAAAATCTTTGGTATTTGATCAACAGTAAAAATCCTGTAGTTTCTCTTAACTACACAACTACTAGAAAGTGTAAATATAAATACAATCACAATCATAATTTTGTTAATTTATATACGTTGTCCTGTGAAAGACCTGGGTATAAGAAGCAGAACACTGGAATAATGACTATAGCATAAGATGTCATAAAACTAATTTACAGCACCGTAAAATTAGTAATTAAAAATACATAAACAATTACATAATGAACAAGTTCTCTTTGTAAAAATTAAACATGTTGAAAGTTAAAATTATGGCATAATTACATAACTAAACCTTGTTAAGCTTGTTAAGCAAGAAGTACTATACCTTGTTCAACCAAGCACACTATGCCAGCGCACTCTTCTCAAACTGCAGTGTTATGCTGAACTGGGAGGAAGACATCTTGCACTCTGTATGTGAACTTGGCCCTTAGAAACACCTCACAGTGGCTTGTAACAAAGCATGCATTTACTCTTTCCTGCTCAGTATTTAAAAATGCTGGTGTCCAGTTTTTCCGAGAACAGACACTTTCTTTGTGTTGAGAGGGACCAACTTTATTAGTCATAGATTTGCTTTCTAGTAGTGATTTTGTGACAATTGGTAATGGTGATTTTTGTGGTATTTGTGCCAATCTCTAGTAAAGAAGAGAAAATCAGAGGATAAAGTCTCTGTGTCCTTTTATATCACAGAATCCTACGAACACATGGTTGTAATCTCTACATACACATAGCCCAAGTAACCTTTTAGATTGTGACAACTGCTTATTAAAACTACTCTCACATTTCATACCACAGACATGGATGCAATCAGATTATCAGGTTATGACCACAGAACACGTTAATGGATGACATACAAGGAGGCAGGGAGAGAATGCCCTTTACATGCTGCTCTAGTCCATTCAGAGGACGGCTGCACACACTTCATGTCCCCTCTCCACTCAGGCACACCAACAGCCCTGGAGGTACCAAACCGATTGGCAGCTGGACAGCTGCAAGAAATACTATCTTAAAAATTATGAGGATTTTTTAATAGCTACTTTTACTTAGAAAGCACCAGAAACATTTAGGACATATTTTCTTGTGTAAAATTTTTGTACAAATTGAAGATGAAAAAATTACATGCACATACTAAGACCACACCTTCCTCTAATTTCATCTGTCAAATTATATCAATATGGTCCAAATTGCACAAAAGCTCTGAGAACCAGTCACATTGTAAAAACAATTTGCACCATAAATACATATTACTGTCTATGGACAGTTAAAGACTGCTAGGGTATTCAGAAGCTACCAATATCCTTCGCTGCTAAAATCCCCAGAAACGCAGCACTGGCAGGAAACTCCATGGAAACTTCTTTCAGTACACTGGACAAAGAAGGGGCAAAAAAACCCTACCATTTTGTAAAAACTAATGTACTTCGTTAATAAAAAGCAACTTCTGCCAGAGGCATTTAAATAAGGATGATGCAGAAATTGAGACATTTTGGTAAGCCTTACTGCCAGCTTAATGCCAATAATGAAAAGTAATAAAATGAACTGTGTGTTGCTAAACCAATTTATTTTTTTACCTCATTAAATATTGATAAGAACGTATATTCCTTACCAATGCCAGTAGGACCTCATTTTATGAATGAAAATTAAATTTTAATTTTTCTTTTTCTTGGACATAAGTTTTATGCCTGTGCTTTATATTATACCTATACAAGACTTCAAACACATTTCCTATGTGTTATGAAAGCATAATAATATGAGTTCCTACCTTTTTCAGGAACCGTACTCCATAGGTAAATATATAAAGGTAAAATGTAAATCTCCACCTGCAAAAGGTACAAGAGATTAACTCTAGGATATCAAGTTTATATACTTTACAGTTCAATAAATGATTTCTCATAGCACTGCCAAACAATCACACCCTGGTCACGTTAACAGAAGCTGAAGCAAAATTTTGGCCTGTTTTTCTACAACTTTTGCTACCAAGTATTGCGCTCATCTGCCTGCTTATCCAGGCCTCCCATTAGCCCTCTGAAAATACTGGTTACTTTCACCTAAATGTGACAGGAAAAAAAACAAATTTTCATGAATAATTAAGTTTTTAAAAGTTTAATGAAAACTAGCAGGACAGAGGACAATTCACAGGCCTACTCTGGGGAAGTTCACTTATTATCAGACATCAGGACAATGATAATAAGAAACTTTATTAAGACTTCAACAGGTGATGTTAAAGTGCTGCACATCAAATACAGTATTTAGCAATGAAAAGCATCATCCACAATGAGCTGGAATTTTGCTTAGCAGATTCCAACACTCTGGGGTTTAGAGAGTGCATTTGTGTTGGATACTTTCCTTGATAGAGATGATTCTACATTTTCACAAGTATACATGAAATAATTATTGGGCTTCTAGCTTGTCTTTTCAGATACAGGCAAGGGCTTCTAGCTTGTCTTTTCAGATAGAGGCAAACTACAAGCTAGGATTGAGATGCCATGGAAAATAAAAAAGAAATCACCATGAGATTTAACACAAACGTTTTATCCCCTGTGCCTTTCTCTCTTCCCCAATAAAAGAAGACATGCAGAGTACCTTCCTATCTTTTGGATCCATTACTGGCCTAAGAAGGAGAGGCAATGGAAGTACATGAAAACACCTCATCTCATGCAGTGTAAATTCTTAGAGGAATTCCTGGGTTTTTTTTTTGACATAAACACCAGTGAGATACTACTCATAAGGTTTATAGTAAGATTTATAGTAGGGTGAAATTCAGCTTCTTTACTGTGGGGCAATACTGCAGTGTGAATCACCTTCAATTACATATTTCACAGCACTTTCTCTCTACTGGAAAAACTATTGGCTTACAGTTAATTGGCATTGAAGTGTGCTTAGACATCACTGGAATAGTTTCAAAACTGAAATGCTCCTATGTAAAAGAAGGTTAATCCAAACCTTCCTCTCCAAAGCTACTTTTACAAATATTTAGGAAGTTGAGTACACAAGAGTGTAAGAACATCAATGAGATTTAAAGTGTGATACATCAGCTGAACAGAAACTCTTCCTTATCCTGCAGACTCCACAGCACTGCAGAGATTAATTTATTCAATTGATATGATACAAACTCCAATCTCATCAACGGTTCAGTCACACTAGCTACACAGCTCATACTTTTCTTGCTGGCAGTTTCCTCAAGATACTGCAAAAAAGAGAGCACTGGGAGGCAAAATGTTAAGTGTGCTGATAGAAACCTTCAGATCACGTGCATGGAAGAAACAGCAAGGGCAGCGATGTCATGGAAAGGTTTATTTGTGTAAAAAAATTCTCATTAGGCCAGTCTTATGGCTAGGAAACCCGTCATTTAACTTTAAGGTTACACACCTCATCTACGGAAAGTTTGAAGGCTGTCACTGAAAATAAAAATATTAGGAGAGAAAAACTGTCTAACCTAATCTCACTGCTGAGCAGTTCCAGTGCCCTTTTTTTTTCTGTTCCTAAGTCTGAGTAGTAGTGATAAATTTCTCACAAAGAGTTTTCTTGTTTGAAAAATCTCCACAATACCACCTTTATTTTACATTTCTCAAAGTAAAATTCGTAACTTTCAGGACTTTTGAAGCTTGCTGCTGTGAGATGCAAAATTCCATAGAGGAATTGAAAGGCAGTCTAAAGTATCTAAAATATGTTAATAGTTAAGTTTTAGGCAATTGTCTGTCTGGACATCTGAAAGATACTGGTTGTAGCATTTGCTGCAACTGTCACCTCAGGGGAAATAAAAAGGTCCTTTCTTGAAACAAGCAAATTCAGAAACATTAATTTCCCAGTATAACTTTCCACCTACCCCGAAAGCACTGTTTCTGCCATAGACCTGTGCTAAAACCACGGATTGCTCTCTAGGAGAATTCTCAGAGCTCTGGAAAAACCTCAGGCCAAGAGCCACCACGTACCATTTGCAAAAGAGAATCAACTTGCTCCAACTGTCTGAATGCTACAATGGTGACACATGTGTAGGAGTAGATGATGGTATATGCTACTGGTCGTCTTTCCTCTTTTTCCCAAACCTGCCAAACAAGTTACTTGTATTGAGCATCAGAAGATAAAGCAAGGCTCAGAACTGGGCAACAGACAAAGTTGCTCAAAGTGCTAACTTCTTAAAAAAAATAAGCAGTATCTTTACTCATTCCTGCTAAGCAACATCTACAAAAGCTATTCAACAAACATCTGGCTTGGTCAAACTGCAATAAAGAGAAATTCAGAACAAAGCAAAGTCAGAATTGGCCCCCAGCATGTTTAAAATCATTAATGAGCTCTGGTGGTAGTGGAGCTACAAAGTACTTTCCACTGCTCTGTACCAGGCAGCTGCCTTTTCCAGAGGCTTCAAAGGGAAATTCTGCTGTCTCAATACGCAACTGGAACTTCAATCCCATAAAAAGAAGTCCACAGAGTTTCCCACATTGTAGATAGTTTATTTTTCAATAAACTGCAAAACATCCACTGGCCAAGGTCAAATAGATGAACACAAAAACATATGGACAAAAATTAATTTTGAGTTATTAAATTATTTATTATTACCCCATAAAAGAATATATGGTCTAATTAACTGAGTAACTATGTTCAACATTTCAGTAAAAGTTGAACATTAACTGCCAACAACAATGAGATATTTCACTGTAACTGTCTTTTAAACAAAATTAAAAAAAAAAGATAAAGTTGTAACTAGATGCTTGTTGCCTACAAATTAACACATACTGAAATCTATACTAAATTAAATCAACAGTTAAGACCATTTATAGAATGAGTGATATTTATGAAGCATTACAGTCAGAAGCCATATACATACAACAGTCAAAATTAAGGGATATTGCTCCCATCAGCTTCAGCTGTAGGCTGAAAAAAGGCAAGGAGTCTGTCTGTGGCTGTCAGCTAGATGCTACGAGAAAAGTAACGGTAGACACATCAATAACCCTTTGCAGAAGCTCACACATAGAACACAATGCCTCTGAATACCTCTGAACACAGTGAATTAGCACTCAGTTCTCTGCTCAGTTTCCCACCTTGCTGCAGGGAGTAAGCAACCTAAAACCGCTGATGCTTTATTGGCATGTCAGCATTCCTCACTC
Organism: Tapera naevia; assembly: GCA_033556795.1. Taxonomy (NCBI): domain Eukaryota; kingdom Metazoa; phylum Chordata; class Aves; order Cuculiformes; family Neomorphidae; genus Tapera; species Tapera naevia. The sequence continues at coordinate 12,389,619 of JAUMJJ010000069.1, forward strand.
CCCCACAGCCGCCCCTTTTACTCGCTAGCCTAGCAGTAAGAACAGCTGTCAGGCCCTGGAAAACCTAGGTTCAATTTTCTCCTGTGACATCTCATACTCCCGAAGAGTTTGTTAGCCACCATCACACGTAGGACTATCTCCTCTTGTGAAGCTGTTTTATGTAGCCGAAAATACTCTACGACTTGGGAGGAAGGATAGGGAGAAAAGGGAAAGGCACTAAGTTGCATTATACACTCAAAACCATAGAGACAAGGCCAGAAGGTACGAGACATATATGTTTATGCGATGCAAATTTGTCAAGCACAATTCCTCCAAATGTGAGCTCTCAATTTAATTATCTTGTAATAGGTACTCTAACAAAATCCATCATTCACAATCTGTATTATATACCTCATTACTGCTCTATCTGGGTGTCACTGCAGCCCTCTGATGAAGAGATGCAAGTTATGATTAGGAATCACACCCACTCACAGTACAGCCCAGTGTCAAAGCCATTTTTATTATTTTGTGAACTTAGGCAAAATGGTCTGCACAGGATATCATAGAAGCGTATCTTTCTTAAATTTGAGGTTCTCCAACCTCATTCCCAACTGAACCCACAAGGGGTGCCTGATGAAGAGAGGTCTTTAATTTTCATAGGTAACAGACCCAGCTTTCATGGCTGGAAAAAACCCTTAACCTGGGCACTGTCTGAACAGACACAGACCTCAGAGAAGGGAAGATGTCTAGCCAGTGGGATAAATCCTCTCTAGTATGCCTTTCTGATATTCAGCTGAAGGTCCCTCTTAAGCATCGGCAGCTCATGCCTCCCGGTCACTGGAGGCAGCTGCTGTTTGGTTGACAAGCAGATGTCTGCAACAGGGGAAGAAACAAAGTCTTCTAAAGCAGAGCCCAGCAGGCTACGAAAAGCAAGGCAAGCTCTGCGCTAAGATACCTTTTGTTCCCCTTTCCCCCAGCAATACTCCTGGCCCTATTAAAGGTCAATGAAGGCCACTAGGTAAAGCACTCTATCATTTCACAGTTAACTGAAAGATTACAACAGCTGCCCTGTTTTGCGAGAATTTGCTCTGGGCCTCAGACCTGTCATATTTCTCCAGTCAGTCATACAAACCCACAAAATCTGAATGACACACACACACAAAGCGTGCTGCTTGGAAGACTTCTAAGCTTAATTTAAAGACATGAAACCCAGATGAAAGAGCTCAAGGAACAAGACTTGATCTGTCCACTCACAGTAGGGTTTGTGAGATTCACTTCAGTCCTGCACTACCATGCCTACAAGACTTTCAGATTGTACTAGCCTTGCGTCTGGTCTCCTTGAGCTCAGGAGGAGGGAGATCAAACATGTTTACATATGGCTATTCTGGCAAATCCTTCAGGTTGTGCTGGTGCTCACCAAGCCAGCTGTTGTGTTTCAAATATGGATGGGATATGCTGCAGCTAAGAGTCAAGCTAAAAAGTGACTCTTCAGTAACAAAATAAAGAAATTTTCTAATAGAGTCTTAAAATGAATGCTTTAGAGCCCCTGAAGAGTGCACCAACAGATGTGACTGCTCTGGTTCAATATGCGAGAGCATTCCTGATCCAGAGTACAGACAGTTTCTTAACCTCTCAACCCTTTTAACTTTGAGCTGCTAATGAAATTTTAAAGACACCTCAGCATGATACAGAAAACTAAGAAGATGGAAAAGCTGGAGAGCCTCTGCCAACTAAACTGATATACACCATCATGCCCAATTCATCAAAAATTACTTAAGTGCACACTTGAGCAAGCATTTTCCTGATTTCATGCCTATGTCTAACCAGGTTCACCTCATCACACTGATGAATTTTATCCTTAAAATTTCCCTCCAAATTTCTGCTCAGAAACGTGGAATTAAACTTCAGCTAATAAAAACAAATTTATCAAGCAGTGTTTAAGCAAAGCACCCTACCCCATACACACGTGCATACATTTTGGCGAGCCCACCACATGAGGCTTGTGCGCTGCACCAGATGATACCCTCACCATGGACCTGCTGTCCAGCACAGTGAGCTCAGCATGGCTGCCCTTCCAACAAAAGGGCCACTTCTCCCAGGAATAAGGCTGAAGAGAAACAAAGCCTCTCTGCTCCTGTAGTTTTTCCTTTTATCCACTTTTTCTGCAAAAAAAAAAATGGCTTCCCAAATTGTAGTTGTTATTTACAGAGATGCTTTTGCTATTGATTTGCTACAGTCTGAGTCACAAACAGCAATATAAGAATGTCCCCCTTCAAATATAAGAATGTCCCCCCCTCCCCCTGATATTTAGTGACTAGCCAGAGGCTCACCACACTGCCTGCAGCTGAAGAAACTGGCTTTCTGGCTCTGAAAACTATTTTCAGAGAAACTGCAGGCTCCTGCATTTTTCCCATGGAAATTCACTTCAGTAAAATTTCAGATTTGCTGTTTTCAGTCACCCACTTCTCAGATCCTGGCAGTGGCTGACAGACCTCTGGGCTCAGGCTTTGGGCTGAAAGCCAAACAGGAGTCTTATGCAAATTCCACAGGTGCAGGCATTGGATCTGGAGAAGAAGAGAAGGCTTGAACTGCCATGAGACAGCTTGTTCTCCCTTATTTCTAATTCCCACTGTCTGACTGAACTAGGTGAGGATGTAGCTGGGCTATTGCAATCATTAGCCAAGACAAAACTATTTTTGCTGCAATGATTTCCTGTGGCTCTGAAGAATATCTGCACTGTGAGACTGCTGAAAGGACCAATTCTGAGGCGGCGTTTAAATAATAATGAATGCTTATTTCTTTTAAACAGAAAGCATTTCTAAGGTTCCCACATGCCCACTGTTACTTAAAGCTGTTCATGTTTTATCCTCACATTGCATTTTTCTGCTCCCCCAAACTCAGAACCAGAGCCTTCAACCTTCTGATTCACTTAATGGGACTTAATCCAATTAATGCTGTGCCTGACATAGCCAGAGGTACGCATTCCTTCTTGACAGCTATGCCTAAGAAGAGATATTTGGAGGATGATCCCAAAATCAGATTCTGAACTTTTGGGTCAACTTCTTAACATTTGTAACATTGTCTACTGACATATCATAGCTGCCATTTTAGGTTAAAAAAAAGGGACCCAAAATAAACACCAAGAAACAAACAGCAACTTTTCTCCCCAAAACCAAACAAAAAAAAAAACCCCACAAAGATCACATTTTTTTTCCTTAGGCAATAAATAACATAAAAACACAAGACAGAGCACAGAAAAATAATGCTTGATCCATCCATAACCTAGGAGGACTACTAGCAACTCAAACATTTAATGGTCTCACAAATTCAAACTTAAGACTTTTTGTATTGTGTCACAAGTGCTGATCTCACAGCATTAAGGCATTGCACAAAACTGTGCTTTTGTATTAGGCAGATGACAATTCAGGTGTTACTGTGTTTCATTCTGAGCCCTCCCTGATCCAAGCCCTAACACCCACATGCAGTGAGCAGTGCTATCCCACAGAACTGTTACAGAATTGTGGTGGATGACTATTAATACTTCACAGCCTGAGTCACCATCTAGAAGAGTAAAGCAACAAAATGCCACCTTCTTTTGAAACATCGGCTTTTTAAGCAATTTAGAAAATGAGAGTTCCATCTCTTTTCCAGGTAGAACTCAAAATAAGACAGGGTGAAGATAATTTGATAACCCAAGATGTCACACTCAGCGTTTGGCCTGGTACACATGGACATATGTTTTCACTTGCAAATTTTCAGAGCACTCCTAAAGAATTTCTACTCTAAGTTCCAATCTCATGATTTCCTTTCCCTAACAAAGCTCCTTTAAAAGAAGTTAAGAGCTTTATTAAATCCCACATCTGTACATGCTTAGATCATGACAGACCTATAGACTGAAAACCCAAACACAGAGCAGGTCAGAAACAGCGCGTAGGACAGCCCCATGGCACACCTTCAGATAGGTGTGGCTTCTGTGCACACACAAGTGCAACACTGTTTGAACTGCCTGTACCATCCACTAAATCTATAATTATCTTCATTCCTGATAACAAGTCTCATACAAATCTGCAAGTGGGACAATATGTCTGATTGCAGTAGCCCCACTGCTCCAATTTGTTGCCTCCCAAGATTTCTGTAATGCTGATTTTGCTACATTTCTGCAAAACCTGGCAGATGCAAATGGATATAGTGTTCATTAAAAAAACCCACCAAAAAAAAACAAAAAAAAAACAAACCCACACCACAAAAAAAAAAAAACCAAACACCAAAACCCAGAAACTTCTTGCCCTTTTTACTGCTGTTGAGTAAATGGTAAATAGTTCCTGGTGAAGTTACTTGAGGAAGAAAACAGTTATGCACAACTCATGCAAAATAGCAGATATGATAAACTGAAAAACTTTATTGCTTTCCTCTTCAATTTTCTGGCTTAACTGTCATCTGATTTTCCTGTTGGCTGCAGTTTGAATCAGTTATTTAATATTTAATATTACAGTGTCACTTGAGACCAGTCCTGTCCTAAATCTGTATGCTCAGAATGCAACTCTGGGAGTCTTAAGAGCAAAATATAGTAATGCAGAAAAAAAAAAGGAAAGGAAAGAGAGTACTAAATTTTGAAGTGATGCAGTTTTATAAATAATACAGCACGTTTATATAATTAGACCAGAAAAGATGCATTCTATAATAGGTGTTTTGGTAACTCCTTCTGGGTTACATACCTTCTGTTTAATGGTTATACAACTGTTCTCTTGTGAGTGCTTTGAGGACTACACAAAATACAGCTCTGATAAGACCTCAGAGATTTACTAGCATTGCCAAATATTGCCCTGCAAAGAGGTATTACTATGTGGAAAGCTCATGGGAAGAGCACATAGAATAACAGATGTGGCTGCCACACACCTCCCCTGTGGTCTGATCAGCAGAACTGGTTTCTCAACAGTGACATTCAATGCACATAGCAGACAAGTCTGGGAGAGAAAAAATGACCCAAAGTCTTTCCAGCGTAGACCTCTCCTCTCTATTCTTACTGGTGACCTCATTAGTCACCTTGTTTTTCCAAACATTTAGCCTGCTAAAGCAGATGCTGATCCTTTATGAATACTGACCTTTCCAGAACTAGACTAAGTTTTAAGGCTGTTTCCCCATTTCCCTGAAAACAATGCACAAATCTGCAGCGTATTTCAATCTGCACAGCACACACTGAGTTTGCACACAGAAGTCACACATCCTTGATATTACACAGTTATAGATCAGTCTTCTGGGGAGGGTTTGCTGTTTCTTCTCATTCTGTACTTCCACTTCAGATGATAAACCTCACTACCTTCTAAGCAGGAGTTGCAGTGATGTCATAGTTGAGATAGGAGAATAAACAAAGTCTGCAGCGGTACATTCAAACCTCACCTTACCCTGAATTTTATTTTACATTTTGCATCATGAAGTACATCTATGTAGTCATTTACATTCCCCCCTTTCCCTACTTCCCAGTCATCATCAGTTGCATCACTGAAACTGCTACAACACGCTTCATTACAATGAAGATTGTTTTTTGATATAAGTTTGGGTTTTTTTTAATATTTAATATATTGTCCATCAGAATTCCAAGCACACAAAGAAACAGGGACAGGAAATTTTTCAACTATTTTTCATGCAAAAGTGCAGTCATCAAAGCAGCAAGAATAAAACTAAAGAAGCATGAAGCACCATCTAATCAAACTCTACTCAGTCTAAAAATATTTAAATAACTAACCATAAGGAATAGCATTAAATATTTCAAAGCAGAGTTCATGCAACACCTTGTACTGTGTATTTCCTGTCTGATAAGTCAAAATTTCAACCTGTTTCAAGGCCTGATCATAGAAGATTTAACCTTCAAGTAACTCAAACTATGTGAACTGATGCACTACTTGACTACCTTGGAGAAAACCATAACAAAATGTAACTCTAACACACTTTTTTTTTTTTTTTTTTTAATCTACCACTTTATTCAGCTTCAGGGATGTGAAAAACAAAGCATCCCTGAATGGGCAAATGCAGTGACCAGTCAATACAAACAGAAGGGCCCATCACACTAATGATAAAATGGAATGAGTAGAATAACTTGGATGTACATGAAGTGCAAAATGTGTAGCACACAACTGAAGTTACCAGAAAGATCTCCACTGCAGCCTGGGCTCTGCATTCTGCCACAGCAGGTCTATGTATAACCAACCAGATGAGACACCAAAGCAGAAGAAGACAGAGGCTGTACTGAATGTTGGGTTGCCATACGCCTACAGCTACACTAACCTCCTCATAGCATCATCCTAAGAAGCATCAGGGGAACTAGCAAGTTTCTCACCTCCAAGTAGCACTGCATACATGTTCTTACTAAGGTCACTGACAACACCTTTTTCATCAGCCGCAGGCCACTGCTTTCATCTCTTTCAAGTCTAACAATACTCCAGTGACATCCACCTTGCTGCCCTGGACATACACATGATGTTATGCCCAGTATCACAGAAACTACTCTGCCAATCAAAAGTTTGTTTCCACGTAGGTGGAAAAGCCCTACATTTTGGAAGCAACAAAGTATTTTTAAGAAGAGAACAAGAGATATCAGCACCTGAAATCTACCAGTTAGAAGAGATCAGTATCACAAACAGTAACAACTGGTGAAGAAGAAGCATCCCAATACTTCACACAACACAAGAGAAAAATTGGGAGAAAACTCTGTGCTGAATTCACAGATGATCCTCCCCAAACCATCAAGAGTGAAAGCCCCTGCTTTCTTGGCTGTACATTCCTATGGCTCTTCTGAAAAATCTCACTGTCAAGCCACTTGTCTGCAGTGTTTGGAAACTTGATTCAAAGCAAAGGCAGACCAAGTCAAGGCTTGTGGAAAATAAGGAAGCAGCATCTACTTCAGTCTTTGCATTTCTCCTTTAGTTGTTTTACATTTCAACTGTAATTTTGAACTCATGTTCACGTTAACAGAACTTAGGGCAGAATTATTTAATTTCCATGGTATAAAATAATGATGAGCACACACAAACCACAAGAGAATAGAAACCTAGTTAATTTATTATAACCTTGCTTAATGTGCAATGATGATATTAAGTGATGGTGTCTTTGCAGGACCAGCACATGAGTTAATTTAAATTTATTAATTGTGTTAAAAATTGTGTCACAGAAGGCAGTAAGGGCAGGGAATTCAAAGTTTTAAGTAATCCAATTTGAGGGAAGAGGAGAATTTCATAAGTTGTAAAATGAAAAGTGCTTACAGCACACTCTAAAAATATGGTGAGCATAGTCTGAGGACATAGCATGGATAACTTTGCCTGTCTGCTCCAGCAGAATACCATGAGAAGAAGGCTGGCTATTCCTGACACTTAACCAATGTCTTAATTTCCCACTAATCTCATGTTTGGGCACAGAGACATCCTGAGGCTTGACTTAAAAAGAGAAAACAGAGATCATAGACCAGATTCACATGTAAACATAGCAGATATGGTACGAAAGGAATCACAAAGGCAGCTGCCAACCTTGCCCTGTTCTGGTGTCTGTCTCATACCACTCCCAACCTTACTGAACCCCAATACACCATGCAAGAAGTCTGGTCTTGCCTACTCCTTCATCGGACTGTTCAGCTTTCTAACACAGTGGGACAGCAGGGCAACAGCAGCAGAGCCAAAGCCAGTATTTTACTATTCAAAATTGAGAAATCATGATAGGAAGAGTTAGATGAAGGGTGTAAACACAGCCACAGGAACGGCTGTTCAGCAGGAAAGCACTCATTCTATCATCGAACCCATACACAGCTGGCAGCATGAAGAGATGCACTTAGAGTGCCACATAGCACACTACGCCATGCTTCACTGCACCACATCCTCCCACCTTTGCACTTCGGAAGAGGTCAGGTAGCTGCAGCAATTCCTCCCCCTCCTGCCTTCTTCCCTCCACCACAACAAATTCTCAGCTTTTGCATTGGATGCAAGTCCATGTCTCCCTGGTTTCCCTTCTGTTACTTGGATGCATACATATTCACTAGCACCACAAAAAACAGGACTCCAGAATGCTCATGTGACCACTCGTGATCCACAACAGGAAAATCTGACTGACAATAACCCTATGTTTTTAGGCAGGGTGACTTTTAATGCAAATAAGTATAGTGTGCTGCCCTACGAAACAGCTGTACAATCAGCTGTCTGGAATAGGTCAGGGCAAATGGGAGCCCAAGGACACAGAGGTCAGGGAGGTGGCCTTTACTGCTCACTAGAACTGCAACGGTAGCCCATGCTGCTGAATTACAGCCTGAGCCAGCCTATGCAAGTACCTACTGCACAAAAGTGCATAATACAAATCATAAAAGGATGTATAATTAAGTTATTTATCCAGCCTGGTCACCAAATAACTGTGGGTAGCCCGGAGTTTAATACAGATGCTCTGAGAGGCAAAGCTAGCAGCATAAACCCACAGCAAACTACACTGTGGCAGCTGGGTGTGATTGTCCAGACTGTGCCTTTGAAAGAGCGACTGCTGAGCAAGCTGCGGGTTGGAGAGGAGGTATGTGCAAGATGTTTAGTCCTGATTCATCAGAGAGCAAATGTTAGGGCAAAATTAAAATTGCTGTCAGCAGCTGCACTGTGTTCTTACAACTTCAAAATTAGGACAACATGCCAGCTATTAACTTATTCACATGTCCAGGGACTCAGACTACAAATTGCTATATTTTATGTAACTCCAGGCAACCAGTAACGTTTTACTTTCTTTCCGTTGGAGCAGGGAACCTATCTGAACCAGCTCTGAATTATATAGTATGAAAAGGTGTATTTACACTAAACAAAAAGCTTCATCAGTACTATTCTGCACTGATCTCATATGTGGCATAGAAGAAATATAAATAATATAGAAATAACTCTGCCTACCCTGGTATCAGACAAAAGGAATCAATAATATATAGCGCTATTGAGTGCTAGTCTCAAGGAGCAACATCTCACTGTGATGTAACATGGAGAAGGATTTTCTGTCTTAGCTTTATACACACAAACACGACTCCAGGACTTTTTTCACTGCATTAGTTTCCCTGACAGGACTCAGAATAAATGTGTCATTCTCTTCTACCTTCTATTGAGGCCTTGCATTAAAGCACCTCTCCCTTTTCTGTGGTGTCATTAAGAAAATACCAGGTCCTCAAATGTATCAATCCCAGATTCTAGATGTAGCTCTTACAGTACTGTGATAAAATCACAGTATTTTACATCCTTACTGCAGATAAAAATTGCCAGACTGCCTTTGTTACTCTCTACACTTTAGTTGCCACTTGCTAGATATTGAGTCTCCTTTTTGGCATCTGTGACTCATCTCAGCTTCTCTGCTACCTGCAGCCATAATGAACTCTTCTTGCACCCTGTGAAGGTCACATCTTCCCTGTTCTGAAACAATTTCACAGACTCCAATTCCCTCCACATCTTCTCATCGAAAATCTATGTCCTTCCTCACCAAGCTGCATGTGGTGGGCTGACCCTGGCTGTATTGCCCGTCAAAGCTCCATTCCTCTACTCCTCAGCTAGACAGGGGAGAGGAAAATGCAATGAAATGCTCTTGGTTTGAGAAAAGGCCAGGAAGATCACGCAGCAATTTGTCATGAGCAAGACTTGGAGAAATTGGTTTAATTTATTACCAATCAAAATCAGAGTAGTATAATGAGACACTTTCTCCCCACCCCTCGCTTCTTCCCAGGCTTAACTTTACTCCTGAATTATCTACCTCCGTGCCCCACAGTGGCACAGGGGCACAGGGAATGGGGTGTTCATCATACATTGTCTCTGCTGCTCCTTCTGTAAAGTTGTTTCTCTCATATTCTCACTCCTCTCTCCAGCTGCTGTTACTGATGTTGATCATTTTTTTCCCTCTTTTTAAAATGCATTATCCCAGAGGCACTGCCACCATTGGCTTGGCCTTGGCCAGTGGTGCTTGTCTTGGAGCCACCTAGCACTGGCTCTACCTGACATATGGGAAGTTTCCAGCAGTTTCTCCCAGAAATCACTCCTGTAGCCCCCACTGCTACCAAAACCTTGCCTCTCAAACCCAATACACAGCCTCACAAAAGTGACTTTACCAACACCTTGCTCCCTGCTACGCCCTTTACACCACAAACGCCATTTGCTCACATGGCTCTCCTCTTCCTTACCTCTCTGTACCCATTTCAGCACGCGTGATACTTATAAAACAAAGATTTAAGATTAGCCTTTACAACAGTTTTCTTATACCAAATACTCTGGTTGCCCAAGTAAATAAAACAATGTCTTTAATTGCAAATTACTGCTGAATTATCGCCTCGCGAGAACAATGAACTCCAAGAAAGAAACATGAAATCATGTTTAATTACTTAGAGTAAAAAAAACTGTTTTCGCTATTCAATTTTGAATACGCTCCTTTTTTTCCATTTAACACCTCCTGATTCTTGCACAATGAGACAGCTAGTTGATGCTCTCCACTTATTCTCTTTATACAAGTTATCATTTCCATATGCTTTTATCTTGTACTAAGGCTCTCTTCTTCCATTGTCTCTCTGATCTCCAGCACAATCCTTTTTGCATCTGTACTCATTGTGCTGCTATTTGCATCTGCAAAGTACCATACCTCCACATGACTTTTAATGAATATTTTTAAATTAAAATGGCAATAAATCAGTTAGTTCTGCTCACACCAGTCTAGCAGCACACTGGGAAATAGTGACAGGCAACCCAGCTCTGTATGTTTCACCAGTAACAGTTCTATTCCCTTCAAAGATGGCTTTCCCCAAGTAGTATAAAGGCTAGCCTGTGTTGTTCCCCCTTGCCTTATAGATTTAAAGATGGTGTTAGTGTATCACTTGATGTATGAATCCTTACCCAGAGTTCAAGGTTGCAAGAGACCAAATAGTGCGGATGGGTTCATATCCAAAGTGCTCAGGGCTGTAACACTGGGTAGCACATGTCCAGAACCTACTTTACATTCATGTGAAATATAGCTCTGAAACATCTTGGGGATTTGTGAGGATTTTCCTTCCATCTCTGTGAGAAGGATCCACATTTCTGGAATACTAAGAATGGTGGTTTTACAGCCAAACACCAAGCACGTGCTGCTTGCCCTATGGCACAACGTAGAGGCATCAGCCCTGCTTGGATAACAAGACTATCCCATCTGGAACAGTCAAATTGGGCAATTTTTTTATCCACATCATTTGTCTGGAGGAAACTCTGGAGTGAGTTATCTTTTCACTGAATTATCCTTTCAATAGTGCCTGCATTCCCTTTTGTCAAGAGGTAGCAGCAGCATCACAGAAGGGAGTCCAGCAGCAAATCAGTATTCGCTGAGTGCAGCCCATGGAATATGAGATTGCCTGGAGCAAAATGGAGCATGATAGTGAGGGTGCATCCTTACTTTCCAGCTTTGGTTCTACTGTGAAGGCAAAGGCGACTTTTTTTAGGCATTATTTTATTTCAAGTAAATGAAAACTGAGATCTTCAAGTTGCTGTTTTTAGAGAGACATTTAACACAATGAACTTGGTAACAGAATCTTGCAAGTTTCATAATACCAAGAACACATTTTTGTTATTTGTTTTTCTTTCTCTAGGATTTCTACCTTAGAAATCAAACAGCAGGTTTATGACTAATTTCTTCTAGGGGTTAAAAACCAAACCAAACAAGTACATGCTTCTTGCTTGACAAGCAATTTATGGCTATTTAAGAGCCACCAATTTACCATTACTAGCAGTTTTATGACATACGGCTATCAGGATTCATTGACATCAAGTTCCTATATCTTTTAATGGAAAGATTCACATTACTTAATTACATGCCATTCAGTAAAGAAAAAAAAAATTAAAAGTAATTAATAAAGACCTTCAGAAAACACCATTAAAACGGTCTTTACTTCTGATGAAGTCTATCAGACTCAACCTTTACTGATTTTCAAGTCTAACTGGTACAAACCAACAGGAACTTCACACCAAAAAGAAAAATCAAAACTGTGGATGGGGCTCTGTGTGTGTTATAGTTAATTAATTAAAATTGTTGATTCCAAGAACAAAAAAAATCCTGCCAGCCATGAAGATTCAGGCTAAGTGACAGTAATTGCTCAGCTAATAAATTTGAAATGGGCACCTTGTCTTACAAAGACAGATCTTGTAGCAGTTGCTTCTCTTTCCTTCCGATATAAGCTTGGCAAAACTGGAGAATACAGACAATAGCAGCCAACAGTGACACTGAAGAACTTCAAAATAAAGTAGAATGCCTCAAAATTCATTCTGCAAATTGCTACACTTTGCTGAGTGGATTTAAAGAAAAATCTGTCTTCATACCGTCTAGCCTTAACTTGATGCTCCTATAGGTTAAAAGAAGTTAGACTGGGCAACTTCTCAGCTTGAGACTGGCACCCAGAGAAAGCTTTCCCAGCTTTCCTTTCACAGGTCTGTTTTAACATGGTGGTGTGTTTTGAGTTAGCAGCTTTGAGGAAACCACCCTGTTGCCTGACCTAAGCCAAAGCAATCTTTTGGCTATAAACCCACCTACTGTGCTTGAAGGAATACTCCTCCTCTTACTCTTTTTGCCCAACTCCTTTTGTTTTAAGGTCACTGCAGGGAGAAAGAAAAGAAAATAGCAACAAAAATCTACATCCAGTCACAGAGAGGTGTACACAAATACACACTTCCTAGTCCTCAATGATATCACACGATATCATTGTTCTTCAGACAGCACTAAAATAAATATAAAGTAACTGCTTTAGTATTGCAATAGTTTCTGTGAAGCACTGATGAATATTTCACTCAAGGTCACAGAAAGCTAACTGAAATACTGAAAAGAAGTAAAGAAGTTAAGGATCAGCAAGAAAAAGATGCAAATGACTCACTTTTTTAACCTGCATAAATATTTATAAGTCCTATTAACTGTTTCAGTACAAAGTGGGCAAGAAGAAAGAAATCCCAGTGATGACTTAGAGGCTCTCAGTACTACGCCTCATTGCAGTTTCCTGCTATTTTTCAGTGGCTTTGAAAATTTTGAATTTCCCGTGATGCTTTCTCTTTCAGGCAAGACTGTTGTCCTATGACCATAGCAACTTATCCCAGTAGCCTGGATGCAGCACACAGGCCACAGCTGGATGTTATGAGAAGGAGCAGCAGAACTAAGTGCCTGCCCAGTTAAAAAAAAAAAAATAATCCAGAATTACAATAGCAAGGAAAATCTCTAACATTTTAATCAGAATACTAGTTTTCCGTGCAGTTTCCTTTTCACCAAGCAGTGGGTGGAATTACCACTGCTTTAGATCTGAACAGACCAGAGCATCAGGGGATAGGTTATGCCTCATACCTGTGAGTGAGTGAGGAGGATCAGTCATTCCTGCTCCACAGAAAACAGTAGAAGAAAACAAAGGAGACTGAGTAATTCTGTGGCCATTGCACAGTAACTATCACACTCACTCCACAGCACGTAGCACGGCTTTACAGACCCATCCCTTTTCTTCTGTTTTCTGGTTGTGAAACACGAGTTACTCCTGCATTGCATGTAGCACTAAGGCAGCTGAAAACCTGTATTCACAAACCAGAAATAAATGGATCCATAATACTATTTACCACTTATTTTTGCTTGCATCTCAAAGATCATTGTATTCAACAGTGTTTCAGAAGCTGACTTAAGAGGGCCTGAGGCTATTAAAAATTCAGAGCTAGAAGCTTTTTGATGTCTATTTATTTTCTAGTGCTTTACTGCTACACACAAAAGAATTCATCAGACTGTGCTTTATGTGCTTTGTTAAGATTTGTATCAGCACAGTTCAGAATTTCAACAACCAAGCAGCTGTAGCAAATTTTCCCCTTGCATAGTTAATTTTCCAGTACAATTTTGTACGACAGAATACTCTGACAGTCAAGAGAAGCAATGTGGCCAAGAAGCTGCAAACTGCCCATAAAATTTTCACACAAATGTGCACCACAAGCCAAAAGAAAATATTCTGTATATATCTGTCTCTATCTATACACACACACACATATAAATACAGCTATAGATAGATAAAATCTCCCCAAAACCAATGTGCATAAACATGGTTTCTTTTCCATAGGAAAAAGAATATGTTCTGGCTAGGAGATGAGACACAGACTCTTCTCTCCTCTACATCCCCTAAAAGACACCACACCTACAGTTACTTTAGTATCCAAGCTTCTTCCAGAGAAGGATGAGGGGGAAAAAAGTCTTTAGCTCTTCAGTCTGCACATTTCCACATTTTCGTATGCAGACTGTTTCATAAACTCAAAAAACTCTCATGGCCATATGTTTCTGCCAGCCACTCCTTGGAAACCATTTAAATGTCTCTAATAAACAGCTTGCTTAAATGTACATAGCTGTAGGACAGACAAGTCATGAGTCTGATAACATTTCAGATACCCAGGCTAATAACTCAGTGTATTATAGGTTCTCTCACTTTGCTCCAGACAACAAGGGAGGAGGACAGGATGCTCGCTCTTTCTATACTATTCAGTCTTTGAGAAAAACAGACATGCCTGTGCACTGGTAGTGTGAGCAGCAGCACAATACACTGAAACCAGGAAGAATATAGTAAAGTGGTCTGAGAAGCACTACTGCACTGGCTTTCTGACACATCAGACATTAACAAACACATTCTTGTATCCTCTATTCTGTCTGGCAATCAGCAAAGTCACTGTTCATGGTCTTCCAAGAGTTACATCCTCCCAGTCATTCTCAGCATACCTTGAAGCCCTTTCCTCCCTAGCTTATTTCATGCCTGGAATTCCTATCCCTCTATATTCAAATTCAAAATTCTTCCTTAAGACATTTTTGGGAACTCATTTGTGCTCAGACACCTTTTTTACTTTCTGTGCTAGAACTATGTTCCAGATTTGTTAGAGCATTTTATCAAATTTATATCGCCTGCTTATAAATATATTGATAGTCCTCTGCAGAAACAACTTTTAGCCTTGGAAAGTACTGCACGTGCTCTCCATGAATAACACAGAAACCACATGAAATCCGTAAACAAAATTAAGGTAATAACATTTTCTGTGTTTTCTCATGCACTGCATACTCAAAGTGCAGAGCATGAGGTCCCTGCCCTTCTCTTGCTCAGGAGAAAGCCTGTCTTTCCTTGCTGTTAGGCTACGATCGGGACAGAAGGGAATAAAAACCTGAAGTGTGTGGCAGTAGGAAAGTCCAATTTGCACACTCGGTTCACCACTTTTTCTTCTCCTTTACGCACCTTGGATCCTTCAAGTTGAGGAAAGGAGCAAAACTGCCCTAAATTCCCATAAGAGAAAGAAAACCTATGGACAGACTCTCCCCGGCAGCTCATATAGCAAGCTAAATGTCTGAGCATTACAGTCTGAAGTTATATTAAGTGGATTCCTTTCCTAGAGGCTACAAACACTCCAAGTTTCATGTCTGAATCACCAAATCCTTGAGAAATAACCCATTAACTTGCTAGTAAAATAATCCTCAGAAACCCATTCACTACTATCTGTCTGACTAATACTGGATCATGAATCATCACCTGGTGAAATTATTTCATATTTTATACAGGTACCTATCACCACAACATCTGAAATCTTTAAGCGGGCATGTGATGCCACTGAAGTCTCACCATTAATGGTCTCCACAGCTCTGACAATCAAACAGCACCTCCTTTCTCAGAATGACACACAAACTCTATGGGTTGATTCCTGGTTAAGGTCCCTGAAAAGTAATTTATTTTCACCAAAATGCTGTGGCACAAACAGTGTCTATATATAAGAGAATTTAGTACTGCCTTTTTTGTCTTGTAGCCACCATCTGCTAATGTTCAGGACATCTGACAAAAGCTGACAGCTAAGGAATTATTCCATTTTGAAAAAAAAATCGTGTAGGTTTGAGAGTTTCTCAACCACAATTGGGACCAGAATTGAAGTTGCTTGAAAAGAAAAACAATGGAAAGGGTAGAGAAAGTGAGAAATCTGGGGCAAGAAGAATGTAATGATTAAGTTACTATTTTAGTCTGTTTGGGTCTGAATCTTGGTATCATTCATCCCAGCCAAGTATGTTTATCTTCAAGTTTCACTCTCAGTCTTTATCCTATTGAAGCTCCTCTATCTCAGATACTACCCACACTATTCATTTGGCAAGAAAGATAAAGCACTCTGAAATGGCCTGCGGTCCTTCTGGCACAGTTACCTTCCCTTTTACATCATGGAAAAGCCACTCTGGGCCCAAGGAACACTTTTTCTAGCAGTAAATTGAATCGTCTCCATGTAAAAAGAACTGGAGCTCTTTTTCAGCAGCTCCACATTTGCTGTGAGTTCTGTCACTTTATTCCCAAGTCGTAGTCAACCAATGCAATTGCCAGCAAAACTGAAGTTTTCTCTAGAAGGACAACCACCGCAAAACAGATGAAGGTGTAGGTGGGGATCACTGTCATTTGGCTTGCTCTGTGCCTGCTTACTACAGAAGGGCACATTTCGTTCTCTGTCAGGGCTACAAAACTCTCCACTGGTTCCTCAGTTACTTGAAACGCTCTCCATTTCCATAACTATCATGGGAATATTCACTTTATGCAGTCTGGAACTCCAAAGCAGCTGCCACACATGGTTTCTTCATCCAAAAAGCCACCCCATTAATTCAATAGCTGTGAAAAGGCTACAGACCTTATACAGGAGATTTCTTTGCTCCAAACATACTGAAGTGAAGCATCACGCTTAGTGCCCTGATAGACAGATTTAACTAGGCAACCATTTAACATCCATACTGAGGGGGAAAAGAGTAACCCTGGCTCCCCTGAGCTGTTTTGACTACCTGCCAACAACTCCATCCAGCATGTGTGACAGGATGGCTGGTGACACGCACTGCACCACTGGAAATGCTGTGAGGGAAATGCACACATGGTCGGTTGGATAACACAGCATTCTCACAGCAGCATGTATGTAAGGACACAGAGGGGCAACTCCCACTGCACCTTCCGCAAACCACGAGCAGAGAGAACTTGATCTATTCACCTATTATCATTTACACCACCCTGCTTCTTTTTAGACAAGTACTATCATTGCTATTAAGTACACATATTATAGCAATATTATAGCCAAATGGTGCTCTCTAAACAAAGCTGGCACTTAGTTCTGTAAGCCTAGTTAATGACATTCATTACAGCTCAACCTTACCTTCCAGTCTGCATTCAGCTCTCATCTGCATGCTTTTTCCATAACTTATACCACAAAGGAGCAAGTTCAGCACCCATATCTGTGCATGTATATCGTAGCACATTTAAGTTTCCTCTGTCTCTAGGTCAGCCCAGATGTGTTGGCACTAATGCAAGAGACTGAAGTCTTTGGCTTCAGTTACAGAAGCAGCCAAACATATCATCCAAATATGCCAGTTGTAATGGAAGATTCCGTAAACTTCCAACAAGTCACCCAGAAAAGTGCATACATTAACAGCTACAACCCTTGTAGAAAAAGGGTTGTTCTTCACTGATCTCAAAAATTCCTAACTCTAAGACCACCAGCTGCTGGCAACAGGATGTCCAGATTAATCCATAATTTCACCCTGCCTAGCTTTATTAAATATTAAGTAGGGCAGATTTTAGCCGTACCAAGGAAAGTACGTGGGCATTATGACAGTTAAGATCCTTTGCTTATTAAAGGGCAATAATATTTAGAAAAGTTACCTTTCTTATTCTAAAATAAATAAAAAAAAAATAACTCCAGTTCTCCAAGTAAGACAAAAAACTACACTTGAGAGTAGAAAAAATAGCCTTAATATATTATTCATTCAGGATCATATTATGAACCTTCCTGTATGTCTCCACAGGAAAACATATTTTAAAGAAATACTTAGGAAATCTACAAAGGCATGGAGTGACAGGATGAGCGGGGATGGCTTAAAATTGGAAGGGGGAAGGTTTAGATTAGATATTAAAAGAAATTCTTCACGATGAGGGTGGTGAGGCACTGGCACAATTTGCCCACGAAAGCTGTGGTTGCCCCCTCCTTGGCAAGTTAGATGGGGCCTTGAGCAGCCTGATTTGGTGGGAGGTGTCCCTGTCCATGGTTGCCCATGGTCAGAACTAAGGTCCCTTCCAACCCAAACCATTCTATGATTCAAGAATTTATATTCTACCAATTTGTATGATTTTTCTACCTGTCTACAGAAATACTCGTGAAGAATCAAGGGCAAAACTGATGAGGACACAGGCTCAGCAAGACTCAAGAAGAGAACGCGCATCCTTACATGCTCTCACAGAACTTTGTAAGAGTGCTGGGCTTTTCCTGGTTGCGTCTTTGTCGAAACCAGCGTTGAATGCTGCGTACATCCCAGTCCAGCTGCTTGGAGAGGCCCTCCAGCCTCTTCTCATCTGGATGCTACAGAACAGAGAAGGATAAAAATTATTCCTTTGCCCACATTTAATTTAGAACCACTGTAAAAACCTCCTAATGTCTTAAGAGGCTACGTGTCAGACACACGGATACATGGAAATAAAATTACTTTCACAGAAATCTCTGCTGGCAGATCCACATCAAAATAGGTTTACAGTGATTATTATTGATCTAGAAGGACATATGTTGTAATACCACAAGTAGATTATTACTAATAAGTAAGAAACTTTAACGGGACAATGGGATAAAAACTCACTTAAAATTTGGAAAGTAAGGATAAGTAGGGATAAAATGCCATGCATTTCTCAAGCAGCAGCGCTTGCAAATACCCCTTGCCTGCCACATGCTATGCCAGTTCTGTCCTCCTGCATCACGATCCTTGCACTATCAGCTGCTGTAGTAGTGAAGGTTAACTGACATGGAAAGAAGATATATCCCATGTTTGCATATGCTAACATTAAAAACAAAGTGATAACTTCAAGGGGAAATTCACCTTCACAACAAGATGAGATGGTTTTGGTTTTTATATAATATTAGCTAAACACAATTAACCTCCAAAGAAGCAAATGTGGAATTCTTATTTCAAAAGAGCAGCTGCAAACCTGTGCAGAGGTAAAATAAAATGTGTCCTTAATTTGAGTACTATACAGAGAAGAGCAGTACAGGCTACGTCTCCAATTATGCAGCAATTCTACACATACCATACTGCATGAGTATTATTTATAGATTTCTCCTGATCACATTCCTTTTTAAAGAAACAGAAAAGCTTCTGGACAATCTGCTTTCTGTAGCTTTAGATTTCTGCAAGCCAGTTACAGAGATACAAGAGCTGCCATGTCAAAGACATTTTTAAACATTGCGAGAGGTAAAATAGCAAAGCTCTCTCAGGCTGAAGTTTCATCCTTCAGCCTCCAGGAAAAGACAGAAAGGAAAGGGAACGGAAAGGATGAGACAAGAGAAAGGCAAAGTATTTGCAAACCACCTCAGAAAGGAAAAAAAAAAAAGGTTTTTTTTTAGTTAACCAAGGTAGCCACCAGTTTTATAACAGCAGGTTATGAAATGCCATTCTTTGTCACTTTAGAAAAATCAAATGATTGATGTAGCTCTTGGGAGCTTGTCTTGGGAGAACTGCTGCACGTGACTCAAGAAAGCAAGCTATCTAAATCAGTTTCTTTGAGAGCAGCTACTAGACAAATATACCGAACTTTTGCAGAAAAGTACTTTCCTTTGGAGCTTTTCTCACTCATCACTGTGAACTTGGTGCCTGAAGCCATGTGTGCCAGCTCCTACCATGACTCACAGGGATTAGTTAGATCACTTCACACACTCAGACCCTGTGTCAAACTAGCAGATTCTGCAAGGATCCCATTCTTCCTCCAGCTGAGTGAGAACCCACGTGCTGCAGCTTTTAGGAACAAGGTATGTGGGATTCCCTCTCTGAAAACAGGACAAAAAGCACACCCAGTACCATGGTGATATCAGGATAGTGTAGGACACACAAGCAGGAAAGATTCTTGGCATATTTCACTGTCCCTGACACTGAACAAAATTTTGTCCTCTATCACTCTTAACACTCTCTGAAGTTTAGGCTGATGCCTTTGCCGTGGCGCACCCAGCTGTAGCCTGGGCCTGAGGTGGGATTGGGAAGTTACAGTAGCTTCATTCTTCAGGCCTCCACCAGTGTTCCTGCTACAAAGTGGCTGACCACTGAGGTCTTCAGGAGATGTTAAAGGACACTTGCTCACTGCTACGGGAAAGCTCAGGATGCTTCAAAAGGATGGCATAGAGGTTTAGTTGGGATACCATACATTGAGAACTGTAGAGATAGACATAAGTAATGGGGCGGAAGCTTGTTTTCTACAAAAATATCTGCAAGCTCTAAAACATTATTCAGTCAATTCCTCTGCTTTTCTAGCTTCTCCCTCCCCCCACAACTTCAAAGGACACCTATCATAATGTAAACAGCTGGGACATCAACAAGCCACCAGCACCCTGTGCCCAGGCAAAAAAAGTAGGTGGCCATATGGCACACTCAAAGTGTGTCTTTAACAACTTCTTATTATTAAAATCTCACAGGAGATGTCACGAAGGAATGCACAACTGCTCAAGCTGGCATGCCAATGACAACCCTGACATTTGCATGTTCTGATTTTAACTGTAAAAACGCA
The DNA here is from genome assembly GCA_033556795.1 of Tapera naevia. Classification (NCBI taxonomy): domain Eukaryota; kingdom Metazoa; phylum Chordata; class Aves; order Cuculiformes; family Neomorphidae; genus Tapera; species Tapera naevia. Next base: position 12,410,134 of record JAUMJJ010000069.1, read on the forward strand.
GCACTGCATTTAGCACCTACTTAGCTTTGTTTTGTTCCAATATAGTCTATCGTGTTATATCCCACTTTATATGCAAAATTTTTAGTTAAATATCCTACCTTTGTAATAGCTGTGAAAACTTTTTCCAGGATAGCATTAGGCTGAGCTTTCTGTGGTCCGTTGGCTTGGACTTTAAGGCCTAAGGCACATGGTTTAGCAATGAACCTGTGAGAAACAGAAGAGTGAAAAAAGAAAACAAGTTACATCCTTGAGTTATTTACTTCATTACTGTTATCAATGACATGTGGTAAATGAGCAAACATTACAGCTCTGCCAATGAAAACAACGCCTAGCCTTGTAGCTCAAAAGCAAGTTCATACAGGCGCTTACATTGCAAAATAAGTAACATTACATTGAAGGATGAAAGAACTCCACAGAACACTTGAAACAGAGGATTTTCTTTCATGTTGTGAAAAAAAAAGATAGAACAAAAGCATGAGAGGAATGCCTCCTAGAGAAGCATCAACTAATGAAAAGAGCAAGACAGCTTGCAGAGATGAGGAGCACATAATACTCTCCTCCAAAGAGAGCCTTTTTCATAGATCAATTTCCACAGTAGCTACTGCCTCGGGACTCCTTTTGCACAGTGGAAATTCAAACAAAGTTCTTAAAGCTAGTAAGCACTGAAGCTGCCCAGTTAATATAATTTTCTAAACCATAAAGTTTGAGGCATGTCTCAACAATATTTAGGGACATTGCTCTTCCTCCAGACTCTTCTGTTGAAATACAAAGTTGTGACAGATCCAAATACTAATCCCTAAACTCATTCAGTTTATAAATTGGGTGTCTCTGACACTTAGATTACACACACTCAAAACCAGCCACTTCACTCATTAAAAACTAAATAATTTGTAACTATGAGACCAACTGTGGAATCCCCATGAAAGGTAAAAAAGACTGTATAGGAATCACATTCATGTATTAATATGAACTCCTCCCTTTTTTAATGATGTAACTCTTGATCTCACTTAGAAGACTTCCATTTCCTAAGTCCTCATCTGCCAGCACAGATCAAAATGCGAGACTCTAGCTGACAAGTTCCACAATTATCCAGTTGAATGATCACAAGCTCTTAAAAATCACAGAATTCTTATCCACTTGCAAGCCCCATTTTAAGTACTATTTTGAGCTACAGTTGCTGTTTCTGTTATGTTTAATATAATATAGCTGACAGGAGAGAATTAAGTCTAAGCAATGCTATAGTGGTTACAGTAATAGCATGTGATAAAGGCGAGTTATGCCAGATCACCTTGTTTTCCTTCTTATTCCGAAGAAAAATTACTGATACATCAATACCATTCCCATATGAATGCCAATTCTATAGCCTGAAATCATCTTGGTGACTATTGGTGAGAAGGGTGGGAAGTCTAATATACAGACACATACAGTGTACCAGTGAATTCGCTCCATGATCCTTGTATAAAGTTTGGTCACAATCTGGATCAGCTGCAGACTGCTACCATACTGCTATCTCCCTAGCATCAACTAAATCAATGGCACTTTATCAGGTGTAAATTCTCTGCTTTAGGGTTAAGAGCTTTGACGATACCAGTTTCATTGAGCTTGAGCAAAAAGCAGTTCAGTTTTCTGTTAATGGGACAGAAGCATATAAACTCTCTACATGCTATATTTAAATTCCTAAAATTACATGTCTTGCTAATTAACATGCTAGATAAATCCAGAACAAGCACAGATACAGTACTGGTCTAGATTTTAAAAGGGGAAGAGAACTATAATATTGATGTTATGTCCATTACCTAAAATGAAACATATTTTCTGCTTCAATCTGGTATTCTCTAAACAGGAACTTAAATTTTCCCTCTTTTGCTGGTCATGTTTTTCACATGCACAGGAGGAATGAGTACGTGACCCGTATCAGAGCTTGTCCACAAAGACAGCAAAGTACAGTAAGGACATGTAGAGGGTAAACAGCTGTAAGACACAGGATAATCTTGGCTATCAATGTCAGAAGGAAGGGACAGAGAAAGCTGAAAAAAATTCACAAAGGTCTCTTTCCCAATACACTCTTGTGGTCTTTCCCCTCTTTTGAAAAGGACTTTAGAAAAATTCCTCTCAGGGATTGTTAATTTCTATGAGGACACTCAAGGGAAATGAAGCAATTTTAACAGAAACATGTTACACATCTGCAATACTGAACACGTCTGACCACCAATTCAAGGGTGTACAAGCCACACCCATGTGATTGTCTCTGGTGGAATTGGTAAAATTTAAGAGATAGTTTTTAATTTTCATACAAAAACTTACCAAGTTCAAGCTACATACTTTGCAGCATAAAAATTGTTTTCCAAGATTAAAACAGAACTTTAAAGTAGAATTTAACCAATGGATCCAAAATGCCACACCAGGTGCCATAAAAAGCATCATTAACATAACTATCACTGATAGTTTTCTACAATAATGTAAATAGAATAAATGAATAAGCACACAAAACAGAGTTAATGCTTGATACATGTACAAACTATGAGCTTTTTGCCCAATGTTGCCCTTCTTAAAAGCACTATTTATTTTTTCCATTTCTGCTAACGCTGTGTTATTCAATTCCCTAAGCAGTCTTACTGAAACCCATGAGACTATTTATCACATAAGGTACTGCAATTAAGAGGGAAAAACTATTGTGAAAGAGTAAGGAAAGCAGAATCAAGTATAATGCCAGCTTTTCTCTTTAAAACATGTAAATGTCAACGAACGCCACACTAGTATCGCATTTAAAAACAAAACCAAAGAAGCCCACAGTCAGGAAATTCAGATAACGTTGGTTACTGCAGAGCACTGAGTGGGGAGCACTCAGCCTTTGCAGGCCCATCAGTACCACACCATCTGCAAAGATGACAAGCATTTCCAAGTGTCTCGTACCCCCTGAAGACAGGTGTTGGTTTGCCTTTTAAATCCTGTTCTTCTCAAATCAATTATTTACAACAGTGACAGCAAGGCCTCATACTCCACCCCAAACTGTGAGATCAGATTTTCACTACAAAGGGGCTAAGAAACCCTTTGCAAAATAACTCCCTGTCTCCCCTAGAGCATAAAAGGAAACACCATTTCACCAGAATTATGTATACCTGATCAAGAACTAGTATCATTCCGGGCTTCCCACTCACACTTTAAGAAATGTCAACTAGACAAAGTCAGACAAAAGAATAAGTAGGAAAATTACAACAGAAGAATAAGTAGAAAAAGATGTTTAAAAGAAACCCCAAAACACTCAACTAAAAATTAACTTTGCCCTGGTGGAGGAAGGTAAATGCCAGCTGGGCACCACTCGCTCTTCACAGATACGGCAGTGGGCACAGTGCTGTGTAGAGGGAGATAAGGGTCCCACCTGGCCCAAAAGAAACCCTAAACTTGTAGACTCTTCAGAAGTCATTCCCACCACTCCACACTAAACAAGTAATTAATTCCTCACATTCACAGCTTAAAAATATGCTGGCTCCACTGTCCTAGGCTCCACACCCTGTGAAATTTTCTCTTTAGACACACAACAGAACAGATCAGCAACGAGCACAAACCATCCACAGTACACCAACTGGAAATAAAACTACAATATCACTGATAAAATAACATCTACTAAAAGAATAAGGAAAACACCCCCACTGTCTCACAGAGCTCTTTCTGTTCTCCTTTATTGGATATTTGAGCCTTACCAATTAATTACCATGTAGCCTTTCTAGTTTACTAATTTTCATATTGAGAAATCACATAATTTTAATCCCAGAATTAACTAGAAATGTTACCATTGCCCCTTATAATCCTTGGAGGCTGATGTTCATTACCACTAGTAAAGTCTACATTAGATATTTATTTAAGGCATCACATGAAGGAGGAGAATTGAAAAGATTCTCTTTTTGTGGTTCTCTGGATTTTACTACAAAACACACAGCCCTACTTGTGACATGTAATCTTTGAATCCGGTGAAAAAATAATATATAGCAACTCTTTAGCCATTTGGGCACAGGAAATGTGCCCTTAGGGCGCTCCTATAGGAGCATGGGAACATAGTGTTTCCACACCAGCAGGTCATCTGCCATTTATGAGCTGACCACACAGGCTGCCCTTTAGCAAATCCACATTTGACAGTATCTCAGCAGCTTTGTAGAGGTTCAAAACACCACAGAGCCCACAACACATAAACAGAGATTACAGGGTTTTTAAACAGCCTAAAAGGTCTGCAAGAATTAAGGTTTTCTAAACAGGGCCAAAACACATCCACAAAATCATTAAGCTAACAGGGATAATAAATATTTGATTCACATAACTAAATATGCTTTTTTTTCCAAAACTGTATGGAGAGATATAAGGAAAATTCTCAATGGCATGTTCTAAACTTTAAATTTAAGAAATATAAGTTGTAAAATAATTGGCAATGGTAGTTGGTAAGCAGTACACATTAACCAGTTTGAAGCAAGTTTGGGATTCCTTCCTGTGCCCTTTGAAGTGATAGAATTTTACCACTTCATAATGCTTATCTGTCAAATTCTTCTACTCTATTTGGAAAGTACTTCATTTCACCACATTTTTCTCTAGAACAAGACAGCAAGAATTCAGAAATTGAAAACTATACCTCAGTAAAAATGGATAAAAATTTAAATAAACAAAAGAAAGAAAAAAACCCACACTACCCCGAAAAACAACCAAAGAAACCAAAAACAAACCCAAACTCTCTCTCAATCTCAAATGCCACAAGCTGATAAGAAATGGCCTAGGAAAGGAAAGCAATACACTGAATGAAAAAGTCTGCTATAGATTTCCCATCCCATTCCCACTATAGGAGGAAAACAACTTACTATCTGATCCTTGATTTCACTATACTGTCCTAGTATATCCTGCAATAAAAGGTACTAAATTCATGCCCAATCATTTTTACAGAAGGATAAAGATAAGATTATTCATTCAAGACAACCTAATGCAAGATGAGGTTCTTTGACATAGATGAAAAGGGGTGGTTTGCACATCAGCATTTAAAGCTACCATGCCTAGAAATAAGTCACAATCACAAGGGATGGAGCTGCAAGTCTTACTAGGCCTTAAACCCAGAAATAACTGCTAACAATTAAACTCAGATTTTCTCCTATCAGATCTAACAAGCTGCCTTGCCATTCACATGCAATATGTTTTAAGTGTTGGTGCATTTCAAGAAGGTTTCTGAAAGGTGATAAATCTTTAAAACTTTCAAGCTACGTGCACTGAGACAAGAGACCTGTTGGCTCCCTGACCTTGAATCTTCTTCTGAGGATTGCAAGTAAAGACTGAATTAGTTTCAATTTATGGTCTAATCCTGTCATCTCTTAGTTTTGCATCAGCATTCTTGTTCCCCCTGAGTCTTGTTAAAGCAATGACTTTCTGTTTAGGTGTAACACATTTTAATGGCTAACAGGGTCTATAAAGTCTTCTTCCCACAAATTAAAAACTTTTCTTCCTTGACACGTTTCAAGCACAGAAAGCTTCTTCCCTCGCTTAAACAGCCATTTTTTGTGGCCAACTTCAATATGCAAGTTCACTCCCAAACGTTCATCCACATAAGAGAGAAAACCTAAGCTAGTGCACATTTTATACTTTCTAGATGATTGTTGATCACAGTTTGAACCATTCTCTTTTGTCTTTTGTTTTTATCAAAACTAGGTCACGTTGTGGACCAACAGACAGGACAGATGAAAAATGGCCTTTTATTACAGCCCAAAATTTAAGGAGCCCATCTATCCCCTGACCAACAATTTCTTTTCTGAAAAGGTTGCCTCAGCCTGGCACAAAGTATCTGCACAAAATCACCCTGGATACTGCTCTTACATAATCTGAGCTAACTGATTAAAAATTTCATGAAGCCATCAGGCAGAACTCTGTCTATAAAGTCCCTACAAACACTGAAAACGTGCATTTTCACTTTAGCTTTTCATGTCCACAAAGACATTTGAGTTGATTGCTTGCCAGCGCACTAAGAGTTTGAATCTCCCTTTCTGTAATGAGGATGCATCTACATGGAGAAATTCAAGAGAACTATGGTGAATGTGAAGTGTGCAAAGCATCCGAGTCATACCCAAGCATAACAAACTCTAGTTCGAGTTAAGGGGCAGACACTGATCATACATATGCAGCATCTCTGTGAACCTGGGAAAAACCCTCCCTTGCACAAAAAAAAAAAGCTGCTCATGCTGCTAACACCAGCCAACTGTGAGCTCCAGAACAAAAAAACCCAAGCAAGCTATTCTTGTAAATTAAGTACATCTGTTAAATCTCAGTTTCCTATCAGCATATTTACAAATACCAAGGAAGGCAGCTATAACCACCAAAAATTCCTCTCTGTGCTAAAGAGGTACTCAGTTCTGTTTCAAAGAGTTTGGGTCCCTTTTTGAAAGACTGATGCAGAACAAATTTTTCTAGCTCATCTACTTTATACTCTCTAAACACAGATTGTTCCAGGGATTTATGACTACAATTGTCTAACTTGTTAGACATTGCTTGCTGGTTTTAAACAGAAACAACCTAATTTGCTCTAACTGCAAGGAGGAGTAAAATCAGGAGACGCTTGCTCCTGTGCAGATGCTCAACAGACTTACTGCCATGACACACAAAAACAATTGCTGAATCTGTTCTGTTATTTTTGTACAGCTGACCTACTTAAAGACTTATTTGTATTACTAATTAAAAAAAAAAGGTAGAAAAACCTTAATAGGCATAGGACAAATTCAGGACATAAGGAGGGTAGTCACTTCAGTACACTTATCCCAGGACTAATTTTGGCTTTATGTTTCCCCACACATCCAGCTACAGAAATCCCATTAGGATACGCTGTCCAAAGTACAATGCAGTAGTCTTAATCCATGTAACATCATCCAGTAGCTATACAAGAAAGTTAACCTCACTAAAATTTGTTGGGAGTGCTGGGAAATGGGTCAGCTCCCATGATGAAACCTTTCAAAGGTAGGAACATGCTTGACCCAGCATGAAGCCCAGAACACAGCCAATCCTTTCAGAGGGAACTTATTCCCATCTCTCATGAAATTACTTCAGAAAAAGCACATATACACGTCTGCCTTACATCTGAGATCTCCGATGCTTTTCCTTCTCTTCTTGTTAAAGATGCATTAGTTGTTATTTCCACACTAGCCTCATTATCCCATCTCTCCCATCAAATTAGAATAAACTAAGCACTATACTGTGGAATCCACATGTGGTTCTAAAAACTAAAAGCTAAGCAGCTTACAAGAGAATTCAGCTTACTGAATCAGTGAGGTTTTGTCTTTCTTTGCTTCAAATTATTAGACAGCATTTACACTCACTGGAGGAGGAAAAAATATTGCTGGAAAATCAGTATTTTCGGTTTGTTGTTTCGGTTTGGTTTTTTTTGACAAGAAGCTTTCAAAACCTTAATTTTTGACCTGATGAACTCTTCCAATAGGCAAACATGGTTTTGACCTCAGCACTTCTACAAAGTATTCCAAGCTTCATTAAGAGGCTTTAAAAAAAACAAAACAAACCAACCAGAAAAAAAAACGAACCTACACATTGATCACTGATGTCCTGCTAAATTTTAAACACAGAGCTGGGAAGCCATCTGAAATCCTTCCTAACAAAGTGCATTGCTCATCCCTCATAATAAAAATCAACGTTCACACCAAACCGGCAGTAGAAAATGCATCTATTGCACTACTTACACTTCAGGGAGCAGAGCTGGCAGCACCCTGCAGTGCCACTGAGGGCCAGTGGAACTAATATCATGGAGTGAAAAACTGCTCATCTAAAAAATGAAGGACAATCCAATTACTAAGACCAGATATTTACTAGGATCTAGTGTGGTCAGAGTCTTGGAAGCCAATGGTGGCAGAAACCAATGCATTGCTCCACTTGGGCTCTATCAGGCTTGCTCAGTCCACCAGATAATTCCTCTGGAATACCAGTCAGTAGTACTCAAGTACTGCCACAGGCCTGGGAATGCTACAGCACCAGTCCCGTGCATTCTTCTGCCTTTTGACAGAAAATATTCTGTCCTTCAATGTATCAAAGACAGATAAAAAAGGCAGGCTAAAAAATAGGACTACACCTGCAACACTTGATGCAATGGCACTACTGACATGCATGCGTATCTCTGCTTGTAAGCGCAACACTTCACCTTAAAAAAACGTTTTAGTATTTTTTTAGCTGGGAAGCGAAGTGCCCTATAAACTCAGCGTATTGTGCTAGCTGAACAGCATTCAGCATCAAGTGGAGTTCATACTTTGGATACTATGAAAGTAAAAATGGTTTCATATTGATCAGTTTTAGAGAAGAAAATTTGGTAACAGTAATCTGCTTGGAAACAATAATGGACTCGGGTTTTCCAAGAGTACTTTCACATAAAAGAAAGTTTCACTTAACAGTCTGTGAAAGGTAGCTGTGACAAAAAAGGGATTTAGCAGTTGTATTTCAGCTGGCAGGCTTAGTAGTTAGTGCAGTGCTAGCGCACACCATTTTAAGTAAATAAAACAAATCATCCTCATCATTCAACAGCAGTATCACAAAATGCTTTGTCTACAGAGTTACTCTTAAGGAATATGATTGATACGACTGACTCATACCATTCAATTACTGTAAAACAATCTCTTTTTTTGCAACTGGTTTTCTCACATTTACAGCTTCCTGCCTTTTTTTTCCTGACTAAATATACATGTCTAAAAGTCATATCTTTCCGTTGTGCAGAGTCAAAGACACCCCCTTTGTACTGAGATTCTGCTCCAACCACAAAAACACAATCAGCAACATACCTTTGCACACTTGCTAGCGCCCATCACAAGCTGCAGGCAGACCCCACTGATCACAGCCCCAGTTCCAGCCCCAGTCGCTCATACTGCTAAACCCTTTTGCCTCACTGAGCTGGCAAACCTATTTAACCCTTTCTCTCACAAGCAGAAAGATTATGGAGGAGTCTCTCTTAAGCTGTAAGTTAGCTCATAACAGGACTGCCTGGGGAATGCAGCCTCTACCACCAGCACTCTGGTGGCTTGTCCAGCTAGCAAGTTACTATGAAAACGAGACACAAACAAGGCCATAAGCTTACAAACAGATGTAGCCATGTTTTCCAAACGTGGAAGGTATTTATTTATTTAATATATGCATGCATAAAGTTAGAAGCATTTTAGTTTCTCCTGAGACTCTGTAAAACCAAAGAGCTGAAGCAGGGAAGAACTGTGTGCTCTCTCCAGAATAGAAACAAGAACTATACAAATGCAGAGAAAGGTCACAAATAAATATTTTTGCAGCCAGCTGTCTAATGCTTTCTTTCTTTGTAATGTCTAAAAATAAAGAGTTTAGTCACTCTGTAACTTTCCAAGTGCCGACGAGGAAGAGAGAGAAGGAAACAGAAGGGAAGATGCACTTCAGTCCCCCCATCTCTCACACACAACTCCTTCTCTCAGCTACTCTACCAGCATCATCAAGGCTGTAGAAAGTATGGATGGTACAATGCTAAAGGTATCACTCTCACCCTTTTCGCACACAGTAAAATCAGGATACATGAGTCAGGATCAGTGGTAAAATTCACATCTCCAAAAGTCTAGCCCACTGCTAAAGGTCAGTGGAAATAAAAATATTCTTCCAGCTCTTAAAAAGCTGCAGCTTAGGGACTTCCTAGACCAAAAAAAGCATCTTTGCACACACAGCAGTCCCCAAAGAGCTGTGCCTCCCTTCCCAAGCTTCACTAGCTTTGGTTATCCAATACTTACTACTTCAGCAAGTCTGGGACAACCAAAGCAAGGAACCAGCTGTAAAACATCCACATATGAGAAGACACATGGCCCAAATTGGATTAAATGCTGGACCAAGTAAAGGACAGGAAGAAAGTATAGACAGAAAGGGAAGACTGATAATTTAGTTTTTAAATCACAGTAGGTCACCTTAATATAGTGACTCTGCTCAAGCCCAGCAATCCCTCAACATTACTTCATCTTTTACTTTGGTCACATTTTCAATATGTGAGCAGGAAAAAAAAAAAAAAAAGACAAAAACCTGTGAGGAATTTCTGTGTCTACATTAAAGCCATAGCACCAACGCATACCATCCACCAGCCTCTTGGCACATATTCACACTCTTAGTACAGCTCTCCTCCACTCACAGATGGAGCTTCCAAGATGCAAAAAGAAGCTGCTGTTTACCTACCACTTGGACGTGACCCAAAATTTGCTAAGTGGCTCAGAGCAACTGTCTACAGAAGTAAAAGCCTCAGCAATCATTTTGATAAATAACAGAACTCTGCCCACTAGGAAGCCAACAGTACTCCTCTAGATTCCTCTGCAGTAGTTCTTAGTCTGTGCAGTAAGTGATAGTTCATCTCATCAATGCCCTCTTACATTCTAATTTATATTCCTTATTCTGATCTATTTACCACCAGGGGCAAAATATTGAAGGATATAGTTAAAAATCCCTAGTGATCACAATAAACAACAATCATTCCATCTGATATTATTACAAAAGATGGTACCAAGTCACAGAACAGAAATGGACAATTCAGCAATGACTTCCTGGAAAATTTTAAAAAACATCTGAAATGTTGAGAAATTACATTGTTCACCTGGAACAAGAACTCACTACTTCACATCAGGTTAGTATGCACTTTTTGAAAGCAGAGAAGATAGAAGAACCTTTATATTCTGTGGAAAACGAAAATTTAAATACTCAAAATGTTTCAGTGCTTATCTGGTTGCAGGACCCCTCCACCCCCGCCTTAATCCAGGGGTCCTGCAAACAGACTGAGCAAGGGCAGGTGCTGCACAACCAGCAATGCCCCTCTGCTATAAATCTACATTTGTATTTGAACAAATGATCTGGCCCACCTGCACAATTTATAGGCATGCTCTGTTCCTGAATACTGTCATAACGCTACCTGGGAGAGGCACAAACTTCAGGTCTTGAAAGAAGAACACTCATCACAAAGTATTGAAATATTTGTAATCTTCTTCTTTGTCCTCTTGGGAGTTTGGCTCCTCCACAGCAGATAGGCTGTCACGGTATATGACAGAGAGAATTTAAATGTGTGCCTCACTCTGACTGACAAGCCAGTACCTCCGGTGCAAATCCTACTTCTCCCTGCATCAGGAGGTAGGACGTGTTTCAGGAACGTCCCTGTTCCAAGATTAAAGCTCACACTGACTCTTTCTTCTGGTGAAGACTGTTCCCTTTGAAGAGGGAACAGGTCACGAATCTCACAGCAAGCTCTACATACTTAAAATAGGGATGGTTGGTTACACTTGGAGTTTGAGCTAGGTCACAAAATCATAAAACCTTTGGAGGGAACTTCAAGATAACCAATTTTAATCCAGCTGGCAGGTATTAGTCACACGAGCTGATCACAATGGTATTTATTTGCTGTATTTTTTGTATGTGGAGTGAAGGATATGCTGCAGTGTTTGAAATGTGAAGCCTTTGCTTTCTGCCTTCCATACTGAGATTCTCCCAAAGCAAAACTCGCCATTGCAAGCAAAATGAGACTTGCACACAAAATGCTCATAACACAGCTGACAGGCATCTCATTGTACTCCTAATACGCAATAAACAATTAGCAATCGGACAAAGCAGTGCAAGAACAAATCCTATTAACAAATAACAGGATTTGCTAGCGGATCACCCAAACACCACTCTGAAATGACTCCCTGGGCTGCTGCAGCCAGAAACGTCAGACAGGGAAGGGAGCCTTGCAGCACAATGCATTTGTGAGCGGCACGCATGGCCACCGGCCAGGCGCAGGAGCTCACCACACGAAAGCCATGCTGGCACACCAGTTTTGACAGCAATTGAAAACACTGCATCACGTGTCAAACAAAAGAAAAGAAGTAATCTCCTGTCTGGGTTACTCGTGAATCATTTACATCTTCTATCCACAAGCAAGTGTATTTTGCACCTCAAAGCACACAAAAATTTGTTACAATACTATCTTCTTTCAGCTCACTACAAGATTTTTGTAAGCAACGTGCACAGTCCACCTTCAAATAATCCCACAGAGGATATGACTGAAATGTGATTCTCTCTTAATATTAGTATATAACTGCCCATATTTAAAATAAAAAAAAAACAAAAAACAAAAAAGAACACAACCTATTTTTGGGCAGGTGGGTATTTGAGGGAGCCTGACACTAAGGTTGTCCCCCAGTGGCTGCTGTTAGATGCCCTAAGTAAGTGATGCTGAGATGGCGACTCAAGAGGTGGTTCATTTTCTATTACGGTTTTAAAAAAAAAAAGGAGACAAATTCCCAGTGCTAAAAATCAGGCAGAGCACTTATTAGCCCTGGCAGGTCACAAAATACTTGTAAGATAATAGTTACTTAAAAGCTTTTAAAGTGGTACGTATTTATTACTTTTTGTATTTCTGTTTAGGGGTGCTATATTCCTTCTCATCTCCTCGGGATCATTAAAATGGTCTTGATTGTTTTTAACACAGCACAGCAAGTGCTACTTGCGATAAAAGTAGCTCCTTCTGCGCACCACTACCATCACCACAATCCAGAGGAACTGAGCCCTGCCCTGAATTGGTTTAGTACCTTCTATGAGAATATAAAAATGGAAACAAGTAACCAACATAACCCATATGAGTTATAATAATGTAATTACAGTATATTTTTACACAATTGTAGATCATGAGTTTCATGGGAAGAAAAAAGGCTCCTATGATTGGTCATTTAGTTAATTCTTATTTCAGAGCATAACTAGAAAGTCAAAAGGAAAAGCTTTCTGCCTTTAAAATAAGCCATGACCAAGCAATGTGACGGTACAGCTTGACCAAAGAAGCAACACAGATACTCCTGAGGGCAGAGGCTAACCTAGTCCAGCCATCAAAACTCACTCAGCAGAACTAAAGACATAAACATGCTCCTTTGCTGGGGATCATCCTTTCCATAGGTCTTTATAGCTTGTCCCATTGCTTCAGGTATTGCAGTAAACTGAGCATTCTGGTGCAAATGGAAAATTGCAAGACAGCTTGGCAGAAAAAGCACAAAAGCTATTTAGTGTGGTATTATTATGTTGGTCTGACAACTCAAATGGAATCAACGGTCAGTCTCACCCAGCAGGGTTCAAGATTAGCCGTAAGTAATACTGCTGCATTTGAACTGTGGAGTATGTATGCTTGGTGAGAGGAGAAAGAAAGGAGGAGATGGAATAGGGTGAGGAAACACCTAGGCAGGAATCGTTGCAAGGCTCATTTTGAAGATTGACCCGTACACCTGTTTGCCCAGGTGGACACAGATCAACCTGTTTGCCCAGGCAGACACAGATGTTCATAGCCCACCATAAGCGCTCAGCCAGTGTGCCAATAAAACCCTCGCATCTCCCTGCTCTGTCCACTCCAAAACATTCAGCATGAACATCAGTTAAGTATCTGTACAGTGCTTGAACTGTAGCATGGCTTTGCAAACACTGAGAGCACTTGGTAATTACCAGCTTTATAAAGAATTATAGATCAAACTGCCTTCCTTTGAGAACAAATTAGACATGACATCTACATCCAGGATAAATGAGGAGGTATCACAGCCCAAGACTGTAGCTCACTTAGAGTGGCACTGGAAATGTCAGGCCAGCAGATATAATGCCTTAGAAAGACATTCATTTCAGCTCCTGGGAGTGGGCACCTCATTTCAGCTCCTGGGCTAACAGTCACTTTCATGATGTGCATGTTAGTCATCATCCTCTAGAGTTACTGACACATTTTGGCTCCCAAGGAGTGTGACCACTGACTCCACGTTGACAGCCAGGAAAACAAAGAAATGTAGAAGTCTTCAGAATATCCAGATCTACAGCACAATCATAAATTGTACTTTAGAAGAGGAAACACTGATGAATTTACTCCACTGTAAGAGTAGCTTCTACGTACTTTTCAGCTTCAGCAAGAAGCACTTCCAAAACCATTGAGGGACGGAAGATAGAGGGACAAGGAATGCTGTTATACCAAGATCACAGCTGCATGCAGAAATTATCCTTCTCCAGGCCTAAAGCAGGTGAATATTTTTGATTGACACATACAAGACAACTAAAGACAGATACAGCCTATGAGGAGTTCCTGTGAAGCCTACAGAACCTCCTCTGGTCCAAGCACCCCCTTTGCTTTGCTCATTCCCCATAACTGCAGCCCTCTCCTTGCTGACTGAAAACTGAAACTCAAAACTCTTGCTCTCTTCAAGAGCCTCTCCAGCTGGTAAGAACCATCACACCAGCACCATAAAGGAGCAGAGATCACGAACAAACAGTGAGAATCTGCAGTGCTGCCTGAAGCTGTCCTCCAGCACCATTACCTACTGGCACAGTGAAAGAGCACCTCTGGCCAGGGACAGTAGGAAGCCAGGGTGTCACCAGCAAGGATGGATTTATGCAGTCTCCTGATGCAGTTCCAGCTACATCCCAGAGCAGCTTCAGAAAAGAAGTGAGTTACCTTGCTTTCAGTTGTGTTTGGTTTTCCTGTAGCAGATGCAAGTGGTTCAAGAACAAAACCCTTTACTAAACACAGAACAGGCAACCCACACCCACACCCTTGCTGGTCAAGGACAGAGCCCTGTGCTTCAGTTAATGAATGGCTCTAGAAGAAAACTTTTCTGTGATCAAATGTCAGGAGACAAACATTATACACAGACCTACTCAGCAACTGAATATCTCCCTTCAGATGTCTGTTGTAATGTTTATCCAGAGCATCTGGAGGGTCAAAGCACTGGTCATCAGCCTGTCATGAATCCCTAAGCTGTTAGAGTATTTAGTACTAATCCCTGGTCCTTCACTACTAAATAAGGGAAGAAAAACAAACAAACAAGCAATAGAACTAAATGCCAGGACTACTTGATATAAATAGAAATAAGAAGGCATAACAATTAGCTTAGAGATGTCAAAAACAACAACAAAAAAGTCTTTTAGCCTTGTTTAGTTTCACATGCAATGCAGCATCCCAATTCCTGCACAAAGTGAAGAGTGACTGTATTCCACACACTTTGTAATACTGCAGGCAGGATGAAAAAACAAGCAGTTAATGGCACACAGCAATCAAATACACAGAGACCAGGTGGGCCAGAGCAGACAGGAAAATCACCCCACAGCAGTCTGGCAGAATAGGTGCCTTTTCTTACTTCCTCACCATATATGAATGTTTCCATGACCTACAAAGACGACAAAATTTTACATTTTAACCCACGAAAGTTGAATAGTCAAAACAAATACAGCTGTTCATGTAAGGAACAAAAATAAATAAATAAAAGCTCTTCTAAAGAGGCAGATTTATAACTGAATCTGTCTGCAGAGCCACACAGATTGAAAAAACTAGGTCAAATCTTTTGCTAGTCAACCTCACTGCTATTCCTCCCGGCCCTCTTCCCCTTCAGATGTTATTGAAGAAATCAGTTAATGACAATGCAACAGACCTGTTATGCAGGTCTCAAATTACTTCTGCCTGGTATATATCAGAGGGTCATCCATGCAACTACAGATGGAACAGGGAAAAATGAAATTGTTACAGTCTTTGCAATTCACAAATCCTAATCCTAGAGCATCTGCACTCAATGCCATTAGAGCCCATCAGCAGGCAAACGATGATGCATGTTAAAATATGAAAAGAGAGGGAGAGTGCAAGAGGCAAAGACAGGCTAGAAAGAGACAAAACCAGAGGAACTGCTGTGCTTTTGCTGTGCTTGCAGCAAAAAAAACAGTATAGCATCAGCTGCTTTTAATGACATCTTGCTAGTTATTTTCTACAGTTTCGTGAGTGAACAGTTTTAGAACCTTCATAAATATCTCCATTTCGACACCAGATTTTCAAAGAGTAAGTGTAACACTAGTTTTGATATCTACTAGTCACCCTGCATATGTTTTAAATAATTATCTTTCAGGAAAAAAAGGACTCACATACTGCAATTCACATATTTGCTGTCACAAAGGCATTAAGCGTTTTTTTTTTTAAATCATAAAATGTAGGGACCAAGTCAGTCTAACTTAAGTTTACTCATTTTTATTAATTTCTCTCCTTCTGTTGAACAAACAGAAGGCACTTGGTTTCATCATTTAAGAAACATAAAAAAAACAGAGATACGCAATTCTGTATCAGCTGAATACTAAAACAAACCACTGTCCAACTCTCTTTCCACCACACGCAATATGCTGCCTGGCAAGTTACTGCAAGGCAAAGTCAACTTCCTGACTTACCGCAGTGATGGCAAACCTAACTGGTTTAACAAGCCATGTACAAGCTGAATGCCACGGGAAGTTTTGCTGACAGCTGGAGACTGAGGGAATGCTGGCGTGCCCCCCCCCCCAGGCTGGGTGGGGGAACCAGTCTCAAATTCCTAATGGCAAGCGCCTCCTCTAACAATGTGGTGACAGTGACCTCGGACACTGCTCGCCCTGTTGCCTCCCCTGCAAGGAGGACTGGGATACCCTGCTTTACAAACAGTTGAGAGACTTCAGTGGTGCAAAAGGAGTGCTAGGGGCAGGGAGGAGCGTGCTGCTGTTAAGCAGGACTGTCCAATTCATTTGCTTTGATGGAAAATAAAAGCCATTGTGCAATGTGACACTTGCAGATCTGGTTGCCAAAGTATAACCAGTCTCAAGCTATTTTAGCCCAAATTAATGGAAATCATCACGTCTCTTTCTGCACAGGCGCCCAGCAGAGTTTCTATTACGCTACCAAAGCCACCTCCTCTTACCAGTAAATCAAGGTCTATCACAGACCACCCAGAAAAAACATTTCGAGCACAGTATACAGCTGAGCAGCAGACTACACAAAATGCATCCTAAATTCCAGAATGTGCATGGGGAGCCTTTGACTTTGATGTTTCTTTACGTTTACCCTCGTGCCTTTAGTCAAATTCCTTTGAAGCCAAGGCTATGCAACCCACAGCTCACCTAAATCAGGCACATCTGGCCTCTGTTTCTGAGCTGGATCTTACCTATAGCAGTCACTGTTGACTTTCACAGCCTTGGATAATTTTCACCCTTAATTCAATGAGCCATAAACAGTTACTGCCTCTGTATCTTAGATAATCATTTACAGAAATCCTGAGGAAAATGTTTAAGAGTTTCTTGTTCGTTGGTTGGGTTTTATTTGTTTCATGTTTTTTTGATATTAACAGATTAAGAGGGGGGGAGGCATCTTGGACGTGAATCCAAGAGGACACTCTGAATTTCTACCAAATGAGATGCAAAATGCAATCTAACAAGCTATGTTTAATATCTACTGGATCAGAGGGCAAGTAAAGAAATAGAGGTGGATATGAGGTGCTGGATAAAGCAAGGTAGAGAAAACAAGTGTTTGTGAGTAAATTGCCAGGCTAAAAACATCTGGAGCCACTCGGTCAGGTAGCAGCATCCAGCCTACTTTGACTCACTTCAAGCAAAGGTAATACATAGTTTTGAAGTCTATACTTAAATGCCCAGTATTTCTTCTTGAGCAGTGCTCATGTATGATGGTCTAAATACAGATCTTTTACTTCTATAAAAATTCAAAGCTTCATTTTATGTTACCCCTTTTAAAAGAGGAGAGATAAAATGCCTGCATTTACCTAAATGATACTTCCTTCATTTATCTTTCATTTTTTTAAATACTGCCCCAGGATGAGAAACACAGTCTGAGATTCAAAAGGATGGCTTTTTTCCCCCCATCCTGTTCAACTGATAAACTGTACAACAATGTGATCAGCATTTTCAACTAGGCTTGCTCTCTATATGAAACAAGTTTCTTTTTACTTTTATACTACCAGCTGAAATTAGTGTACTCAAAAATCAAACAGAAAATGACTTTTTCCCTTCATTTAAGAATGTTTTATACAATTCAATAGCAGCTCTCAAGAACAAACTATTTAGTAAACAAAATTTTTAAATCGTTTAAATTCCTCTGTTAGATCATTAAAGCATCTTATGACTGATACTCTAACTTAGAAACAGAAGATCTCCCTTATGAAACAGGTGTTACTCAATAAGGAAATAAAAGTTTGTGGATTTCCTTCCTAAGCTTCAGTTATTAGGAAAACATTCTACCAGTCTTTCAGAGATCAGCTCTTGTCCTTTATTGGGGTTTTGCCATAATGAACATCTGCTAAGTCTATAAATTAATTGCTGAAAACATCTTGTGCTTCTAGATGATCCAGGCAATCATAGCTGTTCTGGGTTACTACAGAACATTACCATTTTTCTCTCTCACACAGGAAAACATTCCTTCTTACAGTATAGCATAAAGCAGGAACAATCACTTTGCATTATTTTTAATGTCATAAAATAAACCTTTAACGCTAGTCAAGTCATCTGAGCACACTGTAAGTTTCCCTACACAATTTCAGCAGTACTTTTTGTACCATGATATCCTAATGATAAGAAGGATGCCTCGCCCAGCTAATTGAAAATAGTCTCTATCTTGAAATAGTCTCTATCAGAATTCTTCTGTCAGCCTTCTTGGTTTGTCAATAGCAGAGTTTGGCAAGAAGTCGCAATAGGCTCTTTCCATTCCAAAGAAAAGGCTAGAGTCCACTTTAGAAAACTCCCTGCATGTAACAGTATTTCTCTTACTTGCCCATAAAAGGCCCATCAGATTCAAGTTCCACCTACTTGCTCCATCTTCAAGACCTCACATTCTTCCTGGCTATATTGACGTACTACAGTATCTCACCTCATCTCATGTCCAACTGCCGATTCCTCTGTCCTTAGAGCTATCAGTTCTGCAATCAGAAATTACCTTCGTTTAATACTATTTGTAACTTCTAGAGATGGAAATCACTTAATGTAATGAAAGTTTTACACAAGCCTCCTGCATTTCCTTTCAGTGTTCCTGGTCTTATTGACCATCCACAGCTCTGATGAATGATAAGGATTCAGTCTCTCACGAAAACCTGTCTTAAGTAACAGTACTACATTTTTCAACTAAACCTGGAAGGAAATTTATTTAATTTGGAAAAGGTAGCAAGGGTGCTGTCTCTCCCAAACAGCAGATTTCTGGATGCCATCAGCAGAGATAAACAGATACCAGTCTGGTATCTGGTCCATTTTAGGCCAAATTAGCCAGCTGGCATCTCTTTTCTTTCTTATTTGTAATCTGTGTTCATTAAAGATGCTGCAAGAAGGTGGGAGTGGTGCCTGGGCATGTTGCACTCTTCCACGTGGGAGGGGATTGCAATGATACAAATACTATGGCTTTCTACTGCCAATTTAAAAAAAAAAAAGAGTAAAATTTTCATTCTTCAAGAATTTTCAGTTCTGTCCCATGCACAACATGAGGCAGGCATCACACGTACATCAAGTCTCTTCCTTTCCTAGGATACAGATGTTCCCATATAGCTTTGAATTTAGAAGTGCATCTGAATGGAACACTTGCAAATGCACGTTGTTTCTGGTGAGAACAAACAAATGGGCATGCCTGGTTACACCACATTCCTCCCATATGTATGCACACCTGTCATGGTCCTGTTTCTCCCCCTCACACTGTACTATTAGTCTTGCTCCCCTCTCCTATGCCCCAGAAAACAAGTGTGCTCTTTCCAATTTATTTCTCTGCTCCATTCCCACCTCTGGTCCTCAAGCTTCCCATTAACAATTTTAACATAGCGAGTACAGGAGAAATTTTGGGAGCAATTGATTCTCTAAACTTTAAGTTCCAAGTAAGCAACAGAAGTGTCAAGATATCGAAGAGTAACAGATTGTTACACCACAAGCCATGTGGTTGCTGCACTGTATTTCCACAAAAATTTATTTGCATTACTCACACACGAGGGGGTTGACTTGTCATGAGATCTGTCATCTGAGATGCAAATATTTATTGATGGCACAGAAGTATTTCAACTTCTGTTTTTATTACTCATTATTTTAACACCATTAAGAGCCTCTGGAACATCAAAATCACTCAGCCTGCTCTGCAGCAGGACCTACATTTATACCATAAATAATCCAGCTGCAGGATCAAGATCTAAATACAGAACTATGAGTTGAGAGCTGAAATACATGGCAGTACTGTACTACTTTCATCAATAAAGTCTAGGAGTAAACCATTAAAATTACAACAATTATAGGACAATGACATTCAAAATATTAACTTTTTATATCCTGAAGTAAACAGCATTCACGTGCAGAAAAGCAGTATTAAAATACAGATTTTAATGTGTTACAAAATTTATTTCTTTTTAGGCTAATAAAGATGACACATCCCTTTGGGACAGAGCACTGCCATGCACAGCAGCCCTCTTTTATTTACAGATCTTCATGCCAACCATTACTGCGATTCCAAAGGAAAGCATCAGCATTTCATTCTGCTGCTTTTTCAGCTTTACACAGCCTTATTACACACAGCTAGCTACACAGCCATCATATTATTACACAGACCTTACTCAACTGTTCATATGCATTAAGTCCCCTTTGCATTTCAAAACATCCTTTTTGAACAGACAAATACTATATCGTCATCATCCCTTTTATTATTATTATGCTTTCAATACAATTTTTGTGTTAAGGAATGAGGAAGGAAAAAACCCCAACACTGTGTATGACTCTTCTGGGCACACTGTAAATAGATGGCAAAGCAAGGCAATACCACTAAAATTAAAGACAGTCTTCACAGTTTGCACTTTCCTACCATGAAGAGCATTTCTTTCATTTCTTTTAAGTAATATGCTGGAAAATTTCCAGGCAAGATAATATTTAAGGAAGTGCAAGAAGACATCAAACTCTTCAGCTTACAGCTGCGAGTACCTTTTTTCAAGATTTGGGTTCTCCAAAACAAAGCTGCCCATAAGTTCTGTATGTTTTGTACTTAATTTCATCTTTTTCCAGGTCCCTCCTTGTCCACTCAGGAATGAGACTGACTAATGGCATTTCTTTAGAAGTGGATGCTTCATAGGAACTGTCAGTCACTGGGACCTTACACTTAGTCTTACTTAACAGATGGGAAGAAAAATATCAGAAAAAGCAGGTGTGAAGATGACATTTTCCATCTTCCTTCTTCCCCTCTATCCTCATATATCCCAGCCACATTTTGAAGTTATGTCAGAACAGAAGCAACTGTATCTGTAAGACTGTAAACTGTCCAAGAGGAAGGGAGTTCAGGAGTCCAGCAGAATGGCTCACCTTGCAACAAATTCTGAAAGCTTTTTGCTATCCATGATAGTTCTCGTTATATAATGTGAAAACATTTTAGAAGCAAGAAGCAGTTACTATTCTAATGCTCATATTGTAAAAAAGGATCACAGTCCTAAGACTACATTAACAGTGATCAAGAGTACACTAATTTTCAGTTCTCTGCTTGACTCTAACAGTCAAAGTTAGACCTCCTGAGGCCAGGAGCCTTGGTTTTTCAATGTCAACAGCAAAACCAGATCAATATACCTCCAGTCACTGTCCCACAGTCTGGAGCAGTGGGAGTTGTGGAAGCAGTGGAAGATGCAGAGCACTCTCCTGCAATTAAGCTTTGTGCTCTTCTGTAGGCAAAGTTGAGGGGAGACATTTACCAAGCTTTCACTCAAAGAGAGGTGGTTAAAGGGGACCTATAAGTAAATACAGAGTGGATCCAGTGTGCTCCATTTTCCTATTCATTATGCAAGTGTACTAATTCAGAGGCCTCTTTATGTCATTCAGTACAAATAAATACCTGCAGCACTCCCAGGCAAGGCAAAAAGAGCACCCTGTAATGAAGCACAGCAGGAGACTTGTTGAGACCGTCTTGGAAGTCATCATTATAACCTATTTAATATCCACATGTACACACACACATTGTACTCTCTAAATCACCATATATGGAACAAACATCATCATCATCAAGGACAACACTTTTCTTTTTCTTTGCATGCACTCGGAGCTCTTAATCAATGTGTATATTGTAACTCTGGCAGTGACTATAGTTTACATAGAGCAGTTGGGTTCGCACTAAGCCACTTGCCATGTGGACTGACAGCAACACAGATGCAGCACAGTGCCTGTTAGGGTACACCAGGGTACTCCTTCCAGGCCACTATATATGTGTTGATAAGAGCTACAAACACTGCATAGATTATCAGACCATCTTCACCATCACAAAGTCACTTTGTGCAAGAGCAGAATTGAGGCAGGACACAAGCTGCAGATAAGGTGCTTACCAATACCCTATTGTTGAATTGCAGACCTGACACCTTTAGCCAGTCCTAGAGATGCTGTTGTCGTTCAAGAGGGACCAAGGGAAGGAGAAGCAAGGCTCTCTCTCACCTGATTCTTTTCACTAACCAGTCATCTCACACCCTGCAGGAGCAGAGGCCCACATCGTACTCTGTCAAAAAAGTGTAAGTCTTTCTAGTTAACATCAAATGTTAACTAACCTTCTATGTGTGAGATTGTCAAATAGAACAATATGGCTGCACACATACTACCAGTCATGAAAAAAATGGGAGAAGGGGGAAACGCAGCACTTAGTCAAGAAAATAAAATTAAAATATATATATTTATATATATCACTTCAATTTCTACATATACAGATTGAATGACTTCGGTTTCTTAGATGGCTACATATGACCATACATAATGACATACAATTCATGGTCTTTCACACAAGTTTTAAGCTGATACAACACCAGCAGAAGCTTATTTATAATTTATATTGGCAGAAGATCAGATTCAGGACCTTTGTGAGTAAATAAATCATATTCAAGAGTAATATAGACCCTCAACTAGTATAAATCAGTCTGAGCATCCTCAAACAAACTGTGATTTACACCACTAGCAGATCTCACCAGTATGCAAATAATCAAATAAGACTGTGTGACAAAGCTCTCTTTATGCATGTAATAAAGTTTCACAAAATTAATGCACTCTATACATTGAAATTCATATAGGAAAGCAAATGCTAATATTGCAAGGGAGACAGTCTGATGTATTGACTCCAGGATGTTTCATAGAAGACTGTAGGAAGACATTGGGCAGGGAGCTTGAAAAACCCTGACCACTGTAATCTTATTTTTTCATGTATGACTTAGTATTTATTGGCCCACGTGCAGCAGGCAGGTGTAAAGCTTTGGAAGAGATTCAGAGGAGCCCCAAGTAAAGGTAATATAAGTCTCAAGGAGAAGACCAGATGCAAATGGTAACATTCAGATTTCAAAGCCCATTTTTATGAACTAATCTAGTATTTTATTTGGAATCTCCACATGGAACTATATCAAAGAGAAGAAAAATTAATATGCTGAAAACTACTGCCTTGGCTCTTCATTCCAACAAGCCTTCCCCAAGATGGAGGACCACCACCATAAACAAATAAAAATAAACAGCAATCCATAAGAGCATCTTCCTATTCTGGTCGATGTCTCAAGTCAGCCACCATTATTCAGGGGAGGCAGAAGCTGTTTGGATATTGCACCCAAAGCACTGCATATGGAGGATTGAAATCAAGGTTACCTTCTTGTTCTCTGAATCACTCTACGGACTACATAGCTGACAACACGCTTGCTTTTATAGCCACCTCCTTCTCTGTACATGTGAAAGAAGCTATGATTTTTCCTAATAAACACTTTGAGGGTTCTGCGATTACAATGACCAACTGCTAAGAAAGACCTTTGATAAAATTAGGATCAGCTTTAAAGTCTTGCCCAACACGAGCCTATCTTCCTACGCACCACGCACTCAGTAGGCCTTCCTCTAAATGCAATTTTAAAAGCCAAATTAGGAGTCTGTAATGCTCTTACCACCAAGGTGCAATGGAAGAGCAGCTCATCTGAATGATAGAGTTGCCACACGCTATAACAGCACTCAAGAGGGGCAAGACTGCTTCCTCTGTATTTCTGTTGCTGCCTCTTCAATACACAAGAGCTGGGAAGCAATGGACAAAACTCAAGACAAAGTTCAGATCTGCCTTGGTTACCACCAGCAGTTCTGTAGAGCAACACATATGGATAGACAACTTTTATTCAAAAGGGCAAGAGAATTCACAAGTTGGCAAATAAAAAGGAAAAAATAAGATGGAAGGACAAGGAAACATTTATGGGACACACAAAAACAGACCAAGATCAGAAATATCCATAGCAAGAAATACTGTAATAAACTTAATTTTTATTCTGAGACATGTAAGGGAAACTGCTTTAATATAGGGAAACAGCTGTAAGATGAGAAGTGCGAGAGAGAAATAGTGTCAGGAATGATATGCTTTACCCCACAACAATGCATTCTTCTTCGGTAATTAATAGGAAGCTTCCATAGGAGACATAAAACAATCAAAATCCTAAATTCTAGCTGAATATTCATACAGACCTGGTGTTTCAGAGACATGATGGCTGTCATGTTTTGAGTTATAAATGACAGCATGGTAACAAAATAACACACAAGAAAACCCCACAACCCGCCCCCCCACATGACCACTAAATCTACCCTCCAGAAGAAGGCAAACGATTTAAGTACAAAGCACTTACATGCAAGTATTCTCGCAGATGCTTCAAGATAACTTTGCAGTTTTCTATTCTTTAAGGCACCTTGAGCAAGAGATTTATTCTTTGCATTGAAAGCTCTAAGTCACTCTGGCATTAAGCTTGAGTAATTCCAATCAGGAAACAAGGCAAAACACAAGTTATACTACGGTGATTGATACAAAGTGCTACTTGTCTTCAAAGTGAGCAAGGTGAAGTACTGTTCTCCATTTCTGCTAGTGCACTTTTCATCTTGACAACTGAAGGTAAATGCCAGGATAGGGTTTTGAGCTCTTGTCAGATTTCTAGCAAACCATAAGCCTATTGTCAAGAAAATCCACCTGTTCAGAATTTCTTTTTAATAAAATAAAAACAAAAAAAACCACAACAAATCTTTCTGTGCAGCATGCGTACAGATAAACTGAGTAGCTCTTCAAATAGGAACTGGTCAAGATCACATAGCTCTGGAGGCTGGCAATGCTATAAAGATCTCATTTTTATCTCTACATCTTTGTCTTATAACCAGACCCATTTATCAGTGCTGGCTGAAAGTCAGGACATCTGTTCCTGATGAAATTTTGACATTTCTAAATTTCCACTTAATTCCAAACTGGAAGAGACCCAAATATTTTTCACATTTCCTACAAATGCTCTAGAAAACAACAATTGCAGGTCATCACACACAAGAGTTCCTCTACTTAGGATACAAGGTATGTTTCTTCTGTCAAATAGCGGTTTCATTACCACCTCAGCAACTCACATTTTTAAATATGTCATTTTCTAACCCACTCAATATTTTATATCAGCTCTTGAAGATTTTTTTAATGTAATGATTTTTAATAAAATATATTAAAAGAAATATTACTTCAGAGTGATATTATACCACTGTGGTATATAAATTCCTGAGACACACATATACCTATATATTTGCAACTACACATATATTGTCTGTATAAACAATTACTGAATATGGAACTAAAGATTGACTTCTCTTTGGTTTTGTCTAAGACTAAAAGCTTTTCCAGCAAGTCATGTGATCACAGTTCCCTGTTTTCTAAGCACCTCTTTCCGTGAATTTTTTTTCAATAACAAAATTATCTTGAAGATATTGCAGTGTGGTGAAGAATCAACCTAAGGGCAACAAAACTGAAATTATTCTCAAAATTGCCTGTTATAATCAAATTTAATGCTGTAGGAGACTCAAAGTATTGATCCTAGAAGGGAACAGAATGTGTTTATATCACAGCAACTCAGACCTGATTTTAGGTACCCACAAGGTAATTTCTGTCTTAGGTAAAGGAAGTCCACATCTATTTCTTGATTTACATCCCATCTACTCACATGCTAGATTACAATAAAATCAAAAGACCCATTCTACAGCAAATGGAAAATCCAGATCTCCATTCAGTCAAGTGTTACGTGCTCTGCCCTGATTTTCTCCTGCTTCAACCTAATTACCACCTATTCAGGTTTCCAATATAGTTTCATATAGACATAGGACCCCAGGAGCCTCTTGGAGCCCTGCACTGTGAAAGCACCACAATTAGTGAGGTTTGTGATTTCACAGAATCACTGAGATTGGAGAACACCTCTGGAGATCACCAAGTCTACCCCGCACTCACAGCACAGTCAGCTAGAGCAGGATTGTGCCCAGACGGTTTTTTTTATTATTACCACAGAAGGAGAATCCACAGTCCCAGTGCTCTCATGTTTAAGCAGAATTTCTGCATATCAGATCCTGTTGTCCTTTCACTGAGTCTGGCTCTGCCTTATTTACTCTCCCTGTCAGGTATTTGCGCACAAGGGTAAGACCCCCCTAAGCCAGTGGTGTCGAACTCGCAGCTCCTGCCATTTTCCTGTTCCCGCAGTGAAACGCGCGTCACGCACGCAGCACATGTGACTGGCAGGAGCACAGGGCAAGAGGTTCGGCACTGCCATCAGGTAGAAACAAGGTGCCAGGCCAGATAAAACAGGGCAGAAGGCCAGATTTAGACCATGGACCTTGTGTTCGCCACCTGTACCCTAAGCTATCTCTTCTCCAGATGGAATCATCCCAACTCCGCCACCCTCTCCTTATAGGTAAGATGCTCTGAATTCTTAATCATCTTCATGGCCCTTTCATGCTCTCACTCCAGTATGTTCATATCTTGTAGAGGGGAGATCAAAACTGGATGCATCACTCCAGACACAGCCTCACCTGTGCAGAGTATCCCTTCCCTCAGCCTGCTGGCAATGCTTTCCCCAATGCTGCTGGTGCACTTCTGGCTCACATTAAACTGGATGCCCACCAGTGCTCCCAGGACTCCATCTGCAGTTAAATTTGTCATAATAACACCAATGCAATCACTACAAAGTTAATTTAGTTCAACCGGTGTTGCAGTCTTGGGGAGCATTTGGTGTTGCAACTGTTCATATTTTCAGGCTACTCTCTTATCACGTCAGTTCTCTCCCTTGTCTCATACTAGGTGTGTGAGAAAAGTTAACAGATAAGTATCAACCATGCAATTACCACACAATTATTGCTTCAATGTATACAAAACATGCTTCCGCTTGTGGCCTAACCACTTGCTTTTCTTTTGCTCAATATTTTTTTTCAAATATGATGCCTGTAAGAAGAATAAATACACCCAACTGGACCTGATCACCTCGTCCAGCAGCATGCTTTGGACAACCACAAATAGTAAACGGCAGGAAGTTCAAGAAAATCTAACACATAACTGAAGAAAGGCTTGTCAACAGGCACATTCCCACTCATAACCCACTCATTACCTGAAACTTTGTTTACAACAGAACCAACTGGTCTCACCAGTTGCAAGGGGGATTCTGGTCTTAACGATTCACAGGTCTTATTCTGATACAGCAGTGCCCAGGAAGGCCAGAGCCCTGAGAGTCAGCTGGTGACAACCTGGAGCTTTTAAGCTCCCCAGCTGAGCAGGTCTCCTCCAGGTTGAGAAGTGCATCAGAGGAACTCATCACCACCTGAGTTCACCCACCACAACACCCCCAGAATTTCTCAGCTCACTTTCATTTCACATAGATTAAGCTTTGTCTGCTTTGTCACGCTGTAATGTCCACAGAGTTACACTAGCATTCCAGGTTCATGCTGCCCACCTAGAAAGTTTCATCAGTTGCCATATCAAGGCTAATTTCCGTACTTCTCAAGGAGCACATCTTGTTTGGACTGTCTGCTTTACAACAGCCACCAGACAGTTTGTCTCCACCTGTGTGGACCACTGCATTTCCCTCAGCAACAGATATATCACACAGTCACAACAGACACAAGCAAAAGCAAGCACAAGGGATATTACAATGTGCCACATTGATGTTTTCATATTACTCAATTTTGTGATCAGAAACTGCTTTTGAGTAAGAAGGGTCCCTTTACTTTGCACTGTACAGCACCCTCTTATTTTTCAATAAGCAATTCCTTGCCACTGTATGAAGACGCCTCTCGCTAGCCTCGGCAGTTGTGCTTGTTTATACCCTTTGTCCAGGTATACAGTACTGCTGCAAAAGCAGATTTGTAGTTTAGACTTCCGCATGACTACAGGATACAAAACATCCTAGTAAAGTAGAAGTGGAGAGTTGCCTCTACTTCCACTCTCAGTAAGGATGAAAGTCCTAGGGATGTGGTAAACAACGGTCCCAGTGAAAGTTCAGGTATCTATACAAGGTCATACAGATCTGAACTCACTCAGAGACAGAGGCCAAAAGGGAGTGAAAAGATCCCAACTCCAAAGTGAGGAATTCAGTATCATGTCTCTCCAGATTTTTTTCTCCTTCTGCTTCTGCTTGTAGAACTAAAAAACATTGAGTTTATCTCGGAGGATGGCAAATGTACAAGTAGATGTGACGGCACCACATGTAATAAATAAAACAGTAACTTTTCCACTGGGTCATCCCATTGCTGCTAAAAACAGAGCAACTAGCTTGTTAGAAAGGAAAGACAAATACTACTGCATGCACAAATACTCAAACAGCCTCAGGAAACTAAGATTTTATGCCTCTGTTTTTGCACCAGTGTAACTATGTCACCTAGATTTTTTTATGTAGTACTGTAGGCTATCCTTCCCAATCCCTACAGGAGAAACCAAGACAAAAAAAAGATACTATTAAAAGGAAGCTTTTACTGTACTCACATTGAGAAAAAAATTCAAGTGATTTAGATATATTGCTCCAACCATCCTAGTGTGACCTATAATTGCAAAGAAGGCTTTTCAACATTTCAGACCAAACTTTAAAGTGCATCATTTATAATACTAAAAAGAGGTTTAGGTTAGTGAACCTGAAAAATACTTCATTAATACAAGGTAGTCTGGAGAACCTTAGTCTTCTGTTCATCCCTGTGCAAAAGGCAACTTAGATTAATAGCCAATATACAAATGTGTTATGTACCTTACATATTATAAAATAAACAACATGACTAACTGGATGTTATGCTTCTTTTTACCTCTTAGACATTCTTAGTACTTACACAGACAACTACCTCGACAGTTAAAATTTAATTATGTTACATCAGTAACAGTTACATGAGGCTTCACAATTGCTCAGCAGCATGAAAGCTTACCAACAGCAAAATTTGTTATTATCAGAGATGTTAACTACATGTTAGCCCAAAGAGTGATGGTGAATGGTGTTTCATCCAGTTGGTGGCCGGTCACCAGTGGTGTCCCCCAGGGCTCGGTATTGGGTCCCGTCCTGTTTAATATCTTTATTGACGATTTGGATGAGGGGATTGAGTCCATCATCAGCAAATTTGCAGATGATACCAAGCTGGGAGGAAAAGTTGATCTGCTAGAGGGTAGGATGGCCCTACAGAGGGACCTGGACAGACTGGAGAGATGGGCTCATTCTAATGGGATGATGTTTAATAAGTCCAAATGTCGGGTACTTCATTTTGGACACAACAATCCCATGCAAAGCTACAGACTGGGGACAGAGTGGCTAGAGAGTAGTCAGGTAGAAAAGGACCTGGGAGTGCTGGTGGACAGGAAGCTCAACATGAGCCAGTAGTGTGCCCAGGTGGCCAAGAAGGCTAATGGAATCCTGGCCTGCATCAGGAATAGTGTAGTAAGCAGGACCAGAGAAGTTATTGTCCCCCTGTACTCGGCACTGGTCAGGCCTCACCTTGAATATTGTGTCCAGTTCTGGGCCCCTCAGTATGGGAAAGATGTTAGGATACTGGAATGTGTTCAGAGGAGGGCAACGAAGATGGTGAGGGGGCTGGAGCACAAGCCCTATGAGGAGCGACTGAGGGAATTGGGGCTGTTTAGCCTGGAGAAGAGGAGGCTCAGGGGAGACCTCATTGCTCTCTACAACTACCTAAAAGGAGGTTGTAGTCGGGCAGGGGTTGGTCTCTTCTCTCAGGTGACCAGTGGCAGAACCAGAGGGCATGGACTTAAGCTTCGTCAGGGAAAGTTTAGACTTGATGTGAGGAAAAAATTCTTCACTGAAAGGGTGATTGGCCATTGGAATGGGCTGCCCAGGAAGGTGGTGGAGTCACCTACCCTGGAGGTGTTTAAGGGGAGACTGGATGAGGCACTGAGTGCCATGGTCTAGATGATGGTTGGTGTGAGTGTTAGGTTATAGGTTGGACTTGATGATCTCAGAGGTCCTTTCCAACCTTATGATACTGTGATACTGTGATACATTAAAAAATGCAAACCATTACAGTTTACTCTCTGATTTTGGTACAGATGTCACACCTTTGTGTTACAGGTCCACCAGCATTATGAAAATCAACTTGAAGATTATAACTGATGATGCTAAATACTCCACCTCTCCCACTTCCATCATAATTTGACTACTTCAGCATAACAAGGCATCATCCTTGTGAGAAAATGATGGATGTCAGACAGTGTAGAGTTAGTCTTCTGTAAGGACCACGTGCTAGAATGACTTCCTTGCAGAGGACTGAAGATCTCAGCCCATCTGACTGTCTGAAATTTTGCTTACCTTAAAGCAAGACATCAGTGATTCCTTGTCTTTTAAGGGATCAGAGACCCACAGGTTTCCCTCCCTTTCCCTTGATCTGGATGATCCCTGCTCCACCTCAAAATCCCCAAGTGCCCAATGAATGCAGGGAGTCACTGATGTGGGAGACAGAGCAATCAAAACAAAAACACAAATATGGTCAAATAAGCACTGTTCACCTCAGGCATGCCCTTCCTCTCTACTCCATTGACAGATAACAGAGGTAGAGTCAAGGGAATAGATTTCCCCAAATGTTAGTTTACTAAATACTTTGAATGCACTAATAAGACACTAGTCTGCAGATGTATAGAGCAGCATACCAGAAGGTCTTCTTTTTCCAGGAACAAATTCTTAGCAAATACCTTTTAATCAGTGACAGAGGCAGACATAGGAGAAACCGAAAGAGTCACAAGCAGTTTGAACCCAACTGTGCAGTTACAGGAATCCAAGCAGGAACAAGAATGGCAGTTTCTAACAGTAACTGGAACCTGCACTCAAACAAAACTGCCCCACTAATGGCAGCTCTGCCCCAGTGACAGGCTGCAGCACCCACTAGTGACCCATTACTGAAACCCTTCCATGAGACAAGCTGTGGTTTGGCTGTCATATTTCTGTTACATGGATATTTCAGAAATCAGTTTCCATGGCATTCTCTACTGGAGCTCAACACGTATTTCCCTTTTAATTCTCAATTTTGAGATTGGCACTAACGTGCATCTATAAACGGTCCTTTACGAATGACATTTACATTGGATACATTTTATCCACTCCACTTATTTTACAGGAACAGTCTCAGCTCATATCTGAGTACACAATTATGTTACACAACAGAGATGTATACCAGCCAACACAAACACAATCAAGGCGGGTGAGCATACACCACACTGGTCAGAGCTGGTAAGACTGAGCTACATGCATGCCAAGACAGACAATGGTTCTCCAGGTAAAAACAATCATTTTGTTGTGAGATATCTACTCGTGTTAAGTGTCTGAGGCTGAAACAATGCAATCTCAGGCAACAAAAAGTGGTTACATAAAGGAAAATACAAATGACAAAAAAATAACTAATGAAAAGAAACACAGAGAAATGGACAGTAAAATTAGCAAGATGCTAATTTACTGTAAAGCTATTTACTGTTAATGATCTATTGTTATTTTTAAAAGAAATTTGTTAAAAAGAAATAGCTTTTTTCATTATTTTCTTTACATTGCCTGTATCTTTTCATAGGAAGTTATCAATTTCAATGTCTTATTCCATTTCAACTGAATAAAGCACTTAATAAATAGTAATCAAGTGGGAAAAAAAAAGGACCTTACAGGTCATCTTATGAAAAATAGAAATTATAAAAAAAGACAGAGAAAAACCTGAGAAAGTTATTGTCAGGAAACACATGACACAAGTGAACACAAGTGAATTACACATGAATGATCAGTTTTCACCTAACATACAGAGAATTAACCAGGAAATCTACAACTCGTTTTGATAGAAATAACAATCATTGCCACTCGCAGACTCCCTAAGCATAGTTTGGGGCATCTGGAAATGCAGCAAGTTTGTATACGCTGTTCAAAACTCTGTATCCTGTCTAGCCTCCTTGTTGTTGTGAGAAAGCACCCATAATACATCTCATAGGGAATTATGAAAAACAGATTTTTATGGATACATCACATACCAGAGACACCTGCAAAACTTTAATGTATTGTCACCTTAATGAATATTTACAGTTAGCAAAGTACATATGAACTCATTGTATTTTTAATATATAATTATATATACATGCACATACGCGGTCATTTTATTATGTCACTCTGATCCACTCACAGTATCACAGTATCATAAGGTTGGAAAGGACCTCTGAGATCATCAAGTCCAACCTATAACCCAACACTAACACCAACCCATCATCTAAACCATGGCACTCAGTGCCTCATCCAGTCTCCCCTTAAACACCTCCAGGGTCGGCGACTCCACCACCTCCCTGGGCAGCCCATTCCAATGGCCAATCACCCTTTCAGTGAAGAACTTTTTCCTAACATCAAGCCTAAACTTTTCCTGACACTCTAATATGTCGGATTAAATGACAGCTGAGGTTACCTCTGAGGTTGAATTATCATTATAAAAGCATTATAAAAGCTGTCAATTTTCATATGCTCATATATTCTGGAATATCTTGGTCTGACTGCCAAGCTACTCCTGACCAAATGAGCTATTCCATCTGCTGAGGAATATCAGCTTCACCTTTGAGAAGTGCCACCACATCAAGGACAATAAAGCCTAGTTTGCTGATTTACGGTGATATCTCATTAGATCTGAGCCCAAATTGCTGCTTACAAGGGAAGGGAATATTGCAACTACAATACAAAGAAGATAAGAGTAGATGAGCCAAGTGTAAAGAAAGCTGTAATAACAGACTATTCGGCTCAGAAGATTGCTGGACCACATCAGAAATGTGTTTAGCTAGCATCTCTTTTGGAGGATTGAGAGGTCTCCAAAGTAGTGCTGTGTTACCCTCTAGTTTTGTGGCCAATTGCTGAGTGAACAGTTCTTTTGTATAACCATGCACCCCTCACACAGGACGTGCTTGGAAGGATGGGAAGGATGCTGCTTCTGAGGAGTGAGGTGTAGTGCATTATAAGAACTGTACAATCCCATTAAAGAAAGAAGAAAAACTATTTGCCCAGAATAACTGATTTCTCTATCTTTTCAACCCAACTAAAACTAAGCATCCTGCTGTTAGTAAAAGCAGTTTCAATTCAGCTTTAACCTGCCTTGGCTCGCACCAGACCTGAAAAGAATCTGCTGACCGTGAGTGCTCAATAATACCAATCTCTGTCTATCTCCTTATAGCTGAGGGTGTTGTACAGTACAATAGGCGATCCCTAGTTGCTTACATGCCTTTAAAAAAAAGACATACCAAATGGATGGAAACTATGAAGAAATACGTCCCTACACTACCAATGCATCGCTAAACTTCTACTCATCTTCCCAATTACTAGACAGCACTATCTTTGTGCTTAGTTACTATAGTTTTCTAAAAAGTACTTTGTGTTTAAAGAAAGAGATGATGAGAAAGAAAGGAAAAGAGAAAAGACTGTTAAGGTATTTTAGCACCTCATCCATAACTATGAAGACCTCAGCAGATAGACCCACTACATCTCATGGTTATGAGACTAGACCTCAGAGCAAAGCTAATTTCAAAGGCACTCATCATCATCATATCCAACTGCTGAAGCAATTCAGTATACACTTAATGTTCTAATCGACTATTTCCTTTCATTCAAGAGCGCTGGCCAGGGATAGCAGGACAAGGAAATCAACAAAGTAGTACAATTGAAAGTGGAAAAAAAAAAAAGAAAAAAAAAAAAAACAACAGAAGTGTCTAGATTGTTTTCTTGACCTGGTTAGTTGATTCATCAAACCAGTAAAACCAAAATAAACAAATAAAAAAATCCCAGTAGGGATTTTTGTACAAATACACATAAATACATAAATTAATTATTTTACCCCTCAGCATAACAAAGTTTTATCCCCCAGACACATCAAGAAGCTTGTAAGCAAAGACGTGAAGAATGAATCACAGATCCCCCTGAACCATATTTCTTCACTACTACTTCACTACTGTGAAGATCCTTGAAGTCAGTCACCCTTCACAGCAAGGAGTGTAAAACCATACAGCCTCACAGTCAGAAGTCTGAAAATAATGGATATAAAATACGTAATCAGATTCTTAACACCTTGTGGCTGCTTAGATACCAGTATAAATAATTACGAATTACAAGAACATTAGGTATCTTGCAAAATAAAATAGGGAACACATGGATGTTACAAATACTCCAGTACAACCACAGATTTAAAGAAGACCTTTTTTTAAAGAAAAAATATATTACAGCATCTATTTTTATTCTTTCTTTAACTGTTACTATTGCAAAAATAGGCAACTGTTCACATCTGCAAAAGCTTGTTCCAGGATGCAGCATGTACATCAGTCATCCACAACTTGACTTTTGAAAGGAAAAACTGTAGTTGTTTTAATACACAGAAGAATGAAAAATTATCTGTTTAAGAGATATTGCTCTCTTTTCCCTCATCAAACTTTCATAGATTTATCAATTGAAATAATTGCAAGTATTATGGCATCTATTGCAACAATGTGTCCATGAGGCATTTCTGTGCCTCCCAATAAACAAAGCACAAAGGTCTGGCAAAATAAATTACTAATGAGCAATAATAAGGCTTGATTATTTTTCCATTCAAGCCAAAGACAATCCCCCTGCTTTGATCAAAGAAAGCAGGTCCACTCACTTTTGCTCAGCCTGCTTTAATAAAATGCTCTACATGAAAAATCACAATTGTACCAGGCTGTGTGGATTAACCCCATATAAAACAGCCTGATCCTACTCTCACAGTGGAGTTTCACAATTTATTTGAAATTTAAAAGAAAGAAATTCATACTTAAGTAATTGCTAATAAAACCTCTTTGGAGGTCTCACACCTAGTATCAGGTTAAGAGAACACATTTCCAGATCTAAATGTCAAAATTAGACTAATGAATGCAGAAGGATTATGAAAAAGTACCGATTTCCTCATCCGTATAACACTTAAAAATAAAAAGCACTACAAAATTAAAAGTTTCTTTAGTTTAACAAGGAAAAATAACCAGAGGAAACAGATACAAAATAATCAGAGTAGCTTCTATAATGCTAATAACAGCCACATCACAACTTGTAGAAACAATGTGATTCCACATCCACGTTTAGGCTGAAATTGGCTCCCTGACTAACTGTTCCTTCCTCTGAACACAGCCCTGCTGTAAATACATATTGCAGTTCAGATGGCAAGAGATGCCACATCACGCACTCACTTTCAGTGCTTGAAAGTACACATAATACAGACTGCAAAGGAAAAAAAAACATTAATGATTTGACATTATCTAAATAACACTTGGCTTTCAAATAGTTAACTCAAGATAAGTGTCTCAATCACCTCAGCTTTTCATGCAGACTACAAGTTCTGCTGTCTTTGAGAGTAAATCCATAAAGCAACACGTAAGTTAACAACCCATGGCAGCTTATTTTTCAAAACAAACATGGTCCCCTCAAACAAGTTGTGAAAATAGCCAAGTTTTTCACGAACCAACATCCCATGTGCCATATTCTAACCACAGAGGAGGAATGCTTAGGAGATGCAGGCAGCTACGTGGCAGATCAGCTATTTTATCATTTTGAAAGCATCTTTACAGCTTTTCTCTGGCAGGCAGTTATCTTTCTTGACTACCCTAACAGCATGGCCTAGGAAACACGCAAGTGCGGGCATAGGAAGCCGCTCTTTTGTTCCCCGCAGGCGGAGAGAACAGCACCTTTGTCAGGCAGCCCAAAGCCCGCACGAGCGAGCAGCCCCCTTGCCCCGGCCGCCTCCCGCGACAGCGGGCTCTGCCCAATACCCGCAAGGAAAAACACGCAGAAAACAGTCAGTGCTGACCCATCACCAGTCTGAAGCCCTGTGTTTAAGTACACACGCGTATGTATTTACGTGCTTGCGAAATGTATATTTTTCATTCAGGGATCTCTGGGAGTGGCCAGTTCGGTCCAGCGATGCGCAGCGCCGGGAGTGTCTCCACGCAGATCCCGCTCAGCAGGGACCGCTGCCACACGCGCCAGCCGAGCGCAGCCCCAGGATGCTGCCACCTCCCGTCCCCCCAGGCGCTCAGCTTCAGCCTCCCCGGCGCCCTCGGCCACGCCGGGCCGAGCCCCGCTCTTCGACCTCGCGGCCCGCGGGGGGGCGGGCGAGTCCGGTCGGCGCAGGTGCCGGGGGCTGGTGTTGCCCCCGCCGCAGCGCCGGGCGCCGCGGCAGGAGGGAGCGCGGCGCCCATTCCCGGGCAAACCTCGCCTCCTAGCGCCCACGCCGCTGCCTCCCGCAGCGGGCCCGCTACGTGACCGACCGAAGGGACGGGGAAAGCGCAAGAAGCCGGCCAGACCGGGAGAGCAGCGGCGGTGGGAGGGGGCGTGCAGCGAGGCTCCCCGGCTGCCCCCAGCGAGCAGCCGCCCAGCCCAGCCCCACCGAGCCCGGCGTTACCTCTCGAAGAGCAGCCGGATCATGAAGATGCAGAAGGCCAGTGGGAAGGCGAGGTAGAGGTCCTCTGCCTGCGGGAAGGCGGCTTCCTCCGTGCTCTGCAGGTCCGCCCAGGTGACGTTGTGCGGCAGCCAGAACCGCTCGTTCCAGAACCAGGCGAGGATCCCTGCCATCTTTGCTTTGTCTGCCGCGGCGCCCCCCGCTCCGCTCCGCCTGCCCAGCGGCCTCCCTCGCCGCGGCGAGGCGTGTGTGAGAGCTGCCGCGGAGAGGAGCACTCAGCGCGCGTCAGCCCCGCCGCCGCGCACGATGCCGCCGAGCCCGCTCCCCGCCCCGGCCGCCCGCGGGGGCAGCGCCCGCCCCGCCCGTCACCTCCCGCCCGGGCCCTCATTGGCTCTGGCCCTCGCGGCTCCTCGGGCGGCCCGGGCTGCCTCGCCGGGAGCAGCCTGGACTTCTCCCCGTCCAGACAACCGCCACACACCCTGCGCCGGGAGCAGCCTGCATCGACCCTCTCCGCCTCCAAAACCGCCATCAGAGCCTAAGACGGGAGTTCCGCGGGGACCTCGTCCCGGGGGCACTCACCGAGGCTGTTGGCATCAGCGCTGCCCCTTCAGCGCCGGCTCCGCGTCCAACCGCCCTCTCACCCCGCCTTGTCACGCTGCCTTCCCGTCGCCCCGGCGGGCTGCCCTCCTTGCCCGAGCCCCGCGCAGCCACAAGGACCGGTAGCGGCTGCCTCAGCCCCGTCCCCGCGGCGAGTCCCCCCTGCC
Organism: Tapera naevia; assembly: GCA_033556795.1. Classification (NCBI taxonomy): domain Eukaryota; kingdom Metazoa; phylum Chordata; class Aves; order Cuculiformes; family Neomorphidae; genus Tapera; species Tapera naevia. The sequence goes on from JAUMJJ010000069.1 coordinate 12,447,324, forward strand.
CGCAGCGCTGCTCCCCGCCGGTTCCCCTCAGGCTTTCGAATGGGAATGGGACTGTCCCGGCCGAAAGGATGTGAATGTTGGGATTGTCCTGTGCAAGGACAGGAGTTGTACTCGTGGGTCCCTTCCAACTCAGGACATTCTATGATTCTGTGACCCTCTGAAACATCTAATGACTTATCCCTGTGTGTATGTATAGGAGTAAATGAGGCGTGGGAAAGCGCCAGAGCGCACACCATCACCCGCAACAAAACTGAAGTTAGGACTGGCTCTGCACTCCCACCTACATAAATCCTTTTAGTCTTTACGTAGTTTGTTACTTTCGGTTCCTTACCTCACTGCCCAGTCCCACCAGAGACAAACTGCAAGTGGAGAACTATCATTGTCTTCAAGGGACTTTACAGGAAATGTGTCTCGCAGGCTCTAGTGGAGCTATAGCCACAAAACTATGTCCATGGTGCTCTAGGCACACACAAAATTACTTCAAGTGGTAGCTATACCGCTCCTGTAACATCTCTGTCTTGTCTGCCCTGCCTCACTTTATTATAGATGGCTTCAGTTTCCCCCCCTGTACTATCACTTTCTCCAGATAGCTACTGAACACTGAGACATTGACTTCTGCACATGGCACACTCCAAGGTTTTATCATCCTGCTTTTAGGTTTTCTGCTAGCTTGCTTTTTCCCCCAAGTGACTCTACTTGCTTTTCCTGAAAAATTAATTGTTCAGGTCCTTGTGTCTATGCTGAAGAAAATTCTAAGTTAAACACATGACCCAGATGCTGTGAAAAAATGCTATACTGACTTAAACAAAACGAACAATTTCTGTATATAGAGAGAATTTCCATGCAGGACATTTCACGAAAGTTTCAAGGGTTGCTTTGGCAGGATGGCTGAAGAGCTGTATGTGTGAACCTGCCACTGGATGTTTCTCTTTTATTGCTGAACCAACATCCTAAGTGTCCATAATCAATTATGTCCATAACGCAATTCTTCTGGTTGCTTCTTGGGGAGAGAGAAAAGAGCTGGTAGCTGGAGGCTGCTCCATGGACATCCATTCCTTCAAATAGTCCGAAAATAACTGTGAGCTTTTGCACCACTGTCAGATTTGTCTGCCTCCATCTCTTCCTTCACTGTAGTTGGCACGGTCTCTGACACAAGCCCAGAGGTTTGCTGCAATTTCTGTTCAGAGGGAAAACTGACCATGGGAGTCACATGCCTCTAACACATCCTTCTTCACTTACAAATTATTTTCTTAGCAGAAGAAAACATTTCTTTGCTCAAATCAGCAAGACTTTTCTAGCCAGTGCTGAAAACATAACTGGGTAATATCTCACTTCCTCCTTTCAACCGCTTTACCTTGTTCTCACGGCCAGATTTCACCTCTCTTCCAGCTGACCTAGAACCCCCCTAGAACTTCCCCTGAAGTTCATCTTCCAGCACTCTCACAAGTACCTGAGCTGGCTCCTGCACATACACATACACCTCTCTTCAGTTACAGTACCCAAATCATCCAGATCACTCCATTTCTCTGAATGGACTTGCATAAGCCAGTCCTAAATGGAGATGCGAGTGTGTGTCCTCAGAATGACCTCAGAAGCATAAGCTTTGAGATCTGTTGATGAAAATGTCTTTAGGTATCATTTTAATAGCTCAAAAAATGAAGGTAACAATTTGCTTCACAATGATAATTGTGTTTATGGCAAAGTTAATTTTAATCAGAAAATTATTCTGCACCTGAAGGTGACTTTTTGCCGCATATTTCAATATTCCCATCAGTTTAGAAGTATATTCAATATTTATGTCTGTTTCCAATACAACAAAGTGATTCTTTCCCAGCCAATACTGAAGGCCCACAGGGGCTGGTGCTCAGCATTGCTGTGTATAGGTGCAGGAAAGAATAGACCTTTGCAAAGTGAACCTAGCAGCAGTCATCTGGTGATGCATAAGAGGTTAATTCCTGCTGAACCATTAGTGTAATTGACTTCTGTGTCAGACAGATCTCTAAGCATATCTGAAAATGAATGACATTTTGAAACATTTGGGAGGATGACCATTTAAAAGATTTTAATTAAACTGTAGCATAAATTATGTAGACACAGCCAAGACAGGACAATGGAATGAGGATGCCTCAATCGTGTGCTTTGGTTGGAGATATTACCAGGATTTGGTTTTCTGTCCCTTGAAACTGTTATATCACAAAAGTGAGCCCAACAGAACTTTAAAAAAAAATGGATTCATATGTAGTCTCATATCCTGAAGCAACTTATTCCAAGATAGTTCTCAAACTTGGCCAAAAAAAAGCAAAGGGCTGCAAGTGAGTTTGCTTCCTCAAAAGCCCAGCCTGGGCATTCTCTGTAATATACGAGAGCTAGCAATAACTAAGCAAAAAACATACACACAAATTCCCCCAAAGTTACTAAAACTCTGTTTCTATTCCTAAATGAAAATGGAAAAGTGACGGACTGCAAGTTACTAGTTCAAGTCCTTGAGCAACCAGCACAGTGGCCACTCTAAATCTAAAGATTACTCATCATTTAGATCTTGTTTGTTTGTTTAACATCAAGAAGACAGGTCAGATGTCAGGTGCAAAAGAAGATCTTCCTTAGCTTTAGGAATAAAAAAATTGTTCTTAGTCTAATCAATTTTCTCCCTCAGGCTGAGAACCAGCGTATTGAATGCATTTTTCTCACAGCAAAAGTCTTCCTTTGTCCACTAGCCTCACTTCTTCCCATGGCCACAAACTTCCACTATGCTCTTCACATCAGTTTAGAAGATTGCTAGTACTTACTTCCTCACCGAACAGAATAAACTGTGTGACATTTTCCAATGTAGATATGTCTTAATACATGCAAATTCAGAAAGTTTTCTGGAAAAATTGTATTTGTTTTCTATCAATATTAAGCTGCTTAAAATAAGCAGTGGTTAACAAGGCTCTGGGCCAGACCATTTAATGGACCAGATAGTACAGGTGCCAATAATGCAGTCTACTGAGACTGACTTTTTGTTATCCAAGTCTGAATCAGGTTGTTTCTGAGCAGAAGGGATGGCTATAGCTGACCCATGTAAAAGCAGTGGTGCTGGTCCCATTTCCATAGGTTTGTATCATTAGGCCACTAATGATAGCAGAAGGGCCAAGAACTACCTGAGTGTGGTGTCACTGCTCTGCGCCCTCCTGGGTAGGGTAGAGGACCACAGGCATGGGAGAAGTGGCAGTGCAAGGCATGGCCCTGAGCTCTCGTTCTTATAACATGTCTTCTGCCTGCTGGTCCCAGCAGCTGTGGGGACTTGCAGTTTCCTGTGCCGCTTATTTTGCCAGTTTCTCTAGTAATTTCGCTTACGAAGTAAAATCACACTAACAGAGCAGCAGTCTTCAATGAAAAAGCTATACTGGGCCAGTCAAATCAATCCTGACTCCTGCATGGAGTTGTATTAGTCTGGTCTGAAGAGGCTGGTCTGGCTTCACCCAATTACCAAACCATGTACCAATGTACCCTGAATTCAGATCACTAGCAGAGCGCTGTGTAGTAAGGCTTAAAATACATCAGTACAGCAGGTGTCCCCAGGTTGTATCACTTCACAGCCTTCCAAATTTTTCATCTTGGCAGACAAGCAAGTTTTGTCACTTGGGAAGACATGCAATCGTAATTATTTTGGCTGTTGTGAAAAGGTGAGTGGACAAGTAGCTCTAGCTGAAAGAGATGTTCACAAGTTTCAGGAGAGTTTGTGCTTTATGCTGGTCCAATTAAAGTCAAGACCTTAAGCAGAACTGCTCTATTAGTACTGGCCAGGAGAGGAAGAAGCAGAGATTGCCTGAGTCACTGTATGTCTCCGTGCTTCATTTGTCTCCATTGTTCACTTTGGTTTGGCTCCCTGATCTAGATTTAAAATAGTGTGTACATCTTAATTATGATACAGTCATAGTTCACCTGATTTCCATTTTGCTAAACTACCAGACCTTATGCTAAACTGAACTATACGCTATTTAAATTGCAGTAAGAGTAGTCAGAATCTTCTGCACCAATTTTAGCTACATTGTCCTGAAAGAAAACTTCTAATGAGGTTTTCACAACCCTTAGCATAGGTGGACAGCTGGAAAAAGTGCCAGTTTTATCTCACACTAGATACAGTGCATTACACTTCAGAAACATTTACTTCACACGTATTCATGTGGCCAGGCTTGGACTTTGGAGTTACATTATTATTATTTACTTTTCAAACCTTCAGGTGGTCAAATTTACTGTTCCAGGTTTTGGCCAGTGTGGCACTATTCTTGTCACCCAAGCATCTAGAGATGCCCTGTTGTACTGCAGACTTTCAGTAGCTGGGCCTTGTTCCCATGCTCTGTAAAACCTGGACACTGATCAACCACATCATTGTGCCCAACTCAGCAACGAACATGCAACCTGGAGTCTCTGCCGGCTTTATGTCAGCTGTGAGGGGACGGGCAATACCTGAGACTCCATGCAATGAGAGCGCTCATCCGGCATAAAAAGTTAGTTTACTACGATGCTAACCTGTCACACTGTTTACAGGGAATTTGCATTGCCAGTGTGAGCGTCTGTGAGACCAGTACCTCCCATCTCCTGGCTGCACACTGTGCTCCAGTTCTGGCAAGCCCAGGAGTTATTTACTGTCTTATCAAACTACAGTCCTGAGAACTCCAAAAATTACTGCCAGAACCAATCATCCTCAGACAGTTTCCAATGTAATTATATTCAGCCTCAAAAACCATTCATCTGGACATCTCAGCTTTTTCTTCAAAGCTCTTTTAACATCACTCTTACAATGTCATCTCTCGGTCATTTGGTAACACTTTGAGTTCACACATGAATGAAGCCAATGCTATCAGCATTTAGTTCAAACACCTCACACAGATGTAAATTATTATTTTCCTAGGAGCTAGAGGACAGGTAACTTGCTGGCAATAGACTTTTACTTTCTTATTCCATAGTTTTAAACATCCTCCTTATAGATTTTGCTGTACTTACTTCACAGCTGTGCAGAATATTTTTTCACTAAAACCTTGGGTTGATTGAAACTATTGCTGGATTCCTGATGAGTTTATCAGCTTAGCATTTTCATTTCCCTAAATCATCAAATATATTCCTTTGATATTTTCAAATCAAAGCATCCATTTTTTTATTTTGTAATGACATTGCAAGAGTACAGTTATTTCACTTTTTGGGTGAATTGGAAGTGAAAGAAATCAAAGGATTGGTTAAAATAATACAAGTATATGTTTAGACCTCGAGACAATCGATCGTTAAAGATTCCCTTAGATGTACTGGCAGTGTCAAGGCTCTCAAGATTATAGCTCACATATTACTGCACTTAAATCAGTTAACTGTAAAAGGTACCAGAAAACGGAACTGATAACTCAGTGTGCCACACTCCCTGCTGGGGTAACTCTAGCACTGCGTGTGCTCTATAGTGAGCATAACAACTTAGTGCGTCCTGTAAATACAGTAATAACTGCACAAAAGGAAGCTGATACAACATCTTCTCTCCTCCCTCTGTTACAGAGCATAGCTATTATGGGCACTAATGCAGTAAATTAATTATGTATGCTGATTATTTTATGGTTTCCCCCACCACGACCATTGCATTTCATGCCCAGAGGAAGAAAGAGATGCTGGCAAATTCGCCTTGAATGCTTACTTCTGTCTTTTGTAGGGGAGAATCCTGGAGTGATCAATGCTCCTCTTGCTCTATAAAGAGAGGATGATTGTAAAGCAAAACAGTTAGACATCCTAATGGAATGGCACAGAAGACTGCAAAACTTGTAAGTCAGCTTAGTGAACCCCACCAGAAGTACGTGCAGATACATACAGCTCTAAGCTTACAATCTGCCTGCCATCATCTAATGCTATATACGTATTCTACTAAACAGGAATAAAAGTGATTATTAGAAACCTATTTTTTAGCATAACTCATTCTATTCTACACATATAGGTAGAGTTGAGATAATTTTTTTTAGAAAATATTCCAAACCTGTAAGGCCTTTGTTTCTTTTGATCTAGAAGCCAGAGCTCCTAAAATCATATCATGTTAAGAAAAAAACCACTAAGAATTAGTAATTTTGTGAGTTTATGTCATTTGTGTACAATCTATCTCTGAAATCAGTGGCAGTTTTGTATCTGACTTCAAAGGAAAACTGATAGAAAAGGCAGGTGGCTGAGCTTATTTTCTGTCTGATGGTTATTGGATTGCTGCTATTTTGCTTTAACTAGTGTACATTTGAACTTCATACAAATCAGAAACAAAACAAAGAGGAAGGCTATTTTAACTAAATAGAGGTACCATCAAAAGAGTTTTATATAAAACTGACCTCAACAAATCAAGTACACCAATAAATATCTTTCTGGAAATAGAAGTTTGGCAGGGGGCATCCTTTCACCAGGTGCAGGGCAGTTGAAGTATTTCACTCATTTCCCAGTTAACAGTAGATATTAACAGTAGGTACTGTGGAGGTTGCTGGTCTTCATCATTCCAGGGTAACCAAATTCAGGTATCAAACTACAGGGTGATTAGCACTACTACAAAACACTTTTTGTGCTAATGCTGCCTCCTTATTTTCTGGCTTTTGTTACAGTGCTAAGTCTCCTTCTGCACAATGAAGGGGGACAGGCTGTAATTTGGGAAATTTACAAGCATAAATTGTATGTTGGAAACTACTTTTTATTAGTTAACCCACTTCATAAAAGACTAGAATAAATACAGCTGCAAAAGCGCAGGAGCTTCCCTGGTGTATGAGGTCTGTATCAAGACAGCTAAATTAAATAGGAGAACTCTGAACCAAGCAAATGAGGATAGCTGAATAATACCAATTAACATTGGCAGGCCTTAAAAAATATTTTTTTTCAAAAGTTTCAGTCAAAGCGATTGCTTTATCTTGGAAAGGATACTCCACAGGAGAAAAAAAATGTATCACTTAACATTAACTGTAATCTTTTAACTAACATGCTTATTACTGTCATTATTTGCTATTGTTTATCAATAAAAGATGTTTTCATTTACTAAAACCCCAAGTAATTAAACTTCAGGGAGAAAATGCTGCTTCTAGAAATAAGAACTCATCACAGAAACAAACAAATGAAATAATGCAAACCACAGTGCACTCAGTTCTAACTGTGCATTTAGGATATTCTCAGAGGATGAAGATCCAGCTGGCTGGGGCCCAAAGTGCTGGCATGGGGAGTAGGAAAGGGAGTTAAAGGGATATAGTTTAGTGAAAGGAGAACATGATCTTTCTTTATCCTGTTGCACCTTCCAGTGGATTTGAGCACCAAGTACAACATATTCTTGTTCTGCCCTCAGGGGCAGACAGGGGACGGAGAGAAATGCTCTGACATTATTCCAGCTGAAGCCAAATCACTTGGATGAGGCCAGCACTCTCTGGTCTTGCCACAAGATGTTCAGAATTTTCAGTCTTCTTCGAAGCTCAATTTCTGCTGTTCATGAAATTTCACAGCTGTGATTCAGAGCAGAAGAAAAGCTGCAGCCCTTGCAAATGGGGAATGGAGCTAGGATGGGTTATACCCTGCTGCCATACTTATGGGCAAAATTTTCCTGCACCAAAGTAGCACCATAATGAGAAAAGACTGCGGAAGGAGGCAGCATACTGTAGCTGCATAATTTCAAACACCTAGCAAGGAACCAGACACACACAGCTGCACTGCATTCCAAAATACACCCTACCATCCAATTTGCCTGTCTTTAAATAAATGCAACTTCTTTAAAGCACGTTAAGCCTACTGAGTAATATTTTTCAAGTCTTCTAGAGCATAGCTTGTGAGGATGAGAACAGGTCTACCATTTTCATGAAGTTGTGTAGTTTCTAGCTTGTATTTCCACTGTAAGGCAAAATAAACACTCCCCAGTATGTTATGTTGTGTATTCTACTACAAGGCTGTTTAGATCCTGTTCAAAATCAGACAGCAGGTAAAGTCACAATACAACAGCTATAATCCGCTGCTTGCCACAATATGTAAGATTTTCCTTGTGCCATAATAGCATGTTTGATGTGTTTATTACACTACAATAATATTTTATGAGTTAGTCTGAAAGCAGGGAGTCCAAAAAAAGTCTTGGGATTACATCTTCAACATATGTGTTGTCACGTTTTACACTCCACAGTATATTGACTCAGGTTCTATGATATTATAAAAAGTAGGGAAAAACCCAATTCATAAATACTAGCATTTTGTCAGCACTAGAAGTGGTCAGCATCTCTACACTCAGGTGTTAATTACTCTTAAAATTGAAGTTAGAAAAAAATTTACTGCTTTTGAAAATTTAACCTATTATGTTGAATTGTGTTTTACTGAATCTGTAAAACAAACTGAGGAGAGGAGGAATTAAAAATCGTTAACACTGAGCACTAAACAAAGTACAAGCATCTTAGCACGTTAATAACAGTGTGCGTAGCCACCATGTGAGGGAGCACTTAGTGTCAATTTGTCAGCTCCCTTTAAGCACGGTTGGCAGTAGCAATTTTCTCCCTTTTTTCTTTTTAACGAGTCCATAACTGCCAAAAGACCAAGCAGTCAATGCTTTGCAGGTGTTCTTTTGTAACAAGATAATGTTAATTAGGTATTTAAATCCTTAATTCCTGTATATTTCTTTGAATTCCTGCATCAACAATTTTTAATGCCTTTTCAGACTTTTTTTCTGCTAAGCCATTTTTCTTCCTCACTTAACTGCCTCTGTTCTGTCCTTGCCTGTGTATGCGGTCATTTTTCCATTCAATTATTCAAACTCAATGTTCACTAAATTTAAGCTGTAAAAAGATGTATTTTTTACTGTAGTATTATTCGAGATTAATTAATGTGTTTATTAGGGCACTCAGAATTATGATATTTTGTTTCATCTTGTGCCGATTTGATTATAAAAATCAGCCTAGGATCTGAACAAAGAGCATATAGGCAGAAGCTGTTTTGAATAAAAAGTAGGAGAGTACTAAAATATGCTTTAAAAATCACTTACCCACAAATATTGAAGATAGCTGTCATATTTACCAGAACATTCCCAGCATGTTTAGTTATCTAGTAAAACCAAGCAAGGCAAATACAAGCACAAACAAGGATTTCACCAATAGCAGTTAGATGTGGAACAACGCTGCCAGATTTGCAACTTTAGGGTGGAAAATGGTGCCATCCAGAAGAAGTACATATTGCCAATGAGATAAATGAATTTGTGTTCTAAAAAACCCTCATATTTCATTCTTAATCTACTTCAACAATTGCTGTTTATTCTGCAAAAGGCTCAGGTAACAGAAAAAAAATTACTTAAAGGACCATCAGAAAGGCTACCAGCAGCAGAATTCTGTTGCCACTGAATTCAGAGGAGGAGGAAACAGCACTAGCAGAAGCCCCAACACTGATGGTACCTCTGACTGACTTGGGGATCAGTCGAAGCAGCTATGAAGGGAGCTGCACCTGGCAATGGATGATTTAAGGATGACTGTGGTCTGCCTGGCAAGAGTAGAAGATCAGCCGTGCTTAAGATCATCATGTATCTTAAGGGACAGTTCATATGCTATTTCTCAATCTAGTAGCTAAAAACAAGAGGAAAGTATCTTACTTAACAATCACTTGTGAGTGAGATTTGCTAATAGAGTGACTACAAGTTGCTCCTTCTTGGTCTAGCCATACCATAACATTGGGTTGAAGACACAATATCATGATAGGGGAACTCCTATGCTAATAGAAAATGGGACCCAAAGGTTTCTGGAAAAACAAAAAGTAATCTGCTCCCACCTCTTCCTCTCTTTACCCCAAAACTGACCCAGCTGATAGTATGTCTATGTTAGCTGTATGGAAGTACTGTAATTAGATCCACCTTAGATCAGCAATTAATTGTTTCCCTGTCATTGCGTAAAAGATAACCTGTTTCAGGTGAGTACTGTGGCATTTTCCAGCAATCTTTTAATATCAAATTCTAGCTTCTTCTCTCTTGCCTGTTGCTGTTAATGTACATCATGATAGATGTTGTGAAAAAGATTCTTGAATAATTTTTTCCTTCCTGGGCTAAATATTAAAGGCCTTTAAAAAAAAAAGTTATGTATAATTTTATGATACTTTTGTGGTTTTACAAATAGAATAAACACATGGCTCAATCTACATACCTATGCCAATCACATGCCACTATTCTTCCCCTCCTGCAATAACTGATTATGTGCCAAAGATGACCGTGTAGCAGCCTTGACTTCTGAGTTTGCAATTTTTCTAAGCTTAATATTCCTAATCCTTAAATCCTATGGCCTTCTACTTTTAATACCATTCCATCTTAAACCGATGACTGCAATCAACTGCTTCTCAGCATCCCTCTAATCCTATCAGTTTTGCCCATTAAATCACTAGATGTATTCCCTTCCATAGACGTGCTATAACATTATCAGCTGTTGACTCCTAGAGATTGGTTTGTCACCATGACTCATGGCCTTATTTCCCAGAACACTGATTCTTGGCTTCTCCATCATTTCATTTAGCTATAGGTTTCTAGCTCTCCTTATGTCAAAACTTGTTGAGGGAATGTTTTACCAATTTTAAGATCCCTCATGCTTAACAAATGAGCTACATTCAAAGAGGTCTACAAAGGAAAATAGCATTATAAATAGCTCAGCTGATGGGACAAGATTTCTAAGCTGAAACACAACTTAGTCTTCCTGCAACTGTGAGCAGCAGCTTAAGCACCCTACTGGTTTTCAAGTTTTCCCATTGTCACAGTGAATCCCTACTCCATCTCTTTGCCTTAATTTTTACTCTTTTAAAATATCACAGATATTATATTGCATGTTTTATTTTTTAGGACACACAAAGGTCTGTATTCCTCTTTATTTGCAGACTAAACCTTAAGTAATTTCATGGAGAAAGAAAAGAATATTTTAATAAACTTCTTTACCAACCCAAATCCTGAACTATTTACAGTGTTCACCACAGCCATCTAACACTACCTCTGCAGTCTTTCAAAGCCTCTGTTAGATGTTCCTTTCTCCCTGATAGTGTTAAGTTGTGCAGTGATGCTAGCAGCCACATCAGGACTTGAACAGTTTCAAATATCTTCCTAGTCAGCTAAGCACATGTATCTGCAGCTCTGCTCATTTGCCTGGCTCCAGTGACAGCTGTGTATCTCTGAAATGCAAACCAGTAGCAAAAGATGTGTGAAAATTTATGCCAATCAACAACTGGAGCTGAAATAGTAGATTCTACCATCACTTCTGTTCCCTATTTTAAGTATGGTCATCCTATCCAGAACCATGCTTTTGTTACTGCAGACAAGACCATGAGTCCTTCCTTCTCAGCTTCTGCTCCACAAACAAAAGGTTGTCCTCCACAGTCCTACACTGCATCTTGTAATTGTGGGCCAGCAGGCAGCAAGGAACAAAGCGAAGTGTGGAAGGGCTGACACTGAGTAATGAAGAGCAGGCATAATACATATCCAGCAATGTGCAATGAAAACAAATGCACAAGAAATATGAGCTGGGGAGCTGGTTGGTTACATGCCTTGGCATTTTCTGCATAACTGGAAATTTATTGCATATGTGCAGGACGGTCATATCTCTCATGCTCTCCAGCTTATCAAGCCTGGTCAGGCAGCCCTTGCAAGTCTGAAGTCAGATCTGAAATAATCAAGAAAGCATAAGCTGTCTGTCCTAATTTTTTTGAGCAACAGAGATCCAGGGTTGGAGATAAGGGATTAATACAAAGAGAAAGGCACTCCACTGGTGAATTTATGTTAATTACAGGCAAAGGAACTAAGGATAGAGTTTTCAGGTCATTGCATCTCTTCTATTCCTGTGGCTGTAGGGACTTAATCCTCATCTATCGTGACTGCACATTGTGTGGGTTAATTGGCATTTCTGCATAAACTGTAAGATAGGAAGTGTGCTAATAAATTATGAGTCCTTTAAAAGTATTAACTTTGCTTAGAAAATCAGTAGCGTATGAATAATTTAGTACTCAAAGTCATATTACATTTAAGCATTCATTTTAAATCACTTCAAATTTCAGCAACAAACACTTACAAATCACCTTTTCTGAGAATCTGGGCCAGAAGCTAAGGAAGATTAGCAGTTGGAGGAAAAAAATAACCTTGCAGCTCCATTATGCTTCAGTCTCCTAAGATTGGGATTTACTTGGAGAAAAAAATTGTTTAGCACTGCTTTTGAATTCTTTGTCTCCTGATGCCATAACCTGAGGGAGAGCAGGCTGTGGCTCACTGGGTAGCCAGGACGGACAGAATTGATCTCCTGGTTGACTTCTACCTAGCGCTGTGGTGAGGGTGCCTGGTGCCCCACAGCAGGGGTGGCTCTGGTGGAGCACCCAGTAAGATGGCTTTGATGTGGGGCTGCCCACTCTGCCATGTCTTGTGGCTACCCTTGAATTCCATGAGTGCTGCCTTGTTGCCTCTTGTCCTAATGGCAGATACACTGGCAGGAGCAAGGTGTGAGGTGCAGGGGGCCCTCTCACTTTTGCAACTGATGCCAAAAGAGGAACACAGCAAGAAAAAAAATGTAAACAGGGTCACACCCTTCCAAAGGAAACTGCAGATTGCAATGCCACCTGTGCAAACATGCCAGGAAAGAAATGTGCCACGAGCACGAGGATAAGCAATGTGTTACCACCCTGCCCTGTGGTTCTGGAAGGCACCATGGGAGCATCCCATAGTCATTCACTTGGGTGGAATCTTGGAGGTGTCATTACACATGTACATTCTTTTCTGAGACAGATTCCCCGGGAGAGAAGCTGTTACACTCCAACTGCTTCGCATACATTCGCTCAGCAAAGACACCATCTTCTCCTGGGGCGTTCCTCCTGGCTTCACACTAGCAGACAATTTACTAAAGAATGTGAAACATCTACCATATGTTTAAGTTAATCCAGGGGCCAGATGTCTAGGAGTGCATTAAACAAAACTGAGGCCACAATTAAAAAAAAAAGCCCAACCATCATCCCTAAGGTGTCTGGTGACCAGGTTCTGCCAGGAAGGTAGCAGGCTGGAAATGAGTCCTTGGTATTGTGTAACTCCCTGAAAGTCTGAGTGATCTAGCCCCACCTGTGAGACAAACTCCATTCTTTGAAAATCTAGCCTCCTTGTGCACTTGCTGTGTGGAAACAGTGCTGGAAATAGTCAGCTTTCTGGCATGCAGGAGTTTCAGGCAGTGTCACATGCTGGCAGCTACATCACATCCATCTTGCCAGGCTGGGAACTGGGAGAAAAGGATACCCCACCGTAAAAAATCTTTCAGCTCACTTGGCAGCTGTTACCCTTATGTACCCTATGGTTGTGCTTATTCTGCTGAGACTCTGCTAGAGAAAGCTTTAATTTAACATGCACTGTTTACTAACACCTTTTCAAATCCTAGTGTAAACCAAGCTGTTAAACGTTTGCAGTCGTGAGCTAGTTAAAATTAACCCTAGCATAAAGCCCAGGTTGAGAATTTAACAGGTGATAAACCACTGACTCTCATTGCACTAGAACAAAGCAGTTACTGGATGATCGTTCGCCATCTGGTGAACAGAAATGTTATATTAGGTGTCCAGTGTAGAGACTCATTACTGTTATATGCTCATCCTTGAATTTAATTGAATGTTGCCTTCTTCCTGTCTACAAAAGTAGTACATACAGAAAGTTTCAAGCTAGTTCATAATATTATTTTTATCTCCCACGCTTTCATTTATCTCTTTATCAAAGCAAACAAGTCTTGTCTTTTTAATTTGCCTCCATAGGAGAGTTTTTTCCTTTCCCTTGATTGATCATCTTTTTCTGTTTCACTCCTATTCCTGAAACCACTCTAATTAGCTCTGTTATATCCTTTTTGACATGGAGTTACCAAGACCACACAGCTGATGCTGCAGTGTCAAGACAAACAATGACAGAATTTTTTTTCCATAACAGTGTACCTGCTATGCTTTTCTTTCCCTTTAATGATTTGTTTGATCTTTTGGCCACAGATGCTCATTGAGAAATCTGCAGTGATGCTTCATTTTAAGTTTTAAATTAGTTTGGACTCCAATGAAATATATGATTAGTTTATTTCTTCCCTTCCAATCTACAGTAGATTGCACATCTCAGCCCTGAAAAATTTGTTCTATCTAACCTGGGGAACCTCAAAGACACCATTTTTTAAAATTCCCCTCTTTATTCATAAACTGTGTATTTTATTCTCCTGTATAATCTCCTAGAAGACAGCCTCCTAGATAATTTCAGCTTTTTTTCTATTGCAGAAGTAAACTGGGATGATAAAAAGCAAACATCAGTTTCATTAATACCTCTCACTATAGTTTCACAGTACAAAAGGGGCAAGAAAATTATGAGTTTGGGAGGATCGTTAGATAAGTTTTTAAAGCTATTTTAATACAATCTTTTCTGGCAACTATGGATCAAGCCTGTTGCTGTGTTTTTTAAAACTTTATTTTAAAATGCATTTAGAGATCCCAGCAAGTCACACATATTTGATTACGTGAAGGAACTTGAAACTTTCTTTAAAAGTGTATGGCAAATAATTCTTTATTAGTTACCTAAATTAAATATAATGATAGTTCTTTATTAATATATTCATGAGAAGGTTCTGATTATTTCAGTACCACCAGATCATCTGGGCGTACCCTCCTTATTTGATACTTCCTGGACATATCAGCCATGACAAGTCTTCAGTAGTGCTTGTGTGAACAATCTGATCAAAGATTTCTTTGAAGTTGAGAATTAAGTGCTTTGCTCTATACAAAATGAACCAATCAGCAGCACTTCTCATCATGAATGCATTATGAAATACTTCTGTGAAACAGTTAGCAGGGCTGCCTAACAACTGGCCACATAAGTACTTGAATCAGAAGAGCAAGTTCCTCCTTTATGTTAATTTTGTTTTCAAAAAAGAGTTTGGCTTTTATTTTTTATTTCACTGTCATAACAAACCTGAAGATTAGCGAACTACTTAAAAGCTTGTATCCATTTATTGTATTGTCAGGAGGAAAATCTGTAAAAACATAGAAAAATGATTACTTGATTAAGCTGTAAGAATAAGAGTGGAGACCAGAACTAGCCTGAGAGCCAAGAAATAAGAATTCATATCCTTATGTCTGTGAAAGAAATATGACATGACCTTAAGCAAATCATTTCACATTACTGCAGTTCTGCTTCCTCTCCAACTGTTAAACAGGGATCATTTTTTTTCCTCAGAACTGGAACAAAATCATGCAGATGTAGTCATTTCCACGGTAAATAGATAGTGTGATAGTGTATAGCATTACATTCTGTGTTCTTAAACCACTACTGGGACCTGCCTTAGAAATCTTTCTCTGACTGACAAGCTGCTTGATAGGTTTGACCTCCTGCAATACGAGCCCCACATAGTGTAGTACCTTGTAATCCCCAGTTTCACCAGATTCATGGGTCATGGAGAAGAGTGTCCCCCCAAGTGACATTGATTCAAACAAAGCCCCCATGCTTCTCCAGAACCACATACTCTGGTCAGTCTGCACTTACTTTCCTTGTAAGCTGGATCAACTGATTCTAGATGAGCAAACTCTTGGTACTGCCCAGCAGCAATCAGCTACTGAGAAGATACATATCTCTGAGGATGCATCCTTATGCAAGCCAGTTACCACCTGCTCTACACCAGCTAAAAAAAAGAGAGAGTTTTAGTCTAATTTAGCACGTTTATGCATGTCTAAGTGCTCAGACAAGGGTGAAATACTTTGCTTCTCTTGCAGGATTTCAGGTAGAAGAGGGGAGATTTGCAGAGATCTCTAGAAAGGTGGTATTGGTCCTGCTGACACTGCTGAACCTTCCAATTGTGCAGCACATTTCTCTCTGCCAGTTGATGCTTGTTGGAACTGACACCAAACTGAGTTTGAATGAAAAATAATTCCTTCAGAATTCTTCTCTCTTTTTTTTTTTTTTTCTTTCTCAGTCTTCCTACAGCAGCTGCAGGCAGTGTGTTGCTGCCAAAAATCACTCAGGAACCTAATCATTGATTTGTGAAACTGATGCGGTTTGACTGTAGATTGTCAAATACTCATCAACAAACTGCAGCTTGTCTCCAGTGATCAACACTGTGACTTGGAGCACCATTCATGTCAGCCATAGCATTAAAATGCTATCATTAAAATGCTTTCAAAAGAAAGGTAATGGGAAGGCAATGAGGGAGTTGCTCTTTATAAGTTTGACACTTGCTCTAAGGTTTTGGAATATGTTGTTTTGGAATGTACTGAAAAAAATGCCTGTAGTATTGACATAACTAACAGGAAGATAATTCCTCCTACAAGAAAGCAGTAATTTCGATAGTAATATGGAGGGGCTGGATGCATAGAATCAACTGCAAGACAATCAACAGCTTGTTGCAAACAAAGTTCTTTCAAACAGGCAGCCGGCCAGCACCAGCTTCTTCCTGGGCACTCATGAGACCAGGGAAGCCTGCTCTCCATGTGCAGGATGTATCTCCTGGATAAAAGCTGGACTGCCAGAAAAAAACCCCAAAACAAATACAAGGAACTTGTATTTGGCTGATGATACTTATTTTATTTGACACATTCTTGCTTATCTTATTTTATCCTTCTTTTAAAAATGCATTAAAACAAGGAAATCTAAAGTTTGATTTTGAATTCCACTTGCCACACTACCATTGATTCTGCACCAGTGGTATACTGGTGTATATATAAAAGTGACTTCCATGATAACTCTTTATTGGTAATGTATTGACACCAACTTTATAGCCATATATACTATTTTCTAAGTATCTTAGCACATGGAAGGGGAATTTACACCTTGTTACGAGCAGCGGGTTATCTGGAAAGAACAGCATCTTCCGGTGTATTTGAGATGGAACCTACAACATGACATGTTTGACTTCATCCATTTATAAAAAGTTGTGGGAAGGAGATTTCCTATTGTTTCAAGTCCAAACCTTCACAATCACTACTTACCAGGTCTCACCTATGGTCAGCAGCACTACCTGCATTTAGCTGTCCATCTGGAATGTCTGCGTTTATCTTAGTCTCTTTCTAGCACACAACTTTTGATCACAGCAGGTACCAAACCTCACTCTCCCTCTCACCAAGTGTTGTCCTCATACAGGAGGACTTGATGACTTACACCTGGAAGTCTGAAGTACATGGGAAGTTAAATCTGCATTCTCACGGACATTTCCTGGGAACTGGCATTTTCTGGACACCTTAGGAATAGAGGGTGAGATATCGGCTAGTTTCCTTCCATTTTGTAATGGAAGAGGACCATGTAAGGGACTAAGACACCTCGCATCCCTCTGTTTCCTTTCATGGAAATCAAGGCACAGTGAACTATTGATTACTTTCTGTAATAAACACCTTTTCTAATACAGAAATGTCTTCTTGCCTAGACATAGAATTTGACTTTTCACAAATTTTGCTCTAATCTTATTGATACAAGCTCTTACATAACATCAATTTTACACAATGGAATCAACAGGACAGGAACAGACTGGAGGCTGATTTTGTTTCTTTAGCTGCTGATGTGCTGCTGTTACTGCTTATCAAGAATGAGTTGCCTTTTCATTTCTTGGTGCCACTGTACAGTTTGGGAAGTCACCACTAAGATGCTTATATACCAAGACATATGGAGTGTCTGAAAAATGTAGGGCAAGAAATCAACAGATTTAACTTCTTTTGCTTGGAGCAAAGTTTTGAAAACAAGAAAAGAAAGAGATGAAAAGGCAGATGATCACAGGCTGGGCTGCTAAAGAGAACTAGCAACAGAGATGGCTAAATCTTCTTTAGTGAAGAATAGTTTTACATCTCTCTGGAAAGTTTTCTGAAAAACTGTACTTCACTAAATACCAAAAAGTACACAAGTAAATAACAGTCTTACACCTTACGTGCTGTTTCAGGTAGTTTTATATCATGTGGTCTAAAGGAAGTGTTTCTTGCAAATAATTATATTCATGTTAGTGAGCTGAATTTAGAAATCAGTACAAAACACCAAATGTTGCTTCTACCTGAATTTACTATTGTGAACATTTTCAGCTATAGTTTGGGCACAAGATGGAGCCTCCAAAATAATAATAAAAAATAATTTAAAAATCCTCAAGAAATCTGCATTCAGATACGCACTCTCTTGGGTTTTGGTTCTTTCAGACTAATCTGCTCCTCTATACAGACCAGGCATTGGTCCAAATTGTTGTCTCTAACCTGGAGGACAGCATTTTCTGCAGTGTCTCTGTCTCTATGTGGTTATGAGCCAATATTATCTGAATTAGGATGAACTTTTCTGTTGGTTTGAGGCATATAAAGTGGATAATCATAGTAGAGGGAGACAGAAAAAAATCTATTTTAGTGAGCAAGTCCATTCTGCTTTAAGGACAGACTGTAGTTCCAGTGATGGATGTATCAGATTAAATTATCATCACTACAATTTGATTTTGCCAGGCATCTGCAAAAATGATTTATTCATGTGAGGAAGAGTTTCAAGTGTAGAAAGGGGAGTATCAGCTCTCTTAAAATAAGTTTTTTCTTGTCAATGTTTTCACTCTTCTTTGAAACAGCTAAAGTATTTTAATGATCAATGGAACTACTGAGGTTCATCATCTCTCTATATCCACCATAATAAGTACCCAGTCAAGAGCAGGAAGACAAAATAAGAGATGGAAATGACAGTTAATCAGAGCATAGACAATTAGTAATACAGTAGCACTACATCATTTTTCAAGGTTGGTTGATCACTTTTCACTATGAGTGAAGAGAAAAATTTCCACCTTTTAAATTTGAATAATGTTTTCTAGGAAAAGCAAAAGCTCACTTAATCTGTGAATTCATTACCAGAAATGTAAATGTTGTTCAAAGCAGAGAAAAACAAGACTTTTGAGACAGAGTGGAAAAGGATGCCACTGTTTCCTTGGCACATTAGCATGGATCAAATACTACCAAATCAGTTAAAACAATAGGAGTATACAGCCAAAAGCTTGCCCAAGCAATCACAGAAAACAAAACAAAACAAAAACAGGATCAAAGACCAATTTAAAAAAGTTGATTCAATAAGGGATTCTGAAATGCAATGTAAAAGTATTTCAATAGTCAAGATGCTGGGTAGATGCTTCTCCTCTTCCTTACATGCAGCTATAGAGGTCTGTAAAATTTCAGTGCTTATAAAAAGTACCATTGTATATTCGATCACCAAAAAGACTACAGCACCCATTTTAAAATTCAATTTTACAGAAAAGTCAGGAGGAGACCTGGCTGCCCTACTGCCTGCTTCTTTGACCCACTGTATCACTGTGCATCCCAAAATTCCCTCTGAAATATCAATATCAAAATGTAACATTCATATGTAAAATTGCTTTACTGGATATGTTTATCCACAAAATCTAAATACCTGGAAATTTAATTTAATACATCAAGTTCATGCAAGCAATTATCTCTCCAGTACTATAGGAAAAAGTCCGGAAAAATGTCCAGAGATTAAAGCTTACACATCTTGATTGCCCAAAGGAGCGGAGAAGAAGGGAGGGAATTAACCTGCTTGAGTTCCCAGGAGGTTCCTTTCCACTGTTTTGAAGGTCAGGAAGCTGACAGCCATCTGACTGCCACCTTCAGCCTTCCTTTAAGGAAAGACTTCATGGGTTCCCAGCAGTTTGATTTTCATTGCAGAGATAAAATGAGCATTCGTCTTAAAAGTAATCTGGGACCTTGGATTAGATGGGAGAAGCAAAGTTGAAAAAGATTGTTATGACACGGTAACCTTCAGGTGAGAGAGCATCTGAACACATTCAGGTGCCATCTGAACCAAAGATTGTAGTTTGGAAAGGTTAAGAAGCTGGGGAGATACACTTAAGCAGCAGTGCGAGGAAGGAATGGGAGTGGGAATCAGGTCTCAGGATTTTAATGAGAAATTTAATAGTTGAAAGCTTGACTTTTACTGTACAGAACATAGAGAGGTTAGAAAAGTAGAACTAGAACTATTAATTGAGTTAGAGAGCATTATTCTGTTACCTGGGTGTTGAGAAGGGGAATTGCATTACTGCTGAAGAATGTGCAGGTGCATCTTCTATCAGAACCTCTCTCTGATGTCATGTTTCCTATCTGCCTGTTTAAAATGTGTTAAGCCACACAGTGTCCATTCCCAGGGTTATCTTCTATTTGATATCCCAAATGGAGCCAGAGCTGGTCAGGTACAAAAGAATTGGTTCACGACATGGGCTAGAACCTAGGATTCCGTCAAAAAACTCCTGGGACATCCACACCAAAAAATTGTATTCCAAAACCAAAAGGTAGATGGCAAGAAATAGGTTATAGATAAATTTGGTGGAAGTTACCATAACATTGATTAAAATAAATACATGCCTTCACAATTATGGTTCTTGAAAATTAAGTGACTTTCATTTTCTTCTCTTTTCTCTCACTCTCTCTGGGACTTGAATCATAATAGTGATGATGATTGGAACAGAAAAGGAAATCTTTTTTTTCTTTTTATATTTTATGGCAGTCTGTCATTTAAGTTGCCATAATGACATTGCAGAGACATTACCTGGGTGATTTTAAGATTTGTGGCATATGATAACAATGTCAAGGCACTTTTTACAGTAAAAGTGTAAACAGACTTAAAACATACACCACAAAGAAAAACTGGGGATATAATTTTCACAGTTGATATTTCATTAAAATTTGCTACTTCTTTCAGAGCTCCTGTTTAAATAGCTTATATTTCAAGTGTTATGTGGTTCACCATTTCTGGTTTCTGATAGAGGATTTTACTAAGTCACTTAATAATGAAATTGATATAAATTTCAGCTCCATCATCCTAATTTAATTAGTTGCTTTGCCAAGGGACTATTAATACAATCAGACAAAATCATAGCCCTGCTCTGTTCCATAGCGCCAGGCTGGAAGACTTTCCTGCTCATGGTAGCACCTGGTGCAGTGCTGATGCTGCTGCCTCAAAGCAAGGGCATTCAGTGGGAGGAAAATCCAGCCTCCCCACACTCGGAGCAGGAGCTCCCACAGCCACTAGACATATCTCAGCAAGCACACCACAGGAGAGTGGTAATGGAAAGCTTTTCTTTTTCTTTTTTTTTTTAAATGTGATTCTGTTTTATATTTGTCTCACTTGCCTCTGCCACAGCTTGCCCCTTCCCCACAAAGGCAGGAGGAGAAGACCTGGGTCTCTGTTCTCTAGTCTTCTGGGTTCTTGGGAGTGTTTCAAGTTTGAGGGTACGCTCTAGACTGGAATATCTTTTCGAAAGGAAATTCGAAGCATTAGAAATAGTTTAAACAAATTATTCTTCATACCTAATACTGTATTTGAAGAAAGATAAAATGTGGAAGGACTTATATTTTTGGGATGCCAGCATGACAGTAGGGGGACTTTTTTTACACTTCCAAAGAGCTGTGCAAAACAACTATTTAACCCTCCACACTGAATGTTAGGAACATAAGGTGATAGTTACTTGCAACTCCTCTGAGTGCCTTCCTATTAGCAATCGTTCTGGTTTTGCAGTTCTCTTACAAAGAAGAGTTTTATTTAGTGCACTCTATACCAACCAAATTTTGTTGCACGTTCATTACATGTGCACATATACACCAGGGAATAAAGCTGATGTCAATGAATACACTGAAAACTTTATCGAACAAATAAATCTTAAGCAATTTTCTCTCCCTCTGTTCTCTCTTCTTGTGAATTTTAATAGAGACTTCTGTAAGACTTGTTTAAAAGATGCATAAAATTTAGATATCCTTTGTGATTAAAGGAAAACGTTCTAGATGAAAGCGCTCAACAGTCAGTTCTGGCTATTAATGTCTGATTTTTTTTTAAAAGACAAGGAAAAGACAAGGAAAGATAGCTTAAAAAACATGTAACATGATGACAATAGGATAAAGATTATAAATAAATAAAACAGCAGTGGAGAGAAACATTACGTTGACACACAATTCCTGGCTGCCCTTCCCACCTCACCTGGTCATGCTCCTTAGCTAGGAAGAGTCAGATACAGCTGTCTGGATCCCTGTGTGTAATGCAAATTTTGAAAAATAAAATAACTATAATTTAACTATAATTTAACAAATGACCACTAAATTTTTAGTTTGATCACTTTTAAGTGCAGCAGCATAGCTAGCACAAGATGTTAACCTGCATCAGCTTCTCTTCAAATACTAAAGCACTTATGAGGTCCTGGTCCTAAACTTTAGAGCTCCGTTAGATGTGATGATCCCATGCCAAGGAGCACCACCCAACCTTTGACTACAGGTTCCTAAGCTGTGGATTTGCCTGTGCCAGTCTTCTTCCTTCCCCACCCTGACCCTTCCCTGCAGCCTCAACTTCCTGACTCAATCTTCCACCTGCCCTGTCCCTACAGACTCGCTGGTGGTCATTGGACTGCCGCTGACCCTGGCTGCCATCCCTAGGCCTGCCCCTCACCTGGCTGGGGTACTGCCAGCATGCCCCATGCCCAGTGCAGCCACTGCCCCTGCTGCCTCGCTGGCACCCACGGCACCCAGCTCGCCTGCCCTCGCAGGACAACCCAGCCCTTGCTGCTCCCTGATAGACACAACTTGGATACAGTCACCTTTTAGAATGCTTCAAGTCTGAGAATACAGTCAATGCTAAAACCAAACACAAGATGTATTCTCCCTTGCATGCACGTAACTGCATGGGCGCTTGCCCTCAGCCTGTGACAAATCCCACAAACAGCCCATGGGGAAAAGTAATTGAGGTATATGGAAGAGTAAGGAGTGCTATCGTAAAGATATGGTGGGATAAAGATGAGAGACCATATCTCCTATAGAGTCCTCATACGGCTGAAGTGAATAAACAAGCACTTGAACACATGGATTTTCTTCAGTTCTGAAACAGTCGCTAAGCCTCAGGCAAAATACAGGTAGGAAGAAACTACCAGAGTTTATACTCTTTAAACAAGTTGAGTGAAAAGGGTAATTGGCACCTGTGAGGCACAGACAACTGACAGCAAGTAGGGAGGCAGAGAAGCTGTCAGGGTTGCAGGACGTTGAGAGTGAGCAGCTCTGGAACACCAGCAGGCACAGTATGGCAAAAATTATCTGTACTGAATTTATGATCTTTAATAAGTAGTGAAATTGTGTTTTACTCTTCCCGGACTCATCTCTGGAAAGCAGCCCAGGATGAGACTGAGAAGCAAGAGCTGCAGAAGCTGTACCCTAAAAATGTTCTATCCTTGCCAGCTGTCTAAGGTTCTAATCTGCACCCATGTCAAAGCTTGCTGCTTCTGCTTCAGAAGTGAAGAATTTACAACCTAGTTTTTACTAGTCTTTCCTCTTCATCTCTTCAATAGTATCAACTAGAATGATGAGACTACTCCCTCCCACACCCTTGTTTCTGAGGGTATAAAAACATTTATATGCTATAGTCTAACAAAATCTCTCTAACTCTTAACAGACTACAAGTAGCAGAAGGATGTACACATCCACCTGCTAAAAATAATACAAGTTTCTGCAAATTGCTTAGATAGCTGGACTTATAACTAAAGTAGGCAATTAAAAATCAGCCTACATATCTAGAAACTGACAGTTCATTTGTCTCTGATTACAAAGTGTCCATGGCCCTGTGACCTGACTGACTGAGTGGCAGCTGCTTTGGAAATGGTTAATTGTCTCCTTGCAGTTTGGGGCTGCTGCTAAATGGTGCTGCATGGCATTCTCTGCAGAGAGACTAAAGACTGATGGGGCAGTGGAGTCTCGTTGAATCTGCAGCTGGAGGAGGCCCATCTGTCTGCCTGTGATGTTACCCTTCTTCCATTAAGCAAGTGGTTCTAGCATCCAGGCTAGCCAGCTTGGCAATTTTCAGTGACATGAGGTTAAAAATACTTCAAAACTTAAGAAAACATAGGGTCTTTATGTTATGAAATCTCTATTTTGAAAGTAACACTTCTTTGGCTTTGTCTGGCTTGCCTCTGCAAATGATAGATCTTACAATTCTTCAAGAGAGTGGAAATGTCACCTGAACCTTGCTGAGGAATACGAGATCAGCACTAATACAAATCAATACAGGTTACTTTCCTGATTCATAATGCATGTGTCAGGTTGCAATTCCCCTAGCTGAAGGAAGCCTGCCTGATATATTTATCTAGTACTTGAATCAGTGCCCAGCTCTGCAGAATATACCATTTACATCTAAAAACAATAGTGAGTTTTGAACCCTAAGGCTTGTTCAGAGATCTCATGTTGTCATTGGGGTGCAGAGGTGTTTAAATATGGTTGGATATGTGCCCTAAGAAAACAATCCAAACAGTGATGGTGAGTGAGCAGCACTCTTTCCAGCTCGGTGTCCATCACAGTCAGCAGGGGCAGTTTCCTGAGGGGTCATATCATTCATATGCTGATGCTTCACTTGTATTGATGCCAGTGAACCTCAGACATTAGGGCTGAGTCCTGCGCCTCTTGTGAGTCACCTTCATGTTCTCTGCAGTTGGGGGTTGAGTATAAAAAACACTTAAACTGATTTAAATTCTTCCTCCTGCTTGGATAAATACTTGGCCAGAATATCTGAGCAGCTTTGAAGAGAACTAGTTCTATCTGCAATGCAAACGCCAGTTTAAGCAAACAAAACCAAAACTATTTTATTTATAATCTAAAAAATCTTGTGTAAGCCTACAGTAGTTAATTTAATATCTAGCCTAGAATTTAAGGCACTAAATAAATTATAAGACTTAATTATTTGATTTAAGACACTTGGCAGTTAAGATCTGAATCTAAAAAGTAAACATCTTCCCTAATTTCTTCCCGTCTCTATACGTATGCTGTTGTTTAACTGTTCAACACAGCATTCATGCAGTGAAATCTATCAGAGAATATCAATAAATATGCACACAATTTGTGTGAAAATAAACTTTTTCTGTTGTTTGCATCATTAAAAATAGTAGCATTTTACTGCAGTAGAAGAAATATGTCTTGCAAATGTTATAACTCCTACATATTTTGATACTCACCACCATTACTGTTTGAGTTTTCCTATTTCTTTAATGATTTGCACATCCCATCCTTTCTTCTGTCTCCTGCTTCTCTCATTATTAGTATTCTAGTATAGAGTTTTCTATCAAAAACATCCACAGTTTATCAACAATGACTCATTGTTAGAACCGTTATATTATGCTTTGCACTATTAAATAACAGGATATGACATCAACAAAACTGAATATGATGCTGTTTCACTACAATCTCTTTCAGTATGGATGGTATTACTTTAAAATGATTTCAGCTATCCCACTGAATTAAAGGAAAAAAACAACCAACTTTATTGTGACCTGCTCAGACTTGTGCCATGTAAACTGCAACCTAAAATATTTATCCAGCTAAACCAGTCTGGCTTTGTCCATCAGCTACTTAGCTGAGATACTCCTTTTCCATATACGTTCCAGAAAATTGAGAATATTAAATTTATATTTTTGCCATGAATATAAATAACGAACCCATGCCCTCCTTTTTTTTTTGTCAGCAGGACATATTCTTTCGTCTCCACTGAGACTGTGTCCGTGGCTTATCAGAAGCCCATACAGTTACCCTGGTATCACTGAAGCTACAGGAGGCCAATTTAAAACTTTGGTAACTCTTCTGTTTGCTTTTTAAACCCACACATAGCCTATAATCGTAATACATTTTCCTCTAACATCTTAAATACTAGCACTCTGCTGTCTTTTAAAAAAAGTTGACATAGAGTCGGTATCTTCCTCCAGAAGAGGTATGTGGAGTTGGGCACTTCCTGTCCCAATCTGTTCTAATAGCCTTAACTTTGCAAGCTCTGCTCTTCAGGTATATTCTTGGCACAGTCCACACTTTGTTCTAGTCAATCTTCTGTCTGCTTTTTGTTTTTGTTCACTCTCGGAAGCAAAGGTTTTCATGGCATTTTGTTGTTTTCTGTATCATAGGTATTGTCTTTGTCTGTGCTGCCGTTGTTAGAACCACCTGCAGGTCTTCCTGGATTTTGAACTCTATCACCCTTCTCTCCTCAGGGCTATGCTGGTTCTCAGACCCACCTGGAACATCAAGGTGCTTTCCACCCTCTGCAGTTTTCTTCCTGGAGTGGACAACTTCAGTTGTCTCAGCATGTCAGCAAGGCTAGCCAAGATTTTTGACTATTGAAAGACTGTGAATGACGTTTTTGTTTGCAGTTTCAGCCATAATGTAATCCACAGTAGGAAATCAAAGTTCCTAAAGGTTCCACAGCTTAGACAGGTTGTATATTCCGTTACAGTTCCACTTGCCACACTCATACATTTCAAATACATGTGTAGGTCACTGCTCAAGTCTTTGTAAGACAACTTTGTAGTAAACTTACTCTAAGTAAACACCATCTGATGCACATGACATGTTAAAGAGTTCTTAGTTACTACAGGAAATGAGGTGATACTGCAAGAGGGTTCTTTTTTCACTAACACTGCAGATTCAGATGAAAGCTTTGTTTAAGTACCTTCCTGTTGTCTTTTCCATTGCCCCAGAGCTTCCAGCTGCCTCATCCTTCCCATCAAATACTATTCTTGCCTTTTGGTTGTTACCCAGCAATATTCACCCTGGGCCCTACACATTCAAGAACAAGCTGCGTCTGCTCCCCTTGTTCCCATACAGCTCTCTCTGGTACCACTCAAAGATCACATCCCAGAAGTACATCACTTCAGCTGATGCTTTCTGTAAGTGGTAGGACTGATGTCAGTGAGTACTTTCACAGCAATACTTTCACACCAGCACTATACCATGTGTTGGCATAATCACCAGTAAGACAAAGCTATGCCTACACTAGGACTTTTTTACCAACAGAGGAAAAATGTATCCTACTGGCACCAATTTCAAATACGTTTTCCTGTATACTGGCAAAACTAGGCTTTAAGATTAGTATAATAAGCACCCTTACTTAAGCAAACAGAACTAGAAGTATGGTTTCTGCTGCCATTCATAAGTGCAATCATGCTGGCCAGGGTACTGGGTCAGAGCTTTTATCACTGTATTTGCAGAGGGTACATTACAGGATTTAGCAACAAAACTGGCTTATACCAGGGTACTTGATCTTCATGCAGAGTTAATTTTATTGCTAATGATTGAAACAAAATTAGGAGTGCTTTCTTGGCATGTTATACCTAGTGGCATATACTAAATATGAATACAGCATCTGTGAACAAGACTGTCTGCTGGGGCGGGTTTTTGTATTAATGATATGCCAGTAAAACTTAAAAAAGTTTCTTATCTATTAAAACCACAACATTAATAAGTTTTGATTTCCGTCATTCATGGATAAATTAAATTTTAAAAAAAATCATAAAAACAATAAGGGATGCATTAGAAAATGCTGTTTATATCACTACATTTAAAGCTTTCTTTTTTTTCAATTACACAAATGGTGTGAGACCCAAAGCAATTGTTAAAGGCCTTTTAAAGAAGACTGAAATCTAAGTATTTGAGTCAACAAATGTTTTCTTAATACTGTGAACATTCAAGACTATTATTGTATGGTTTAGCTTTTGTTACAGATAGGAAAGAAAAGAACTTTAAAAAAAGAATGTTTAAGAATTTTTAAGCAACTCGTTATTCTGAGTAAGAGATATTTTTGTTTAGAATTGAGTTCTATTTTTAGTGCCTTAACTGGCTTTTTAATCTTCCTAGACTAGAGACTACTCATTTGTTACCAGATTTGTGTTTCAGACATTATTCTATAAATTGTCTTGGTACCAGGAAGCTTTGTGATCTTTAATTGATAAATAAGAAAAGATGGCAACTTCTGACCTTTCACTTTTGGGTAGATTGCCATGTTTCAGTACTTTTATTAGAAGTGAGGCAATTAGGGCAACAGGCAGTTTTCTGAATCCAAACCTGAAGCTACACTGACAGTAATTCTGCTCTGTCCTGTGACTCTGGAAATGAAAGGTGGGTATGACAAGCACTCCCAACAAGAGTAACGTGAGATTTCCTGATGCTAATCCTATGCTGCCAGGGCTCTGAGCACAGCAAATGGAATCACAACCTCTTTCCCTGCTCCTAGGGGTTTCACTGTCTATACTCAAGGCCAGCTCAGACATGGTATTGCTCTGTCAGCTTGGATCAGGGTGCTGTGAAAACAGCCAAGTTGCAAGAAAGAGCTATGAGAACTCTCACCACTGCTGCATTCAGTCTCAGGCCCTTGTCCATGGTCCTTGCCTGCGCTACGCTGTTAGTTATGCTTAGTTCTTGCATGAGCCTACTATGCTGTAGTAGGCCCATTCTTGCACCCTGCTGATCCTGACCCTGCCTTGCTGACTGAGCTTCCTAGCTGCAGCTTGGGCCTGTCCTGTCCTACAGACTCACTGGGCCACCATCAGACTGCTGCTAACTCTGCCTGCCATCCATGGGCCTGCCCCCTCATCCGGCTGTGGTCCTGCCAGGATGCCCTATGCTCAGTGTGGCCACTGTCCCTACTGCCTTGCTAGCACCCACGGCTTCCAGCCTCCCTCCAGTTGCAGGGCAGCTCTTGCTGCTCCTGACATGGCTTGCTCAAGCAGGAGCTCTTCATTAAACAGCTTTCTTCCTCGAGGATGACCTAGGTTGAGGACCTCTGCCAGCCCTGTGAAAGCAGAGCAAGCTGCCCTGAGAGACAAGAGGCTGAGCTTTTTATAATGCTCAAGCTGAACTGGGAATCTTGTGGAATTACTTGAAGGGAAACTTAGCCAGAAACTCTAGACAGTTTAATTTCTCATTTGCAAATCATAATGCTGGAAATAAAGCACAAAATATGAGCAAGTTTCATTTTGGTTTTAACTGCCATTTTGATTTCCCAGAAAGTGCTGCTCATAATTACAGCCTTTCTTCACTCTGGAATCAATCAGTTGGTAACTGGACTCAGCGACCCAGACAATCTCTTGGAGTCCCGTGTTCTTCAAGCATCAGGAAAGGCCAAACCATATTCAGATAGGACCTGAACTATCTTCAATTGAACTATAGTTCTGAACTATCTTCAATTGACAGAATAGTGATTTTAAGTGAGCCCTATCTCTCTCTCTCTGGAATCTCCAAAATCTGTAGATTGCTGTTCTTTTCAGTGTCTGTAAAATCCTGTGGAAGAATTGCTGCCTGTACTGCTTTGAACATCAAAGCCTTCAGTACTGCAGGGCTCTTCTCCTATGTCTCCAGCAGTGGACCTGCTTTTTAAAGGCAGCTTGGCCTACCCTGCCAGAACCAAATGCTTCAAGGTCTTGCTGTTGCTTTCTTTTCTAGTATCTTACCCGACCCCTGAGGCTCTGAGATTTTTTTCCGAGTTGTGGACTCAATGCATGGAACCTTTCCCACAGGTCCTACTGCTTATAAAATTGCTATCCTGGAAATAATCAAGACAAAAAATACTATAATAGTATCAGATGTAAACCAGCAGTTTAGCTAGTAATATGTCAGGAGTATCACTGAAACTCATGGTTCAGGAACTAAACTTCCCTCCCCCCCCCCCCCCCCCCCCCCCAATCTGCAACAACTGAGTACAGATGGAGAAGTTGGCTATTTTCCATCAATAGGGAGTAACCCATTTTTTATGTGCTGATTGATTTGGCCTGTGCTGTTGCTGTCTTACTCTTTTTTTTTTCTATGCTAGTGCTGGCAGAAAGGTCTTCTCTACTAACAAGTTTGTCTAGTATTGGCATTAAGCTTAATATCAAATGACAATCCAGTACTTCCTCTTCCAAGTCTTTTTGACCTTCAGTTTTGCAGCAATTTCCAATATATGCATGTGAAAATATTTTCATCACCTAGCTTTTAAAAATGAGATTGAAAGGAATCATTAGTTCAGCACAAAAATGTGCAATATTTTTTTTCTGCTACCAGGAGCTTCTATACCGAGCTTAATTGTTGCATGTGAAAAAATGGAATCTTTTCTTACCACTCTCCCATATCTCCACTAATCTTAAACCACAAAGCAGTCAAAGTAGTAGGGAGACTGTAGACTGCACAAATAGTAATTTTCTAAATTATTCCATAGTAAGTAAAATCCTGCTGATGATATACAAACACTGACACTAAGAGTGTGGAAAGGAAAAAAAATAATTCTGCATTGCTATTAACACCGGCATTTCATCTAACCACAGATTTTCTTTTAACTTATATATTGGGAAGCAGTAAATAAGTTTAATTATGATTCTTGTCTTGAATAGTAGTTTAAGTGACTCAGTTCTAGCCAGCCAAGGGGAACATTTCTTGGTGTCCTTCTTGGTGGCGTGAGTGGTGTCCACAGTGACGTGACCTGGTGAAGGGGTTGTAGAACAAGTCGTATGAGGAGTGGCTGAGGGAACTAGGCTTGTTCAACCTTGAGAAGAAGAGGCTGAGGGGAGACCTCATCACTGTCTACCACTACCTGAAAAGAGGTGGTAGCAAAGCGAGTGTGGGTCTCTTCTCCCAAGTGACAGATGATAGGATGAAAGGAAATGGCCACAAATTGCACCAGGGGAAGTTCAGACTACACATCATGAACTTCTTCACTGAAAGAGTGGTCAGGCACTGGCACAGGCTGCCCGGGGAGGTGCCAGAGTCGCCATCCCTGGAGGTGTTTAAAAGGTGGGTGGATGAGTTTCTCAGGAATATTGTTCAGTAGTAGACAGGTACGGTTGGACTGTATGATCTCAAAGCTATTTTCCGACCAGGCGATTCTATAATTCTATGATCCGGTGAGGCTCTGCCACCCACCCGAAAAAGCGCCACTAGTGCCGAGTGGCGACTTCGCACCTTTGCGGGGCCGGAGCTCCTATTGCTGACGAAAACGAATGTGGTGTTTTGTTTTTTTTTAACGTTCCTAAATTTCAACACAAGAAACCTCGCAGCAGCAGCGCTCGCGTGCCTGACGGCTGCGCTCCCCGTGCGCTCTCGCTGCCGGCCTGACAGGCGCTTCCCAGCATCCCTGCCTGGACAGGGCTGCCTTCTAGCCCTTCCCCGGCGGCGGCTCTGCCGGCAGGGCCGGGGCCCGCACACGCTCAGCCCGGCGCCCTTCGCCGGTTCCAGCCTCACGCGGGACGAGGGGCACGGAGATGGCCGGGGATGCAGCCGGCGGGCACGCGGCGAGCCCGCGGGGCCAACCGGGCCGCCACCCACCGCCGGTGAGCCCGCGCTTCTCCCTCCGGGGCGAGGGCGGCGCCCCCCTCGCTCACACCGCGGCCGAGGCCGCCCCGCAGCCGCTCCCTCCTCTCCCCTGCGCGGCGCGGGGCGAGCGGCCGGGCCGGCGCCGCGCCCGCCTCTGCCTCCTCCCCCTGGCTGCCCTGCCTCCTCCCTCCGCCGGGCGCCCGGCTGCGCGGCGAGGGCGGGCGGCCGAAAGGTGTTGCTGGAAGGGAAGTTTGAAGGAGGTCGCCGGGTGCCCGTGCGCGCCGGCAGCGCCATGGCGGAGCAGGACGAGTCGCCGCTCCACGCCCAGCAGCCGCAGCCCGCGCCCGCCGCCTGGCCCATCTGCAGGGACGCCTACGAGCTGCAGGAGGTTATCGGTCAGTGGCGCGGGAGGGCGCGGCGGCAGGGGATGCCGCGGCGGCGGGCGGCTCCGGGCCTGCCGGCGTTCCCCCTCCCGCGGGCTGCGGCGGATGCGGCGCGGCTGCTGCTGCAAACTTTATCCGCGCGGCGCCGGGGGCGGTGGCTGCTTCTAGAACGCGCCGCGCCCCGCCCGGTGCGGTGCGGCCCGGCGGAGGCTGCTGCCGCCGTCGCCGCCGTTCAAGCTCCGGTTCCCGCAGCACCCGCGGCTGCCGCCCTAGCCCCGTCCAGGCTGCGGCGGGACGCGGTGGTTCAGCGCTCCGTGCTTTGTGTGCGCGCGGGGATGCTCACATGTGCGCGCCGCCGGCTTGATTACTCTGCATTTTTCTGGTGGTTGCAATGGGGGACGTGAATTTCACCACTCGACCTGCTGCTGGAATCGGGGCTTTCTTTCATTGTTATTATTTTCAAAATATACGTATTTAAACCCTTTCCCCTTCTCCTTCACTGGTTCAATCGCTCCCGCATCTCCCCCTGCCCCTCGGCCCAGCTCCCGGTGCCGGGCCAGCGCCAGTGACAGCTCCGTTTCACCCCGGCCACCCCGCTTTTGTTTCGGGTCGCCGTGCGAGGTGTGACCTGTTCACCTCCCTCCCCACGGCCCCGGAGGCCGGAGCGTCGTTCCTGTGCCCAGCTAATGCAGATCAGATGTGCTCCATCCCGTGTATCTGCATGGGTTTATTTTGAATTGTACTGTGTGAAAAGGTGGCTGCTGTTAACAGTACGTGTGATGTAAAGTTTTCCGTCTCCTGACCCAGATGCTGCTTGTTGCTAATGAACTGCTTTAGGAAAACTTGTTTTTATTTCTTTGTAACATTTTAAACCTCCAGCAAATGCTGCAGATGGTAAAGGCCAGCTCTAAGACTGCAATTGCTGCTCTTTATGAGTGAGGCCACTTAAATGAAAAAATCCAGCAGTTTTGCCTGCTGCTGATGTTGGTTATCTTCTGAATTACACACCAATTGCTAGTTGTTAACAGGCTGATGACAGCCAGAACTCTATGTTACTGAATGGATTCCAAGTTATATGTGCTCAGCTTTGTCGTGAAGCTTTTTATTTTCCACAGGCAAAAGTTGAGGAAAGTACTTCTTCCTAAAAATGATGTGGCTTTTTGTTGACCCAGGTGCTGCCTTTGTATTTCTGTTTGCACTTCCTAGGCTGTGAAAAGGGATTGAGGAGGGATGAGGATTCAGGTGGTGGCTGGCCTTGACCAGATTGGTGCTCAGCATCAAGTTTCAGTGCTGCCAGCGAAGCCCCCACCATGGGCATGGGTTTACTGGCCAGAGGACTTTGCCTTACTCGGTCTGGGGAATGGATATAAATTAGCCAAGTGGAAGTGATTCTACTAGCATAAACTATGTCTTTGCTGAGAAGTAAATCCCTCTTTTAAGGTAAAAAGGCTTTGCAGGTATTGGATTATTTGTTGTCTACAGTGTGACGTGAGTCTCATGAGTTATTTAAATAGCAGTTATTTTGTGTTTCAGTACCTGTGGAATACCTGGCTTAAGGTTTCATTTAGAAACTCTTTTCCACTTTCTTCATTCCACTTTCAAGCTTGTATCTTTTGATAAGTAAAATGTATTTCTGGACATATATATATAGGCATACACCCATTGTACAGGTGGATACTAAATCTGAATAGCAAATACCGATCTGTAGAGGCACTTTATTGCTAGTTACCTATTGGTGCTATTAAATGTTGATACTATTTCTTTAACTAAAGTGAAAGCGTGGTGAGGAAATTGAGGTCAAGTTATATTGAATCAGATTCTTGGATACACTTAACTTGGCTGACTTCAGCTGAACTTTTACTAAGCTTAGGTTGCTTACATGACTTTCAATCTCATTGAGATTTATTTTGTACCACTTGACTCAAAAATCTTGTACTTAGTCAAATATGTCTTTTTTTTTCCATTATCACCTTGTATTTCTTGTCTTAACTTGTAGCAGGCCCACTAGAAGATTGAATTTAGCCTTGATACTATTAAAAATAATAAAAAATCCAAGCAAACACAGCCCACCTCACTTCCTCCAGAAAAACTCTTATAAATCCTGTCTATTTGACCAAATGTGGACATAGTTTTGGGGATGTGGGATGAATGTTCATTTTAATGAACCTAGTGAGAAACTCTTAAAGGATCATTTATGTACCTGAGGGAGGGAAGAATGGTACAGACTGAACTTGATTCAGCAGCAGTTTATATCCTTTTGCATTGGCCATGACAGGGTTAATTGCATTGTGAACAGGAGTAGGTACCAATTGCTGAAACAGAACCCTTCACCTCTGAAAAGCACCGAGGTCCTGGGTAGTCTTCAGGGATGAATTCAGATACAACAGCCCTTTGTCAGTTAAATGGGAAAAATACCAACATCTTGAAGCATCTTTGTGGGCTTTGCAGGATTTAAGGTACACAGGGTGAGGTAGACCAGGGGCATTTATCACAACACTTGTCAACAGAATAGACTTTATATAGTATAGTAACTAAAACACAGATGCAGAGTCGTGTCAATGACCTGTTAGTAAGGAGCTAGTTTTAGTGGTGGTCATAAAGTGAAAGTCATTGTTAGTCATGTCTCCAACCTGTGGATTTAGCAGGTTGGAGACTTTTTCTCTGTGAGAAGATGAACTTTTCTTATTGATCATCTGTGTCTGGCCAGATGCTGTTTGGAAACCAAGGCCACATGATACGGATTTTAAAACATTTTTTTCCTTCTCTGTCTGTTTCTTCCTTTGTAATGGTTGGGAGAATCAGGTGCTTGTTAAAGAGAAAATGCTGGCTTCAAGGAGTGCTTCTTATGAGATCTTATACCAAGATTGCTTTATTTTTTGAGGTGGCTTGCCAGTTCTTTGTAAACTCTTGGTGTGCGGTTTCATGATACGTTTAATGTGCTGTAACAGGCAGCTGTTGAAAGGATTGCATTGATCTGACAGAGAGCTAGTTCTTCTGCTGGGTTAGTTTTCTGTTGGATCAGGTTCCTTTTTTGGCTTTCTGTGCATGGCTGTGTGATTGATAGATCTGATGCAAGGAATAGACTCTTCCTGTTAATGCCTACAAACAAGTCTTCTCTGGAGCAGGAAGAAACCATTTCGATTGCTATCTGTAAATGTATAAGAGAAGAGGAAAATCTTACATTAATTCAAATTGATACAGGCTGTCCATACACCTACCCATTTGGAAGTTAGAAGGAGAATTCCTAACTGTTAGGACAAGAGGATCCAAAGCCACCTTCCAGTAGGAGCTGCAGAGATGAGAACTTCTGCTGTTAAGGGAGACGCAGATTTAATTTAGTGAGGGCCTGGGAGATCTTTTTCTATGATTTTAAAGCATTAAGTTAGATGGTGCAGTGAATTTTAAAGTATGTGCTGTTTTTTTTTTTTTTGTGAGCTGGTTAAAAATAAAGCTAATAAAAACAATGCTATGGGAGATCTTTTTCAGTTTGGGTTTATAATAAAGTATTCTGAATAAAATAGCTGAAACAGATTTATCTGAATAGATGTGACTTACATATGTGAGGTTTTTTCCTCCTCTGAAGCAATAGAATTCTTTACAGAACGAACATTTAAGTGATAATGTAAAAACCTGAAAATTGTGTAGTGTTGAAATTGTGTTTGTACCTTTTGAATTGTAATGAGCCCCGTGTCACATGGATGAGACAAAGTGTTAAATGTTTGGGGGGTTTTTGTTTGCTCTTTTTGTTTTGTTGTTGTTGTTTTTGTGGTTTTTTTTTAAGTTTCTTAAATTGATAAGGACAAGTGGCTTTGTTTTTGGAAAACTAGGGTGGAGCTGGTGCTCTTTTGCTGTATATAACTTAATGTTTGTCAGCCTGCGTAGATAATTGTGGAAGGAAGATTCTGTTGTGGAAAAGCAGTGGATTATCTCATGATTAGGCTGGGAGCTAGCTTTCGTTTTAAAGTTACATTTTGTCTCTTCTGCAACTGAATTGAAAAATGAATTTGACTAGAAAACATCCAGAATTAATTGGAAAAGAGGGTTATCTACATGATGGGTTACCTGTATTGGCTGCAACTCATTAAAAAAGTTACCTTGTTGAACTGACACTTCCCTCTAGTTTTGCCTTTCTAACATTGAGCTTGTGGTTTGTTGCCACATAAGGTGCAGTGTTGCTAAATCGAATGTGTTGGGATTTTGAGTAGAACAGGTTACCATTAGAGACTGTTCTGCTGATTTTATGGTTCTTATTGTAAGCAGCCTGCCAGCCACTGTAGCATTAATGGCTCTAGGGTCTTTGTTGGTGTTTCTATGGAATGTTGTTTACTTTTTTTTTTCTCTCCTGCTGCATGTGTGTTGCTAATTGCTCTTTGTCTGACCGAGAATAGACTTTCATATGCTTATTGTTATCAAAGGTCTTTGTCTGTGAAGAGGTCTGTTTATGATGCTCAGGAACTGATGTTCAAGTTTGTAAACATGGTGTATGCTGTTTTGAAAAGCCTTCCTATAGTTAGGGGTAAAATTACAGTTTTGTGTTCTGTAAATCGGATGATCACATCTCATTTATACTTTCCAAAATTTCTTACCTCTGTACTTGAGATTTTTTTTTTTGAGTGAAAAAAACCAGCTGAAAGGCTTTCTTTTGCAGTAGTTTTTATGTATATGTTGCAAATTAGATCAGACCATGCTCAGTGAAATACCACAAGCTATGGTAAACTCTGATATTTGCTCTTGCAGAGATTTATTTCCAGACCTTCTGTAATTCTTACATAAGAATCTGCATAATTTGGTAAGTAATGCTTTAGACTACCTAAGATCCTTATGCTCTGTGTAAAAGAAAGCTGTGTCTGCCTTAATTCTGCTCAAAAGCAAATTTTGTTCCTTACGAATAAATCTTAAAAGTTACTGCAGTGGCCTGGGCATATTCATAGAATCATAGAATGTCCTGAGTTGGAAGGGACCCACAAAGATCATCAAGTTCAGCTCCTGTCCCTGCGTAGGACAACCCCAAAATTCACACCATAAAATACATATTAAATGTAGCCTTCGTAAAATTATTCATTACTTAATACAGGAAGCTCTACAGGAGGAGTTTATTGTTTTGTAAGTTAAAATTTTACGTTTGAGTCAAGATTTTCTGTCAGCTAACAACCATTTGAAGAAACTAGAAATGTTAAATCTGCATTTCATATTCTAATAAGGAGTGGCTTTTAATTTAGCTGTCAGAATAAAGAAGGTTATGGTGCAATTTAAAAATACCTTGTAGAACACTTGCCGTGCTGTGCTGCTAATGAGGCTGTGCAGACCTCGTAGCTGTTAATCATTCACCTTGTCTCCACATGAGAGTAATAGTGTTAGGGAAGGGAGCTCTGCCTTGGCTTTTTGAACGAAAGTGAACTTTCTGCATTAGAAATACCCAGACTGGAGACGTGGCTGTAGTTTTCATTGCTTCCAAGACATTAGACTTTATAAGTGATTCAGTGATCAAGATTTGTTATATAATTTAATGACTTTTGAAAAAAAAAATAACTCATACAATTGGAATTCAGACTTGACAGGTAGATGATTAATTATGTTATACAAGAACATGAATGGTGTGAAAATAGCCAAAAATAAAGAAAATTGTGTGTAACTTGCTTTGAGTTTCTCTCGATTCCAAGTCACCAGCAAATAAAGCTTACTTTAAAGTTAATTTGTTAGCTGGAAGGATAAAGGAGCATGTAATCGGTGCATCAGGCAGTTGGCTGGTGCTATGTAACAGTAATTTACTAAAAGCGTGACATGCTTTCCTGCTCTTGGAATCTGTCAGCCTCTCTTATGCTTGGCCCTCCTTGTCCTGATGCCTTCTCTCTCCCCCTGTCCAGGTTCCTCTGACAGTTAGGAAGTCCTGGCTCCACAGGAGTTGCTTGAGTGCTAGACAAGGAGCAGTTCTGATGCATGTGGAAATTTGAAGGGACTGCATGATTTTGATTCTCACTAAGCCTTACAACAGCAAGGCTTTGCATCTTCGGAGTGGAACCACTGCTTGTAACCAACATTGTACGTGGATTGAGGAGGCCAAGTGCAGACCTGGGAGAGCGGTTTTAGATTGGGTCATATGTTGCTCTGAAAAAAACATTAGAGCTGTGTTACTCTTTTTTTCTTTCAGTGAAGAATAATTTTCCCTTAGATCAGAGGCCAGTTGTTTTTTTCTAGAATCTGCTTGTCAAATGGAGGTTCTCTTTGTTAAATGGAAACAAAACCACCTCTGTTCTGATTGGTTTGAAGGCCAAAAACAGTGAGCTTTCCATTCAGAGGAGGTGAAGGTGGCTGATGTAGTGACTACATGCGTAGGCCACATTTCATTTTTTTTTGTGACTCTTCTGGTTCTCTCTCCCTTCTCCGTCCCCACTCCCTTCCAAAATAATTTAAACAATGGACATTAAAAACCAAGTTAAAGTAATTACTCATTAACTTCGTGGGTTTGCTGAAGTGACTGGGATACTGCTGAGCAGCAGCAGCAGAGGAACAAGTCTGCTTTCAGAACTTGGAATATGAATGTGTCACTAGGAAATTTACCAGTGCCCAAAATTACAAGAGAGGTTTCTTTTTCCTCTAAAGGAAATCACATTTGACAGAAGTTAGTGCTGCTTGCTCTGTTTAAATAAATAATTAGCTTTTTTGAATAAGTGGATTCTTACTTATTTCTGCTTTTTGCAGCACAGCCTTGCTGGTAGGATGAAATTCTGACAAATCTCCTAGATTTCACTGTCTTCTTGTTAAGTTTGAAGGTCTTTGGGTGTGCATAAGGGTAGCATGATTGAAGGTTGTGGATTTAAGCACAGTACTGGCAGAATGAAGCAAATGCTGGTATGATATCCTTGAGAGAAGAATTTGCTTTAAACTTTACTTTTTCCTTCTTATATCAGTCTCTGTATGTGCTGTACTAGGTTCTGTGTGGTAGTGTGATCAATTCTGTAACTGAAGCAACCAGTACTCTTAAGTGCTTTTCTCTTGCCTCCTTTGGTGGAGTTTGCCTGCTCTCCTCCTCCCATGTCTACCCTGGGGTCATGCGGAGGTGATGCAGCTCTTCCTTCTCTCTATCACCTGCTTCCTTCTGCACAGTGCTTCTGACTGGAGACCGTGCTGTGATATTTAGCATGTGCTGGGGGGCTAGGAGCACTAGACTTAAAAGATATCACTCCTCCCTCCCAGCCCTGGGACAGAAAGCATAGTAATGAGAAAAAACAGGGGTAGTATACAGGGAGAAACAAGCAATCGTGTGGTACTCTACAGTGCAGAGGGAACCTAATTCTTCCTGAAACTGTTGTCAAGTCAGAGTTACTTTACGAGAGTTGGTTGCCTTTCAGGAGAGAATAGATAATTGGCAGATGGCAGTAAAGGGGAGTAAGCTCAATCTTCATGGAAAGCATGAATGCTTCCTGGCGTTTAGGTAGACTTCGGTTGACTGGTAATTGTTTTGTAGAATGATTCCATGGCAGTGGTGAGATGCTGACAATGCTGATGAAGGTGGGTGGGTTTTTAAAGCATCCCTCTGAACAATTCTCAGGCACAATTTTCCAGAGTTGATGTTTGTGATGGTTCTACAGCTTGCTCATGAGAGAAGCTCAGTGAAAAGTTTGAGTAGTGTTGTTCGGTCGTTAGCTGAAGTATTAAGTTTGTGGGATTGGTGGCGTTAAATTTCCAGTCCTTTGCCGCTAGATATGTGACTTTACTCAACAGTTTAGTGAAAACCCAGTACGATTCATTAGCTGTTTCCGTTAATCCTTTGTCTTTATCATTAACAATTTCTGAAATGTTGTATTAGCCTAATTATTCCTCTGGATGTCTAACTGTCTCTGAGGTATTTCGATCAGAAGAAATATATAGGTGAAACTTCAGGATGTCCTTTGAGGCTGCTGTAATGATTATGTTACATAGCTTTTAAGCTGAGCTATGCTAACCCACTTCAAGGAAAATGAGGACTAGAAGCAGACTGAAAATTGGAAGATTGTATTGCTAGTCGTGTTTTCAGAAGTAGTGTCAACTTAAAGGTCTTGAAGATCAAGATCAATGTTGAATGTCTGAGGGTTTTCTTAATAGGAACAAATAATTATTATAGATGTAAGCAAACCGTGTACCATGTATACCTGCTTCAGGGTAGTGGTACAAAAATAGTTAATTTAGCAGATCAGAAGAATGTTGTGTATTTACTTGTTGGTCATGGTTTTTGTCCTGTAGTATGGATGAGGTCATAAGCTTGAGCTATTGCTTTAGACTTCTGAGAAGGAACATACTCAGATTCAAAACGATCACAATTCAGTTATAAAGTTTTACCTTCCCACTTCTTCCCTTTGGAGATATTTTATTACAGGGACTGAATTTAAACTTATGATTTATTTCTGTTAGTGTCTGAGACACTTCAGACTAATAATAGGAACTTCCTTAGAATCAGATTAGAATCACCTGATGGAAAGTTAATTATATGATAGCATTTATATTGTTCCAACTCTTCCATTGTTTCATGAGAAGCAGAATGAGAAATAGGTGAGTTTTTTTCATTACAGTGTGTGGCCACGATGGACTGAAGTTCTAGCAGGCATGTTCTGTTGGGGTGAACTAGCTGAAGATGCTTTGTAGCTCAACACTGCAGTATTAATTAGAGACCTTCATGACAGTGCAGTAGCAATACTGCCTTTGTTTTGGAGGATTGCCGTTCTTCATTCTCGGAACAGAATGATGCACTATGTGGTGACATCCGGAAGACGTGGAAAATATTGTATTCATGGTACTAGAATTGTTCCAAGTGTCTGCTTTGAAACTAAACGAGAAACAATAAAATATGCCAACTAAATCAGCACTAGCATTTGTTTATAGTGCTACTTCAGAAATGAACAGTAATTCTTTTTAACAGCTTTTTTTCTAGGCAGGAAGTCTGATTCAGCATAGCAAATCTTCAATTTATCCTGCATAAGTGGAGTTAAACAGAGTTCTGTGGAGTTCATATGATACTGTGGTAAAGTAACTTTTGGTCCCACAGTGAAAAGCAGGTATCAAGTTCTTGAGTAGTTACGCAGAGCCATTTCCAGTGTCAGTTTTGCCTTCCAGATGTCAGTATTTGTATGCATATTGGTAACAGTTTCTGTATTGATAATCACAGAATCAGGGAATTGTTTAATTTGGAAAAAACCTTTACAGTCATCAAGTCCAACCATAAACCTAACACTGCCAAATCTACCACTAAATGATGTCCCTAAGCACCACATTTACACATCTTCTAAATACCTCCAGGAATGGTGACTCAACCACTTCTCTGGGCAGCCTGTTCCAATGCTTGACAACCCTTTCAGTGAAGTAATATTTCGTAATGTCCAATCTAAACCTCTCTTGGCACAGCTTCAAGCTGTT
This sequence comes from Tapera naevia, assembly GCA_033556795.1. Lineage (NCBI taxonomy): Eukaryota > Metazoa > Chordata > Aves > Cuculiformes > Neomorphidae > Tapera > Tapera naevia. The sequence continues at coordinate 12,488,105 of JAUMJJ010000069.1, forward strand.
TACTCTTGCCCTGTCACACATAGGAAGAATGAAATTATCACAATCCATTTTTCTTTTCTGACAATATTTTAACTAAAAAATAGATCTTTCTGTTTATCTTAGGGGAAAAAATATCTGGCTATGTATCATAATAGATTATTTAAAGATTGTACTAGAATATATGCTAGAAAAGAGGTTTTATTTTGCATTTTATTAGGAATAGAAGAGTGCTGGAGACAGAAGTAGTTTCCTTACATTTGCAAGCTTTGGAGAAAAAGCTTTGTTTCTGAGCCAGGGTCATGCACCTGTATTTGGTATAATAAGGGGTCATTGCTGTTATAGAGTACGATTCAAATTAACTGTTATGTTAACTTTTTTTTCCTTAATTTCTTTTTCTTTATAGATCTTTGTTATGTAGACAGTTCTAGCTCAGAATAGCTATTTCTTCCGGATATGTTATTCAGAGTATGTTACTCTAGGGCTTTTCTTTGTGGTGATCTGAAAACTCAACAGCTGAAAGAGGTTTGGATAGGTAGGTAAGAAGGAGATGGGGGAACCAGTAGAATCCTTAGCTCTGTTGGTCCTGTCCTAGCTTGGACGAACTAAACCTGTTCAGGCAGTCTCTCTTAACAGAGATTTTGTACTTCAAGTGTGAGCCTGCAAAGCTTAGCATGTTCCTAGCCACAGACATGATGAAGGGACTGGAGCATCTTTCATTTGAGGCTGGGAGCTGGGACTATACACTCTGGAGAAAAGTAGCCTCGGGGGATCTTGTCAAAACATATAATTACATGATAGGGGAGAATGAAGAAGAGGGAGCTGGACTCTTCTTAGTTTTGACCACTGACAAGAGGCAATGGAAACAAATTAAAAACGAGTAAATCTCAGTCTTAACACAGGAGAATGACTGCTGTTGGGGTGATGGAACACTACAACAGGTTTTCTGGAGAGGTTGTGGAGTCTCCCTCCGTCTGTGGAGATAGTAAAAACCTGACTGGACAACCTGCTTTATCTGACCTTGTTGGAGTAGGAGGATTGGACTAGATGATCTCTAGACCAACTTAAATAATTTTGTAATTCCGTGGTTTGAAACAATTTTTGGTGCTATCCTTGTGTAAAACATCCAAAAAATAGTTGCTTGGGGTTTTATTCTTTCAAATAGCATCTGAATTTAGGAGCAACTCTGCTAACAGAGAGGCAAATTTGGAGGGTATTTGTGGATTCTGATTTTTGGAATTTCATTAGTACCTTATTAATTTCTATGTCTATGAGTTTCTGGTGACGAGAACAGATAAGGGGAGTGAATTGGTTAATGTTGAGGCCTCTGCATTGTATTTGGGTTTGGAGTTTTACTTTGAGCAAGACACACACTATTTCTGTGGACCAAATATCGTAGCTGTCCTTTTTTTTTTGAAAGCGTGTGAAGACTGGTCTGAGCTATTACATCGTTCAGGCGTTACAGCATGTTTTACTGGAGCAAAACTTCCAGTTCAGCTTCCTCCAAGAGGAGTTTGTTTTGCATGCACAAGAGCCACTCTGCAAAGCAAACTAAAGCTCTGTGAGGAAGATGAAGAAGAAGGTATTCACTTCAAACTTGCCTTGTTTGTGCTAAACCAAAATGCAAATGTGTGCAGGCAACCAGGTATCACTGAGTGCAGGTGGGTGCTCTTTTTTTTGAATTTCCGTCTAACTTCAATTCCTTCATTATTTCACTGTTTTTTCTACTCTTGAAATTTTTACTCTCTTGTGTTGGATTAGGGGATTTGTTCTTGAGTAAGGACTGTATTTTAATACATGTATTTCTAAATTCCATTGTTGGTGTTTTTAATGTGAAACTCTTGTGTTGACTGTCCAGTATAGGATAAAACTCTAAACCTTTGAAACAACAAATTTGAATACAAAATTTTAAAGGGAAGAAGGGTGTCAGCTTTTTCTTCTAGATGAGCTTCTTTGGTTTAAATTGAGATTTATTACCCAAGATTCTTGTGGTGTGCAGCTGACTGAATGATAAGGAAGCTTATTTTATCAGCTTTTCAAATGATTGTAGGAAAAAAGCTACTTTTTGTGATGCATGTGTGTTTGTGCTTCAGATCAATGAAGGAAAAATGATATCCCCTTGCTGGTAGGCTTTCTGGAGGGCTAGTTAAGTAGAGGAGATACTCTCAGATTTCTTGTAGAAACCTGCTCTTCTACAAAAGCACTGAAGGTGTTGCTTTTTGATAATAGAGAGTTTTGAGTCTGTGATTTAAAAAAAACCAAACAACAAAGTGTTTAAAAAAGTATATTATAAGCAATGATGTGAAAAATACACTTTTGGATTAGCCTGGTAAGAACAAATTTATTATTGTCCCAAAATGTGAGGAAAATTCACTTAGTTTTATCAAATCCTGTAAACCCAGAAACTATCAAGACCTTTACACACATTTCAATTTATTTTTCCTTTGTGTGATTGCCCTAACCAGGGCATATTAAAACAGCAAGAAAGTGTCTATGTTTCACACAGGTGTTCTTTTGTCTGGCTTTTGGTTCTCTGGATTTGATTGCAAATTTTTGGTGCAACTGTAAAAAAATTATTAAAAAAATCATTTAAAAAATTCCAAATAAAGAGGTTTACATTATTACCTGCTAATCTGCCCTGTAGTGCAAGGACGAATGGATGAAATGACAGACAAAATCCATTTTAATGTTTGTCATAAATTCTTAAACCAAATCGAATCCTTCACTTCAGCTCTTCTTCATGCCTTTTCTTGGGAAAATGCAGAATTAGTAGGGATTTGTTGGATTCATTCATGTCAAGTGCAGTACATCCACGTTTCTCGTTATCGCACGATGACCCCAGTGTGAACATACAAAAGGAGCTGACTCCTGCGCGCGATGTGCCAGCTGGGTGGCCGTGCAGCACAGCTGTGCTGCCAGCCTTGCTGCAAAAGCAGCGGAAGCGTGGGGGAAGAAGCCTACTGCAAGTTCTTTGGGTGTTACTTTTTTTCTGTTTCTTCTTCCCTAACAGATTTTCCCTGTGAGTGAAGCTGGATTATTTTGTGATTTGCAGGAAGTCAATGCAGATCTGGTTATAAAACTAATGTTAACTGGGCAAGAGCTCAGGTGTCAGAGCTTTTCTTGCCAATATTCTGTCTTGTGAGCTAGTTTAACAGATAATGATACATCTTACATATGTGCTGTTATTACCTGGGCCTCACCTCTTTTTGTTCTTCAGAGAACTTTTAGAGGTGATCTGTAGGTGCTGGGCTCAAGTGGATTTGTTTATTTAGTTAACTATTTTTTGTCATGCCAAAGAAAAGTATTTCTTAAAATCACTTTAAGTAACAGACTGTTGTGTGTAATGGTACTCATTGTTCAGCAGTCCACATATCTTCTAGATCATAAATTTGATGAATTCACAAGTTACCTTTATATACTGATACGAAAGTGGGAGGCTTTCTAGGCATTCATTAGGTGAGTACAGCTAAGGAACCTCTTTGCTCTCTGACGCGTGTTATTTCTTGGTGGCATTGAACTCCCAATTCCTGTTCTGCAACTTTTGTAAATTAGAGTAAAATTAATATTTAAATAGAGTATTGTTCATTTTATTATTAAGCATAACACCTTGTTTCATTTTTTCTTTTTTACAATGGCAGCTCATGTGGAGGGTAATGAGCTTGAGATGGGGGATCATTACAGGTATAGAACTTCTCACTGTGAAGTTGTTCATACTCTATAGTTCCTTAAGCTCTTAAAATGCAGTACTTCATATTACTTTATAATCACAACCTTGGAAAAATAGTAGTGAAAGGAGTGTAAGTGGACTAGGTATATAAAGTGATGTTAAGATATGTCAAGGAGACCTGAAAGCTGTGAGACTTGACAAAAATATAAGTTCTGCAAATTGGAATGAGGTATTTGCACTGCATTTCACATTTGATGCCCATTCAAGTTCATATATTGTAGGTTTTAAGTAGCAGATTTTATGAGAGATTGAAGGTGTTTTGTGGTCAGAACTGAAAGTTTGTATCTTGCTTGCTTGTTTGGTTTAGGTTCTGTTGTATTTATGAAGTTATCTTTGTGTGTTGGTGGTTATTCCTCCCATAATACTCTTCTATTTTAGCACACATGAGCAGGATGATTTTTCTGTGCCAGAGAATAATGTCTATTTACTCCCAGGCATCTGTTAATCAAGCTTACCAGTTGTCATCTGATGCTAAGGGGAAAGGCAGGTTCTTTTAGAGATCCATGGCAGAATGAAAATGGCACTCAAACATAGTTAGAATTAAAGCTTTAATTTCGTAACAAGATATGATTAGTGTAGCACAGAACTTATGCTTAGAACGGCACAGGATTTCTACAGGCAGAATCAGTATAGTACAATTTATAAGTGATGTAATACAGAGTTTATAACATGATGTAATTTACGATTTCTGTTCACCTGGGCCCTCCGTACATTGGGTCAAATCTTAGTGCAAATCTTGGTTTGCTGTATTAATATAAATATCATGAACTAGATTCAAAGATCATATAAAAGCATACAAAAAATCAGTCAGTCCTAGGAGGAAGCAGGTGATGGTGAAGGCATCCCTGGACACTGGGGATTATGGATCTCATGGTCCAGCGGCACTTTGGATCCAAGTTCCCCACTCAGGACTTGTAACTGCTTGATTTTATGAACCGTGTTCTGTGTGCCGTGACGAAGTCATCACCGCCACTGGGTGGGCTGGGTGCCTGAGACCTTCAAGGCCAATAAGGCAGGAAGTAATCAGTCTGGTGCCTAGGAATCTTAAAGGTGGTAGGAAGGGGATGAAGGAATCTGTTCAGTTTGTCTACTGGGCTCACAGGACTTTCTGGCCTGATAATGAGGGGAAGAGGAATGACTATGACCCACTCAGTCACAGAGAATGGCTATTTGTCTTGTAAAATGGTGCTAGTTAATGCTAACCACGTTACCAGGTGTCAGGACCTGAGAGTACTGATCATGCCAGGCTTAATCTGACACCTCCACAAGGTAAATTCTGGTTCTGATGACTGCAAATTCTGAAATACTGGTGATTATGGAGTTTTTTATATACACTTTTTTTCACTTAAAAATAACATTTCTTATGAAGACATTTGAGATGTGGAACAGAACAAAAGGCATTTAATCCTGAGTAGTGTTTATAGTGTGGGGTTTGCCTAGACAGTCTAATTTGGGTTGCTGTAGTTCCCTTTCAGCTTCTTTATTTAGACAACTCATCCATTTTAAATGACAAGTCAGGGAGAAGATAACATCTGCTGAAAGTGGACTGAATTGTTTAGGTTTTCCTTACCTGCTGTCATGCTGACATTTCCTTGGTGTGGATTGTGAAAGCCAGATCTGGAAATGTGCCGGGCTCCCTGTGAACTCCATGACTGGCATGGAAGAGTACTCAAGGCCATGGAATACTTAGTTGAAAGATAATTTTGGTGATGACATGCACAGATGGGCATTAAATTGCCTGGATGTTTAACGTCACTACACTTTCCTTTGCAAGTTTCCTTACACCTTTCTTTCAGTGTCAAGTACCACGGTGTGTTTGGAGTATGTGCAGCTTCCTGCTCAAGGACAGGCAAAAGCAGGAGTATTGTGGTTACTGTCTGTTTCTGATGCATTTCTTAAAGTTGATCCTCAGCTTTGTTAGCACCTTATCTTACCTAAAAGTTTTGGATTCCTTTATAGGTACTTTCTCAAAAAAAAGGTAGAAACATGTTTTTTTGTCATGTGCCTTATGTTATTTTTGTGATTGACGGGGCTAAAAGTTGTCCACTGTTGAAATTCAAGGGTGTCAGGTAGGTTGCTCACAGTGTCTCCTGCTGTGTTGTTGGCATTGGAACACTAATAATGATAGCACAAGGGGGATAAAACTATGTTCTGTGCTAAATTTAGAATATTGTATTGGAAAACTGGTAAGGGAGCTGGGGTACTGACTCTTACTGCTGTACCTTCAAAGGCAAGACTATATTCAATATGTGACATGACTGTATAGGCTAACAGGATGTATATCTCTAGTAGTGAGGCATGGCTTTATTTCTGCTGAGGTTCGACAGAACGTGTGATCTTGATCCACATGTAAGTTGTTGTTTCTCCCACGTTCTTAGCAAGCACAGCGGCTCTATTTTGGCTGGTTCATTTATTTTACTTGTTTCAATAGATTTGCACTAAATAAAGCCTCTCTGACAAAGAAAATGAAAAGAATCTCTCAGGCTTGTGTTTAACATCAGCACTTTTTGGGAGAATCAGGATGGGAACAGAGGGAGGAGGCAGTTCTGAGGTAGATGGAGATAGTGGCTGTAGTCTTTCTTTCCTCCCTTTCCAAACTGTGTGCTTAGTGCCAGGTTCACTTGAATGCCCCAAACACAGTTAATAGTCATCCTTGGACTTTCCAATCTGACATTGGTGTGTTGGTGGTGTTGTACCAAGGTGACGAGCACTGAGCTGGGTATGGCTTTAGGTAGGAATCTCCTTGCCAAGGAAGTGGCTGAATGCAAAACCTCATCACTTAGGCTCATACTTTGTTTCAAAGTTGAACACAGGCACTATTAAATAAACCTATGACTAATCTAAGTATAATATCTGTTTTCACTTTCTAGCCACATATTTCTTTAATGCCTTTGTCAGTCAGAGTAGAGCTCTTTTAGAATTCTTTTAACCATGGCTAGTGGTGATAGCTAATTATTCTTCTTCAAATAAAACGGACATTTAAGAAGCATTCCTACCACTTAAGTGTGTCTTAAGTTCACTGGCAGAGGGAAGGAAGTCTTTTACGTTTTCCAGATCATCAGTATAGGTTCCCCACTTTCTTGTGCGGTATTGATTTGTCTTATTTCCTGAATAATTAGTTTGTGATTGATAGTTATTTGCTGTACTCTGGTGCTAGAAACCTCTGCGTTAAAGAAGATAGATTCCTGTTCTCGTGCGCTTTTGGCAGAAGAAATTCTTCATTCTGTTCTGCAGATATGACAGGGTGGGAATTGTAACATAGTATTGCATAGCAGACCTCAAAATATTTCCTATAATTTATCTAGCCAGAATATATGATATAACAAGTACTTTCCTATTTTAGTGAGGGTTGAGGGAAATAAAAAGAATAGTTCAAAAAGCTGAGTCATTCCCTTCTCCTGCCTTAGTTTTTCTTACACGTGCATGGAGAATATGATGTCTGATAAATGCTCAGCTTTGCTGTATCTTAGGCTTAGTACAGGTTGGCTCAACAGCTGCGTAGAAATTCTCTTGTAGTTTTTCTATAATGTATAATGATTTTGACATGGACATCTAGGCTACTTCTCCAAGACTTCTGCAGGGTCATAAAAGTATTTGTAGACCTCTATCATCTTTGGAAGGTTTTTTGTGGATTATTCATGCAGTGTGCTTTCAAAAAGTAGTATGGAATAAGGTAGACCTCAGATACTTTATGTAAGCTGCTCTCCCACAAAAAGGTAAGTACAACAACTGAATAATCTAGTAATTGTGTAGCCATAATAGCGATATTTTTAAATGTCCAACTGCAGATTAGTTTGTATAGGTTCATGAAGAATAAATTAGGTTAATTGTTGAATGATGAAAATGCAGAAGTAGCAATTCTATATCTGGGCATAGATTTCATAGAACACTTATTGTGTTTTAAGTGAATTATGTCATAATCCTAATAGCTAGGACAAACAAATTAGTGGTGTGAGAAGCAGAAAGGCCTTGAAGCTGTGTAGGCACTGCTCAGCCATAAATAAAACATCCCTGTGTTATCAACACTGCTTCCAGCACAAATCCAGAACATAGCCCCTCACTTGCTACTATGAAGAAAATTAACTCTATCCCAGCCGAAACTAGCACAATGGTATAGGTCAATATGTAAGAGTTTGTATAAATTCTGCGATAAAGTATTTCATGTTCTTCAATTGTAACTGTTGCCTAACCCTTCCAATACCTACCCAACGTGAAAACTTACGAGTACCAACACATTACCTCCTTTTCAGAGACTGGGTAGAAGAACCATGGGATTGAAGAAGGTTTCTTTGGGTAGAATGTCTGAAGGGACCTAATGAATGTAGAAAATTTTAAAATAGTTTCATGTTGGAATACTGTAGAGCAACACTGAGTTACTAAAAAAGACTTGGTAAATCATTATGGGCTAATAAGGTTATTGAGCTTTGTTTTTGACAAGAAGAAAATTAAAATTAAATTACTCTGCAGTAATGAGTAAGTGGAAAGTGTAAGACCTTTATACATAACAGGGAATAATTGAAGTGTCATGTTTGTATGAGGAAGGATGTGTGGATGTGCGATGGTCCAGCCATCTCAGCACTCTTGTCTCTCTTTTTTGAGACTTGACTAGTGGAGGGTAGGTAAAACTAAAATGTTAATGTCAGGTGTTGATCACACTTGTTCAAGAACCTTCTCTTTGCCAACTGCAGACAGGTTTTGTGAGGGTTAAATTCCTGTAAATGTGAAAATAAAAAAATGAGAAAAAAATACCTTTATGTCAGATTTAGAACAAATTGAAGGACTTTACTCAGTTAATTTTAAATCCTGGGTGAGTATTTATCTTTGTGGGGGTTTTGTATGCTTTCTGTGAAGCATATACAAAGTGAAATATAGAAAACTGCTTTTAGGTTATATCCTTTCAGAAGTGAAATATAGCCATATGTAATAACTTTTAGGAAGACTTCTATTGCATAAACCCAAATAGTTAAAAGTCTTTCTAATGAATCTGCTGCATGGAGGACAGGATGGTAGGGAGTGCATGGTACATGGCATGAGGGAACAGGTTGGCTGTAAGGATATGCTCACACTAGAGGGAAGGATGCAAGGGCAAGATGAAACTGACTTACTGCCTTTTGTGAAATGGGAGTAGTAGGTGCCTTAACCTTGACTGAAATTTTTCTACTAAGTTTTCAAATTTGCAAAGAACTTTTCTGTAGCTGAGAGCAACTTTTCCATTAGTGGAAACAAACCCTGTTTCTTTAGAAAGCTGTTCTTCTGTATCTTACCACTGGTAGTTCTTTGTTTTTTTTTTTCGACAGGAGACAACTGGATGTAAAGGCTTCATAAACTTTCATTGTATTAGTCAGTTGTCTAAATGGAGACTGGACATTACTACCAGTCTGTACTTGAGTTCTGGTGCAGTTAGCATGTTCTCCACAGTGACGGTTAGGTTTTGGAAGACTTGTAAGGTTCAGCATAACCTGAAGTAATTTCTTCTAACAAGGGATGGTTGACTGTAATCTATCCTATACACTCATTTTCTGTGACTCTAATTTGTTATGGTAAATAGTTGTCTGTGACGATTGTGTTTTGCTGTTTGATAGTGCATTGCTCATGTAGTTTGTTGTCTCTTGACTTGAAATGCTTATCTGAGTAGTCCTGTTTGTAACAGCTACTCTTCTGGAACACTTTACGTTTCTATTTGTTTAGCTGACTAGAGAAGGGCATCTCTTAAACTGACACTAAAGGAGTCTTCTGACCAGATGGCAAAGCCGCACATTTTCCCCATCTTTATCCCTGGTGGTTCACCATGTGAGCTAGAGGAAGAGAGTGGAACATTTCTAAAGAAGGAGACATGTAACTACTACTTCAGTACTTAGAACTGCTTTTTTTCAAATGGGTTTTATAAGTAGCTTCCACTCGGAATGCAGACTGCCCAGATTGCCTTTACTATCAAAGTACTATATTGCACAGGGTTTTCAAAAGCAGGAGGAAGAACAAACCAAGGTAAAATTGCTTTATTATAGAGAGCTTTTTGCATTGCCAGTGCATTATATGGTGACAAACATCCCACTGCAAATTATGTCTGTCTGAAGAGAAAACACATGGAAATGCAGTGAAAGATTTCACATAAATCAACTTCAAACTCGCATTTATATCCTATAATCTCACATCTTGTGCTCTTTCAGTAGGCAAAAGAGAAATGGATCCTTAACTTGTGCATGAGGAATAATTTTGCAATCAAGAGTTTTTGAATAGCAAGCATGTAGTCTTTGGTTTAGGGTCTCACAAGACTTAACCAAGTGATATAGTGGGGTGGAGTCAGGGGTGTGACAACCTCTAATTTTTACAAAATGTTTTGAAGTGGTTTTTCTTGGCATTTTGCTTTAACTTGAGGAAGCAGTCAGAATTTCATTTGCTGTGATTGAATAGTTTCTCTGTGTGCTTTTTCTGTTTGTCCTTTGCGTGGCCTTTGTATATGAGGCTGTTTTGACAGTGAAAATCTGGTTGTTTCCTACGCATACATAAAACTGCTGGCATAAATGAAAAAGATACATCAAGGAAAATACTAGCCTTGATCCTGTATCCTTAATAGCTAAAAATTTGGTTTCTCCCCTCTGCCTCAATCTAGAATTGTGTACACAAAGGATTCATGTCTCAATGTCTACTGAATGAGAACTTCGTTGAAGAGACTGAGTTGAATTGTGCAGACTTGGTGATTCTTTCTTTGGGATGTCTTACTTAATTTTTAAAATCTCTCTTAAGTCTTTTATTACTTATATTATGGGAATTTTTAAAGGCTTTGTTCTATAAGCAGGCAGAACAGGACATGTCAATATTTGTCTGTTACCACATCCTGCAAAAACTTGACTGGTTAGTCCTTTTTTTTAAGATGAGCTTAGAATTTTGTAATCAAATACATGCACTCGAAAACATCATGTGAACAAGCAATATATGAAAATAGCTAAGCAAATAGTAATTAAAACACAGACAATAACTTTCAGTCATTAGGTATTGTCAGTGCTGGTCTTAGATGTGCAGAGGGAAGAGCTCTCAATTGTTCTTAAGTTGACTGGTAACTGAATCCATGTTTATAGACTTTGACAACAAAAGGCTTTTTGTTCACAATTTGTATTTCATCTAGGAAATACCAGTGACTGAACATAGGTAGAACATAGTGTGTGAGCAGGCCAATATAATATGTTGCTCAATTTATGACTTACCAGAAATCCATAATTTATATTAAAATAGAATTACAGGTAAAATCTACTCTTCGAGCGATTTTAGATTTCTGCATGAATGAGCACAATGTAATTACTTTGAGGAAGCACACACTGCTGTATTTCATGTGACAGCAAGGTGTGCAACCTGGACAAAATTCTTTCTGAATATTACTGAATATTACTTATTTCATTAATTTAGTGAGGCAAAACTGACTATGGCAAAGCTGGTGTGTCCTTGATAAAAGAAGCAATGAGACCTTTTACTCCTGCTGTTCAAATAAAGCATGTTGAAGGAAATTATTCTAATGCTTTCCTCAAAATTTGTTCAATTCCACCAAGCTTTGTTGTTGGTGTAGTTGTATGACTATATGTGATTTGCATGTTAAGTAAGCATCACTGACTTTCTCTGTTTCTTGCTGGACCATTCAGCAATGTGCATCATGTTATTGTTGATGTGATACCTGCGCTCCCCATGCTCTTTAAAAGAATCGGCTTGCTTTTTGTAGGATGTTACCCTAACCACAATGAATAAACACAGGTGAAACTGTAGAGTATAGACATGTACAATTTTATTGATATTTTTGTGTTCATTGCATAGTGGGTACAAAAACCTGGTTAAACAGGAACTGACCCAAAAGAGCAGAAGGAAATAACATTAAATAAAGCACAAACTCTCTGACCCTCTACTTGTGTTTTGAATTGTGTTAGCCAGGAAAGTCATGCTCTTCATTAAACAGACGTGTCCAAAGACAAAAATGTAATGGTTCCCAAACTATATGAAATGCATTGAGGAGTTGGGTGTGACTTGATACATGATTAGATCATTTTAAGGTGTTGACTAGGTAATTTTTTGTGGAGTGTGGAACAGAAACTTTGAGGTTTTTCTTATCCATTTGAGAAATGTGCAGCTGTCTTCTTAGTAGAAAGGTGTGCATGTGGGGGAAAGCACCGAAAAAATGATAAACAGCAGATGTTAAGTTCTTCATCAGTGTGGGGTTCTTATGTTGATCACTGGTTTAAACTCCTTTTATATTAAGACTCTGTTCCTTTTCTGCCTGTTTTCAGGTAGTGGTGCTACGGCAGTTGTCCAGGCAGCACTATGCAAACCCAGGCAAGAACGTGTAGCAATAAAGAGGATCAACTTAGAAAAATGCCAAACCAGCATGGATGAATTACTTGTAAGTAAATCAGAGGGGAACATACTGCGTGGATACTGTCTTCTGTTTTGATTTTGGTTTTTGTGTGATCCAAGAGTGAACATAGAATTTTATGAAGGATAATAGTGAAAAAGGGTTTGAAAATAATCTGAAAGAAGTATGCTTTTCCCCTACAAATACATTTTATTTGTGTCTTTTCTAATACCACAAAAACAAGAAGTGCAGATTTGAGTTCTGAGATAACCAGCTATTGAGAACTGTGGGAAGAATCTTACCCCTTGCTTTCTGGAGACCTGATTTTCAACATATTACTGTCTGGTTGTCTCTCTTCTCTTGGTACTGAGAAAAGATAAATTTTCCTTTGGCTAAATACTGATTAAAAATATAAAGGTAGAATTTTTTAGGTCTCCTTAAAATGTCCAAAGCATGGCAAAAAGTAGTTGTTGGATCATGGTGTGATTATAACTTCTGAGAAGAAAAGTAGTAATGTCTACACTGCCATCTACACAAGGAAACTCTTGTTAAAGCTAATAACATGCATTTATCTGATAGGCCATAACAAGCCATTTGAGGAATGCTGTTTGGTTGGGTCACTGATCAAAAGAGAAGAGGGCCTGTAAGAGGCCCTTTGTAAAAGGCACTGCAAGAGTTTTTCCTCTGCACTGCTTATGGCAATCTAGACGAAGCCTAGATTCAAGGAATGGTTGAAAAACAAAACACGTTGCTTTCTAATGGTCCTAGTCAGGCTTATAAGACTTATGTGTGTTTATATATAGGCAGGATAACAAGAGTTGAAGGATAGAAAACTATTCTAAAAGTGAGAACACTCTCTTCTGTTCCACAGGTTATACTACTGCCTAGAGACTGTGGGCTTTTTCTAATGCAGAAATTCCTGCCTCTGAAGGAAATGATCTTCTCAGCAGGGAATTGCCAGTGCAAAAGATATCTTGAATTTGATACAGAGGGTATGGTCCATCCAGTTTCTTCAGATAAAATGGCTTGTTTACAGTGGAGGACCCAAAATGCTCTTCCTGTGCTGCCTGAGGGCATTTGCCTTTAGTTTATGCAACAGCTTGTGTGGGACATTGTTGTGTTTTTTAAAAGAGGATTGTGGTAGTGGAAGTTGCCTCTGAGGTAGTGAGACTTGTTCTCAACTGAAAATTCAAAAGATAAATTCAGAACTGTGTTTAGAAAGCTGAGATGCTGTGCATGATGAATTATCATCTATAGCCCATAAAGAAAATTTCTATAAAACTAGAAATACTAATAACTGTAACATAAAATGGTCAAAATTTGGTTTTTTTTTTTAGTAGAATATGAACTAATAATGGGAATTAAGAATTTTAAAAGTTACAACAAGTAACAAGTTTTATAATCAGACAAAACTGCAAAAAGTCTGCAAGTGATATCCGGGTGGTCTAGAAAAACGTCTGTAGTTAGTTAGCAGCTTGTGCAAAGTTACCTTACCAAGTGCTTGAGTATCTTCAGTGCTGACATGTCTCCAGTGTCTGCCAGATGAGGCAATAGGTCTTGAATTTTTGGTCCCATATTGCTTCCTTTTGATATGAAGACGCCTGTTGATACCATCTGTTCTATTTTTTAATGTAACTCAGTTTCTGCTTTGCTCTGTTCAGATTTCATGTTTCTTTTGTTTGTTCATCTGTTTTGATCTGAACATAGATTCTGGCTTTCCAGGTTCCTGGTTAGGAATTTATCAGAAATAAAGAAAAAAAAAAAAAGCCATATATGATTGTGTTTATTTTGTATGTGGATACACACATGTGTTTTGCGTGCACATATATAATTAAAGACTTTTTTTTTTTCTGTGAAGAGAAGTATATTTGGTCTGACTTAGTTCTAATAGAGTTAAATTTTTATTTAAAAAAATAGAGATGTTGTTCTGGAAAAGGGCATCATTGACCTTCAAAACTCTTATTACAACTGTACTAACATTTTTATTTCAGTTGATAATACTTAGAATGCTTTTGCATTTTTGTTTTTTTAGCACTGTTTTTGAGTCTGCTCAGTTTTCAGTCACTTATTTTTCTGATCAGACAGTTTCCATTGTCACAGGGATGTTCTAAAACTCTTTACCTGTCCTCTGAACATGTTGTTTTGTAAAATCCTGCTACTGAGTGCTTATGGATGGTGTGCAAAGACACCCATCACAAATTCTCAGCTTTATAGCCTCCAGAGAAGTGGAAAATGCAGCAAGCCTGGTGACCGTGTAAGCAGACTTAGGATTTGGACCAGTGTCAATTAGAAAAGAAAGGCAGTGGGGGAGGGAGGTTAAATAATACTAAGGTTACACAAACTGCCAAACTACTGAAATTCAATACACTGTTTCCTGCAATGTCCTGTGTCCTCACTACTGTAAGCTAAATGTAACTTAACCCCATGAGCCAAGGAAAAGTTCCTATCCTTAGCATTGCCCTGACACTGGGTATCTTCCCTCATCCCCTAACCTCCAGTTTTTTAAAACAAACAAAAAAATTAATACTACAAACCCGAGAATGTTCTATGGAATGACTTGTTTAATTGACTAGATTTTCTAAAGTGCATTTCTGGATAGCCCTTTGAGGCATTCTTGGAGGAGAACCTTCTGGAACCTTGTGTGTTATGCCCAACTCCTCAAAGAGCCGCACTCCAGATGTCTTTGGAGGAGGCCCTGGGGAAGGAACTTCAGAGCTGCAGCACCTGTGTGGTCTCTGGGAGCTGGATTCAGCCCTGCGGGTGCTGCAGCTGAGCACCAAAAAGAGCTGCCTCGCAGTTGCTTATTAACAGTGTCACCTACGTGCCCTTAGGCCAGCACACATTTTTGTGCAATTACTCAGTGAAACTGGATCAGGAATAACCTGGCCAAAAAGAAGTTTAGCTTTTACCTGGGCTGTGTTTCCTGATACAGCGCACGAACACTTGTGCTAGGGCAAGGGAGGAAGGAGCAGAGGGTTGAGGGAGAGACTTATATTTTAAATGCCATTGTGGTTTTGGTGCTGTCAAATGTCTAAAGTGATATGAATGTGAAGAAGGCTCTGGGGCATTCTGCTGAATCCTGCTGCAAGCTTTTCCTCTGGCACTAGATTTTAAGAGAATACTTTTCTCCATCACCTGTGCATATCATGGGCCTCAATGAAGTAACTCAAGTTTGTGGAGGCTTACTGTTCTGTGTGTAACAGGGACTCTCCAGAACTGCAAGTCTGAAATTAATACTTTCCTGGCTAAAATTTAATCCCTTATCTCTCATGGGTGTTTTTTTTTTGTTTATTTTTGATTTGTAAAGACTTTCTTTGGAAAAAGTCACCAAAGCTGAGACACAAGGTGCCTTTGGCCATAGTTACTGTGAAAGCTCAGTTTTTACTGATGAATTGGTGCAGGTAGACAAAATATAGAAAGCACTTTTCAGTTAAAGGCTGTAAAACTTGCCACAGTCAGTTAGTTACATTTCTGAACTATTAATGTGCGAGTGAAATAGATGAGGTGTATTTTTGCCCAATAGTGGCAGGTAGACTTTTTGAACCATTACTATATTACGAGCATAGGAAAAAATAAAAGAAACGAAGATTTAGTAAAGAATGGGAGAGTTGCATTCAAGATTTGGTGTGGATAGCTGAATTAAGATCTCAAGACTGTAGTTTGACTTGTATTTAATCTGACATGTCTGCAGGGAAAGGGCATCTGCCCTGCGTGTATTTCTTCTGTTTTCCACCCAGTGTCTTGTGGGTCAAATTGCAGGGGAAAAATTTATTTGGCTCAGTTATTTAGGCTCATTGCGTGACTATCCAGGCATTCATCATTCTTTAGTTCAGGGCTCAGAAATTGTCTAGGGAAGAAGACTTAGACGCACACTTCAGTTAGTCTTGTTGTCAGAAGTGCAGCATGACTTGCCACCAATAGGCATCATGAAATTAAATCACAGTCATATAATACATATAATTAACTTTTTGTTAGAAAGTGACTGTGATTTCAAGTGCCTTGCAAATGACAACAACACAACCTCTCTTCTTTCATAACACTTGGTGAATTGAGTTGTAAGTTGAAAATTGCATCTGTGGCAGCTTTAATCAGTCTGAGTGGAATGACCCTAGTGCTTATGTTGCACCAGTGCTGATGGGTCAGCATGTAGCATAGGTTGACCTGAAAGCAGTTGCTTTTCAGGGAGGGAGGGGAGGTGGAAGAGCTTGGCGTTTAGCTGGATTGGCTCCCTGACTGGCGCACCCTGCAAGAGCATGTCTTCTGGCATCAGGAGTGTATCTGTGTGAGACCAAGCCCTCCGGTATGGAGGAGGCCTAAATGCTCCCATATTAAGGACTGGCAGGATAATGAGAGCTTCCGGAAAGGTATTACAGAATCATTATGTGAAAGACAATAGAAAAAGGACTCTTGAAATAACAGATACAAGGCAGTCATTCTTAATGTGTACAGCTGTGGTGTGTCATAGATGCTGTTACTTGGTAGTGCCATGTTGTGCATCTGTTGGTGACTGTGTGCTCCTCTAGTCAATTGTTTCCTCTGACTTTTGGTCTGTTAACACTGCTTTTTTCCTCTTACACTTCTGTCTGATTGCGTGGCTCTGATGTCCACCTGTCCATTTCCCTAGTAGCGTAGAAAGCAGTGCTGTGTCCTTTGTCCAACAGCTTCCTTCCTCCTTTCTCACCTGTTCCTATTCTTCTGTTTTCATATCCCTTTTGAAGAGAAGAAAGTAGGTTTTGATCTTTCCTTGCATTTTTTTGTCCAGCCTGTATCCACATCTTCAGCTCTCAGAAGCTGCTCGTTCTTCATTGGTCACTCTCAATTTTGGACTTTATCAGTAATTTTTTTGCTGTTCTCAGAAGAAAATTGATACCTGTATCTCCTGGCCAAATATCCCTTGTGTTTTTGCAATAATGTTTGGTCTTTCATGTAGATCTATAGGTAAACTGAAGTTTTGATGCCAAGATGTGTATTCTATATATACTTCAGTTCTGTTGTAGTATTTCACTTTGGAAATTAAACTTCCTATCTATACAAGCAGAACTGATAGCTGTTTAGGTTACGTTGGGCTTCATATTTCTTACAGAAAGAAATTCAAGCAATGAGTCAATGCAATCACCCCAATGTGGTGACCTATTACACGTCTTTTGTGGTGAAGGATGAACTTTGGCTGGTTATGAAGCTCTTAAGTGGAGGTAAGTTACTGGTTTTACTTGTTTAGCTGCAAGGAAATCATACAATTTTTGTTTAAATGTGTCTTCTTTAAGTTAGTTGACCTAAACCGAGTAAGGACAGGAGAGAGAAACTGCGTACCTTGAAACATAGTTGTGTTATATCAGGGAAGTGCAATCTTAAAAAGTTTGTATATATATATATATATGCTGATAGTATGCTGAGAATTACAGAGATATTTTTTTATTCTGAATCAATATATTAAAATTCTTTATTAAGGGAAAACTGATGAGAGTCAAGTCACTTCTGTCAATGTGAGTTTTTTCACAAGTTTTTCTGCAATCCACTCTATTTTTGTATAATTGCATATATTTCTCTTTTCATAATGAATGTTTCATTCCTTATTTTAGGAAGATACTTCCTATGATAGGCATTGTACATATTACATCCTTTTCATTGCTTAAATTAACCAAACACTCGTTACAGTTTTTATGATGATGGTTAATAGTATAAAGATCTTATTTGGTTCTGGGAGAGGAAGAAGGGGTTGAACTGAATATACTTGTGGCTTAGAAAAGTGAAGCTTCAAAATAAGATGTAGTGGTTCTGGTTGCTACATGATGTTCTTCAAGATTAGTCTTGGTGGCAGTGGGCTACTACACACACAATCATGCTAGAAAGCAAGGACAGGAAGTGCTCATAAAATAACACTTTATGCGTCATATTTGGTTGAATTGTTCAGTTCAATCAAAAGCAAGCATAGACCCTGAGAGAAGCCAGTGATTCATGACAGGAATTTCCTGTGAGCTGTTGATAAATACTTGGATAAAAAGAAAATGTTGCTGTTAGATTCCTTGAAATTTATAATCCGAAGTTCAGTGTCAAACTGAATGTTATTAGGGATGTTGTCATCATTTGTTTGCAGAGCGTATCTTCTTCCAGTCTTGCAGCTGCATGTTTATGTTGTGAACTCATGAACCGTAGTCTAAACTGAATAATAAACCAAAACCTTTGCTATATATGTCTGTTTAAACGTCAGATACTCCTGATTTTTAATAAATGGTAGCTTAGCAAGCTCTTAGCAGATATTTGTAATGGATACGAGTGTTACTGTATTCTTGACAAAAACCAGTACTTTGTTTCCCGTTTCACAGTATCACAGTATCATAAGGTTGGAAAGGACCTCTGAGATCATCAAGTCCAACCTATAACCCAACACTAACACCAACCCCAACACTAACACCAACCCATCTTCTAAACCATGGCACTCAGTGCCTCATCCAGTCTCCCCTTATACACTTCCAGGGTCTGCGACTCCACCACCTCCCTGGGCAGCGCATTCCAATGGCCAATCACCTTTTCAGTGAAGAACTTTTTCCTCACATCAAGTCTAAACTTTCCCTGATGAAGCTTGAGTCCATGCCCTCTAGTTCTGTCACTGGTCACCTGAGAGAAGAGACCAACCCCTGCCTGACTACAACCTCCTTTTAGGTAGTTGTAGAGAGCAAGGAGGTCTCCCCTGAGCCTCCTCTTCTTTAGACTAAACAGCCCCAACTCCCTCAGTCGCTCCTCATAGGGCTTGTGCTCCAGCCCCTTCACCATCTTCGTTGCCCTCCTCTGAACACATTCCAGTATCCTAACATCTTTCCCAAACTGGGGGGCCCAGAACTGTACACAATATTCAAGATGAGGCCTGACCAGTGCCGAGTACAGGGGGATGATAACTTCTCTGGTCTGCTCGCCACAGTATTCCTGATGCAGGCCAGAATGCCATTGGCTTTCTTAGCCACCTGAGCACACTGCTGGCTCATGCTGAGCTTCCTGTCAACCAGCACTCCCACGTCCTTTTCTGCCTGACTACTCTCCAGCCACTCTGTCCCCAGTCTGTAGCTCTGCATGGGATTGTTGTGTCCAAAATGAAGTACCCGACATTTGGACTTATTAAACATCATCCCATTAGAATCAGCCCAGCTCTCCAATCTGTCCAGGTCCCTCTGTAGGGCCATCCTACCCTCTAACAGATCAACCCTTCCTCCCAGCTTGGTATCATCTGCAAACTTGCTGATGATGGACTCAATCCCCTCATCCAGATCATCAATAAAGATATTAAACAGGACGGGACCCAACACCGATCCCTGGGGGACACCACTGGTGACCGGCCACCAACTGGATGAGACACCATTGACCACCACTCTTTGGGCTCAGCCATCCAGCCAATTCCTAACCCAGCACAGAGTGCTCCCATCTAAGCCACGGGCTGCCAGCTTCTCTAGGAGTCTACTGTGGGAGACAGTGTCAAAGGCCTTGCTGAAGTCCAGGTATACCACATCCACAGCCTTCCTCTCATCCACCAGGCGAGTCACATGGTCATAAAAGGAGATCAGGTTGGTCAGGAAGGACCTACCTCTCCTAAACCCATGCTGGCTGTGCCTGATCTCTTGGCCGTTCTGCGAGTGCCGCATGATTTCACCCAGTATTATCTGCTCCGTGATTTTACCTGGGACTGAGGTCAGGCTGACAGGTCTGTAATTACCTGGATCATCCTTATGGCCCTTCTTATGGATGGGCGTCACATTGGCCAACTTCCAGTCTTCCGGGACCTCTCCAGTGAGCCAGGACTGCTGAAAGATGATGGAGAGTGGCTTAGCAAGCTCATCCGCCAGCTCTCTCAGCACCCTAGGATGGATCCCATCCAGCCCCATAGACTTAGGAGGGTCGAAGTGGCTCAGCAGGTCTCTAACTTCCTCCTCATGGATTGCAGGAGGGCCATATTTCACCCTTCCACCATCAACCACTTCAGAGGACCAACTGTCAAGCGAGCTGACATCCTTACTGTTGAAAACTGAGGCAAAGAAGGCATTAAATACCTCAGCCTTCTCTGCATCTTTGGTTACTATATTTCCCTCCACATCCAACAAGGAGTGGAGGTCGCTGCTGCCCTTCTTTCTACCATTGATATATTTATAAAAACTCTTCTTATTATCCTTAACAGAAGTGGCCAATTTGAGCTCCAACTGGGCTTTTGCTTCCCTTATTTTTTTCCTACATGACTTAACATCCTTGAACATGACGTGGCTTACGTCCCCTTCTTTCCAATGACGATACATCCTCTTTTTCTTACTTAGTTCCTTCAGAAGCTCCCTACTCATCCAGGCCGGCCGTCTGCCCCTACGACTCTTCTTACAACACATGGGGACAGCCCGCTCCTGCGCCTTCAAGATTTCATTCTTGAAGTGCATCCAGCCTTCCTGGACTCCCTTGCCACTAAGAACTATTTCCCAGGGTACTTTCCTGACCAGTTCCTTAAATAATCCAAAATTTGCCCGCCGAAAGTCCAGTCGATGTTCTGTTCCTGGCTTTTCTTGTTACATTGTTTACAGAAAACTCAATTATCTCATGATCACTACACCCCAGACAGCCTTCGACAACAACATCACCCACCAGCCCTTCTTTGTTTGTAAACAGCAGGTCAAGCAGAGCCTCACCACTGGTGGGCTCACTCACCAGCTGTGATAGAAAGCAGTCCTCAATACACTCTAAGAACCTCCTGGACTGCCTCCTCTCGGCAGCGTTAAGTTCCCAGCAGATATCTGGGAGATTATAGTCTCCTGAAAGGACAAGGGAAGCCGATCTGGAGGCAGCCTCCAGCTGTTTAAACAATAGAAGATCCATCTCCTCCGCCTGGGCGGGCAGTCTGTAACACACTCCAACCAGGAGGTCAGACCTGACTGCCCCTCTGACCCTTACCTCTAGGCACTCAATCTGGTCATCACCGATCTCAACTTCGACAGCATCCAGGGTTTCCCTAGTATAGAGGGCCACCCCTCCACCCCTCCTCTCACGCCTGTTTGAATGAGGAAGCAGTGTGTTTTATTCAGAGAGCTAGTTACATGAGGTCTTTCCACGTGTGCGAAGATCTAAATTGCAGTAGCATAGAAAGAATGCAGAATTAACTTTCTCAAGAATCTAATATGGTAATGCTGTGTATGTGTTTTTTTCTTTCCTGGATGTGCAATATAGGTTCAATGCTTGATATAATAAAGTATATTGTCAACAGAGGAGAGCACAAAAATGGTGTCCTTGAAGAACCCATAATAGCAACAATTCTTAAAGAGGTTTTGGAGGGCTTAGACTATTTACACAGGAATGGACAAATTCACAGGTAGGTTGTATACAGGGAAAAGCATTTTCAAAGTTGTGTGTATAGTTTGTTGATACTGGTCAGCTGCAGCTGCTTGGCTAAGCAAATTATATTGCCTCTTTTATCTACTGTACGATGTGATCAGAAATTACCAAATGATAACACTTGGGCCAATGCTGTAATCTTGACTGCAGTTTGTCAGTAATACTTGCCTAGACTTGATCCTGTCTATTTCTCTTACAGTTAGGGTAAGTCTGTGGTGCCCTAAGCATGCCTGGGCTGTGGCCTATACTCCTGTTCCTGCTGGTGCTCGAAATATCTAATCTCGGTCAGGTTTGTTGTTGCCACATAGTCTGTGGCTTGGTTATTGTGTTGCATACTGAACCTGTAGTCTGGGCACTCAGGCACTGTTGGATAAAGTAAAATTTATTTTTTCATGGTAGTCAGTAACGTCTATTACAACTCTACAGACCTCTGTTTATGACCACGTGTGAAGCTGGAATTGGTACCATCCAGCTGCATCTTGGTGTATATGTGATCTCTTCTGTGTAGTTTCTCTACACTGACTTCCTCATTGAAAATTGTGCAGATCCCCTCGGGGATACACGTTGTACCAATCCCCAGGTTACTTCCACTGTTTGGATGTTGGAAGTGCTGTACTCTGAGCTCCCTAATTAATTTTTCTGAGGTTAATTTGCCTTTTAAGGAAGGTGCCTACAACAGATGCTCTGTCTGTTTCGAACATTAGCCTTTTATAAGGAAATCTTTTAAACAAAACCAGATTTTCTGCAGACAGAATTCTGAGAATGGAGGTAGTGCAGATGTAGCACAGTAATTGTTCTTTGTATGTCCTTCTTACCTCTCATCTTATAAATGAACTGCCTCTGATGTAAATGAAGACCTATTTCCTCCTTTTGCAGAGAGAAAATTGAGATAAATGAAGAAATTAAGAACTGTTATCTTGATTTCAGGTCTGCAATGCCAAAGATCTGCCACAAACCTTAATTCATAGAATTCTGTTAAGCTGATATTGTTGCAGAAGGAACATTCATGAAGTTTTAAGGATAACAGGACCTTTTGAGATCAGATTTGAATATTCCCCTTGTTTATTCTTAAAATACCTTAAAAAGATATAGAGATCTATTTATTAGATCTGAGATTTCTCCTTTTTTTTGTAATGTCTGATTTGCAAACTGTGCAGTATCACAGCAATTCTGTTCAAGATGATAGTGTGCATTCCTTTTCCCTTGTACATGAAAGCTGTGGTAGTTCAGGGAATGCTGTATCAGGTGGTATTTGCCAGTTGGAAATGATGTTTCCAAAATTGTTGAGAGATTTTGTTCTGTCATTTCAACGTATTCTTGTTTAGGTATAAGGAAACAGGTTATGTTACCTTTCAGTAGCAATATGTTGATTATTTTCAGTCAATCTTGGAAAGATTGATTTGTTCAAATTTTTAATGTTTATGGTATATGTTGTGTGAAAGATTTATCCTGCGCGTTAAGAATGGGATGTACATTTCTATCAACACCCTCCCTCCCAAACAGCCTGAAAAGTTTCTTCTTAACATTATGCATAAACAGTGTGTTAAATGGATATAGTTGACTGTTAAAGCGCGCGCTGAATTTTTGAGATTCTGAGTCAAGTAACTTTTCATCATGGTACCCTGTAGCAAAATATGGTTGCTATTCCTGAGCTTTAATCGAGTAGAAATGTACAGTATTTTTACCATTCTCGAAGATGGGTCTCTCCTCTGGGGAGATCAAAGAGGAGAAATTCCTTTTCATCTGTTCTTTTTCATCAATGGTGCGCTTATATGTGGAAAAACTCTGAGATTAGATTTATGAAAGGCAGTAAAAACAGATGTCAGACCTAAGTATTTCTGTGCTCAAAATTTATCCCTGAATTCAACTGGTTTTACGCCAAAACTGAATTTGAGGCAGAGTTTGTGAGTTTGAGTTCTGCACTCTGTTTTATTGTAAATCAGGTACATTATATTCTTCAGTTCCTGTTTCAGTCTTTTAAATATTAAATGCTATCTCATGAAACCAATTTATTTGTTTATTTACATAAAACATGCACTTATGTACTTTCATACATAAAAGTAACCTCTGTTTGTACATTTTAGAGATTTGAAGGCTGGCAACATTCTTCTGGGTGAAGATGGCTCTGTACAAATAGCAGGTAATGGTGGTGATGGAATTGCAGCTGTATTAGGGGGCAACAGATACCAATTTTTCTGTTGGCTTTTAACTATTCATTTCAGAATGCTATAGTTGCATGTTATCCAGTTTCAGATGTCAGGCTTCTTGGTTAATGATACATGATTTAGAAATTATTCAGTATTTTTTTGTGTCCCATCAAATATAAAAGGAAAGTTTTTGATGTCCTCTTAGTGTTTCCTTTTGAATTGCCCGCATGCTGTAAACAGCTTGCAAATGGTAGCAACTTTTTCAAGTTTACTTTATTTATTTTTGCGAATAATTCTAATAGTTTTTGGGGAGTTCAGAAATCTGTATGTGCTGCACTTCATGAGGTTTTTGCCTATAACTTAACTGGTGACTAAGGTGCATGACGTGTCTGCCTGAGAATTATTTTTGACTTTTCTACCACGTATCTTGCAGTGTTATTGGTTGGATACAGTTTGGCATCTTAATTATCCTGCAAATGTATCCATATGCTTCTCGAGTGGTAGCCTGTGAGAATGAAATTATTTGGTTTTCATAAGAGCTTAAGTACTGAGCAAGACCCTGTATCTCATCTCTGAAGTTAGTATCGGATATCTGAAAAGTAGAGCGAGCAGGTGATGATACCTGCCCCCTCTCCCTAGGATACTCCCCAGCCTTTCCCAGTTTGTATACAGCTTGTGACCCAGTGATGAAAGCTTTGGGTTTAGTATCCCTCAGTAATAAAAAAAAAACTTCTGGGTATAGCCATTTTTTATGAACAGTGCCTTTAAAGTACTGTGCAAATGTGTATTTTGAGTGCTTTAATATGCCAGTACCTGAAATCTGTAAAGCTTGACAGGAAGAGATTGGCTGGCAGGTGAACCATTTACTAATTGGAGAGTTTTAAGTGTTCTGTTTTGAGTTCAAGACCTTTTAAGTAGGTAGTCAATTTTACGAATTTGAATTTTAATAAGATACTTAATATTTATTTATTCACTTGATTATTCCTCTTCTTTATAGCAGTTTAGGCAACTGCTAAGATTCTAGGTCTTTGTCATTTCAGTGTTTTTTAGATCTTCACCTATTGTAAAGGAATAGATGTCCAGACCACCAACTTAATTAAAAATAATTAGAAAGTTGAAAGGTAAAATCTCATGAACCATCTGAAATAAAGCTGACTTTAGAGTATTGCTTTCAAACATAATCAAATCTATTCTCCCAGAAATCAGACAACATTCAAGTAGCTTTATTTGGCCTTTTCTAGTTCAACTCCAGGGCTTGCTTTCTTGACTTTTTCGTCCTTTTTGCTGTAGGCATCTTAATGAGTAAGGCTTTAATTGTGTTTCTAAGGCATTCAGTGAGTGCTGAACTGAGGAAGTTCAGTGGCTGCGTTAGATATGTGTAATGTGTCTTTCTGCAATGCATTATTTCAAAACTAGGTTATTTTCAGTCTTCAGGTGAAAAGTGTCAATGGTATCAAACTCATTTCTTCGTTGATATGGGGCTGTTCTCTTTGGAGCAAATGAACATTGCACATGAACTGAAAGCCGATTTGAATGTCAAAGAGGCTGAAATTCATCCTTTTTACGTCTTTTTGCCTTAACAAAGTAAAGTTTGTGTTCATCTTTGGAGAGCACATACCTGATAATTTTGCTTCTTTTTATTTGCTAGAGGAAACCTACGTTCTTTTGAGTGCTTGTTCTCCCGCACCTACATCTTCTGTAATGAACAGATGTATCCATAGCATACATGCTAATATGTATGAGGAGTAATATTTGAAGACATAGTTGTCCATTTGCATTTCTGGATTCTAAGGAGTTATGACTCTCAAATGGAGCTCACCCCAGTGTTTCTCTGACAAAAGATTTTGTGCAGATACAGAAGAGCATATATACTTCAAAGAACTGGGATAGCTCTACAGAGACCACTAATTACTGACCCAGGGGTTCTGCACGGACAATCTGCTTAGTCTTTGGTGGGAAAGAAGAAAGTACACATCTATTTGTTTTGTTGAAATTGGAGAGGCTTACTTTTGAAGTAAAAAATTCCTCTGTACAGAGCAGGGAACTTTATACTTATTCACAAATATGATGTTAAATAGTCACTTCAGTTCCTCAGTTCTAACATTCCACTTAAAATTAGTGGGGTTATAACATCTGGGTGCTTTGGGCAGACAAGATAATTAGTACTTCATCAGGGTTTCAGCCTTCTAAGCCCGAATTGCCTGGTGAAGGTCAAAATATCAAAGAAGGCAGTAAAGGAACAGATATGTGAGGTGAGATAAGGAGCATAGAGCAAAGGGCAATCATGCACAGAGACTGGTGGAAGTGTAGAAGGTATGGGCAGTAAGATGCATGTAGTCCATATAATAAAAGGCAGTTTCAATTAAACTTGTCAGAAAAAGAATGTTTATTTTGAAGAGGCTAGACAGAAGATCCTGCTCTTCAGTTTTGTGCATAGGTGATGGTTTGAACTTACCCATTGCTCCGGTTGTATGGAAAAGAATCTGTTAGCATAGGCAGACCTTATGCCTCAGATACTCAAGCCGGATGGAGGAGAAGGATTTATCAGTGACAGTTACATGGCAGCCTAGGCTTTCCTTTGCAGCCCTGTTCTTGTAGAAGCTTGATCCTTTATCATAACCCTGCACATGGCCTTAGCTGAGCCTTACACTAAAGTCTACAGCCACTGTCAAGGTGAGAAGGCTAGGGGAGAAATGTTTTTGCAGTCTTCCCTTTGTGGACTCATTGGAGGCCATAGGCTTCATTTCTTTCCCAGCCCTATGCCAAATGGTAACTCTGGATGTTGGCCTTGGCTGAAGCTTGGCCAAGTGCCCACCCCTGGCTGAGGTGAAAAAGGTGTTACAGGAGAAATTTTTTGTAGGCTGTGATTGTTTGCACGACTCAGTTTCCTTTAATTTCAGAATTCTTTACTAATTCAATTAATAAATAAGGGCTCTTCATTAAATTTGCTTTTTCTTTGGTATTAGCTGTTATTTCTGGTGCCTAACACTGTTGAATTGTTCAGCTCATTCCTTCCAGTACATTTCCCTGTCCTCTTTATGTGACTTGTTCCCAATACTACTTTGCCTTCTGTGTGACAGGAAGCTTGTCGCTGTACGTTGTCTTTTCTTAAATAACCTGTGTTTGTAAAAGCTGTGTCTGGGATGGGAAATTAAAGTCTTGTTTTTATTGAGTAGCTATGAAAGCATTCTTTCTCTCTGTAAACATAAAACAGTGTTTGACTAGTATTGTAGTGAAATGTTCACTTGACTTAATTAAATGCTCATCACATCTTAGCGAGGTGTTGAAATATTTCATTTTGAAGCTTATGCAAGAAGAGATTTTACTTAGGTTTTGGGTTGTTGGGTTTTTTTCATTGTTCTCTTTCACCTGTTTATACTTCCTGTTTGTTCTCCTTTTTAAAATTAATGTTATGTTAATAGGGAAGAACTACGCTACAGGAGCCAAAGTTAAGTCAGGATTTTAGCTGGCTGTCTCAGTTCCTGAAAGGACCTGTAAACAATTGTGCGATACAATCTATTTATCCTTGGTACTGAAAGGACATACTTTTTTTCCATATCTCTCCTTTATTTGTGCATTTATCTATTTATTTATTATTTCTGCCTAATGAGCTTTTCTTTACATGCTATAGTTCCTCTTCAGAAAACTGTCAATGATACCAACATTGATCTTTAAGGCATTAAAAACTTAACAGCCTCAGAAAAAACTACTTCTCATGCTTTTCAGAAATACAAACAAAACCTGTCTATTCTATAACTTACAGATTTTAGGGAGAAAAATAGTGTTTTTTTTTTTTTTATTCATCAGGCAAGCTGCAGGGAAAATTAAAGAATAGTGCTTGAAGCTTGCTTCTTACTTGCCTACTGCATTTATGTGTCTTTTAGCGATATAGAAGGGGTCCAGAATTTGAGCCTGTGATGCTTAATTTTTTTTAGTGGAAAACAATGATAAAACTACATTTTCTGTAGTTACTGGTGGTTTTTTTCAACCTTATAATTGAGAAGCAAAGGAAAACAGTAGGAGAAAAAATGGAAGTAGGTCTATTTGATTTTTAATGTAACTGGATTGTAAGTAGCAGTCTGAAATACTGTTCATACAGCCCCATTTAAAATGACAGTATTTCTCTGTAAATTGGTAATCTTTCTTCTCATACAGCTGTTTCTCATGTAGTGACAGATTAATAGAACACTAAGCTCTTTTTTGTGGTTTTGGAATTCATGTCATGGTCTACTATTAAATATATATTGTTGATCACTTTGCTAATTATCTGTGATTTGTCAAATTTCCATAAGTATTCACGTTTAGTATTCCCTCGTGTTCAAATTGCATTCGAGTTTAGTAGCTATACAGAAGTAGCTCCTTGTCTTTGAGTAATAGCAGATGCAAACCTTTCAAACCTTGGCTCAAAGTGCACATTTGAAATCCTTAAGTGACAAATGTACTGGAGTCCTTTGTAACCATATTCTGAGAGACATAAACTAGGTGTTTAAACACGATGGTGTCCTTGTGCAGATCTCCCAGATACAACCATACCGTCTATTCTTTAGCACTCAAGAACAGTGTCTCATGAAACCAAGGTAAGCTCTGCAGTGGAGATTTTCCATAAGTAGACCTTTTTGAACTGACTTGATTTTTAAAATGTCAAACTTCTGCTTTATTTCTAGTAATTTAACAGATTTTGAATTTTTTTCCCTTTTCTAGATTTTGGTGTTAGTGCGTTTTTAGCAACGGGAGGAGATGTTACTCGTAACAAAGTAAGGAAAACATTTGTTGGTACTCCATGTTGGATGGCCCCTGAAGTAATGGAGCAGGTATTCCTATTGTTAAGAAAATTTTGGTTTTCCAGTCTTTCATTTTTGGAACATGAGACATCATCACCTTGTTTTTCCTTTCTGCTCCTGTTCTAGGTGCGAGGTTATGACTTCAAGGCTGATATGTGGAGTTTTGGGATAACAGCTATTGAGTTAGCAACAGGAGCTGCACCTTATCACAAATATCCTCCTATGAAAGTAACAATCGCTTTGTATTGCTTAATGCTGTTAGCGGTATTATTAACACTGCTAGATACTTAGCTGCACTTCGTTTTCAATAGCAGCTCAAGATATCTAAATGAATGTATTCTGTGGAAAATTTATTCTCTTTTAATTCTACATGTTTTGAATTCATTTTGCTTACAGTACCTCTTTTTTTGGGTTTACTGTAGGTGTTAATGCTGACACTTCAGAATGACCCTCCCACTTTAGAGACAGGTGTAGAGGACAAAGAGATGATGAAAAAATATGGCAAATCCTTTAGAAAACTAATTTCATTATGCCTTCAAAAAGATCCTTCCAAAAGGTAGGTTATTATTGCTATGTACAGTGGAATTATTTTTTAAAATATGCAGCCTACTTAAAGTTCTAGTGTTTAAACATCATCTTTAAGTGTATGGTTTGAATTTTTTAAGTAGCAGCCTTCAGTCATCTTCATCTGGGTAGAAGAAATTGACTCAATTGTTGCTCAATTTTTCCTCTTCTGTGTTGTTAACCTAGTTTATTTATACTTACATATACCATTGAATTTAATCTGATCAAACAAAAAAACCTTATTTACATCTTAATTTCTCATTTGGGGCAAGATAGAAACCTTGATATTGTGCATAAATCTAACAAGACTGTTGAGATTGATCAGACAGAACTGTTGGTAATCAAACACATCAATCTTTTGCCTTCAAAATAAATTAAAAATAAATGTTGATTTTTCTCATTTTGTGACATAAGCTTAGTGTTGCCTTTAACTTGGATATTTCCACTGAAAATTACTTATTAAAATGTGTTTATTTTTTCCTGTAAAGTTAGGGGCTCCAAGGTTGCTTAGAGTTTTCGTCATGTTTATGTAGGCAATTGCATGTCATAGTGTCTTTGTGATTTGTTAGTTTTTGCTATGTTTTGTGAATGGGGTAGCCAAGATCATGAAAATATTAAATATGTATTCAAAAACCATGGCTGAAGTCACAAGTTCCCAGAATGGTTAATTTGTTTACCCTTTATTCATTTTTATGCAGACCCATTTTTAGAAGTTTCTTTTGCTGAAGAGTTGAAGGAGGCACATTCTAATTAACATTATTTCCTAAGGGTATTTAACGTACCACTTTTTTGAAAAGTTTCAGAGCTGATATTTTTGGGAAAAAAGATTGTTCTTGGAGCACAGCCCTGATTGAGTACAGTGTGTATCTGCTGTGGTGTGGGCACTGCTTTTCACTAGTGTTATGCTGGTTTAAGTCCAGGATATTGTTGTAGGGAGTCAAGTTGAAAACCTATCAGCAGCAATACTAGAGAACAAGTATAAAGAGATCATGTGTAACATCTTTATTCTTGAACTCCTTCAAATTCTTTTTTTCACTGAAGGATCATTTGTGTACTGTTTTCAGATTCCCAAGCTCCTTATAATTGTGGTCTTAATAGCAAGTCCTGATGCTTTAAGCTGCAGAACTGCATTTTGGCTGCTTACAGATACCAATGAAATGTGTTCTGAGTAATCAGACTTCCTTTAGTTTCCGGTGTCCAGCAATATTCAGGGCAAGATGAAATTGGTATGAAAACATAAGAAATAGTTAAAATGGTTTTCCTTCTCTCCTTGAATGCATAATGCTGAGTTGCCTGATCTGTGGTTATGACATTAGTGTTGAAACATTCATCTTTAAATTAATTACAGTAATTTATTATAGTGATATTAAAACTCATGCAATATCTTCATGGTCAGGATTACCTTGAACTGAACAATTAGACCAACCAGATATATGTGATTAGATCTGTGTGCCTGTTACTCTAACTGAGGAGAGAGAGTCCTTACACTGTGAAGTCATCGCTGCTTTTTATGTTTCTCCCAAGCCAGGATTTAATTGTACATGGAGATACCTCCATAGTAATTGTGTCAATTGTGGGAAACGTGCATGCTCTTTGTGGCAAATTTTAGAACTATCATTGCATCGTCGTGGTCTCAGACCATGATGTCTTTCTTTTAGGCAATCTGTTTATCTGTACAGGGGTGTTACAGCGCCATGAATGCGGCTGTAATTCACTGCTGCCACCTGTGCAGAAAACAGGCCCAGAAAGCATGTTCAGATCACTGTGTCAGAAGTGACAGCCATAATTAATAGTGGAGGAATGGAGAACACTAGTTTGGATAATACTTTACTAACAATCTAGCTTTTAATTCTGCATGTCCTTATTATGAGATGTGATGGTAGCAGATCACTGAAACTTGTCTTAAAGTTTAAGAGTTAATTTGGAGTAGAATGTTAACTTTCACACAGAATCTGATTTTTTCTTCGTTTTAAATGTCCCGCTTCCGTTTTTTGCTGATCAAAGGTTTATGTGTGAATTCTGCTAAGTGTGGTGGTCTCCACAGTACCACTAACAGGAACTCCTTTATTGTGGAGTTTGGTGCTTTGGGGAGGAGAAAAAAATAAGTGCTTTATAGAACTTCTGTATCTAAATTGGATGCTTTTTTGCTGGTTTTAGGAGTTGTTTCATTATTTCTAGTGCAGTGAACTGATAAATACATATACACTACTTATTACGGCTCTTCATTTAGGCTTCAGATGTATCCTCAGAGAAATAAAACAGTGCAGATTTGGGGGCTTTTCTTGAGACTGAAATTTTCCAAAGTGAAGCTTTCCACTGCCCTATGCGGTTTGTGATAAAGCCAATCTCTTGCTTTAATTCAAATGCAAAACTGAAGCAGATGTTGCTTCTGTTCTTTCAGAAATTATTAATCTTGGAGATGTCAGCTTCCATAAATTTAACCATGTCAAAACTAGTCTTGGCTAGTGGTATGGGCTCCTAACAGAAGGGATGAAAAGAACCTGGAGTATTTTATTTCATCCCGAGAAATGCTTCGCTTTCTCTCCAGACTCTACTTCAGTACCCAAGTCTGGCTTTGGCTAGACAAGTAGCTTTTAGATCCCTGAAGCTAGGGGAGACAAATCCTGCTGTTGGAATCACTTTTGTCTGTGAGATTGCATTTATCTGTTAAAAATGTCCAAAATGTAAACTTGGCAATGATGTGAAGAAAGGGACTTGAACAGAACCACAAGTAAAAGTGGAATGTCTGTGTTTTATCCTTACAACTGTTGCTTTGACTTTTATTTGTCTGTTTGTTTGGAAGATGCTTCTGATGACTCTTCTTGTTTTTTTGCATCATGTTAATACTGTCACTGTAGTTTCTTGTGAATACCTGCTGACATCAATGAAGTAAAAGAATGCCAGTAGCAGGTATTGATGCTGCTGTTTGGAAAACATAATTATTCCTTTATTGCTGTGGAGCAAAGTTCAGTTTCATTTATACAGTCACTTGAGGAAGAACATGATACCCGACTCTTTTTTTGTTTGTTTGTTTTAAGGGTAAAATGCATTTGTGTTGAAAGAAAAAGGGGGGAAATAGGCAACTTAAGAGACTGATTGTTTTTCTTTTTTTTTGACATTTTTGCTGTAGGGATGCTTATTTTTTTTCATGTGTGGTAAGTGAGCGCGTGTGACTTAATTTGGTGGCAATTATCATTTATTCCCCATTCATACAGTACTAATTTAAAAGTATTAGAGACGTATTGTTTAACTAACGTCTTGTACTGTATTCACTGAGAGGGGTCTTTGTTTTCTGTTCTAATTTATTATTGATCTTTCAGGCCCACAGCAGCAGAACTTTTAAAATGCAAATTTTTCCAGAAAGCCAAGGTAAAACGTTTAATATGAGTAAATTTTGCTCTGCCTTAAAATATATATGAGATTTCTTCTTTCCTTGTATTGATTTTTAACTTACCAAATGTTGGTTTTGTAGAACAGAGAATACCTGATTGAGAAGCTTCTCACTAGAACGCCTAATATAGCACAAAGAGCGAAAAAGGTGAGTATACTCATATCTTTTACTTGATTGGCATGCAAGAGAGAAAGCAGTGACTGTTCGTTTGCCTTATACTGAAGTTGACTGTGCCATTCTCTTATACAGTCTTTCAAAGACAGTGACTGTTGAATTAATGATTTATGCAGCCTGGCTTTCTCCAGAAAGCCCTGGGGCATTTTGGCTTCCTTTTTGGCCTTGCCAAAATGATATATGATATTTGTCATCATACATGATATGATTTTTTTTCACATTCCTGTTCAGCAAGCTACAGGTGAAATGTTGTGCCAATAAAAAGTGGTCTGCAAGCATATAGCTTCATAAACTGCAAAATTCATATCTTCATTGATCACTAAGAGAGGGTGAAGACAGTATAAATGTTATTTGTTGAGGACTACCTCATTCTTTGGATTGTTTCAAATGTGATGCCCTAATGTATGAAAATCAGGTCTAAACTTTGCAAGAGTGCTGCTGAGTTATTTGGACTAGTGGAATCTTATCCCACAGGTGATGGAGTTAAAGCTGCAACTGTAGCATGAGCTGCTATTTCTGTGGTGCTTTTGGCATTTGTGTAAATGAGCTTACGAGGTGATGTGCAGCAGAACTAAAAAAAAATTATTAGCAGGCTTAACAGGTAAGTATTTTAAAACTTAAGTATGAAGCAAGCTACTGTTCATAAGAGCTGATAAATGGGAATGAATGTAGACTCCTGCTTGGTAAATTCGAGAAATTATGGAACTCCCTTCTGTGTGTCTTAACTCACCATATCTCTTCAGTATGAGGAACCTGCTTGGAGGCTGCTGAGCCTCTCTGCAGGTGACAGTAGTGTGCTGAGTACAACTTTCTAAGAGCAGGCTTCGTGGGAGGATGTTTTGAGGAGGGATCTTCAGGAAAGGAACTGATTCAGCCTTTATTGGCACATCAGTTAGGCTTCAGTTACCTGGACTGGCACTTGTAAGATTTCCTGTTGTCTTTGTGAGTATCAATTTGGCATAATTCTGCAACACTGAACTCGTCCTGCAGCTGGTGGACTGTACTTGGAAGAGACTGTCAGCAAGGAATAAATGCTTTAAGTTCCTTCTGATCTTCATTTAGGTGGAAGTAATTTGGGAAATTCATGGCAATGATGGGGCTTTATGAGAGTCTGGAGTAAAAAGCTGGAATAGGAGGGCTTGTAGAAGGGGTAGCTTGCTGAACAGGTCATCGTCTGCAAGGGCAGGGGAGGAGCAGGCGTAGTTCAACTGTTTGGCCATGCGGTGGCAGCAGTGACCACATAACGGTCACCTAACGGCGTGGTGGGGGGGGAGTCGTAGTTGGTTGTTTTTTCAGTTTACAGCTTGGGCCATACGGGTGTAATTTAGACGTGTTCTGCTACTGGCTAGGTTTCTGATAGAGCATGAGCCTCCTGAGATTCGTCTCCCAGCTCTGTGCTCAGGTCAATTTCAGAGGCTGCATGTTAACTTCTACATACATGTATGTATTTAAGTAAATGCACTTATGAAATTGCAGAATAAGTGCAGGGTAGCCTCTCATACACCACCAGAAATAGTTTTATGAATGATGTTTTGGACAGTTCTTTTTGAGTTTGGAAGAGGAGTGATTCCTGAGAAACCAAAACTGTACAGCGCTACAGACAAATTGATAGGTCTTTTAATTACAGGAAGAATGGAAAAAATGTTTAGATTTTAGCTGGAGAAAATGCTAAATTATTTATATTCTAAAAGGACACAATATTAAAATTCATCAGGGATTTAAAATTTAATTCACTTGTTACAACTTTGTGTGTAGCTGCTGTTTTAAGATGCCATAAAATATAAATATAATATTAAAACTGTGGAGCTTTATTTAAAAAAAAGCTTGTGTAAGCAGAGTTTGATTATTCAAGCATTCACATATGAAATGTCTTAAGAAATGACTCTTGGAAGAAGTAAACCCCCTAATGGAAGAAAGAATTGTCACTAGAGCAAGGGATGGGGAGGAGCTGGTGTCGTTACTGCTTAAACGATCTTCTGTAGCACTTGCTGTGAAATGCCTATAACTAATGATGTGTAGCACACTGCTAGCACAGATGTCAGATCTGCCTTGCAGTAAATGACTTTTTCTTGTGTTTACCACATGTATAATTCCTTTGCTGGGTTGCCCAAAACTTCAACTTCAGTTTGGTTTTAACTTTAAATTATTTTCTCTTGACAAAGTGTTCTCATGTTTTGCTTCTGCCTTTACAGCTCATACTTGGCAACTGTTTTGACTAAATATGAGTTCAGGTCTGTTTGTGACGTCCTGGAAGGAGTACATGCAGTCTTGTATCTGTGAGAGAAACATTTGGTGCTGTAAAGATGTGTCCTGTTTTAAAACTGAATTTTACAGTTAAACAGCACTTACGTTGTGTGTTTAAAATACTGTTTAACATCAGAGTGCCCGTATTTGTGCACATATTCCTCCCATCTAGTGTTTCTTTATTTGCTTTTAGTTCTGCCGATTTTGAAATGAGGCCTTTCTTCCTGGACCTATCCTTAATTAAGGATAACATAGAAACACTTCTGGAATTGAGTTGCCGGGGAGGCACGTGTCTTGCCTCTTCCTGTGCAGAACTTACTAAAGTATATAATGGTACTGATCCACAGAAGTCAGTTTTACACCATGCAATGTCTTTCTGACAATCCTGGGTTTCATTAATGTGAAAACTCACTTGTGAGAGTATTGCTGGTGTTGAAAAGGCTGTGGTGAATGATCCAAGCTCAGTGCAGTCTGGTAAGCAGAGATGTGCTCTGAGGCCGCGCTTTTGTCATTGATAGAAATGTGAGAGCCCTGACTGCAGCCTCTGCCTGGTTGGGTGGTGCCTGCCCTGTCCTGCTTGGATCAGGGCTGTGTACACCCCTGTGATACAACAGCTTAGCAGGAGTTTAGATACACTATTAACACACATGTTGAAGTAGTTTTCATTTTGAACCGAATGCTAAGTTGTTTCACTTGTGATTAGACTTGCTCTATTGGACTAGAGAAAATTTGAGACAGCTTCCAGAATTCCACAGTCAGTTTTTTAAATCTTGTCACACTAAAAAATTAATTATAACTCGAAGTACGCTGTATGCCCAAAGGCCCTGGGTCAATTTTGTGGTTTTATAATCCTGTTTCTTTAATTTTGAAAATCTTCTGCATGACTGCCACTTCTACAAAGTGAACAGGGAAAAACATGTATCTGCATTTAATTTTATTGCTGTCTGATGTGATGCTAGTAAAAAAATAAAAATCTGAGTAATAATTGGACTTGTATTCTCTTTTGGAGAAGGTGATATTGCTCTGTGCTGTTAATAGAAGCTCTTTAAAGCTCAGAATTGTAAGTTACAGGGGAAAACCTGTGAGAGTATAGAGAGATGATTAGTGTGAGTGATACCATTTTTTATTAAAACCCATCTTACTGATGGGTTGCAATTCTATCTCTGCAGTACTGCTAATTTAGGGAAATGCTCATGTTAACTTATAGGAGAAATTAATAATCTTTTGCATTTAATGAGGGAAAAACAATTAGATCCCAGATTTTTTGGACAGCTCAAATAGCATGATTGCACCTTAGGAAGGCATATGTATGCAACATTTCCTTGTTTCAGTGATAAAGTTAATCTGATAGATACACCTCCCCAATGATGGGTGTTAGTGCAGCTGGACTCCAGAGTCCAGCATTAGTTTGAGCTCAAATGACTAATAAAAATGTGTATTTGTTGTTATGATCTTTACGAAAGGATTATTTTATTAATGTTATTGTACAAAGATAATGGATGTCCTACACAGGGAACACTTTTCCTGAAAACAGCA
Organism: Tapera naevia; assembly: GCA_033556795.1. Classification (NCBI taxonomy): domain Eukaryota; kingdom Metazoa; phylum Chordata; class Aves; order Cuculiformes; family Neomorphidae; genus Tapera; species Tapera naevia. The sequence goes on from JAUMJJ010000069.1 coordinate 12,524,331, forward strand.
GCTAAACTCTACTTGGCAAGACTTTGCGTGGGAGAGGCTGCTCCACTGCAGCTGAGTAGTTGTTCAGTTTACCCAGAACACTGATACAAATTAAAAAAAAACAGTGCAAGTATTTTTCTGTTGTATATTATTAGAGAAAATAGAGGAGATTCATGGATTGAATGTCATTCAAACCATGCTGGGTTTTTTTGTTTATTTTCAAGTTGCTGGAAGTAAAATTTAATCAAAACACTTTTTCCATAAAATATGAATTTGACAGAAAAAAAATCACATAATCAGAAAGCAGTACCTGTGTTAGTGGGTGGCAGAAATAGGAAATGTTTTAAAGGGCAGGTACATGCAGTTGCATCAACTGTTTTAACATTCCAGATACTAGAAAAAGTTTATTGTCAGTATTTCTGCCAGGTATACTTAAATGCGATTGTGCCATAAGATAGAAGGAACTTCATACTGTAGGTGGATCCTTTCTTTCATAGAGTGCCTTTACCATTTATGGAGAGTTTGTGAGGCTGGACTTTGTGCCCTCTGAAATGGAGCTAATTTAGTACAGAATAGACAAGCTTTAAAAGAAACTACAAATTAGTTGTCTCAGTGGAGTGTCTTTTGTACCTCAGATGGCCATAAGCATCTTGTATTACTTGTTTTGACAGGTTTTAAAAGCTCGCACATGTTTAATTTTCATTGTTAAAAAGTAATCCTCCCTCATATTGGGAGGTGTTTTCAAGTTCATGGGCTATCACGGTTCAATTTCAGAATTCATTTGAGCAGTGAATGAGTCTTGTGTTAACATCATTGAGCTGCTCACCAGCTAATGTTGTGTTTGTGACCTGTTGACTTGTTCAGAAATGTCTAGAACATGAGCTAACATGGGGTTTGTGTATAATGAGAACTTTTCTGATTAGACCAGTAGCTTTAAATAATTGGTATTTATCTAAGCTGTTGCAGCTTTCAGTACTGGAGGAGGGTTTTGTTACTGTGAAATACAAGTGTAGCATGTTCTTAAAGATGCTATTTGAAACAGTCCAGGTTAAAGACTCAAGACAGGATAAAAGAAGTCCAGGTGTGCATGGTGGTGTCGGTGCATTCTTTGGCCAGGAAGGAAGCTTTGTAACTAACCAGAAGATAATCTTGTTTTATTGTCATGATTTGTAATGATCAGTTTTCTCTCTGTTGTTGAAAATACAGAAAGGTGCTGCTTCTGCCTGTTTGCCCTGTGAGAAATGAAGCCTCAAATACTTCACCCTCGTATCATCCAAAATCAGATTGACTCTCTCGGATTTGAAACAGTGTCCTAAGTGGAAAGTGACTGAATGGAATTAGTTGTGATCAAATCTGTTCCCAGTCTGTAGGCCAGTATTTTGTCCATGCAGGCAGTGTTTTGGCAATGCAAGCAGTCACAGCTGGCTTGCTAGGATCACCCTAGTGTCGTGAGATTTCCTAATGTGCTTTCTTGAGCAAGGTGGTAGAAGAAGCCTTTCTGCCTGCCTTTGTTCATAAAAGTGATGAGGAGTTTTGGGGGGATGTCGAAATGTGTGTTACTTATGTTTTCTGCATTTTGGGAAGTTCTTCAGAAAAATCATGTGGGGAGATGAATTATGAGGAGGATTCTGTAAAATGCAAGGTTGCTTAGAAGTGATATTGCCATCTGTTACCATTTGCTGAAAGACTAATGCAATAGCCCTGTGAGGATTTTTGCTTTTGTATGCAGAAGTTAAAACTTTAGTCTTCCTAGTTCTAAAAATAGTAATTGAAAGGAGGGAGGGGAAAAAAAAAGGAGCCCATGCCCGACACTTTGAAGAAAGAGAAAAGTAAATAAGTTTTCCTGGTTAGACCTTGTGAAGCTTTTAGAAGTACAATGCAAAAAAAATTGCATTCCATTTGTTTTGACACTTGCCCCCTGCAATTGAGCTTGATACTGGAGATATTCTTGAAGTTCCTGGGCAGCACTGCAAGGGAACTACAGGTGAGGCAGAACATCCTTGAGATTCTGCTACTCAGTGGTTTTACACAGGACTTAATTTAGCTGAAAAATGTTCTTGGCTTAGGAAGTTAAAATTACGACTGGAGCTGAGCACTTCAAGGTTTTAATCAGAATAGGTAGTTTAAGGCTAGCAGAGCAGAAATGTGTACTGGTGTTGTAATAATTCGTATGCGGAGTCCAGTTTCTGTTTAGCACTGAGAAGCAGCTCCACAAGATGATTATTCAAACTGTGCATCTGCAGGTAAATGTAAAGTTATGTAGTGAAGCAAAGGGGAAAAACATCAACTGGATGACAAAGATGTGCGCGTCCCATCTGTGCTGTGGAGGAGGCATAGACAGCAGAGGGCAGCCACACCTAAGGCACAGTGCGGCAAGCAGGGCTCAGTCCTGCCTGAACTGTGAAGGGTGGGAGGCCATTGCTTAGTTGGGAACAGCTCTTTGTGATTTTAAATGCCATAGCCTTTTTGAATGAATGCTGCTTCTTGATATCTAACTAAATATGAACACTGGAGTTTTGTAAAATTGGATTTTATAAAAGTTGCAAATTTATGTTCGCCATTTTCATGTTAAATTTTTAGCTTCTTGGAGAACTGCACGCAAGTTTTATTTTGATTGCCTTAATTTTTTTTTAAGTGTCTTTAATAAAGACATATTATATCTCTTTAAAATCTGTGTCGAATGCAGAATGTATGTTACAGTAATTTCTCTAATATGCCTAAGTAAATGAAACCTTGTAGAAAATAGAAAAGGAGAAAATTTTATCTTGAAATGGTGTTTTCAAGCCTTTGAGCTTGAAAGTAAATGAAAATCATAGTATCTTCTTTGAACTCTTCAGTAGTATACTATTTTCCTAAATAGTCTTTAACATTGCTGGCAGTGACACTAACCTTCTACTACTGAGAAATGAAGGCTCTACATTTGTCTTCTTTCTTTTCTCCTCTGATCATTTTTAGCAAGTAAACAGCTTGGGTGATAGATAAAGCTGGTGGAACTGGAAAATGTTGATTAGAAAAGGAGAAGGCAGTGATCCTTCTAACAGAAAGCCTTTTATTAGTGATTTAGCATCATAATGCCCATTCATCTGAGCAGCCAGGAGAGATAACCAGAAGCTCCAAATACTGGGATCTTTATCTTTCTTGTTTGTGTTTCAGAGTATCAAGTTATTTTTGTCAATTTGTTATATTTTTGATTGGCTTCCTTCGATTCCTGCAGATACCTTCTTGGCCCTAGCACCTTGATTTGATTAGGGAGCCAGGAAGGGAAAAGGAGGATGTGAAACAGCCTCACTTCTACATGCATGAATTGGCCATCAGGTCGTGCCTGATAGCCCATTTGGGATTCCTTGTTTTTGAAGTAAAGTGTTACTTTTGGGGAACAACAGAACTCCTTTGTGCAATTAATTGAAAATGTCCTCCTTAGCACAGGTACACTTTCATGCCTGAAAAAAATATTGTTAAAATGTTAATTAAAAAATTATTTGCAGTTAATAACATTCAGTAATGAAATCTATTTAGTAGAACTAATAAATAGAGTAATAATGGCTGAAAACAAAAAAAACTACACTAAATTATTAGACGTGCACATGTGCCGTGTTGCTAGGATTTCTGCAAAACACTGAAATTTCTCAAAACAAAATTGGGTTCAAATATTGAAGCAGAGATAGTAAGTATTTTGCAGTATTTATGTAAAACCTCATGGTTTTGGAAAGCAGAATCAAGAATGCTAGGAATTACCTGCACTTGTTGACAAGATGTTTATGTGACAACATAGCATAGTGTTCCTTGTTGGAACTGTTAGATTTTGCTGTCTCTCAGTAGTAGCATCCCAGCAAGAGAAGGCTTGGTTCAAGAATGAAAGGAGGGCATCTTTGGACAGGGTGGGGCATTGGTGCCCTGAGTATCTGTACCCATTTTTCAGCATTTCCTGTAGAGGTGTAGGAATGTGCTCCCTCCTTCCTTCTCCCTTCAGCTTTTAATGGCTTAGTTTTCCTCTTACTGATCTCTCCATTGTATTCCATCTTTAAAATGTGAGTGTAGTTAGATTTTATGCCAGTCTTCTCAATTGATGGCTCTACCCTTGGCTATCACACTTGTCATCATGTGAGCATGATACTGTTTGTGTTTGGTTATCAAAACAAACCAATATCATAATTATTTAAAGCAAATCATCATTTTTTTAAAACAGATTTCTATTCTTTGTTGACTTGTGATGTGCTACCTCTTAAAAAAGGGTGCTTTTCAAGAACCAGTAGAGAGAGCTGAAGCAGTCCTATTCGTAATTATCCATCTTCTTTGTGCAGTATGCTTTCATGAAAGAAAATTTAATGATCTTACACTGGCAGCTTAGTCAACAAATGTAATTGAATCCAGTAGAGTGTAGAAGCAGTAATTTACACAAAAATGGTGAAGATTCCTGTATTTCCAATTCTTAAATGACTTAGGTGCCTTTTCGGTTTTTGCAGTAGTTTGTGCTGCATTAAGGAAGAAACAAGTATTTGCAGTTTTGCATCACTGACTCAGATTTTCCATATGGTTTTATTTTATTGAGGATAACTAAAAATATTCTGTAAATAAAATGTTGCACACTTCAGACCAAAGAGTAAATAGCTACTTTGGAAGGTTGCACTAGAGAGCTGTGAAGATATTATTTTACTTCCAACAGAGGTGCAGTTTAAATTTTTTGAAAAAGTGACTGTGAGATCAAAATGTTATTTATGAAAGATTGACCCCAACATAAATGAAATATTTTGGCCATTATTCTAATGTGAAATTTTAAATGGGAGTCAGTGATTTGGACAAAATCTAAGCATGGTTGTACAACATAGAGGAGCAGTGACAATTAACTTAATGTGGAATATGAATGGTAACTTTTGCAAGTTTTCAGGGTTCAGGACCAACCTTAGCTGTCCTTTTCTGCATACATGATTTTTTTTTTTTTTTCTCCCGGGAAAGTTTCTGTGGCATGTGGTTGTGGGCAGTGAAGTAGAGGACTTGAATCTCTTCATATCACAACAGGTGTAATGCAGCCAACCTCCACAGTTCTTGCAAAGGGAAGGGGCTTGAGTCATCCTGAGTGATGCCTTGCACATCTCAATTTTCATTCTGAAATGAGAGTTTAAGATTATATTCTGGTCCTGAAAGGTCAGTTGCAGTCATCCTAGAATTAGTTTCTGTGCAGGATTAAATTATTGCTCTTAAACAGTGTCTTAGGTCTGCCTGCACTTTAAAAACAAAACTAAACAAAAAAAAAAGCCACAACCAACCAAAAAAACCCCAGAACACCAAACCCTACATGGAATATTTGGAGAAAAACAAAAACTAAGAAGAAGCCTTTTTTTCTCATTATATTTGCAGTATGCAGAGTGGCTTAAGAGGAGAGGATGCTAACACCAAACTACTGCGATAACACCTCCTGAGGCCCACAAAGCAGAAATACTAAAGTGTTATTTTAGAAAGGTGGTGATAATAATATTCTGAATAATGATAGTCTTCATAAGTCATGGTGAGAAAAAACAAGGTTCCCAGTTGTATAAAGCACATTAAAGTTTGCAGAATTTTTGTGGCTTGCATCAAAATAAATATGAGACTGTGCAGTATAATGAACTCAAGGGAATTTAAGAATAGCCAGCAGTGAAGGAAATGGATGCTTACGTGACCTGTGAGACTGAGTTGAATGGGGACTAGTCTTCTCTTGAGGAACTGCCTCAGTTCTTGAGCAAAGGATGATGTGTGCTTGTGGGAATTCATACTCTGTCTTGGACCTCAGATTTATCTTTTTTTTTTTACGATCATAATTTACAGTAGGTGTTCTTATGCAAAAAATTATGTTCTTTTTCAGGAAAATACATTGTAGAAAGTGACTTCTCCATGGTCTGCCTTTTACCTCAAATGATAAGCTGTGATTAAATGTGTAACTGTTTTAAGAAGAAGGCTTGTGCTGTGATTGGATAAATGTGATGATTTGCTGATTTTATTCATTGCGTTGGAATGCAAATAAATGTCTGGATGCGAGGATTGGAAACTGCTTTTGTATCTTAGGAGGCATTCAGAGAGGTTTGTGAGAGGGCTAATGGTAAAATTTATGAAATCTAATTGCTCTGCTGGATTAAGATGTGTATAGAAGGAACTGGGAACGAGTCTGGGATTTTTTTGAGAGAAGAATACACAGAGCAAAATCTTGTGCTAAAACCAGAACTGTGGTAGAACAATGTCCTATTTCTTATCATTGTTCTTCCAGTAAAATAACTGACATGGAACTGGCATGGTAACTGGCTCTGTAAATATTTCTCATGAAGTTGTATGAGAAGTGAAACTCTTGGAACATCTGATTTAAATAAAAAAAAAGAAGAAAAGAAAAAAAGAGGAGGGGGGCTGGGAATGCAGAACTCCTCACCTGATCAATTACCAAGTAATACTGGCACTTTAAAGAGTAATTCATTATATCTGATTTGTAAGAATTTCTGAGATCTGTGTAGATCGGGGGGAGTCCTGTCTCCTATAAGAACTGTTACCACAGTCTTAAGGAGAGGTGAAGATATACAGCACCAGTTGACTCGTCTTTCTCTTTCTGCCTGTAAGTCAAATCTGGGCTCTTACTAGGACTGACTGCAGAATATGAAAAAGACAAGGTGTTTAAATACCCACCTTGTCATTTGTGCTCTCTGGGGCATGTGGGATTGTCTGTACTTGCAGATGTAGCTGAAGGGCATCAGTGGTAAAATAAAAGACAATTTTATCTCCAGAAAAAGCGGGGAAGATATTAATTTTCTTCTCTAAATATGCAAGCGCAAAAATAGAGTACAGCACTGCCATCAACTGTTCATCAATGCCATCAATTTTGCTTACACATGTGTGTATTATTTATCATACTTTCAGGTCACCATACTCTTCTGTGGAGCAGGGTTAAAAATATTCTTTTAAATCTACCCAGGACTCCATCCCAAAATTTCAGTTGCTGGAGACTTTAGTAGAAATAGCTCGAATAATTGAGATAGTGGGAAAATCAAGATTAGTAGTTCAGTTATCTTCCTGTAGAATGAGGAAGAAGACAATAGATGCATAAATTACTCTCACTGAAAGAATGGATTTTTAATGTGGTCTAGATCCTGTGCTGTACCACATATCAATTGCAGTAATGTTTTATGCTTGTATACATTTAAAATTAGGCAATGAAATAAAATACTTAATCTTTAAATGACCCTAGTTCTTTGCTGTTTTGAGTAGTTGTGAATAAGGAAATAGAAATGTCTTAATATTCAGAAAACGTTCATTCCCTTTCTTGTCACCCTACAAAAATAAACTTGTAAAGAGATTGCAGAAGCAAAAGAATAATGAATAATAGATTCTTCTTTCCCTGGTCTCTTAACATCTACATACAGCAAGCACGTCAGTGCCTAGAAGACAGCGATTTATGTTTTGCTTCCTTTTGCTGTAGCCTGGATTTCATCAAGGTTTGGGAAATGTGGGCAGTTTCTGCATTCTGATTCTTGGAGTTCTCTCTCTATCAGGCTGGTTTGGGCTAAGCTTCAGTGGACGGGATTTACAGTTGCTTTGTTCGCCTTGGTTAAACAGACATTGTCCTGAAAAGCTGATGTGTGCTATTGTTGGCTGGGAATGTTAAATTTTCTGCATCCTACCTTAAAAAGGTGAGGACAAAAAGTTCTTTCAGCAGCTTAATTTGCTCTTAAATATTTGTGACTCTTGTATATTGGAATAAGCTTTAACCAGCAACAATAATAATAATTTGATGCTTAACATTTTTGTACTAGTCATGATTTTTTCACTCACTAAATTGTCTAAGCATTCTCTGTTGCAGCTGATGTTCATGTTGTCTTTCTTCCGCAGCTGTGGTAACGTTTTCAGTGGCTTGTTAAATTTTTCCTTCTACAAACTGCTTTTGGTTGTAGATCACAGTGTTGTGAGCTGCTTTAGTGTTGGATACAGTTTAAATGCCAGTCATTTAAATTCTTTTTTTTTTTTTCCTTCATGCTCTTCTGACATATGAAACACGTTTTCTAATGTGTGCTAATTTGTCTTTGTAAGGCTGAGAGATTTCATTGTTTTCTTTATTAGCTAAAGTTATGATTCAGTTTAGGTCCTATTTTGGAAGGAGCATTTAGGTTTTAAAAACAGTAAAACCCAAACTGGAATTGAGCATGTTTTAACTGGTTTTCCTTTCTCTATGAAATATGTACTGAGAGATATAATCCTAGCATAAAGAACTATCAATGCGGTGTATTTTGAGTAAAGCTGATGGAGAAATTGCATTTGTATAGCTACCACATACAGTGCAAAGATCTTCCTCCTTATTTTTGCAGAGATACGAGAAGTTTGTTTCAATTCCACGCTCTGTCTTAGATTTGCTTTGTGGCCTTGGATAAATCACTTCATCTACTTTTTTGTTTCATTCTGTAAAATGGGAGACCTGTAGCAGAGTATCCAGAGAATTGTGTAGATTATTCTCAGTTGATGCAATGCTGTAATCATTGGAGTGAAATGCAAGCATGCTGCCTTTGAGTCTTCTACCAGTATCTCAGATGATAACCAGTAAAAAAATTCCAAATATTTACAATATTCCAAATACAATCCCTGTTGTATATTCTGTGCTGGGAATAGTGTTAAGACTGTTGTTCTTAATCACATTCCATTTTGACTTTTCCTCTCTGTTCATCCAGTACTTCAGGAATTAATTTTGGTCCTAGGCTAGTACTGCTCAAGACAGCTTTTGTTGTGCGAGAAAACCAAGTAAGGTTTACAATTTGGTTGGAACAAATCAATCTGAAGCAAACTGAATCTGAATGAGAATATGGGGTTCAGGCTACCTATAGCACTAATGGCTAATGTCGTTTGAAGATGAGCATCCATTCTCATGCTAGACTGTGCTGCCTATTTCAGCACTGACACAAGAGAGACTGAGATTCTGGACTGAAGTCCACTGACAATTTTAGGCATGCATATGGAGTTCTGCAGATATGTCTTCTCTCCAGCAGGTTGGATTGTGAATTTGCAATCAATATGTCATTATGGTAGAAACTGTAGATGTAGTTGCCAAATAATGTTTACAGTCTTAAAAATCTCTCCATAGAAAGAAAAGGGGGACGTAGGAGGAAGACACTTTACCTGTCTGTATATCAACAACAGGAGTTCAAGAAAGCATGAATCAGGAAGAACATAATGCATTCTTTGAAGGACCGCTCTTATGAGGGAAATGCTATACTTGATTTGTAAAATAAAATCAGAAAAAAGATTTATCTGTTCTCTCAAGGGTAAAGTGTCATTGAATCTCATTGAAAGTTGATAAGCAGGGGCTGGTCTGGGCTTTCTTTGTTACTTGATCATTCTATGGCATCCTTTGAGAGCTGTGCCGTACTTATTTCTGAGTTATGTCTTCAAGTCTCCAAGATAAGCATGGTTTGAACTTCCTTCCTTCTTGTCTTCAGGTAATTCTTTTGCTTCCCAGGGTAGTAATAGAAGTTGGGATGAATGGTCTGTCTTGCATACACTTGACATTGTTCATTCACACTAGTTTTCTTTGGCACTTTGTTTTGAGGGTAGAAAAACTTCTGATGTCTGTATTTGTGAAGTGTGTCTTGAACATACATTTCAAAAACCGCTTTTGTTGAGCGGAACTGGGAGTTGAATTCTGTCACAAATAGAAGTGATACTTTAAGTGGGACTTGAGATACCCTCTGAGACGTTCATCATGTTGTTTTGCTTCTCTGAGTCGGGGCAGGAATATCTGTGCTGTTATTGCTGTCTGTTTGTGTGCAATCTCTTCAGATCTGCTGCTGTTTCTATCAGTGTTACCACAGGTTTTTGAAGTGACCCAGTGACACTGGGATTATTGGCAAAGCACAGATGAATACTTTGTGCAGTGGTAGGCTTGGCTTTCTATAATATTCCATCACTACCCATGTAGTTTACTTTTTAGGTAACCTTTGTTGGCCAATGACTCCCTATGAACTCTCCTCATCGTTTCTATGTGGTGATTTTTATGTTGGCCTATTGCAACGTTTTCATTAATTTTTACAAGCTGTAGCATTTCAAAGACTAGATTAAGCTGCCTGCTGCCAAAGGAAAGAATTTGTAAGCTTTGCCATAGGGGACTAAGATTTGATGGGAGAAAATAGGATAATCGCTTCCCTCCCTCTCCTCTGATGGGCATACTGTGATGTTTTTGCTACAAATGCTTGGCACTTGAGGCACAGATTCTTGTTGTTGTATTGTGCAATGCAAGTGCTTCACAGGCTACAGTTCAGTACATGTATGTATATAACTGTTCTTCAGCAAAATACTTCTGTGTAGTGCACACCTGGTTTGTAAATTCAAAGGAGGCAATCAAAACAGTAAAATATGCAAAAATGTCATCCAGAGAAGCACACTCTTTGTTTCCACCTTGATGAAGATGTATTTCTAACAGACCAATTCTGGCACCGGTGCCATTCAGTGATTGCTGATCTTTGTTCCTTCTTTTTTTTTCTTTTTTCTTTTGTCTCCTTACAGGCCTGTTATAACGGCCCTTAGTGTACTTGCTGGAAAAAGTTTTTCCTGTGTTGAAGGTTGTTAGGAGTGGAAGGACAAAAGTGATAGAGCTTTACCACAGTCTGTTGCGAACACTTCAAGAGTAATCCAGAAGGTCAGAAAGACTTGATTGCGATGAAGTGAAAATCTTCTGAGGAATTTCAGTGTAGCGACTTGGCATACCTTTATAAAAATGTGCTCACTTTAATTCTGCGGTGTTTTGTAAGAGAGGGAAAAAAAGAAGAGGTTATGTCAGAAGATACATTGCATCCTAGCAAATTAGGACTTGGGGTGGCACAAAAGACAAATATTTGGTGGCAAAAGACAAGTGTTTAAGAAGAATCTGCTTCTTTAAAGGACAGAATTACTTCAGTTATATGCTGTGGTTATCAAGAAGTCTCGGGACTTTTAACATTATTTAAAGTGTCTGTCTTGCTAAAGCAAACATAATATGAAAAGATAATTACTTGACATTGGAGGAATATGTAAAGTGCTGAAAGATTACCTTCATGCTTGCTTTTTCTTTTCTAAGCAAAGATACCATAGTCAGTGGTCAGCTTATTGGTTGGATGGATTATGACCGTTCTTAAACTCTTACAGGTGGTGATAGTCTAATAAACTGTATGAACTTTTCAATTGATGCTGACCCCTACAATTGATTAATATCTAATGTAGTGCTACAGTCGTCTCCAAACTCTTCAGTTATCATTACAGTGCTTAAATGCTTATCCTAGGTGCATCCCTTCAAAAAGAACAAATAATATGTTGGTATGAGAAAATACCAAATTATGTTTTCCTGAAGTAAAATTGTCTTTTTTAGTTAAATATTTGATGCCAATGAAGTGTGCATCCACACTGTAAAAAGGTTTTCTATCACTGTTTCTGTTTCAGAGCATAAAATAACAGTATTAAGCTATTAAAGTTTTTTTCATGAAGAAAAGATGTGTTTATATGAGAAAGTAGCATATAAGAGAAGTTACTGGAAGCAGGTAGTTTGACTTCACCTCCCAGCCCCACCTAGGAAAATGTGCTGATGTGTATTGTTGATTGTATAAATTAATTGATGATGAAAAAGCTGCAAAGATACTTAGGAAAAGGTTCTTCTTATACTGAAAAGCTAACAATATATTTATAATGTCTGCATGTAGGAAAGGAAGAAAAAATACTGAGCATACTCCTGAAAGACCAGTATTTGGGCTGAGTAAGACAAGGAAGAATGGCAAAAGATTGTGTAACAATCTTAAAGAACTTAAATTAGCATCCTTATGAAAGGGAATGGAGACAAATGTATGCTGTGTCTGTATATATTTGCTTCCTCTTCATATTTATGTCTGTATCACTTAGGGAATTTACATTTCTTAGCACAGATGATTGGGGCAGCTACTGAAAATGATATTCCAGCTCCTCCTCTCGTGCAGGCTTTAGTGCATGTGCTAGCTCGAGATCAGCTGAAACTGCTTTGGCTGCAGGCTAGCTGTGTTCCATGTTAAGTTAATTTTACAATTGGGTTGTCTACATAGCTGTAGGAGTATAAATGAAAGTGTGAGTAGACCTGGTGTGGCAGATTGTGCGCTCCAGTCACGATGCTGCATTTGTAAGGGTTTTAGAATATAGTGTTTTGAAGATCTTGAGGGATTGCTGCTACCAAAACAAGATGATCCAACTTCCCTTTCACTGCCCCTTTTGTTTCTGCCTCTTTGCTTACAGTCCTTGCTGTTTGGTCTGAAGATGGGCTGATTTAACCGACAAATCTTGCAAAAAATTTGTTCAGATAAGAAAGAAAAAAGGACTGATTTTTCTTCCAGGCTAGTGGGTTGAATCTGCTAACTGTACCACCACGTAGGTCCCAGTGCAGCCCTGGTGGACATCTCTGGATTGTCTATTCCCATGATAACAAACTACTCAGTTGTCATCTTAGCCTTTTAAAGTGGTTCTCTGACTGTGCCATATTCAAAGCCAAAAAAGCTTTAGCTTATAATGTAGGTTTTATTCCTTTACTTCTGGTAAAGGTTTTGCTTTTGATAATATGAGTTGAATATGATAAAATGATTGGTGTCTCCGAAAATACTTCTTATGTGTTTGTTATGGTTTAGCCCCGATCTGGCTTGATCAGCAGCCAAACACAAGCAGTTGTGTCTCAGTTCACTTCAACCCCTCCCAAGGCAAAGGGGAAAGGGAAATCATAGAAAGACACTTCTATGTTGAAAACTAAAACTATAAGAGCTTTAATGAAACAATAATAATAGTAAAGAAAATACTATTAATAATAAAATGTATACAAATATATTAAATTTTTGCTCTCTTGATGACTACATCGCCACTGACGCTGCAGAGCAGGCACAGGGAAAAGGTCCATGGCTGCATTCAGCAGCAGGAGGGAGCTGGACTTCAGAACTGGGTTCAGGAATGCACGGATCTGGGGTCAGAGACACAGATAGATGAGGTTCTCGCTGGACACCAGCCATCAAAGAAGAGGGCTTGAGCCTCTGACCTCTCAGTTGTATCTGGAGTATGGCATCTATGAAATGGAGTACTCCGTTAGTCAGTTTTAATTCACCTGTTCTGTCCACCCCTCACTTCTGCTGCAACCTTTTTTCACCCCTGTCAGTTATGGCACTCCACCGGCTTGAGGATGGCCTTGATTTCTGTAGGAATAAGTATAAAGTGCCCTTTCTGCATACCAGTGTCCTGTGTGATCACTTCTAGAGAGAAACACTGTCTAAAAGCATGAAGTTAACTTTCAGAAAATGAAGTTACTTAGCTGAAAAGGTAGAAAACTAATTCTACTTGAGCTTGTGTTCTGTGTTACCATGCATTTTAAAGAAGGTACTCTGGAAAAGACACTAGAAAATCTGAAGAGAAGCAGCACTATACTAGTTAGTACCATCTCTGTTGTGATAAGTTTCTATTACAACAGTAATTTAAGCTAATATATTAGGTTTATGATGAATGAAGAGACAATTAGTTCATTTGTAGCCCACTCTTGCTCTGTCCTGCGCCTAGGGTACATGCCCTTCCCGTATGACTGAGTTAACCAGAACTGAGCTTGAGTGAAGCCACTGTTAATCAGACATTGTGGAAATTAATTTGCTAAGTAATACAAATGTTAAGCACACCCACCAAGAAAAAAGTGTAATAGATAACAACTTCACATTGTTGGAGATTGAATAGGTTGAGTGCTTTGCTGTAGATGAAATTATTATTTCTTTCCTGTGAATGTGTGTGCTGGTGGGAATCAGTCTCATTGAAACAGTAGAAGTCTAAACTTTTGTTTTTCTGCCTTCAGACACCTTTCAAGAAAATAATTCCATTTAACACAATGCTTTATTTTGCAGTAATTTGTTTTCTTTTCCTTGAGCCATTTGTTTATTGCTTATTAAAAGGCAATCTATTTAAAAACTTGAAATGCACTCCACCTTCATCAGTAAAACTTTCTCCCATAAATCCCTGCCAGCATCATCAAGCTGTCTGAATGTGTCAGTAAATCATTCTATTCTGTTTTGTTTAAAAAGTATGTATTTAGTTGTAGTTGATGTCCTCTCATAGGTTCTTGTATGTTCTTGTTGGGAAAATTTTTGTGTGGTTAAACAAAAGTCTACATCAGGGCTGTTTCTTGAAGAGTAATAAATTATATCTACAAGCACCAGACAAATTGCCTGCTAGATTGCTTGATATCTGTGCTAATTCCTGATGATGTACGCAGTAAAGGCCAGACATTGATTGCCTGGACTGATTACAGCTGAGTAAGGCTTTGCTGTGCTACTGCTTCTGTTGACTTTTGCTTGGTCCTGCATCCTGAACACACATGAACTTCTTGTACCAATCTTTGAGGCAGCTAGAGCTAAAATGTGTGCATTACGAGTCTGGTATGGGAAACAGTGAAAACAGGGTGGAATTTGCCCCTCAGCTGCTGGTGTAGAATACTTTCCCAGTGTCCTGCTTTGGTTTCCCCTCTCCTCAGTTTCAAAGGAGTACATAGGGCATTTTTACTTGGTTGTGCAGGGAAGAAACGTATTGAGGAATATTATAAGGACTGAAGAACATACAGAAATGTGCTGAGATTCTGGAGTCTTCACCCTTTCCTCTAGTTTAGTCTTAAATGTGCAAAAGGGAAGGAAGAGGAGTGGATGGGTGTTTGGAAGAGAGGTAAAGAGTGTAGGCAGACAACAAAATACCTGTTTGTCTACACATTAGGTTTTGAAAGAAGGCTTCTAATTTCATACTCTTGTTGTTGTGATGTCCAGCTAGCCTGCTCCAAATTGTGCTGAGTCCAAATCCAGTAGAGAAACAGCTCTCTATAAAAAGCCTCTTTGGAAAAAAATTATTCATATCACATAATGCATTTTTCTAGAAGCTCACAAGATTGGACTTCTAGCGTGCAATGCTGTTTTTGTGCAACACATGTCTTACTGAGAGATTTTGCTGGTAAGGTTTAGAAGGAGGTGGAATCTCTCACATGCTGCATCTCTCCCCACATTGTGGTTTGCTGCAACTCTGAGGGGTTCAGAGCAAGGTTGATATCCAGTTTAGTATTTACGTAAGTTTCATAAGTTTCACTATCTTGAAAAAAAAGAGTAGTTTTTCTAGTCAGAAATCTGATTTCACCCCCCCATCTGGCGCCCCCATGTGGGGGGCTATGCTGGCCGGAATAGCCATCACCACCACTGGCCTTGAGGGTGGTAGAACTGAATTAATCAGTGCTCAGGATGCTTCAGTGCAAGACACCAGAACACTACAGACAGGAATCTGTGAAACCAAAGTTGAACCAAGCTGTTACTGTGGATACTGGCAAGCAGAGTATACTCTTTTGAGCTGAGGCCATCTAGTTTATAATTGTTTTAAAATTTATTTTTATTAGATGTCTTCTCCAGCAGTTGTTCTCGGCCTGAAACTGCTTTCCTACCATGTTACTTCTCCCTTTTGTGCGCTGTGAACACTTAATGCTTTGTTCCTTTCATTCTCTTACCAATGTACAGGCTGTTTCCCTGAATGACTCTCTTCTTGTTTTATAATTCAGAAAGATATATTTTAAGCCTTACAAATTGATAACACTGGGGAGCTTACCTGTATGAACGTTTGAAGTTGTGCAGTGGGAACGGTATATTGGTTCAGTAATTTGAAATAATTGGAGAAACTGATTCTAATCTAAGCACCGGTGGGGCTGCTGCTTATTGTGTTGTGCTTCCAGCCGTCTCATGGGTCTCATAAATGCATACCAAGGTGTGGGAAGAAGTGTTGGATGTTCTTTGTTTTACTCAAATAGGCTGAATGTGATCAGAAGAAAACAAGTCTGTTGTCAGGCTCTGCAAAGGAGCAAAATGGCATCAGAAGAGTATTTGGTTTTCAGGTTTAGCTCCTAGATACATCTCTTAAGCCTCATTAGACTGATCTGCAGGAGTTTGCCCAATTAGTTTGGTGGGATGCATGCCTGCCTACCTTCTAGGACTACGTACAGCTGCTTTTTTTATTTTTGGTTTGTTTTTTTTTCAGTAAGGGTATTTTCACTTTTAAAGTATCCTTAATACCTTTACACATTTGAACAATAAAAATTTTTAAGACTTGCATTCCAGGAACAACCATATCTGTCTAACTTCTGCTCCTTGAATAGCTACCTTTCATTTCAAGGGTTAGTTCATAGTAAATATATCCAAACTCTTTCCCTATATGAATTTTGCATAGATTAGCTGTTCCCACTGGCTCAAGGAAGACCCCTGAGGTCAGATATTATTCCAATATGCCATTGTCTCCTCCAGCAGACTAATGAAAGCATATAGAAAAAAAATAAAGTGATTACTCATTAACCAGGGTACCAATAAAGCCTAAAGATGTCTGTGTCACGGTGAACACAATATTTTGGTAGGTCAGACGAGTACCGGGTTCCAGTGGTCACCTCCATAAAACAGAAGATGGAGACTGGGAATGGAGTGATGATGAAATGGATGAGAAGAGCGAGGAAGGCAAAGCTGCTGTTTCTCAGGAAAAGGTACCTTTGGTTTGTGCCAAGACATTTACAATCTGCAAGATATTATGTCTTAATGTTAATTGTATTTCTGGATCTTTAATGCATAAAACTGCATAGTTCATATCTCACTGCATTTGTCTTCCAGTCACGAAGAGTGAAAGAAGAGGAGAAAACAGAGGTAAAAACGTCTTTATCAGTTTTTTTTATTCCAGGCGTTTGAGTGAAGGGATTTGTTTTTCATTTCTGTTGTTAAAAATGTGAATTGATATGGGAGTATTGTTTTGCAGCTTTGTGTGGCAGGTACTTGTGAGGATAGAACTGTATGCAGTTGGGCCTGTAACGCACACACTGGATAAAATGGATAGGAAATTTAAAGTCATGTTATGTTTGTGCCCAGGAAAACTAGTTAAGATAAGTGATTTGGCTGTTTTTAATGATTCTTCATAACTGAATCACACTAATTGCTGTCTTTTTGTCAGAGTAATGATGGCTGTTTCAGAGTAGCCGGAAGATCTCCAACTACTTATTCATTCTTAGGATTTGTATCACGACATGTAGCTTGTAGTTAAAATATTTCATCCTATATACAGTAAAATAATTCAGTACTGTGGCGTAGTAGATTAATTCAGAGGAATAAAATACCATATTGAGTTTCATGGCCTTGTGGTGGGAGTATGAGAAGCATCACTGCTATATATAATTGCTTCATAGGATTACTGGCTTACAGCCAAAGTGCTCTTTTAAAAATTTCTGTTCCTTGGGTGGGTGACATTTGCCCTTTCACCTGTAGTTTTAGATTCTCTGGTTTTCATTGCTGTCATAGAGTCTTTGAAAAGACTAACAGCTTTCTGCCAGGTTTGGTCCTACTAGCTCCTGTGATGACCCGAGTCTTTCTGTTGCAGAACTAATTTGCATAGCGCTTCAGCATCTGAGGTGTCTTACGTAAACTGAGTTAAAAAGGGGGGGCTTTCATGAGACAGTCTTTTTATTTCTTAGAAATTGAGAGTTCTGCAGTTTGTGACTCGGTTTATGCAAGTAACTCCTCTATTATGAGCCGTTTAGTTTATGAAGGAGAAAAGAGCCTCTGCTTGAAGTCTTGTGCTGATTTTTGTTTTCCTAAATGTTCCAGAAGATGACTTGGTATTGAGGCTAGTGCAGCTTGTCACTGTTGGTCTTTGGGCTGCATATTGCTATACACTGAAATAACAGGTCTGTTGAAGATGCCAAAATAATAGTAGTGGTTTATATGAATGGAACGTAATTGAAGCAGAAGAAAATCTACTCCCCTTTTAGTGATTAAATAATTTTCCAAATATTCATTAACTTTTATTTAAAATACACAGATAATAAAATTCAGATCTTATGTAGTGCTTCTTGATTTTTTTTTTTCTTAAGTAGCTTCAATGTGGAAAACTTGGAAAATGATCACATGCGATTTTTGATGCAGGTTTTTATTTTGGGAGGACTTAACTGTAAACTTTGAAACAGGCTTCTGGGAGAGAGGTCAATAGGCGAAGATGGGTATGAAATCGTAGTGGGGTAGAGGACCTTGAGGTACTCTGTACGTAGGATTTATGTCTGCTTGAGACTTCATATAGTTGTTAGTTGAGGGCTGGTGAAGGTGTCTTAGAGTGAGGGAAGAGTGATAGTGTGAAAGATATCCGTGTTCCTGATTTTTCTCTGTGAAAGACATTCTCCGAACCGTGATGCCTGCTTTGATACCCTGCTAGTTCTTTGCAGATGGGAAGATGCAAGACTTTCTTAACAAACAAAACTGTTACACAGAATTGATGTGATTAGTAGCTTGGTATTCTCACTGTGTGCCTATTATTTAATAGGTTATTAGAGCTTTTATTCACGGTGTATTAAAAGGTCTTACAGTCAAAGGCTTTAATGTAGGCCATTTGTATCTCTGTAATTGATATATAGTAGTTTTACTGGTCTTGGCTATATTTTAGACTGTTGCTGAAAGTGTTTAGAAGGATTTTGAGAGTTAGAGGATGTGTAAAATGTTCTGCGCTAACTTCAAATTGTTAGCATGGCAAGTATTTCGAGTTTTTTTTTTTTCCTTTGGCATCTGTTATAAGACTTTTTGCTTTTTTCTTTAATAGTCTCAGCCTGCTGTTAGTGATGAATATAGTGAAGTTCCATGTGCAGTGAATCTTGTCTTAAGATTAAGGTAAGAGATTCTTCTATTTATTTTAGCATTCCTTTTTAGTTGGCTTATTATTCTTGATCTCCCTCATTACTTTCATAATATTAACATAAAATAAGTGTTAACTTCTTTAATCTCCCAGTATGACCAGTATGAATAGTATTTCTGTGACTAATTGCTGTCTTTTAATTGCTTACTGAAATAGAGTAAAATGAAAAGCAGAATATGAATGTGGCTTCAGGCTAAGTGTACCCTTCATTAAGTATTTTCTTTCTTTTTTGCCTTGCAATGCAGGATCACAGTGAGAGGTTTTTAATGAGTTTCTTTCACACTTCAGCAGTCAGCCTCTGACAGAAATAAACCATTGCTGTATTACAAGTTGCCTACTCAAAACGTTTTTCACTGGCAAGCTTGATCAGCCACTATGGAGGAGTGATAGATATTTTAGAAAATGGTTACAAATGTGTTGTCTGTCTTAAATTTATGCATATTTTAAAAGAGTCCGATTACTTTTAATTAAAATTAGTTTATAACTAAGATTTGAATTGTTTAATTATGCAGTCTAGTTCTTGGATTAAAGTTTTTTTTCACAAGAAGCTTTAATAACTTTTTATGTATTTAGAGCTATTTTCCTGAAATGGATAACAGTTAAAAAAAACGTATTGCCACTCACTTTAAAAGTTGTTTATGTCCAGTTTGTATTGACAGGGTATCTATGAGAGGTTGTAAACTCTTAATTCTTGCCATGAGGAAAAGTTAAATGATGTGGGTGTTTTTTGCTCACGAAAAGATAAAAAGTCAAATAAAGAAATATGTGCAAAATTGCAAGTGGTACGTTAGAAACAAATAGCAGATTTATGTACAAGTAACTTTAAAACAGTAACTTCAAAATCCTTTAGTAATAATAATAATAAAAATCTACACAGAATGAGTGCCAAGTTCCAAAATCTATTATCTTCCCTTTTCTTTGACTGCTTTTCTAGTGACAGCTGCAAAAAAAAATGTGTGGCTGCTTTTACTGAAGGGAGGAGTAATAAATTTTATTGTGGGCAGAGAAAAGACTTAGAGATTGTTTGGAATCTGTTTAGTTGTCCAATTTACATAACTGCCCAGTTATGCTATCAATATTCTTTTTCATCTTTCTCTTGACAGACAGGTAGATTAAACCATTTACAAAACAGACCAATTTATTCTGCTACGTGGAGGTAGTACTGAGATGCTCTAGGTATTTTTAAGTTATGATGAAGCCTATAGAGTGATTAACTTCTACCCAGCTGCTTGCAGTGGTGGCATATCCACAGAGCAAAGATTTAGTCCTGCAAGTACATTGAAGTGTCAGAAATTATGCTTTCAGTTTTATGCAGCTCTTAAGCCAGAAATGAAGGAAGGCTGATCCTAGGAGACTTCACTTTCCAAACTCTTATTTACATGATGAACTTCTGTTCTTTTAAAAATCCTCTTAATTCATGGGTGAAAAAATTCCTTCCCCTTGTCCTTCCTAACAGCAAGCCTGTAGTAACTAAGTCATTAATGTGTTACAAGTATGAAGGTTTAGATCTTTATTGGTAGAGAGGGAAGAAACATGAATTTCAATTTTATAACCAGGTTTCCTTTAAACAAAACAAAGTAGTCTTGAAAGTAGATACACTCTGGGGCCTGGGAACACTGGTGGTGGTGTCTTGGAAAAATACAAAAATCTGACACATAATTTTACCGATTGAATTTGGTTAATTTAAGGGGACTTGCTTTGGAGGGAAGAATGCTCTGCGGTGCAAACTCTTGACCCCATGTGAGCTCTGGCTGTTTCCCACCTCAGTGGCAGGAGGTGGGCTGAGTTGCACATCTTTACACTGTGTGTCTGGGTTTCCTTCTGATGGAAATTGGATATGTGAGTAGGGTCAGAACTGGCACATAATCAATGTGCGTGTGTGGCTGGTGGAATATAGGAGCGTGGGGTATACCAAGGAGCAGTCTTTCCTTTAGTTGAGACTTTGTGGAGTGCATATCGAAGAACCAGGTGTTTAAGGTATTTATATCTGTGCCCGGTGATGTACCTTCAGAGTCAGCATTTCTTTATATTTGCTGCTTTAAAGATAAGAGTTATTTTGTTTATGGAACCTTCACAGAAATCCAAGGGAGCTACTGGCTGGCTGCTGTATGCGTTGTGTTTAACAAGGGATCTTGTGATGGCATTTGGATAGTTGTTCTCCCTCTCCACTGTTGACCCCAAGAGGAGAACAGCTGAGGCTGCTCTGGGCATGGCAGGGCTGTGCAGTCTTCTGAATGCTAGTCAAGAATTATATTCGAGTCTCTTGTTCTTCAGTAAATTAATAGAAACCATATTTGGAGAAAGGAGCTGATGGCTATTTAACTTTTATCAAAATACTAATGTTTCTTCCATGATCAGGTTACTTGTGGGGAGTTATCTCAGCACACTTGCCTGTCAGTGTCAAGTATCTGTCGGTACATTCTGCTAAAAGCTTTTCATCTTTGACCTTACTTTAGGCATAGCAACCTTGGCCTGACAGTAATTGGTTGTACCTGAGAGTAGAGGACTCCTGGGTTTTCCAGTTTTGGGCCAGGTCTAGTTGCAGTGAACAAATTCAGAAAAGACAGCTCTGGAGAAATAGTGAATGTGGTAGCAATATAGGTCTGCTTTATGGCCATAGGATTAGGAATCTTCATCCTCAGACCCAATGAGTCCTGGTCCTTGGACCTTACCACTCTGCCAGGCGAAGACCAGAGTGGGTTTGAGGCTGGCATTCCAGTGAGGTATTGACAAGCTTGTACCACACCTAGGTAGTGTAAGTGACAAGCTTTGGAGATGCTGTTCGGGTGAGACAGCAGTGTTCAGAATATTGAAGTCTTAGTACCTACACTATTGCTGTAATCTGTTCTGCAATAATTCAACTGCTTTTTCTGTTTTATTAACAGAAGGACAATTGGATGGTTTTTCTTCATAAAACTCAAAAATAAATGTCCTGTATCATAGGATTTAAACGTGCAGGCCCTCAGTCACTCATGACCAGTCCTGAACTACACAGGAAGCTGCCCTCTGCATTCCAGCTGTACACAGCTGTCCTTATGCTGCATTCATTGCAGAGTGAATGAGCTTACATTTAGGGCAGTTGTATATGGAGAAAGATGCTCTGGTCCCTAACTGCTCTCTTCCGTTGTAATTACCTTACTGAGTAAATATTTTTTGAGCATCTGAAAGTAAAAATACTGCTAGTTTTGGCATTTGTAATGAGCAAAAGTGGCGTAGATGACTTGCTTTGTGCCATGCAACATTTCCTTGGGATCTTAAGGTAGTAAGTGGCTAATATCCTTACCAGGGTTTCTGCATTTATCCACCTTCGCTGCAGTTTTTAAACTGTTCTGTTGATGTATTTTGGTGAATTGATCATTAAGTCATAGAGCTGATAGAGACTTGAGCACATCAGAGGATTTTTATGGGGTTTGTTAAAATGAGCCATAAGTTGTGAACCATCTTATTATGGAGCAAGTTAGCTACAGTATGAGGTTAGAAACAATTTCCTGTGATGCTTCATCTACTACTATTATATAGCTTTTAAAGTATGGCTCGATATTCAGATAAACATTGTGAACATTAGATGCCAGACCTGAAGACTGAAAGCTCAGTATATCATCCAAAATGTTGAAAGCTTTTTCTTTTAAAATAATTCACTTGAGGCAATCAAATTATATAAACTGCAGTAGCTTGATGAGTTTGGGACACAACTGGTTTTAAATGCTGAGAAATTACTGCTTAAAAAAAAGATTCAGTAGTGATGTGGGTAAAAACGTAAATACCAAAATATAAGAGGAGTGAATTGACTGATAAGGATGATGAGGGGAAAGGAATAGTGAACATGTCAAGAGAAGGCTCGGGAAGGTCTCATCTCTTTATTACTTTTCATTGCTTCCCCAGAGAGGGGCCATGGGGTAAGGTGACAGCAAAAGATGAGCATCTCAAGTGGGAAGGAGCCCTTTCTGTGTGATGGAGGCTGACTGGATAGGACCTGAGGGGAGAAGGCATTTCCCCAGGGACCTCAGACATGAAGGGGTGGATGATGGCAAGAAAAGTCTAATGGCATTTGTGGTGCTTCCAAGTCTTTGGCTGGGATTTTGTCATGGAAGCTGATGCAAACATTTGCAGCTCAATGGTTAGAAACAATTTAATATGAAGCTTGGGAGTGTGGGCGCAAAGGTTTGAGGAGTAATACCTGAAGATTTGGGACAGGGCAAAGCCTAGGGAGATGGGCAAATACTTCTCTGGCTTGTTTTTTTCCTCTTGTGCAATGAGGCTTCGCTACACCAAAACCTGTCAAATTTTAGATGATAGTTTTGCATTTTTTTTCCCTAGTAGTATGTTCCAAAAAAGGTTAATAGTACCCATAAAAATTAAAAATTACCTTCCCAAGGGAGGGAATCTGGCAGAAGACTCTGTGCATTTCAGTAAGTCTTTTACCGGATGGTCAGGTTCTGTTATTTTTCCCAAGCAGAGCAGGATTGGACTCATTCAGTAATGGAGTAGGGAATGTCAGTTTAAGGCCAGCCTATGTTTGCTGCAGATGCCTTGTTGTGGATGAGAAGCACAATTCACGTTCTGAAATAATCTTTAAAGAATCCCATGGCACTCTTTATATGAGTGCTGGTATTTAACTCTGTTAGTCTGGGTGGTTTCCAACTTGAGTATCTGATTTTTCCATCTATAGCTTGTATTTAATACCTTTTTGTTTCAGTAGTTTTCTCAGTGGGACTAAGTTGTAAAATTGTTCTCTAATGTCTGAGTTGCTTCTTCAGTTGGAGATGGCAATTTTCAAGTTATTTTCTGCCTTTTGCCCAGTTGTATCTTGGATTATGTTGCCCCAGAAGTGAATTTAGCAGCAATGTGTTTTAGGTAATCCTATGCAAAGGCTCTACTATTAAATTCTTAATACAGACCATTAGTATTTTAAATCTCAAAGTTTATTAAGAGACTGTGCTTGTCTTTTGCAATGAACTGAAAATGCTGGTTCTCAGTGTTTGCTTGATCTGTTGTCATGGCTTGTAACTATGACCCAGCTTGTGAGTGATCGCTATGTTGAAATGCTGATGCTTCTGTACTCAGCCTCACAGAGAAAGAGGAATTTGAGAGTGGGGAGAAATGAAATCTGCAATCCAAATTTTTTCATGTGGAGCTGTGCATGCCATGTGTCTTGGCAACAGACCCTGGCAGGACTACTCGTGACACGGAGGAATGGAGATGCGGAGAAATGATCGCCCTTGAGTTGAAATTCCTGATCTAACCATCAAGTTGTTACAGTTACAGATTTAAGAAGGCCACTGTTAGAGGGTTTGACTATTTAGGTTAATAACAGGAACATTTCATGTTAAATTAGGAGACTTGTTAATGGTTAATAGTTAAGAGTTGCAAATTATCTGAAGCAGTATAAGACGGTTAAATTAGCTTCTATGACAGGAAGATAATTCACTGACGGTAATTTGGAATGTCCTAGGACCTAATTTAATACAGTTCCTGTGCACTAGATGTATTTACCCTGTGGAAGAACAGGGGCAAATGGAAAATTTTAACTTGATGCACAGGCAAATGGCCTGTTCTATTATTATGTTCTATTATTATGTATCTTATTTAAAATAACATACTGAGAAAATATTAAGACAGAATTGTAAGTGATGGCGCTCAGAACGTGTTATTTACAGATAGCCCTTGGTGCATGTCTGTATTTCGTACAAAAACATTTGTTCAGCTGACACTGTTGGTTTTTCACACTTCCGAACTGTGTGTCATTTGATCCTTTCTGGGGAATATGCCTTCTGGGGAGCTGGACAGATGGTACAATTCAGGGTGACAAGTCCAAGGAGCAGCCAGTAGCAGGCAGTTGCCTGTGCCACCCTACAGCAGGAGAGTTGTTAGAACTTAAGTGAAATGTGATTTCGTCTCCATGCCGGAACAAAAACAGTGGGATATCTCTCACTAGGCTGAGCTGAAGCTCAAGCGCTAATCTTCTGCCTTTCATATAGGTATCTTTTTTTGACCTCTTTACTTGTAATAAATTTTGTAAGAAAGTTACAGAAAAAGCATACTTGGTTAGAGGTACCTAGTAGAGCTACTTTCATGTTGTTAATATTTAAGTTTGAGGCTTAGATTTTTAGGAGGGAAAAGAAACCCTATAAACAAGAAAACCCCCAAATCTCTTTTGGGTAGAGGTGGAATGAGCTTTATAAATTGGCTCAGAGTACTTGATTCTCAGTTTCTTTTTCTGGTTTGTTTTTTTTTTTGTGTATCTTAAAAAACTGATATAATTCCAGTTTCTTTTATAAGAAATGGGGCTGATATGTATCCTTCACCAAGGGCAGATATTTATCATTTTTGCTATTTAGAATGGCTTCTTTTTTTCAGTGAATTTAATGACAAAATCCGCAAACTCCCAACTGTGTGGTGGGTTTACAACTGGAAAGTGACGTAACTTCTCTATAGACTGGGAGTTGATCCAGTAACAAACATCATAAACAAAACCATTTGTAGAATTCTTGAAGGAAACGTACCTGTGATTACAGTATTGAGCACGGTTGTTTATTTTATTTTGCCATCACCTCTAAGGCTTTGCCCTGGGAATTGGGAGGTGTGGGGATGTGGTTACTTAACTGAATTTTATTTTCACAGCATAGAGACTTGATTTAAATAACCCTTTTAATCATGGGTAAATCATGACTGAAATCAGTAAGAAGGAACCCTTGATTAAACTATTGATTCTAATCCTGTTTTCTGTTTGTACCTCTGTTATTTCCTTCAAAGCTTGCTCTTTTAAAATGGTAAATTATGCATTTCTTATTCACTCCTTAAGAATGTTTTTATGCCTTGGTGTATTTCTATTGAAAATAAACGTTTAAAAATTTATTTTGATTATGATTTAAATAATCCTCGATGCAGTTTCTGTGCCATCTATTATTTGATAGAGAACTGGTATATTTGTTTATGAAAACAACTTTTATATGTAAAATTGATAATTATTGAGCGAAGGAATCAGTATATTGTTTCTGCTTATTAAATTCAGGTTTCAAGAATATTCACCTGTCTAAATATTTAGATGGCAAGGTATTAGGCATTAATGTGCATTGTTATGATTGTAAATTATGTGGATATATGCATTTGAGGATGTTGCTGATACTGAAATTTTAAAATCACTACAGCTTTTTTATTCTGTTCTGACTTTTTATTGTATTATCATAGAATCATCTGGTTGGAAAACAGCTTTGAGATCATCAAGTCCAACCGTATCTGTCCCCTTACTAAACCGTGCCCCTAAGGAACTCATCTACACTATTTACAAAAGAAAGAAAATAAGAGTGGAACAAAAACAACAAAGAAACCTTAACACCATCCATAACCTCCTTTTTCTTGAAAGAAAAAGTTTAAAGCTTGAATTGACCTCAGTGTTAAAAGTAGTTTTATTTGTATTATTAGTGTCATGTATATTAATGGTCAACTGTGATATGGCTGACATTTTGATAATTCAAAATTTAATTCTAAATAGATATTTTTTCTAATAGTTTTAAAGAGGTCTCATTTACCTTGAGAGGCCACACTTTCATCCATCTGCTTTAGAGTTGCCTGTGAATGTGGTGACATTGTACACTTGGCAAGGTTGAAACTGTTGTAAATATAATATCATTTGGTTTGGCTGCTTATTCCCACTTTGTATTGTGCTTCTCCCAGTTTGCACTGGGAGGGGGGTTTCTGGGACTGTATTGGGTCTCTACAAAGCAGTCAGGTTTTGGTTGGTTGATTTGTGACTTCTGATATTTTTGAGAGGCGGGCAAAATTTTAACTGAGCTCGTTTCATTGATCCTGTTTTGGTTCACAAAGCAATTGTCATTGCTGCTGTAGTGGAGCCAGTGAATGGGCACAAGAGGTGTACTGGGACACTGATGGGAAAAGGACTTAGCAGGCTTTGTTGGTTTATTGTAAAGCTGCTTTTCTGAATTTTAGCCCATGGCAGGAAAACTAGATGAAACCTTTGAAGATTTTAAAACAAAGTGTAGACTTTTTGCCATGCTTGCCACTTTTCTTGATAAACTGGTCAGGATCC
This sequence comes from Tapera naevia, assembly GCA_033556795.1. NCBI lineage: Eukaryota > Metazoa > Chordata > Aves > Cuculiformes > Neomorphidae > Tapera > Tapera naevia. The sequence goes on from JAUMJJ010000069.1 coordinate 12,551,044, forward strand.
ATGAATTTTACATGGATGATACGCAGATTCTTATGATTTTCTGGTGGTTCAGATGCCTTTGTGGTTTTCCTACAAGTCTCCTTTGGTTGTAATGTTAATGTATTAATAGATCATTAACAGTGAAAAAAACTCCAAGAGAATGGCATTGAAAGGATGCCCACACCCAGTAAGTCCTTGATTTAACATACTTAAAACATTCTTTGCTTTGGATAAGACAAAAGATTTCTCTGAGCTTTCCCTCAAGGCCCGTTTTGTGCACTTAGGGGCTTACCTGTCTCTATTAAAAAAAGGACATAGTCCTGTAGAACTTACTGCTGGTCATTTGTCTTGATGTTTTGAAAAAGTCTCTTTTCTAGAGCTCTGCTGTGAAGCACCCCTGGCCTCCTGGCAATGATCTGCTTTCACGCTTTCTAATTTAAAGAACTGAAATTTTGCTTCAAGCACTTCTGTTTTACAGTATTGTGCTTGGAGAATTTGTCACTGGACTAAGAGGTTATAATGTGTGTTCTTGTGCGCAAGGCATACAGAAGCATGTAAAGTAAGCCTGCACACGTTTCATCTGTTAGTCACTCCAGTATCTCTCTTCAGTCAGGCAGATGATGTATCACTTCAGTTATGCTGCTAATACAGATTTGACTTCCTTAAACTGTGCACTCATCAGTAATTTTTGGTATCAAGAAACACATCTTTCAGAGGTATAGTCAGAGGCGGTAAGTTAAACTATTGACAAATCCAAGAAAGGCAACTGTAACCATAATGTGCTGTAATATTTAACAGAGTGATCAGATCACATATGCAGCAGTTGTCCTCTCTGATATTGAAATGCTCCTGTTGAATACTTCAGGTGATTGGTTTTTAACATTATTGATGTCATCTGTACTTAACTGCAGATCTTTCAAGGAACAGGCCAGTTTTAGGTCACTTCTGGTTTTGACTGAACACGGAGATTTTTCCACATTGATAAATTCTAAGTATAACTGCATACCGCCCTTCGTTGTATTTCAAGTACTTGTTAAAAATAGATACTTTTCATGATGCCACTATCTATACGACTACTCTTTAAAAACCTTTCATGATAGTTCATAACTTTACAGAAAATCTTACAGTTAATATTCCCCTCTATGGAGCAACCAACTGATAAGTCTTCATGTAAGGTTTTTCCCCACCTGCTGATAAATGCGAGTTAGGTAGGAAGCGTGAGCCTCAAAAAAGATAATGCAAGTGAATACAGCTTTTCAATGGCTATGCAGAGAAATGGGTCACTGAAAACTGAGGTGAAAAAAAGTTCTGTTTGTTCCAGAGTTTGCTGTTTGACTTAGCTGTGAACAAAAGTACCAAGGAAAAAAACTGAAGGGCTTATAATGCTCTTTTTGATTTAGCTTCTGGCATCAGAATCTGCAGAACGAGCAAAGACCCTATTTAAAGCATGTTTAGGTGCCCTTATATCTAAAATGTCTCTTGTGCTAACACCTCTATGTGAAGGAATGAAGACTTGGGACTGTAAATCAGTGGATGGAGAGGAAGGACTTAGTGATCATATGTTGCCTCTAAAATGAAGTTTTGCAGACTTGCCTGGTGGTACTTGCCTGTGTCAGTTAGAGTCTTCTTGTGTTTCTTCTATCACACAACTTTTAGGTTTTCTTAGCTTTACTATTGTATCTCATCCACTTTTACTAGATTGAGGACATTCTAATTTCTTTATAGCCTGAAGAAGCTTGGAACTGGTCAGCTATGAACAGAATTGTTGAAAAGCGCTTTCCTGTGGAAGGAGCTGTTGGTCAGCCTGGAGCTGTGGATAGTGCTCTTAGCTGATAAAATGGTGACTGTAACAGTTCGCTTGGTGGCAGGTTTTTGTAACGTACACTTGCCTTTTCTGTGTGGTAGATGGCATACAGATGGTAGATCTTTAACAGGTAACTGCTGTCTCATTCCAACAGCTTAACAGCCAAATGACAGTGTTTCATTGTGACATTGGCTATTTTTCAGTCTTAAAAGCATCATTTGGCTGTGTTTTGCCATTAGTATTACTGCTACCTCTTGAAGTGTAGTGATTAACAAGTGTGTTGCATCATTTCAGGGATCTGTTCTTTACCTAAGAACCTGGAAAATTTAAATAATAGTAGCGGAGTACATTTAATTTTTGAGTCCTATAACTTGGTCTTGAGCCATCATATACTAAATGTATTTCCTTCTTCCAGTTATTTACATGGAGGGAAATAAGTTGTAAACCCATGGTGTTTTTTTTTCAGGACCATTGAAATAAATGGTAAAGTTTTAATGAGCTTCAAAGAGCTGTATATTTCAGGACTACTTTTTACTACTACTAAGAGATTTTATTCCCATTCAACTTGGTTGCAATCTGAAAGCAGGGCAGACTTCGAACATGTATTTTGCTCCTACCAAAGGCTAACAGAAATGCTATTCTATTTAATCTAGCATTGACCTGAAGTCGTTAATATTTCGCTAAGAAACATCTCTGTCCACAGTGCAGAATAAACGTGATCTGCTCTTGATAGTATGGTAATGTGTAATGGAGGAGCCTGGATATTGATTAGTAAATGACAACTGAGCCTGGAAGTGTTAAAGGGATTTACATAAACATGTGGTGAATCCTCAGGAGGCTAGTGCTTCTTTACAGTAAATGCTCTCTTCTTTTGTGTTTATGTGATCCCACAGGAGCTTTAAGTTCTGATTCACAAAATTACTTTAATAAACAGACTTCCTCTTACTACAGCTCTGGTTCTGCTGTGTGCAAGGTACCATGGCTTCAGAAGAAAAAAGAAAAGTGGTGTGGAGGATGGTAGTGAATGGAGATGTGGTTTTTTAGGGTAGGAGAGTGTTCTTGCTTCCCAGGCCCTAGCTGAATGGATAAATTCCCATAGCTGAACTATAAGAAAATTGCTAGGCAAGGGAAGTAAGGAGACAGAAGACATAGACAACAGGCCAAACCTCAAAAGTGGGACCAATGGATACATTCACTTTCAAAGATTCTATTCCCACATCCTCTTTCTAATAGTGAAAGTAAAGTGACAGTTTGCATTTCATTGTTTTGAGTATGTTTGCTGTGTAAATACAGTTAAAACAAAGTTTTAGCTAATCAAAACTTAGATAAGAAACAGGTACTACACTTCTTCAGTACAGTTTTTAATAGACAATACTTAGAAAGTAATCATCACTTAATAGGGATTCTCCTTGCATCAAGCTTGATATCTTGACATAAAGTAAATTCTGCTGGGAAAAGAAAAAACAGTAAATTATTGCCCACTGGGAAAGTAAACTCAACAGTTGTTTTCACGGAGCGGTGCTGTCTCTGTTTCTTCCATGGCTGCAGAGACTAGTTTTCTCCTTGTGTAGTACAGGGCGTTGACTGAAAAATACAACACTTGTGGAATAGATTAATGCTCTAAAAGGTAGGTTACAAAGGGAGCCATGTTTAACTTGTGCCTGATGCTTTAAGCACGTGAAAGTGAGAGTTGGGTGACAAGTTCTTGTGAGGAGGAAGATGACCATTTGCATAGCACTTATGGCCAAATAACATTTTTCCCTCCAGCTTTTGAATAACAAGGAAAAAATGTGGGCAAAATTTAATTAAAAACAAACAAACCAACCCAAAACCACAAGCCCTAGCCTTCAGTGGTTTTCCCTTAATTATATTTCTTGCACTGCACACACAAAGATCTTGTCCCAGAGATGTAGAATGAAAATTGGATGAGTACAGCTCTAGGATGTACAACCTACCTATCGCTCTGATTAGTCCATTTCATTGTGATATGAACTCTGCTTTTTCTGCGGTCTAAATGAGCAAGTCATGTTAATACTTCTGTGGATTTAATTACACCAGGAACTGCAGTGAGGCAGTACAAATCCGTACTGCCTGCTCTTGTTCGTTAAGCTGTGCTGTCTTGTTTTTTCCCATCTTCCGTAGTTTGCCTTCAATGGTAGTTTCAATGCAATTCAGATTTTGAAAGGGAGGAGCATCTGTGAGGCCTAAATTTTTGTAAATGTGTGATGAGTGTGATGTTTATTTCCACTGCATGTTTTTTTGTTACAGCACACTGGCTTAGAGTTGGCCAGTGTTAACAGACACTGATGATGAGGGAAATTCTGTTCTGGTGGGAAAAAGGCTTGTAGGAGTATGAGGAGGGGAAAGGCTGGTTGGTGAATGGTGCCATGTGGCATCATGTGTTAGGGTGCCATTCCTAATAAAGTTTCTACAGTTTAAGTTGAAGACTTACTTATTTCTGGTTCCAGAGAAGAATACGTATTCTGCTGTTGTCTATTTCACTAGCCAGACTTGTTAGGGTTTGACTGAACTAGCCATGGACACAGTTTAACATTTTAGGGACTGCACATTTAATGCAGATTTTTTAACATGTAGATCAGTTCTGTTGCTGAGTTATAACTAGTCATGATCTGAAAGTGGATGGAAGAAATACGTGCTCTGTTGACTTTCTTCAGAGAATACTTTCTTACTTGTGATTTTGTTAATTGGATCATGGCCCTCCTCAGTGCTGGTCAGATCCTGAAAGTGCTGGGAGTGTCTCTTTTACCAGGTGACCTGTTCTTTACAAATAGTGCGGGTGCTCTTGCCTCTTAACAGCCTCCCCTTGTGGGCAAACGAAGGACCCTTGCCTGCGCAGAGCTTATATTTTATTTACCATACCGTAAAGCATAGCCATTGAATTCTCCTTTTTTCTTTTTCTGTTTTTTTTTTTTTTAAAGTTTTCACTTAATTTTCATTGACTGTTAATGTCCTCCACGTTCAACTGGAGCTTATGAAAAAGAGGATGAAAGAAGGAAAACATAAAGATATAAAGAGAGAGCTACATATGTCTATATAGATAGGACATAGATGCAGTAACAGATGGAGATAAATATTATTTCATATATATATATTTAATTTTAATCATGAAGAAATACAGAAAAAGAAGTGAAAGAAAGCAGAATGTGCCTCAGACCAGAGCTGCAGCATCTCTATGTTGGAGTCTGTTAAATTACATTCAGTGGTGAGGAAATGGAGTGACAAAAGTGTTAAAAAAATTGCTCTGGGAGAGCTCTGTCTTTTGCTACTTCCACTCATCAGCCCATAGAAATAGCAGAGAATATTCCTATGCTTTGTTAGGACTCGGTAACAATAATATAGAAAAATGATGCCCTGAAAGAATGGTTAGCATCCAATATAGCAGTGGTGTAGAGCAGTGTACTTTTATATATGCAAGTGGATGAGAATGGGGTGATAAGAACTGAGATTTTTGGATTGGTTTTCTGTTGGAGGTATGGGAAAAGATGATTAAATGCTTGCATCTAATTAACAAAATAAATAAAGTTTCATGGAAGGGGATGTATTTATGAAATACCAGCTGAAATAAACGACAACTGATTGAAAGCATGGATGTCTTCAGCACCTGTTATGTAGTCTAGACAGCGCTGGCTGTCTACATAACATAGTGATGGAACAGTTGGTGATAGTGGAGTGCCTGTGATTTATGGTTTCTGACTCCATCTGAAAGAAGAGAATGAAATAAATCAGGGAATCTTGCTTCTACCCTAACTAGTCAAAGGCCATAAGTGATGCAGTTACCGTGCAGTGTATTTGTAGTCTGTACTGTGTCCTATGTCACATCAACTTTGTTGTTTTCCATTCTGTTATCACCCATGTTCTTGGACTCATGTATTAGTCCTTGTAGACTGCATGTGGTGATTGAGTAACTGAAGTCTGAAAATTCAGCAGGTGATGCAGAACCAAAACCTGTGTGTTCTTACATGCATGAACACACCCTTCTTTTGTTTTACCTTATTTCTTTATTTTTTCTTATTCTGGAATAAGGAAGGAAGGAAGAATATGCAGTTACTTAGCTGTGGTAAGATGCGTCTCATCCAGGAATACTGGCTTTCCTTAAGGGCTATCTGTAAGATGCTGAAGCTCATGGAAAATAGAAGCTGATGTTCCTGATAAGTCTGAATTAGAAGTGGTGGATAAATTTGGGGGGGGGGGAAAGTAGTAGTAAAAAAAAAAAACCATGAAAATCTGCTATGTGATAAGTAATCAAGCTATTCCAGCATGATTTATACCTTAAGATTAATTCCGAGACATCTAATTTTCTTGAATCTCACTTACGTGATGGACATTGTGCGTTTAAGGACAAAAGAAATAATGACATTTAATGTCTCCAATTTACAGTTGCATCATTACACAAACACCATTACCTATTTTAATTCATCAATGTAGATTTCTTATCAAGTGTGTGGAACATAGTTAATTGACTATAGCAGGAATTATGCTATCATTAGGTAATTATTTGAAAGGCGTTTTCTTTAAATGCAAATGCCTGAAACCTCTTTCATGAAAGTGTTAGGATTTTTGCAGTAGAATCATGTCAGTCTGAACAGCTGCATAATTTGTTTTTTCTGATTTTTGAAAATATAAGTATTGTTCTGCAAATTACTTCCTTTAAAACACAGCATCTTTGTTTTGTGTCCTAGTGACGGGATGACCTGAAGTCACGGGCCAGAGGTCTAAGTGATGAAATTGGCCTACATACTTTTTCTGGTTCTTTGAGGAAACATTATTCCCTAGAAAATGAGATCTAACAGTCTTAATGTGTATGTCAAATGGTTCTGATAAAAACAAAATAATAATGACGATTGGAAAAATATGCTTTCACAAAGTGTGAAGTTCCAAATTCTGAAATTACTTTGCAAGAAAGAAGATTGTTGAAATGTCTTGGCATTGAGTGCTTTGGTGTCACCGTTATTTCAAAGCAGTTCTATGGAATTCCTTCTGTTGGAGGTGACTGCATAATGAAAAGCAACCTGCAGGAAACTAATAATTGCAGTGTGCTAAAATGCAAAAAAATATTTGAAATTTACTATTTCTTAAAAGAGATGGGCTATTTTTACCCATGATAATGAAGGTATACTAGTCTGTAATGGCACAGAGCAAGCAGCAAATAAGAAGTTTTATAAGAAATGGCAAAAGACCTGAGTTTGCATTATGAAATAGAAATAATTTTTTTCACAAATGCATTAGAGAAACTAGGGACCATTAAGAAATGATGAAGAAGATAAAATAATTAATCACTAAGATACTAAGTGCCTTTCTTCAAATCCTATTTCTATTTAGAAGAAATAAAGTCTGTGTGTGCTGCTGCATGATAAGGATGTAATGGATGTAAGTGAAAAGAGAGCTCCAGTGTAACAAATGAAATGCTGCTTGGAAACTCTGCCTACAAATAAATCAACAGGTCCAAACAGTTGTCACTAAGTGTATTGAGGAAACTAGGAAACTAATTTGCAGTAACAGTGACACTAAGTAGAACCAAAGAAGTGTCTGAAGACTGGAGAAGAGCATGAACAGCTTTTAGGGGAGAAGTCGAGTGCATCTTCTATTTGGTGGAATATGTAATGGAATAAATAATTTATGGAAATCAATAAATGTCTGGAAGGTAATGGAACCGCAAGCAAAAGCACTTACAGGCTTCTAGCAAATGAATCTTGCCAAACATGCTTTGTTTTGCTTTCCTGAATAGCAGTGTGCAGTTAAAGAGAAAGCAGCAGTGTCTGAAGTTCGAAATAGTTCAGAGTGTAACAATTCCAGATAGTAAAGTTGGAAGGCTGAATACTTATCGACCTGCCTTGAATTTTCACCTTCATATAAGTAAGCGGATTCAACTCATTACTTTGTACTTTGGATGTTCTGTAGTTTGTAGACAGAGTAAAATACACTCCATTTGCATCCTGCTCGAAGAAAGGGCCTGTGTCAGGAGCAGCTGGTCTTTCACATAGCTGTATCAGTCTTGTTAGAAAGCTGGCATTTTCATGAGAGTTCATAATTACTTAGTGCCTTTTTGTATGGTGCACATTCTACTTATGGGAGGTTTGTGGAAAGGTATAATCTGAGAGCATAATGTATTTAGTTTCTACGTAGATAATCCTAAATGCAAAATCTACAGAATTACTTCTCAGTTGGTTTTAGTGTTTGACTCTAAAGCGAAAAAGGTATGCAGGCTGGAACAATTCAGTGTAGGTGCTAATGAGAAGCAAAATTTTCTGCTTTACTTGTGTGAAGATGTGAGAAAGTTTTTAGGCCCTTGGTTTACTTCTTCAAAAGTGTGTGCAAGAAATGAGTATCTAGGTCTGAGCTGCATCCCACATTTAGTCAAAATGTACTTTATTTCAGAAGAATGCTGAATTTCTATGCAATTTCCCTCTTTTGGAAAGTGGCAGTTTCAATAAGCTGATTAGAAATAGCAGATTTCAGCAAAGGGAAGTGGATTGTAGAGAGGGAACTCAGATGAGTCATATGTTTGTTTGGGTTTTTTTAAACAGAAAGCTATGCAGGTGCCATATTTCATACAATGGCATCAAATTTTCTACAACAGAAGCAAATGAGCCTAGTAAATCTATACATGGCTAGCTGCATTATCTGCAGCTTTGTATTAGTGATCTTAAAATCCAATAATTTTTTATTTGGAGTAGGTATTCTCCAGCTTTGAAGCATTTAGTATATTCAGTAAATGAGTACTTCTCATTTGAAGCATGTGGCATAGTTACTTTTCAGGGTTTGCTGTCTTGCTTTTGTCTGTGTTGCCAATCATTTTGGGTTTTGTGTTACTGCATATTGCTGTTTTTTGACTGTAATATTTTTGTGAGTATTTAGCAAGTGATTATAGTTGTAAGTCACAGTTGAGTGTGCCTGCCTATTGGATTTAGCTTTCCCACAGCAAGATTTCATGGCTTGGTACACTGAAGTATGAGCTTGCATGCAGTTTCCTTGCTGAGGAGAAGAATAATGGACTGCGAAACACATTCTATTGCTATTAGCTTTTCAAGTGGGTTGAGCTATTAATTGGAAAAAGTGTGCTACAGCAATTAAGTTCGACCCTAAGATCAGTTGGCTTGCTGTTTCCAAAAATGAGTTGGACGTCTATTTTGTGAAGAAGCTCATGTTTTATTAATGGTAGAAATTATTAACTAAAACTGAAGTTGAAAATGTGCAAGATATGCAAGTGTTCCAAAAAGAGGTTTGGAGTACAAGACTGTAAAGGAATGCTATAATGTAAGTGTTAGGTTCTTTATGCTTGTGTCCTATGCTGCACTGTTTAAAGCATTCTTTGTGGCAAATAGGAAGGCAGAAAACCATTGGCATTCACACTCTGCTACTTGTGTGTAGATAGAGCCTCAGTGCTGAGACACTGGTGATCAGTGAAGGAAGTTACTACTTTTTGAACAGCTTTATAAAACCTGTGCATCAAATGCTGCTTTTCAGCATTTAAAGTTTGCTAGATACTTTGTCTCTTAAACAAGCATCTCTATATGCATATGGTTTCAAGTCCAAGTGAACATTTTCATTACTCTTGGAGAAGATATCTATGTTGACTAGTAGAGTCAGTGTCTTGGCAGTGTGTCTTGAAGATGAAAAGGAAAATATCAGAGTACCTTATTTTATCCATTAGGTTGCTCAAGGCACTTTTCAGCTTAAGCATATTTTTGTGTTAGTTTTCTCAAAAATGCTGTCATGAAAATGCAGTGAAGTCTCTCCGGTCTGGGTGCTTTGGGAGAGCAGTGTTTTTCAAGTTGAGGAAATATACGCTACAAAAATGTGGGTTGATGCCATAGGTATTCTTTGGGTGTAGGAACTGAATAGTTGTTCTGTTCTTCATTACATACACTGAATGTTTTTCAGGAACTCCAGGAAGGAACTTAATGACATACGGTTTGAGTTTACTCCAGGCAGAGGTAAGGCTCCTTCAATTGGATTATTTTCTTATTGCTCAAAAAGGTATTTCAGACATTTGTTGTTGCTTTTGGTTAATACAAACTACCTCTCTGGAATGTTTCCTACCGTGCAGAGCTTTATATTGAACTTCACTTGAACAAGAATAGAAGATATGTAAATTCTAGTGGTAAGATTGCATAAAGTGTAGTATATCCTAGAAGTCTTCATAGCATAGTGTATAAATTTAATTTCTTATTGAAATTATCTAGGTGATATATAAAATCTTTCATAGCAATATTTACTTTGGATTTTCCATTTTTACATTTGGAAAACATTGTAGGAAATGGAATATAGTAACTGTAAAGGTGTATGTGGTGATGGTGGTAATATTTGAGTTTCCTATTTGTAATAAAAGAAGGTCTGTTAATAACTGCGCACCATTTTTCAAATGCTGTCTTCAGCTGAAAGTTGAGTTGCATCTCTAGCTTTGATATCATCACCAGAAAGAGATTCTGCAATTGAAAATTTAAACTCTACTGCATGCTTGAGAACTGTACTGGTTTTCCAGTGCTAAGAGCTGTAAGAACTCATAAAACTTAATTTTGTTTGAAGAAAAAGTTTTACTGGGATAAAATGCCCAGGAGGCTGATACAATGAGTAAGAAGGTATCATCCTTATTACATAGCAGCGCTTTGAACTATGAACACATTTTGTATTTCTCTGAAGTCAGTATTCAATATATTTATAGTATTGTTCAAAGAGCTTCCATCTGAAAACTAAACAAAACTGGAAGAGGTGTCTCTTTTCCTGTAAATCACAGTATCTTTCATGTGCAGTAGTTCTGTGCATGGTTATACTTTCTGTTGTCTACCTGCATTTCTCACTGATTTTCGGCAAAGAGCTCTTCTGCTTAATTAGGCACAGAGCATCCTGCTTTAGTCACTTATCAAAAGAATTACTTAAATACTCTCTAAGCAGTTACATAAGCCTTCTGAGAATTCTTAGTTTGTTGAAAAATAGAGGATGTGACATAGTAAAGTACACCAGGAGCGTGCCTAGTAGTCAGTCTGTGTGACAGCCAGAAAGCGACTGTGATTCCCATCTTCAGAGCTCTCCAGAAATTGCAGCTATCTCAGCTATATTGTTTTTAGCTCTGTGTGTGTTCCTTGAGGAAATGATGCAACTCTAACTGCCTCAAAGCATGTGCTCCATGGATGTATTTGGTGTTGAGACCTTATTACAGTTGAGAGTTAGCTGGAATTTTGGCTTGTTCCTGCTGTTTCATCCTACTTATCTCTAAGCTTTCTAAAGTCTTTATCCAAGAGCAAGTACTAGTTACAGGGACTTAGGAATTAACCCATTCTGATACAGCAGTTGATGCAAAATTGATCCAAAGCTCTGAATTTCCTGGGGCACAATATTTAAAAGCTATTTTAAGCCTAAAGCTCAAAACAATGACTGTTCATATAACTCCTTTGCCCCACAGATAACAAACAAGACAGCCTGTATAACACATCTCTATATGAATATGCAGAACAATGGAGGAGATGAAGAAACAGTGAAACCAAAATCAAAACCTGGTTAATTTTCTTAGTTGTGAAGATACTGAACTTGTGCACTGTGTAGGGGTATATAGTTAGATAATAGAGGAAAGTTGTTTGTGGCCAAGAAAGGACTGTAGGGGGTTTGCAATGAATCAAATCAGCACCTCGTAATTTACTGTGCAGAAGCTGATAATTATCTTTTTTCCTTCTAATTAAAGAAAATTTTGAATTCAAGCCTGCCTCCATGGGTGTGTTGGAACTGAAATATATTTTTGTTAAACTGCATTAAATGACTGATATTTTTTGTTGTTTTTGTGAGGTCTCATACTTATTCATTTCACCTTTTGGACAGACACAGCAGATGGCGTTTCTCAGGAGCTGTTCTCTGCAGGCCTGGTTGATGGCCATGATGTAGTTATAGGTAAATTACATTTTTGTTTGCAAATACGCTCTTGTGACAAGTTTGTGTTAAATGGATGTGAAAAATGTTTTCTCTAATTCTGGTTTTCACAAAATCCTTTTTGTCCTGATTTTGCTTTCCTGTATGCATATTTCAGTCAACAAGCCAGTTTTGATACCAATCCAAAGATTGCTTTTGAAAGTCAGAACTCTTTAGTGGTTTGAGAGGGATAATGTCGTATAGATCTCCTGAAGGATTATTTACAATTCAGTGGTTGATCATTTCTGTGCTTACTTATTTTTTTTTTGTTTAACAATAAAATTATTTTCTGGCAGGATTTTGCAAAGTGTGCTTTGGCAGCTCTGAAGTTAGTAAGTGTTCTGCTTGGGTTTCATGGGAGTTAGAAGCAAGCCAGAGTTCAGGATCTATGGAAATTGTACCTAGAGATACTTCTATGGAGGAAAAAAGTGTTAATAAGAATCTTTTTTTTATGGCTGCTGAGAGGAGAAGTACTTCTCTGGTTTTCTATTATGTGCTTCAGTAATTTTTGGTTTTTATTTTTTTAAATAAAATTCAGTGCCTGGCAAAGATGATTAACTTGGAAATGCTTATTTCCTGCACTTCATTCTCTTCTGTTGGTTGCTCAAGACCAGTAGGTACATAGTTAACAAAATCAGCAGGGCCTGGGAGGTGCTAAATGTGTGAGAACTGAATCGAGGAATACTAGTAAATCAGTCTTTGTGTTGCGGTTGAGTGAGTTCATACCAGTTGGTTAAGATACCATCTCCAAACTCTTCAGAGATACAGAATGTGGTTTATAAACCTGAAAGTTCTGTAACTTGCCTGGAAAATTATTTAAGTACATTCTCAGTGCATTTGTAGAATAGCTGCAAATGTTTTGGAGAGGAGCCAATAATTTTTACGTTTGTATGTTCAGAGTACAGGTTGATTCTACCTGATCTAAGGAAAAAGCCCTACCTATGCTTTTATTTTGATCTCAAAAGAAAAAAAGTATTTAGGGGAGGTTTGCAGAGGGTACCAGTTAGCAGGCACTCTGCTTACATCTGCTCTATTACTGTAAGGGTTCAGGGGAGAGAAGTAGCTTGGCCTTAGTTTGTTTTCTTTTAAATAACTGGTATGAAAAATTTCACTGCCCTAATGCTGATGACATTTCTGTTAGACTTTTCACTGCCACAAGATAACTTCGTCATTTAGAAATAATAAATCAATGATTTTTTTTAATGGCCAGGAGAAGAAGTGTTACCTGTTGGCTATGTCACCTGTCTGGGCAGTCAGCTGACACTCTGTATTGCGCAGAAGTCAGAGTCACAGCTGGTGATGCTGCAGCAGAAGTCCTACTGGGACTCAGTGATACTCTTGTCCCTTCTTTGCTCTTCCCTTTTCTCTTTTACTGCAAAAGCCTCTTCCAATGAAAAATGCCAGTACTTTTATAGAAATGGCACCATGAATGGGATCATCTTTCAGGGGCAGTGATGGGGGAAAGGCAAATGAAGATAAATATCCCTCCTAACTTTAGTGATGGAACTTCGGTCCTTGAAGAAGCAGGAATATTTAAATAAGTAAGGTTTTCCCTAGACGGCTTGGTTAGAGACACTGTCCAGTTAATAAGAGTTTATTTCCTTGCTTAGTTTCTGCTTTCACTTGCATCAGACTTTGATTTTTAGCACTATGGTCATAGTCCTTTCTGTTCTTTCCTGATTGTATTTCATTGTGGTATTAGAAAAGTAAGGAAATCAAATTTCACGTATATAATTGAAAGCATTCTACTTAAATTTAATTTCATGAATTATAATGTTTATACATTCTTTTTTTTGTGATGTAGCTCTCTCAAATTCTGCAGAAAGAAATTCTTGCATGACTTTGTATTGTAATTTTCACTTGGGTCTGCTTCACCCTTGAAGTTGTTCAAATTTACAGATATGTTTAAACATTGTGACCTTCCTAGAAAATTACTTTTGCTCTTCGGTAAAACGTGAAATCTAGTCCTGCTAAATGTGACTCAACTTTTAATTTTAAAAAAGTTAATAGAATATGTTTGTGATTTGCTTTGGAAAAACTGGCTAAATATTGTATGGGCACAGAATAATACAACTTGCATGCAAACAGATTATTGTGAATTTCAGGATTTCACTATAACAGTGCAGTCCTGAGAAATATTTCAGTCCCTTAGTTTAAAGCAATAGGTTATATAAGAGAGTAGATGGTACTGAAAATGTAAATCTGCTTACAAAACTAATTTTCTGTATAAAGTGATTTTGCCACCTTGTTCACTCAAAATTAAATGGTTTAAAATCTTCCTATGTATGGAGGGAGGAATAGTATAGAAGAGCTTGGTTAACCCTCTTCACCAGAAAAACTGATTCCGTTATGGAATTTCCAGATGGAAAGCAACTGATAAAATACCTTTCAATTTTTTTAGCTGAAGCGTGAGAAATTCAGCCTCTAAAACCTGAATGAAAACAAAGTTTCATAAAAGTTCCTGTAGGTTTTTTTTGATGGATGACAGAACCTGTAGAGGCTAGGAGAAAAAAGTAAAGGTGAAAATACCTGTGCTTGTGTTGAACTCAACGGTTTGTTGGCATAACAGCTGATTTCCTGAATGGACAGTTGAACAGAAGTCAGCAAAAACCGCTGTGGAAACTATGGCTGTGGCATACGTGAGCTGAAGCTGTTAGTGGGGACCAGCTGACATATAAGTTTATAGAATTTGTTGCTAAGCATCAGCATGCTTCACCTTTTGAGTCTTACTGGATTTGCCTCACTTAACACAGGCTTGCTAGGAAGATTTCCATTCTGATAAGCAATTACATTCAGCTGCCTGCTCTGCAGAGAGGCAAAAATCCCATCTTGCATGTTCAGTTTTGGCTATGATTGACTTGTTTCTGTTCTTACTGACAGTAGCATTGTTTCACAGGAGGTCCCTAGATCAAGGGAATCAGTGCAGAGGGTTTCTTTTCAAAGCAGACTAGAATTTGCATTTCAGAGGAGAAAGACTCTTGGAACTTATATGTGGGCATTGCTATCTAGCTGATGAAGTATTTTTTAGCTGTATCGAAATAGCTATGTTAAACCATATGAAAAATCCAGAATATTTTCAAAATATGATTTGAGGTAAAATATGTCTTTGTGTGTATATGCAATATGTTTATTAGCTCGTAAACATTCATCAAGTAATGCTTTATTTTATTTTTGATACAATAAAGGAAACTGAAATCATATCAACAGTCAGATGTGCTGAAAAATCACATAGTTGCAATCTTCACTGGTGTGTACAATGTGTGTATAGTTTCAGGGATGCCTTAGGCTACAGATAAACTTCTAGAGGGCTTGCTTAAGTTTTGGAACTGTAAGGTATACTTCCAGTTAAATTGCAGTATATGAAAAATACTTCCCTTCCTGAATAATGCCTAAATAAAAGCCTTGATATCCGTGCCATCAAGAAACGTGCAGTTGCCCCTCAGTACATGAATTTACCTTTATTTTAGGTATTTTTGTCAAAAAGTGTCTCTGAATACCTTGAGCATCATAGAGGCTGTACCTTCGCTTTTGAATACGCTAGACATTAACTGCTGGTAAATAGATGTCTGTCTTTGGTGTTGAGCCAAAACCAGGTGTTCACTTAGTAACCAGAGCAACAGTTTTTAGTCAGTCAAAACAAAAGCTCCCTGCTGAAAGATACGTGTTTAGAAAGGAACCAGCTGAAAAGACATTTTTTAGAAACTCTTGTTCATTCAACGTGTGCGCATAAATCTGTGTCTCTTTAGGAAGATATGCATTGCATGCATTACAGATAGGAGAATATCTCTAAAATCCCCAGGGTTTAACTAAGGACTTAAATATTTCAACACATCTGGCTCATTTAGAGCTAAGGCATTGGAGGGTGACTCATAATGGCTAAACTGCCAGGGGAGTTCTGGAAGCTTGAGTTTTACACCTTCAGTTAATCAAGTTTTGTTTCGAATTGCACTTTCAAAGTTATTTTAGCTGTACGTGTTGTACGTAAAAGGTGCATTTGAGAAAGTGTATTGTGTGAAACTGCCTAGTTTCATCCAAGTTGCGGCTTTGCTGGTTTTTCGCTGTGGTGGAAATCTAGAGGTTCAAGGTGAAAAAAAGAGCACTGTGTGATGTGAGTAGTCACCACTGCTGCAGTGGTGGTTGTGGCAAAACTATAAATACATGTTGTAAGAAATGCTCCAAGTGTGTGAAGAAAAAAAAAAGATGCAATTGGCTGTTGCCTTCTAAGAAAGTTCCTTTTTTCAGCGTGCAGTTCACCAGTACCTGCTTAACTGCATAAATGAGGAAGAAATCCATCTGTTTATTAGTGGGATTCATTTGGGGTTTGCCTGATACAGTGGGTGATAAACTCTTAGGCCTGAAGTATGGGCCTTGCTCTCATAGGTCTGAATTGTAGTTTTGAGGGCTTTCCTTTCTAGTTTGAAAAAACAAAAACAAACTAACAAAAAACCACAACCCTCCCCCCCCAAAAAAACAAAACAAAAAAACCCCAAACAAACACCCCCCCCAACAAACAACAAAGAGAGAGCTGTGAATTTGAATCAGAAATTGTGAAGACAGCAGTGTAAGTAATGTTCCTCTTTCAGTAGTAATTTAGTTGCTGTTATTTGTTTCCTTGACATTCACTTCTCTGTAAGCAGTTAGTATGTCAAAATAAGGATTTATTGAGGTTCTTCAAAGTAGAGGTAGTCTATTTAAGAACCTAACTCCTACACATGAGGGAGTCTTTTCTAAATATATTTTTCCTTGTTTCAAGTTTCAGGTATAAGGTACTGAAGTAGCATGGCTCCTATTTCATCTTATTAAGAGTTGTCAGAACAATATCTATAATTCATAGCAGAACTCAGGACAGGAGGGGTTGTGATGATCTTATGTGGAGAGGAGATTACCAAGTAATAATATGCATAGCAAACTGTGACCTATTTTGTTTCTGTATAGACCTACATTTCAACTCTAATACAGCATGATAAAGGTATTTGTTAGAGCTGTCTTCAATATCTTGATGACTATCAAACTGTTGTCAAAACCTTTGTCTGAAAGCTAGCACTTGCTTTCTGCGTTCAGTTACTAGCAAGTGATTTTTTTCAACGTTTTCCTCTGTTTTATTCTTTTGTAGAGAGACTGTATGAGCACAATTTATGGTAGTATCTCAGGCTTGTTAAATATCCCTACTAGCAATGTTGGGCAGCAGGCTTGAATTTTTATTTCAAATGTTCATTTGAGATTACACAGGTTTAGAATGCACAGGATCCCCTTTTCTCAAAAGGAAGGGGAAATTGTGAAATCTGTGTATACTCAACCCACGTCTTCCTGGTAATCTACTGCATTAGACACATGCAGAATCAAGGTGTGAAATAGATAAGCATTTGAATTTCCAAATATATTCTACTTACCTTTTTATAACACATTGTTTTAAATTGAAAGTGGTTTGCCTAAGTGTTATTCATACACTCGAGGGGTATCAATCTTCTATTTTACAATATGTTTCAGGGAAAGGGTATTAATAATAGGAGTGTAATAATATATTATTTGAATTAAAATAGGTAGATTTCTAACACTAACTTATTTTATTTTCCATTTTGATACAGTGCTTTTGTTTCATAAGATATACTGCTTCTGTTGGGCAGGAATTTTTCCGTCAGCTACGTGAAGAAAAATGAAATCTTGTATATTACCTCATCAGTCCTCAGTTTTCCAATTTTCGTTTGTGACCCCTGGGTATTATTACCTCATGTTGATGGATATTAACGTGAAGACATTTGAAATCCACTGTTATTCCATAAACTCTTTATTTTTTCAGTTTAAACAAGGATAAATATTTAAGGTTTTCATTTGTCTTTAGAGTTCAACCAGGAATATATGTCCCTGACATCTCTTCCATACCATTGCTTGTTCCACTCCTGAATGACATAGTGTAACTGGTTATTTTTTAAAGCTTTGGTCTCACTTTTTTTTTCCCCACACCTTTTCAGGAACAAGATACTGTCATGCCAGGCTAGTAGTTAATATTATTAAAAATGTCTAAAAACATGTGAACTAGCCTAAACGTTGATTGTCTGTATGGAGGTTAAAGTTAAATCAGCACATATTTTGGTACCTCAGTAGGGGTGGCACAAGCTGCATCTATGAGTATTCAGTATATAACTTAGTATTGCTTGCCTCCTTTCTTTACTATTTCTCTGTGTTGGACTATTCTTTGGGAGGTGAGGATGGTTTGTTTTGGTACAGTTCTTCCTTGTGCCGGGTGCTTTACACACACGAAACAGCATACACGCCTGTGTTTGCCATGCTTGCAGTAATGGAACCCAAATGAACCAGAGGGCTCAAATGTTTTTAGTGCTTACTATAAGCTGGAGGAATGCCACTGTGGAATTGTAGTCGTGTTCATAAGGATGCCATGGGAAACGTTTTTTAGTGTCCCGGTGTTCCTTTCAAGGGAGAAGTGCATTGGTCTTCTGTTGTCCTGTAGTTGTCCTCTTTTAAGCTTTTTTTTCTGATTGTGAGGCTGCAAATCAAGCTGTTGGATATTAAGCTATCAAATGCTGAACTGGAGATGGTTTCCACTGTCTTTATCTGTATCTACTGATTCAGCAATGTACTTTGAGCATTCAGAGAAATTTGTGAGCCCTGATCCCCCTTTGATAAATTCCTAATGACAGCCCTCTTCATAAATTATATATTTCTAAATGTTTTTAATGTATCTTCCTTATCAGTGTCCAGTAGCTTCCTCAGAAGAGAAGCCAGGCTTGCTGTTGATCTTTTAATTTTCTTTTATTTCTTTCTTATTAGAATCTTGTCTAACTCCTTGCAGTCCTCTAGCAATAAGCACTTCTTAGTTAGCTGTCACAGATCTCAAAATGCTTTAGTATTTCCTTTGCTACTGTTCTCAAGCAACATAAGCAAAAGGGATTTTATGACTGGGTGACTGGTATCCTGGATGGGTGAACTAAGGGAATCGCACTGCACTTATTAGACCTTTTTGACCTCTCTTTGAAAAGCCTTTTAATCTTCCATGCAGACTTTTTGTGACTTATTAGATGATATTAGATAATAATAAGAAAGTCAGAGATCTGGAGGATTTGTTACCAAAAGTTGTAAAGGCTGATTGCTTTGATTGTTAGCATAATACACTGGCTGGGTTTTAAAACTTAGTTTTGATTTTGTCATGAACTTGCAAGTGCACGAAAACCTCTGTGTAGTATGAAATATAGATGAATGTATATAATGCAATGGACCTCTTGCAATATATGAAACTGCCTCATGAGTGTGCATAATAAATTCAGCCATTTGGAGGAAAGCCTTACCAGCAGCTGAATTTTTGGGAGTGATAATTCTATTGAAAAGTATTCTCTGTCATTCAGGCATCCTGCTTCCTGAGACCTGTGCAGGAGAACACAGCACTAATCCCCAAATCAGCAGATTCCCAAGGCAGTTAATTATGTAGAACTCCATGTGTAAGATGGAAATGGCAAAACAACTGCCTGTAGTTGAAGAAGAGGCAATATTTGAAACAATCAGCAGGAAAGCCAATAAATCCGTAGAGCTTTGAGTTTTGCCTCTCTAACAGCAATACTGTTGATGAAGTAGGGTGCATTTGACGGTGGCTATATCTTATAGACTAAATTTTGGACTACATACAAATTATTTAATTTCCCAGTTATTAAAAATATTTTTCATTTCCTCAGCTTATAATTTTTGAGATTTTTTTTGTGACTCTGCCTGAATATTTTTTCCTCTTCAGAAGAATTTCAGGATTACAACATGCAATAGTTTTGCAAACTGTTGAACTTATGCATACTGTCAGAGATTCCCCATTTCAAAATGGAAAAGAAGATGAATCATTACTCTTTTGAGAGCACCCCAGAAATATCATCTCAAGTTTTAGATTCTGCTTGTGACTATATTAATGCCAGATGGCTCTGGCTCAGTTGGCTGGGTCGGCATTGTACTGGAAATAGTTCTGCTGTACTTCATATAGCTTTATTTACTGTCTCATTAATTTTAGCTTTTCCAGAAGTTTTCCTTATTCAGAAGCCGTTAGGGTTAGGTTTCATTGTGTGTTAAGAATTTTAAATAACCAGGCAGAGCCCTGTCACATGACAGCAGTAAAACTTCTATTTGAGACTACCCAAGATATGGTTATTCTCTTATATTTATTTGTGATCCTGAAGTTGATCTTTTTTGTTCTGTTTCCTCAGCTTATATTGATCACCTATTTAAAAACTTTAGCTGATGTGATTGGCCAAAATTGTCATATAACAGAGTGATTCTACATCAATATGCATGCTAGAGGACTCTGGTTGTATGTGTTTGGGTTATTTATTACATCTGCAATTAGCAGCCCATGTTGTGTATATTTTTTTTATGCTAGGTTTGACCCTTTATCCTATTGCATGTTCTGCAAGTGTAGACACTTATTTTGACAGTGGCACAATCATTTGTCGCTGAGCAACCTGCAAAAGAACCTGGAATGATTTGTGGTTACACAGGTTGATTATATGTCCTTCAGAAGCCTTCTGGATAAAGCAGAACAGCACCTCATTTATTGTTGTAAACAACGAAAAGCCTATTGTGCTAACTACTGCTAAAATTTGAAGAGGGCTTTTGCTCCAGGGCATGTTTTGAAGTAGACTCTGTTTCCTTGAGGTTATTGCTGGGCAAAGGCTTTTCTATCACTACTTAATTTTTTTTCCTGCAGTTATCTTGTTTATGTTTCTTATAGGAGTTTCTTATATGACTGTTATAGGAGCATGGCCATAACATCTTGAGAATAAAGCTGAGTTGCAAAATAAAGTTGAATTCAGGCCGAGTAGAAACAGTGAATTCCCAACAGGATTTCAAATTGTCAATTAGTGCTGCTTGCAGGCAAACTAGTCCACTATGAATTTCAGAAGTACAATATCCAAGTCATGATTTCAGAGTATTTCAAAGAAAAATGACTTTGCCAATAGCAACTGTAGTATACTTATCTTACAGATAAGGTGTGAAGTAGAGTCTAGAGACGTATATTTTACAACATTCTCCACTTTTCCAAATAATTTAAGTATCAGCGAAGAGACCAGTTCCTGTCTCTCTGGAGGCTTCTAGTGTGAGATTCCTTTTCACATAAGGGGGAGCATTGCTGTATTAAATTGACTTTGTTCACTGACTTTCAATAGAAGAATTATTGGGAGCTTGGGGGAGGGAGAGATGGTGAGTATGGAATGCTTATTTTCTTCTCTAGTGTTTGCAGGTGTGGTTAGTTTCATCTGCATTTAGAAACTTCTAGGCTCAATTTTTGTATATAAGCAAAATTAAAACTTTGTACACGAACTGTACAGGGAGGTTTAGTTAGTCTCAACCTAGTAAATATTTTTTCTTGATGAAAGAGTCTAAATTTAGTAGCTGAGGGAGGTGCTCATCAGTAAAGCCTAATAGTAGCTCCACTTGTAAGTTATTGCTTTTCTTTCTTGCCTGATGCAGTCAGTTGTTCTGAATAGGGCTGAACAGCAGCAGCAACTGCTTGTATGTGAGAACATTGTTTACTGTTGGGAGCATGTTTGGTATGAATTTCTCAGTGTCTTTCAGGAGACTTTGCATACTTCATGATCCAAAATGTGTAGGTTTAGTAATAGTCCTAAATTTTTAGAAGCATATGGCCAAGGGTAGTAAGTCAGTTGTATTGAATGCAACTGAGAGCTTAAGCTGAGCATTCCACTCTGGAGTATTTTGTTATATGTGCAATTTTGAGGGTGTCTTTTCTGTGGTGAAGATGGGATCCCCAAAGTTTCTGGAGAAATACTTCGAAGGCACTGCAGGCTGGATTTCGGGAAAGACTTTCAACTGTTTGGATGGCTTCTCCTGCCTGTGCTCCAGGCTCTGTTTCTAAAGGAAGGTAACTAAACTAGAGATGCCATGAACACCTTTTGTTCATGAGTTACTGCTGTTTTTCCTAGTTGACTGTATCAGGCCAAAAAAGATGACGGCTACAGGTTGAGCATAGATCTTCAAAGTGTTTTTCACTGGGCATGTCTCTTTGCACCTATGTAGTTATTGAGCTACCTAGAACCTTTAGCTTACACTAAGGTGAAAAGCATAAAGATTGTTTCATCCTTAAGAAAGATGAATTATATTTTATGTAGTTTCTGAAACGCAAGCTTAGATATCAAAATTCAGACACATGGCTCTATTTGTTGACCTTGTAATCTAAATAAGGACAAGACCAAGCAAAGCAAAAAGGAGGAGTTACAAAAATAAAAAAAAACCAAAACAACAGGACTGTATGGTTTTGCTAGGTAATTATACATACATATTTCATTTTCAGTTTATGTTAATTACTTACACTTTCAGATATTGCAGAAAGAGCAGGCCTTTGGGGGGATTTTTCTTCATGGTGGCTGATAAACAGGATTAATGACATTATTTTGGCAAAATCATTTTTATTGCTATTCTGTAAAGATCAGAAAAAGGAAAAGCACAGAGTACCAAAATTCACAGGTGAAACACTAGTTTTACTTGAAAAACGCTGGATGCCTATAATTGAAATTGAAAAGATCTCTCTGTAGGAAATTGCAGGTGTGACTATTTTTTATGTAAACTTGTATTCTAAAATTACTGACTCCTTGCAGGTCTGCTTTCTCACTTTCAAGCGTAGCCTGAGAACATCTGGCTTTACTCCCTTATATCCTCCTAATCTTCTGTTTGATTAAATATGTCCCACTCTAGTTATGCCTCATCAGAGAAGCAAAAATAAAGCATATTTCATATGCTTGCTTCAGATTGTTTTTTAGCATTTTATATGTAAAACTTTTTGGCTTGTTTTAAAAGTAAAGACAAATGAATAAATAAAACTGTGTCCCTGTAGCCTTTTAATGAGCACTGTTCTTTGAAAAGCAGTTTCCTTGAAGAATGGTATCACTCCTTTCTGTTATGGTGTTTAATTAACAACAAAAAAAGGTAATTAGAATTAACTATTTACATACAGAGCTAGTGTCTTTGGTATGTTTGCTTTGAAAATTTTAATTTCTTCCCTGATAAAGAATCAGCAGGAAGATTAGGGTGTTTAAGATTTTGATACTGCTTATGAAGTCATCAGTGCCACTTCCCACTGTATGAGGATTCATTAAAACCCTTTCTGATAATAAGGTACTCTTTGCAAGTGCAGGAATAGTAACTTTGCCAGTAACTTTGGTGAAGGGCAGATGGATTAGTCGCTCTCCAGCTGCTCTAACACTAAATGAAAGGCTGCCCCTACTGAAGATGAGAGTGCATTTGAAACTCATCTTTTTGTAACATTTTATAAGAGGCGAATTAGAAATCTTTGGATTTAGAACCCAGCTCCTACCTGGTTGTGTAGCATTCCATTCATTCCAGCTGGCTAACACTAGCTGAGAATTTTTTCTTTAATTTTTTATTTTCTTAAGACATGTTTTACGGGGATTTGGATAAGCCAGAGCTGCTCTTGAGTGTATGATCCTGTTTTATAGATGTTTAAGACATACAAAACTGAAGCTATTCTATCCTTCTTCAGGAGCTATGAGCATGAACGCTCTTTTTTGCCTACGTATGAAGTTCTATGTGTTAATTTTAATGAAATGCATTATCTGTATTTGCATATATTTTGTCAGTTAGGAGATATTGCAATAAAATGGGCTTATTGTTTGTGGAAGTAAATTGTGTGATTAAAATAAAAACTGTTTGTAATGACTAGAATAAAGAAGATTACGAATAATCAAGCTTTAAAAACAGAAATACTTTCTATTGTAGTGTTTATAGCTGAGTTCGTTTAACTGTGAAGGTTGAATTTTTTGTCTCTCCAAAACATATTCTCTACAAAATGTAGCTTGTGCTTGCTTTTAAGACTTATTTTTAGTTTCAGACACCCTTTCATCCCCAGTCAAATCTGTTACAGGTGTATAAACAATCCCGCTGGCTATTTCAGTGGAACAAAGACAAAGAGAGCCTAAAAAATTTAATTTGCATTTGACAGTGGTAGATTGTCCTCACTGTTTATTTCTCTAAATTCCTTTGGCAAATACTGTGCTTCCCCCTGCAAGGCCAATTTTTGTTGTGCCATATGCAGTGAATTATGTATGAACAGGCACTCTAAGAGTGAAAATTTTATAATTGTGATGTTAGAAGATGGAGGAAGTATGAACCTGTGTGTGTATCACTAGGTCATTCCACATGCAAATGTTCACTATATATCTTCCACCTTATGAAGACCATGGAAAGTAGTGTTTATGGAGAACATCTCATTTCTTGCTTCTCTGCTGTATCTATCTTACCTACTCAGTGTACTGAAAAATGTCTGCTACTTAATACCTGTTTATTTCCTTTTAAAAATCTTGTTTAAACAGCTCTTCCAAGAGTCTCTTATCTCCCACTGATGTCCCATTGATGATATCTTGTGCCCATAAGTCAGTTTTGAACAAAGGCTCTCAGTAATTCAGTCTGCATTAGCTCAAGATCTGTGACTCTGCAAAGCTGGGAGCAAGTTTATAAATGTACAAAGCTGAAAGCAGCCAATTTATTTGGTCAAAATTAATGGCAGTAAAGTTGTGAAAAATAGGCCAGTTAAAAGCGTGACTTGAGTGTTTTGATAGGGAAAAGGTTTATTTTTCATCCCCCTCTTCCCTTCCTGCTACTTCTGTTATGGCATACAGCTTCCTTCTCTGGACATTCTGGCTCTGTACGTCTAGTTAAACTGTTGATTGCTGTTACATCATGAATCTCACTCAAGCTTAGTAAGGAAGTAATTTGGGGATCAGCTCTTTTTGTATCACTGTCTTATTTTTGCTCATTTTCATTTTGGTTCAATGAGCTGTAACAGATCACCAAGAGTCTATGTGGGTATTAATGCCAGCCCAAAAAAATGGACAGAGGCACACACATACAGCCTGGGGAAACGGGGAGCTCAGCCTCCTAGAAACTTGTGCCGATGATGGCCCTGGCTATGATAGAAACATAATGTAAATCATGACAGCCATCAGCTTATCCTTGGCTGCATGATTGTCCCAATTTGCTTGCGCTTGCGTTTGTGTGATTGTTAAGCGAGTTTGTGGAATAGACTAACCTGAAAATTAGAAGGTTATTTTTTTTTTTCATCATTTGGCTTTCAGGCAGATTTTTCCCCCAAGTGAGTTCACATAGTCACAAAATATCAGTGACTGCAAAAGAAGAGAGGGAGGATTTGTGGCAGCCCGACTGCCCTCTGACTTTCAAACAGCTAGTGATTAAGTGATTCAAGGGGTAATACAGACATGTATAGGAGTAGATTTAAGTAAAAGATTCAACATGCAATTTTCTGTAAATCATATTTTTCATACTTTGTTTTACAGTTGCTGCTAACTTACAGAAGATAGTAGATGATCCAAAGGCCTTGAAAACATTGACTTTTAAGTTGGTAAGTAAAAGTATGAAGGGAAGAAACTAATTATCCCAGTATTCACACAGAGTCTGAATTTTATCTCATCACAGCTTTTTTTCTGAAAAAATGTGTTGACAGGTAAAATGATTGAAATTGCCATATATGAGAGAAAAGTACTAAAACCTATTTTGACAGGATGTTAGGGGCATATACAGTCACACAGCTCTGTACCTGTACAGGAGGAAGGAGGTTCATTCACATTAGTTCTGAGGAAGTCAGGATTAATTGAGAAACTGCAGGAGGAAAAGCCCTGGGAAGGATTGCAGAAAAAAGTAAAGCAGAGAAAACTGTAGTTGTTGGGTTAACTCCCCTACATCCCCACTCCCTCAGTTCTATTCTGACTGAAGTGTCCTTTGCTAATGCACATTTTGTTCCGGTCCCATTTTTTTCCAATGCTTGTCACCATTTTTACTGTATGCGGGATGCCTTCTCCACTGCTTGCTTCTCCTCGATTCTTCGCTTCAACCTTCTTTCAATTGAACATTCACACTTGCAAGTTTGTCTTGCTCCCACTGTATTTCATCACTATTCCTCCCTCCTCACCTCTTTGTGTTCCATATGTACAAAAACAGCCCCTGGTTTGAGGCCTGGAGCTGTTTTCTGTGCTGCATTTTGTGCCCTGGACCATGGGTCCAGGCTAATTTTGCGGCTTTTCATGCTCTCATGATAGGTCTAATTTAGTATTAATAACTTTATGTTGCAAAAACTTAATTCAGATTGATGTGCTGTGTTTGTTTTTATTTTTTGCTAAAGTTAAGTTGAAAAATTTACATACCTAAAGCTATTGAATAATGAGCTATGTAAATACCAAACTCTTACCAATTAGCTTTCAGCATCCCTTGCTGAGAGTGACTCAGCCACGTATGAAAGGCTAGACTGAATGGCTGTTAGATAAGTAGGTCTCCAGAATCACAGCTTTGTTTATAAAAGCAGCTGCTTCAGATGGGCTATGGAGAGCCATTTTTAGAGAGTAAGTGACGTAGTTGAGATAATGTATTAATTCAAGATTGTTCTTCCCGTGTCATTTTTTTTAAATATAGATTTGATTAGTTTAAACTGACCAAATCAGTTGGACTAATTTTTCCGCTACAGTCCAGTAAAATCATCAGAACTTTACATTTTTCTTTTGAGAAGTGCTTGGCCTGGGGAAATAAGGGTATGTAAATCAAATTGGTTTGTTTCTGTGGCCCTTACTATCTAAATAAAGCTTAAACGGCTGATGCTTCTTTTTGGGCAGCTGATACGTGTTCTTGCTATCTAAACATCTGACTTAGCTTTATTGTATAGTCATCTCACCAAGAGCATTTAGATACATAGGTACTGTAGAGGCTCTGTAGAAGTCTGGGTTTCTAGTTTCTAGTTTACACACTTAAAATATAGGGGCCTGAGATTCCAAAATGTAATATTCTGTAGTATCCAGTTAATGTTTATACAGTTTCAACCTGTATAATCCACTGGAAAATTTAGGTTGGAGTATTTCTGTGATTCAGTTGGATTTATTGCTGGGGTGTATGAGATTCCAGGGAGTGAATACTGTTACACTCCTTACTGTAATCAGAATTAATAGACAATCCAAAATCAATGTCTTTGTCTCTTCTTGAGATAAGTTCCATTGGCCAGGTAACAATTCTTAAGGTTAATTTTTAACCTAAGTTTCTTCCTGATATTTTTAATCTAGCTTTCCTGCATTAGTTCCCTACTTCCCGGGGAAAGAATATGAGCACAAGAAGTATCCTCATTTATTCTTATCCTTGGATTAATTAATATATGTTCTGGTTTTTGCCTGTTTTTCTGTATTGTAGAGTGGCATTCCTAAGTGAGTTGTTGCCTAGTCTGCCATTTGTTTTTATGCCTTACTAAGTCTTTGTAACCCCTTAGCAGGGTCTCACTGAATTTGAGAGCAATTGCATACAGCTTGATTAAAACACATTTTGTTGGTAAATATTTCATGGGGATTCAGAGTCTAAAAGTAGCAAATCCTATATCCATTCAGAGAACTCAATTTTGAAGTACTCTTTAGTCTAGGATTAGTTAGTACTATTTGTGAACAAGGAGTCTGCACATGGTTTTTGCTGATATTTTCCTGATATATAATATTTCTATTCAAACAGCAAGCATTTTCATCTTTGTGAAATAAAGAACAGCAACTTAAGTCTTAACTGTTTCTGGTTTTAATTATTGCCAAAGTGGTAAAGAAAGTTATTAGTGAGGGGTGTGGGTGAATCTGTCTTTAAGATTTGATCTCAGTCTTGTGAATTTTTTAACAATGCATCTTGGATCTTACAATTATGTCATTCTACAGAACATTTATAGCATTAAACCTCCCTTAGTTGTCTTGGTTAACACCCCTGCAGGATCCAGCTGTCCACAGTTTAGGAAGGATGCTGCTTTACACAAGTAATGTGGGCAACACTCAAGGAGACACAAAATCATTGCACTGCATAATTTGCATTTTATGTAAGGATTTTTCATATGAAAAAGGGAGGAGAAAACTTAATAAAAGAATGCATTCAGTCACTAAACAGTGAATTGCAAATACTAAAAGCTTTTCTTATATGTTACAGTTTGTGTATAGTAGCTGTACTTATGCTCAGCGCAAAATACAAGCTAATAGGTTCCAATGCATTAACAATTATACAATGTTTATTGATAGGGATGGCATTTAAAAATATATATGCATAGAGGTATGTTACTTAGCATGACTTTGAGGAGGACCGGTAGTTAGCTAGAGTATAGAGTCATATTAAAAATATTATCTCTTTTTATCTTGGTATCTTAAGTGTAAAATTCGAACTGGATTTATTTAGTAAATTCCTAATCCAAAAAACATTGAGATGTCTTAATGGTAACCAACAGAGATGATCTCAGATCTTTAACTTGCTGCTTCAGTGGAGTAAGACCTGTGAAATGCTCTCTGAAGAGAGAAGTTCTGTTGTCTGTGTCTCCTCAGTCAGTTTAAAGGAGCAGCCTGGTGTAATGCTTCCAGAAGTATGGACAATGTGATTTGGTGCGCCTTGTGTGTACAATCTGAGAGCTCTTTTTCTTATATTGCATATGTACAAACTGGTTCTACTAAAAGGATCAACTGGTACTGATGCATAGAAGGATCAAGAGCATTTTTATAGAGTGCACCAGTTGTTCTGACAATTTTCTGTGCCAGAGTCCAATGGCATCTGTCACGTCATCTCCCATTACATACTGTTCATCCAATTGTATTATTGTTTTGATTTATTTACAACACAGGTGAAGAATGTATAAAAAACTTTATTTAAAATGTAGTCACTACTGTCCTACAGAAAGAAATTTTGTATTTAAAAATCAAAATATAAAAATATTTTACCTCCAATGTGTAAGTTTTTAAAAGCTGACTTAAAGTAACAGTTGAGTCCTAGGCAAGCTGTTTTTATATTCTTGATTATTATTGGTCAAAAACATATGGATTACTTGTGCCGTTGTGTGCTGTGACAGACTTTGATGAAGAATCTCAACTATACAATCTAAAGTACTACATTGTACTGTCAGAAGGAGCTCTTGCAAATATTAGTATTTACTCTTCGTAGACTGCTTCAGTCTCGTGTTTAAAAATTCAGTGGATTGGTGTTCCAAACAGACTTGATAGCTGGACTCATGAGACATTTGGTGTCTACAGCACAATGGTAAAACATGGATTTTATACATGTGGATTACTTGCTCTTTGTGAGTGAAAACAGCATGCTCACATGAAAAAGCAAATTTGGCTCCAGTCTGAAAAGTCTGAGTTAAAGACTTTGAGTCTTTAGGTGTTCATTTCCCAATGGTTTTTTGTTTATTTTTTTTTGTAATTTTTAATACTGGTTGAAAGGGTTTGCTAAAATTAAGCATGTAGTTGGCTGACCCTGCCAGAGGATATACCAAGCAGTCTGAAAGCTGTTTACTGACTAGGCGATACGGGAAAAATTTATAGCATGGCTGTCAAATCCTCCTTTGCACTGTGATATACTAAACATTTCTATTTGTACTTGCAGGCCTCTGGCTGTGATGGTACTGAGATTCCCGATGAAGTGAAACTGATTGGGTTTGCTCAGTTAAGTGTCAGCTGATGTCTGTCCCTTGACCCCAAGCTGAATTGTGAGATTGCGAAGAGGCCAGCTTAGATGCAAAGGAAAATTAATGCACCACACACTAAGTTCTGCTTCATTCCCTAGCAATTCACAAAGTCAGAACAAGCAAAGCCCACAGCTACACCGCTGCTGCTAACATTCAAAATGCTACTAAATGTCTCTTAGCAGTTGATTTGGATTCCCCCTAAGTGAAAAGCCTGTGGAAATGCACTCAGGTGGCTGTATTTATTGGTTACAAAAGGAATTTTCTATCAAGCTTACTTCTTTCATAAACTTTGAGTGATACTATTTTTCCTGTACTTGTGGTTGATAATACTGCCTCTGTTCTGTTATATTTAGAAATTAACATAAATATGAAAGTTAAGAATTATTAGCCAAACTTGAATTATAGTTTGAAAACTGTGAATTTTATTTTTCATATATTTATGCATTACACATCCTAGTAATAAGAAAATGATTTGACTTGATTATGTACTATTTGCAGTTAATCTCCCAGTATTTAAAAAAGTTTCAGGTATATCTTTGAAATATTTGGTAACTTCTGGGGGTTCTTTTTTGAAGTTAAATAATTAGGCATTAGCAAGCTCTTGTTGTTTGTGTGTCTAAAAACGAGTCCACAAACTGATTGTCAAAGGAGTGGGAGGTGCCTTGCAGACAATGTTTTCAGAATGTGCCTGAGGCTGCTTAAATAAATAATCTCCATTTTCTAGAAGTACAATACATATGGTACAATATATAAAAAAAATAGTTATCTGAGCAAGGAGGGGATATACAGTAGCAATGGGGTTAGACTGTTTTGGCTATGCTTTATTGGGGAGTCTGTGAGCTAGAACTACTTTGAACTGTTGTCGTTAAGGTAGACTGCATACTGTCTCTGTCTCTGATCCAGCTTATCCTTAATGATAGAAACCAGTTTCATACAGGTGATAAAAGCTTGAAGAACGAAACTGAAGCTTTACTTGAAGTTCTGCAGAATACCAAGGTGGAATGAAAATAATAGGGCTTTGTGCAATGATCAAGTAAAACTCTGTTACAAAGAAAACACTTCTGACCTAAGTAGTCTTACGCTTAACCTGTGACCTAGATGTTATGGAGCTAGCAAACCATAGAAAGACTTTCAAATTTGGAGATATGTTTCTTCAAGATTACAACTTAAACTACTTCCTAGCTAATCCTAGATAAATGGCAGCTCTTTAATGTACTGAAAATGGCAAATATATATTATTAAGAGAAGTTATTTATAATGCCTTGTCATAATCATTGAGGTGTTCTAGAGCCATTTGCATATGACTCAATGTAATCCCATCCCATCCTACTGTTTACATGATGATTACTCCAAGATGACTGCAAAGGTTAAAATAAAATAAAAAGTGTATTGCACAAACCAATTTGTATTTCTGTGCTGTGTGCATTTTTGAGGGTGGTGCTGCAGGGTGATATTATAAATGTCTGCTGCCCTTAATTAGTTTATGAGCAGCACCTGGGGGAGGAGAAGGGAAGGAAAAAAAAGACCTCCTCACTTACTCATGGGGAGGATTGTTCTTGACTGCTTGCTTTCCAGAAACCATTTTTAAGACTCCTGAGGTGTTTGTACTTCAAGAAGTGGTTTGGTTATTTGAAGCAGGACTTGGGGGATGCTGGTTTGTGTGGGGAGAAGAAAACAGCAGGAGCAGTCCAGGTAAGGGCTGTGGCTGAGATTGTTGCCCAGGTGTGGGCTGGTGGACACAGCTGATACTCCTTGAGCAGTTCAGGCCCTCTTGGGATGACTGGTGCCCTCAGGCTCATTTGTGTGGGGAACCCTGGACTGGGAGGAGTTTTAGCCGTAGGGCAGGGTTTGGGTGCTGCTCTGTGAAGTGGAAAAGTCCTGTGCCTCACCCTGCAGCCTTCTGAAGGCAGCAAACAAAAATGGTAAGTGTGCCTTTCCGCAGAGACAAAAATGGTGTGTCTGTCCTTAGCTGTGGGGTATCTTCACAGGTGTGGCATTTCTGATAATCTGCTCGATATCTCTTCCCAGCAATGGTGTCTTACCTCAGTGCCCTATAACCAGGTGTTTTATCTCTTGCCTTACTTTGGTTAATGCTCTGCCTCAGTCAGATTGTGTGTGCTGTGTGCCAGGGCCAGCTGGAGGGGGAGCAGAGCTGGGCGCTCGTGGCAGTGCAGCCAAGGCTGTTCCTCTGGACCCTGCTGATCTGCAGATGGGGAGGCTCTGCCTTGGTTGCACCAGGTGAGAACAGCAGGCACTGCGTCCCTGCTGGTCTGGGTGGCAAGCAGAGTATTCATTAGCAACCTTTGTGGGAGTAAGAATAAATGAAAAGGTATCTTAAATGCACATCTACCAGTGAAACAGTTGAGAACCTACAACACTGCCATGGGCTGGCTACTGAGCTGGACCCGAAGGAGTTAAGTTCAGAGCATTGCTGCTAGATGATTTCTATATATATATACAGTAGTGTGCGCTTCTCGAAATGTTGCACCAGTATTGACTAATCTACCTGCAAAGCTGGTTGGCTTTCTATTTTCAGGAAAAGAAATGAACATTCAGAGAAGCTTGTTGTTTCCACAGATCTGTAAAAGAAGTGGGAATATATAATTGGATGGCAGTTTTGTTCCACTTGCCATACGCCTCCCTAAAAGCTGGGGAAAAGGTGTTGGGGTGTGAGCAGCAACTGTCAAAAGTGCTCATCTGCTGTAGCGGTTGGGGCTGCAGGAGGTACCTAAATAAAGAATGCAGTACTTCAATTGAAGCAGTCAGCAGTGTTGTACCAAGATAAAGCTGTAACAGTTTTTGCTCACTTGCAGTCTGATGCAGAAACACACCAATGCTTCACTGAGCTTCCATGGTTCAGTGAGACAGCAAATTCATGCAGCAGCGTTATTATCGCAGCTGTCTTGGTGCTTTTTTTAAAATGTCTTTAGCTGCTGCTGCTAAGGAATTGTGAATAAATAGAATATGAGCAAAATGAATTCAGAAGGACAATGACCTGAAAGAAGAGGTGATTAAAGCTTTAGTGTCTGTTAAAATGAAGTGTACAAGCGGTGATAGAGTAGAAATAGCCACCAGAATAATGGGAGTTTGTTTCCCGAATGCTATATTCACATCCTCTGTTGACTAACGAGGAAAAAGAGAAAACCAGCAACTCTTCATTTATTCATGTCTACATAAAAAGCATTTAGGAGATGGGTACAGTTCTCATGTGTGACATGACTTGCCACAAAGCAGCTGTGGTGCTCCTATTAGGTAGGTGTTGCTAGACAATACCT
Source organism: Tapera naevia (assembly GCA_033556795.1). NCBI lineage: Eukaryota > Metazoa > Chordata > Aves > Cuculiformes > Neomorphidae > Tapera > Tapera naevia. The sequence continues at coordinate 12,583,511 of JAUMJJ010000069.1, forward strand.
TGGGCCTGTTGCTGGCTGGAGCACCTGGCTGCATTTGAAGGAAGAAGTCTCTAATTAACAAGGTGAAACTGGAACAGGTGAGCTACCATGTAGCTGTCTCTGAGGCCAGGAAAAGAGGGCTTAATTAGATGGTTCTAAAAATAAAATCATCTGTAGTGATGATTATATGCTAGTGCTTGCAGCTGGGCACTTGCAGGCTCTGTGGGCTGATGATATCAGTGTCCACAGAGCCAGTCCTGCCAGCGTGCTCAGCCTTGGTGTGCTGAAAGTAGCTCTGTACTGTGAACTGAGATGGAAGTCAGTCAATGAAATACAGTTCTGTAATTTATTATTTTCAAATCTTTAAAAGGGATGACTATAAACATAGAATTCAGCTCAACACAAAGCCAGGTCTAGAGACTGAATGGTTTGTGCATGTGTAAAGGCTTGGGAGAGGAGGGATGATTCCAACCTTTTATCTCCTGGGGACTGTAGCATGGGCTTTGGGCCAGAGAGCTGCCTCCTGCTTTGGCAACATATGCTTTTCATGCTGAGAGAACAGGAGTGCACGTCTTTCTTCCCTGACAAGTGCTGACCTCAGATGTTCGCGACACACAGAGCTGCATTCACACTGCAATGCAGCTAGCTGGTTGTGATAAATACATCTGCTTTCTAGAAATCCTATCCTATGTGCTCCCACGATTTCCGCTAAAGACCTCCCTGCCCCAGAGCACACACAGAGCTTTGTGTGTGGAGGTGGAAGGGGAAGCAGGGAAATAAGCCAGGAGACAGCCTGAATTTCCTCTCCCCCACATTCTCTTCTGAGGTAAAGATGAATGTGTGCCTTTTCAGCCAGCTTAGTCTAATTTAGAATCTCCAATTTGGGAGCTACAGAGCAGTCCTACAAAATTTGATTGTGGAGGATGCCTTCAGAATGTTTTTAAACACAGTTATTTCTCTGAGAGGGAACACCCTGTGAAGCTTGTAAATTGTGTCCCTCCCCCTCATGCTTTTCTTAATCAGAGATTTGTTTTCCTTTTCACCACCTACCTCTGCATGATGATGTTGGATGGTGAGAGTGGCCTGTGACTGAAATCAGTTATTTCTGATGATGAATCTGACTCAAACCTAGAACACTGCTAATTGAGAGCATTGAAAGTTCTGATTTTTGTTTAGCAGGGAGCAGAGGATTCCTTCCCCCATCAGTGTTTTTTCAAAGCAGCAAAAAAAATGAGACCCAGTTAATAACTAATAGCAGTTGGTGTACTTTTCTCTGCAGTAATTGCGATATAACTTTAGTCAATTGCCATGGGTTTTTTCCACTTCATCAAGTGGGCAGCCTTTCCACCCTCTTGCAGTGCACTCGTGCATGTGCATGCACTAAGAATGCTAATTACTTTAAAATGAGACGTTGGAAAAGAAGCAGGAGCCTACATCTTTGAGTTCCCTGTGCATGTGCTCTGCTAATGAACTGCTGGAGCAGCTGGATATACTTAGGCCATGAAAACTTAACAAAGTCCAGCTCGCTTGTATTGTAGTACACAGTGGTCCAACTGATGAAATATCCAGGCATATTAGTTGAGCATTGTGACCTTTTAGTTATTAATTTTCCCTCCATCGTTAGGAGTAACATCACAGTGCATGTAAAAATGTGTTTTTATAGCTGCTTTATGATTGTTATATTGATGTTTGTCAAGCTGCTTGCATAGTCATTGTGATCCAAGATGTTGAACCAAACTCAGTAGTTTGTAAGTTGTCTGCTTCTGATGATTTTCAGAATACAGGCAGCGGTGGATCACTGAGCAATTACAGGGACTTGGAAGAGTATATGATAAAAAGGAGAAAAACTTAATTTTCACTGCATGTACCAATAGGGAGGCAATCTTGTCCTTCACAGGACATGAATATTTTGCAATCTAATTTTCAAATATGAATTTGGAAGGCTATGTTTGTTTATTGTCTCAGTAGGGTGTAGAAAATCACCGATATAAGTGGATGTGTTTATGTAGAAGAACAGCTATGAGAAATATCATTGGAGTAGATGGAAAATACATGCCTCTCTTTAATTTTCTCCGTAGGTACAAATTTTAAGAATTAGTGAAAAACAATTCTCTTTCAAATGTGGAACCTACTTGTCTTTTTTTTTTTTCTGGAAAGTAACTAAATGGTTATTTCGTTCTTTTTAATCTGTGTAATAATTCAGCTTCATTAAGAAAATATGTTGCTCCTGCATTGGAGTGCTGGGATTCTTTAGATTTACCTTGAGTGCAAGTCTTTTCTAGTTTTGTTTTGTTTACTCTGCATGTGTAGACCCTATAGATCTATCTGTGTTTCCTCTGAGGGCAATCAAGGTATGACATCTCAAAATGTAAAGGAACTTGGGTTATTTTTGTAACATAACTGTCCCTTCACATAAAGGTAGTGCCTGTGGCTGTCGTTGACAGGCAATTATATATAATGAGCCAGAAGAACCAGAGTATGTCCAGTGGTTTTGAGAAGGTGGACTCTGTGCTACTAATGTCATATAAAAACACATAAATAGGCAAAAAGATTATATCTCCCTGTGGCAAAACTTCTGTGTTGTGGAAAGTGGACTATGTAGTGATAAATTGGAAAGCCTCTAAGGGAGAGGCCTGTGTTTCTGCCTGCATCTCTGGTTTTGAAAGCTTGGAATTGGTTTTATGAAGCATTCTGGTATTTGGGGGGAAAAAAAGAAAAGCAGAAAAAAAACCACACTGAGGCTGATGTACTTTGATGTTAGAACCTGTACCTGTCTATTTCATAACATAAAGGGCAAGGAAAGTTTTTGAAGAGTTAGCAGGAAAGCTTCTCACAGATCTAACAGCTGCAGTTCTTTCCAAATACATCAAAGAAAGGTGAGGGACCCGAGTACACCATTACTATGTTAACCGTAACCTGATGATATTTGTATCTTTAAGGTTGCTGAAAGTTTGGTTGTTTTGTTCTGACAAATGAGTATCACTTGCTAATGCCGTGCATTGTGCTTATGCTCTTTTGTTGACCAAGAAAGAACAAAATGCCAAGTTAAAGAATTAAGTAAAAAATTAAATGGACAGCAAACATGAGCTTGTTCAGAAACAGGGAGGTGTGGGTGACTGTTCCTGCTTCTGCCAAGCTTCCCCCTGGTTTCGTGACTCCTGTTGCGCCGTGCCACTCTCCTACCTTGTCCTGTTGGCTGAGGTTCCCCTGCGCTAGCACAGCAGGGCTGCATGGCCTCGGTGAGGCTGCTCTTTGCTTGTGCAGCAAGCTGTGCCTTTGGCCCCAGATGTGCCCAAGCAAGAAGTTAACAGTTCCTTATTCTGATGCAAAAAGTACGTTCTTAAAGGTGAACTTTCTATGCCTCTTTTTGCAATAGAATCATACAATGCTTTGGGTTGAAAGGGATCTTTACAGGTCATCTAGTCCACCCGGCTGCAGGAGCAGAGACATCTTTAATTAGATCAGGTTACTCCAAGCCCTGTCCAACCTCACCTTGATTGTTTCCAGCAATGGGGCTTCCACTACCTCCCTGGGCAGCTGTTCCACCCTCATTGTAAAAAACATCTTCCTTGTAACCAGCTTAAATCTACTTTCCCTTAGTTTAAAAACGATAAAGGACTTTGTACTTAGGCTGAGGAATATATTTGATGGTTTTGTAGGTTGCTTTGGTTGCTGAGTTTTTAGCATAAGCTGAAAGCTGTATCTTTCTGAAAGTGTGAAATATGCAATGTGTGAAATTAAATAAAATTCCTAACCATTTTTTCAGCTCTGTGGAAAGGTTTTTGTGGTTGTGGTTTTCATGGAGTAAGTGTTCACATTGAGGAAAAGAGCAATAGATACATAATTGGGGTTGTTAAACCTGGAACTATTGTCAGCACCTCAGAGAATCAACTGAGAATCCTGTTGAATTCAAGATTTTTTTTCTCTCTTGTTACAACTCTGATTAAAACAAACTTTAACTTCACTAGAGCATTTACTCTGTATTAATAGAAATAGGAATAGGGTGGAGAAAACTACCTTAAATTAGAACAGAGAATCCAGAGGGAAGGACCATTACTGAAATCTTAGCCCCATGAATTAATACTTTACAATAGCTTCAGTGGGATTAAAATTTCACTCCCTATCTGCGTCGATTATGAGCTCCTCCATTTACTCCTGGGGCTATAAAACGGAAAAGGATCCAATCATGATTAAAGAGTAGGTGTGATTTGAATGGAAGGTGATTACTAAAATCTCCCTGAAGTCTTCCACCCTGCTTGTTCTGGAAGCATTTCCTATTTATAATAGCATAGCAGAGCTATCCAAGCAGAAAATGACACCAGAGAGAAAGAGTTTTCTCATTGTTTCTGATTAGGTTCAATGCTAACCTTGTAAATCTGTCTGTCAGATGGGGCACAGGCAAGTCATCCGTAAACCTGATGCTGCACGAAAGATTGAAAGGCTGAGGAAACTCCTGCACTTGTGTGTTGATTGATAATTTTTTTTCCCTCCAGAAGGATTTTCACAAAAACAAATCTAGACCCTTGGATGAGAGCTGTTGAGCTACAATTTAGCATTATATAAATTACTGTACTTGTTTAAAACTACTTTGTGTGTATAACAGTGCTTCCTTGTTGGATTTGTAAGGCCAACAAAGGTCTAAATCTCTTGAGTTCTGTCCTGCAGCTTGGATGCGTCTGCAGAAATCAAAGCAGGCCTGTGCTCAAGCAAATGACTTATTCTTTCCTGCTTTTTAGTATTGTATTCGTTGCCAGCATAGTTGAGCAGGGTCTTTTTCATAGGAAAAATTTTAAATTTTAATGAAGTAGTTGTAGATAATGTCTTATAGTAAAGCTATATGTATTTAAGTCCAAAGACAACTGCGGCTGTACATTTGCGTATGCCCTAAACATTGTTATAGACAGCGTAAGAGTAACAGTACTGAGGTAAATTTAATATTCTTTCCCTCTTCTAGTGTAAGCCAAAGGCCTAAAAATACCTTTTAGAAGAGTACTGCAGTGACCTTGTGGCAAATCAAATTGACGTCAGTTTAAATTCAAGACAGCTGTTGGATGCAAAAAATTACAGCAAAGTAAATTAAACATTCAGTTTCAGTCCAGGAGAGTAAACAGATTTGTTTTCCAATTTAGGGTCTGTAGATATAGGCTTTCAGTGTTACCAGAAAAGTGACAGTGTCTTACTCACTGTAAAATTGGCATCATGAAAATGTTTGATACTGTTTAGGTGTAACAAGGGATATGCTTTGAAATACCGGAACATGCAGATGAGAGATACTCAAATTCAGTTGAGGCAAAAAGTGTTCTTTAGCTGTAGATAAAATTTTGACTGTGTAATAATTGCAAAGGGCCTGTTTTGTTGCATATGCCAGGTATCCATGGGACTACTGCTTTTAAAATAGTCTTTTTACTATATTTGTTTATGCTAATTACTGCCTAGGCAATGCATAGAAAAAATTATTTATACTGTAATATTTTATAACTCCGTATATCTCCATATGTTTGTCTTTCATAGTTTTTTTTTCTGCACTGAACTGTCATTGTCATTCATTTTCACCTGGGAGTAAACATAATCAGACATTCCTTTCACTTATATTAGCTTGTAATTACCAGAAAAATGTCATCTAAAAAAGAATCTCTAAATGCTGAAAGAACTCAGCATGGTTTTGTAGAAGCTTTATAGAGAATCAGCTTAGGATAGTGCTGCGACTCTTGCAAATGTGCAGCTGCTATAGCCCTGAGAGCTGGCAAGGATACTGACAAAGCTACATAGAGATCCCCCTGGACTGAGGAACCGAGTGCTGCTGGGGATGGCCACACGCTTCTCCAGTGCCTGCCTTCTGCTGGCATTATGCTGGTCCCTGTGTAGGATATGGCTCATTGCCCCTGGGTGTCAGCAGAAGAATAAAACAGCTTTTGCAAAAATAGCCCATGAAACCAAAACTTTTTTCTTTTTTTTTGTTTTTGTTGGTGGTGGTTGATTGTGGTTTTTAGCCTTACTGGAAGTTGGGAAGTGATGCTTCTTCTGCCCTGCTGTGTTTGTGATGGAGCATATTTTGCAGATTCCCCTTCCACGGCAGCACACAGGCCACAGCCCTCAAAGTGTGGCTGTTAGTGCAGGTGCCTGGAAATCATCATGAAGAAAGCCAGGGATTAAGACAGCCGTATGAGGGGCAGTTCTCCTGCTGTTGCACACTGTCCTTGTGGCTGGAAATGTCCTACAGAGACTGGGTCAGTTACAGTACAAATGTACTAGAATTTCTGGCTTTAAAAGAGCAAAGCTGCAGCTCGGAGGTACCTCAGCTCTGGTTCTCTTGTCCTGCACCAGCATGTCTCTTGTAAATTCAGCTATTTTCACTTGGTGGTTTTAGTGCTTCATTTGTACTGAGCTATATGACTATAAAAAAAATCAGGATGAGGACAGAGAGCCTGATAAAAGTATTTAATCCATCCTGGAGGTGTACATGCACTTTTGTGCTTCTGTTCATTGTTTATATGCTCCCCTGGATTCCTATCTAGAAAGTACATGATAGCAATTTCTTAAACAGAACTCCACTGCTTCACATACCAATTTAATTTTACAGTGGCATTTGTTTTTTCCAACTATTGCATCAATAATTGTTCAAGTCTCCAAAGTGTTTATTTTTCATTCCCAATTTATATACATACATGTGTGTATTATATAAAAACAGTTGTGAGCCTTGCAGGTCACAAAATAATTTATTTTCCTTTCCCTCTGATCTGAAACTTTATTTTGAATGAGAGGATTTATTCTTTTCAGGTGATTCCCGACATTGAAGCTCTTAACTTGGCATAAGAGAAATGAAAGCTTTTGGGCTCCTTGTTCCACCATCCTCCTCCTCTTTGCCCTTTCTGCGAACAGCTCACTGTCTCATGAGGAAATCTCTGGGACTCCCAGATGTTGTTTGGTGGTTCATGTGGAGGTGCGTGCTGTAAATGCAGACTTCAGAATTTGTAACTGCTGTTGCTTGGGAGCTGCCCCTTCCAGAAGCCATTTCAGAGCTTGCTTGCGGCTTTGCATGTTTCAGTTCGTGACAGTCTGCACTGGGGACAGAGATGCAGCCGCACTGACTGTTGATCAGTTTTCTAGATGTTCTGTAGTAGGAACTCCTCCAGGTTTGAGGTTTTTTAAAAAAAAAATTTGTGGTTTTTAAAAGCTACCACTATAATTGCAAACAAAATCAAACCAGAGCTTTGTTGTGTAATGAGTTGTGTGTAATATGGGGGGAAATCCAAACCTGTTTTGAAGCTGGTACTTTTTACACCAAACTGATCCTTTCTTACACTATTGAGCTCTTGGTATGTACATACCATGTTTTTATTTGATTGTCACCTGTGAACTTGTGTTTTTCTGGCTAGTCCTGGGTTCTGTTTGTATGTCAATGCAAATTAAGCTAATAGAGCATTATTAATGCTTGACAAAATAAAAATTTAAACAAATCTAAAAAAATTAAAACAAATTTAAAAAATCTTTTAAAGATTTTTGGGGAAAAAAACCAAAACCATTTCAACTGCTTACATGCTCAGATCTCAATGAGAACCCTTTACAAACTTCTGATGGAGACAAATATATGTGCATGTTAACAGTAGCTAGTATAAATACATAATAAATAATGCAAATAAAGGCTTGTACTGCTTATCTAACAAAGACCATAATCCTTGTCTTAGTCACAGAATAACTCTCTTATCTCTGAAAATAATTTTTATAATTAAAGGCAAAATTTTTGCTTCTGGAGAGGATTGCAAAGATTATCATTTCTTGTAGAACTGAGCTATATTACTGTCTGACTTTATGGTAGGTTAATACAAAGAAAGATTATTTTTTATAAAGTTCTCTTAGTGCAGATATTGGCAAATTTAGGAACAAGGATATAAATGCATTTATTTTGCAAGATACAAAATGGTGCCTATATAAATTCTATTTTAACAGTCAGGCAGGTGAAGTTAATTAAGTTCTTAGTATATACTATTTAAGTTTACTTATTCTTTCAAAGTAGCATTGAAGAAATTTCTCAGGGAAGTGGGGGGGAGGTTGTTGTAAATTTTAGTAATTTTACCTGTTGGTGACCTATTGTGTTGAAGAAATGGAACATGTGGTTTAAAGTTAAGTCTATGTTGTAATTTAAATTTGATGTATCAAATACATGTTTTTTGTTTTAAAAGCACTGTTAGAACTGCATTTATTGGAAGGCATGTTAGGATGAGTTGTGGGAAGAAGACAGAGCGCTTACTGCTCCTCTTTAAAATGCTGCTTTTCATCATCGTGTGGGTACTGATACGATTAAGAGTGCAGTTTCATGAACATGTACTTTAAGAACTGTTAAGATAAATCTGTTGTCAGTTGTCTGATGTGTTCCAGGCAGCTGCAAATCCCACAGATGATGTTGCCTCACCCATTGTGAATTACTGCTTAAAACAAATACATGTCTTGGCATTACAGCAAACTGAGAACTTGTGGATCAGTCACAGTGGGGTACATGAAATTTCAGAACACATATGTCTTTCTAAAGCTTTGTTATTGTCTGACATAAGCTTCAAAGATACAAGTAGTTTTGTCACCTGAAGGTGACTAAGGGTATTGTTTCCTCTAAAATTTCTGCAACTCCCAAGTTTTTTTTCGTGTCCAGATCTTATACGTAAGGCTCCCTTGTTCCCTCTGAGCAGTTTGATCCCTTATGAGTAATGATGTTGATTTCACTTCATTTCATAGACTCATACAATACTTCCTGTTGGAAGGTGCCTTTAGAGGTCATCTAGTCCAAATCTCAGCCTTCGACTAGATCAGGTTTTCTTGCTGTTGAACAATAGCACGATGAGTGAAACCAAAACCTGGCAAAGGACAGTCCTGTTTGCTGTAATCTGTCCTCATGAGATGTTGCCCATCCTCACAGCGTGTGCCAAGGAACAACGAAGAGCTTCTCATTTTGCTTCTGTATTTCATGTGCACGTTGCCAGCCAGTGTGCACATGCAAGTACAACTTTCCAGGAGCATTTTTTCTGTTTTTCCTTAAAAATGTTTGCATTCCATTAAGCATTTTCTTTTCTTTAAACAAAATGCAGCTTTACTGAAATTGTGATCCATAAAAAAGATTCCAAAACAAATAACAAAACCAAAACTGTTAGGTACTTTTAAATGAAAGGCATGGAAAAAAGAATATTTAATATGATTGATGATCGGAGCTGGAAAGAGAAAATATGGGCAGGCAGTAGTACTAACACTGATGATCCATATGGTTTTTAGTTTACTTACTGATATGGTTATCCCCACATTCAAATGAAATGTAATATCCTCCTCTGAAGTGGTATTTCTCTTGGGTTTAGCAGAAGATAAAAGTGCAAGCTTGTTTTCAATGACACCGCCAGCACAGCAATTTCAAAATCATAAAAAGATTTAAAGCATTTCATCATCTAAAATATCCAGGAAACAGATGATCCTATCACAAGTGAGATAACTTTATCTGCTAAGAGTTCTCTCTCTTTACAGCCTAGACATCCTAAAATGTAGTGCTTGGGAGCACTATGATTTATTCTCCAAGGTAAAATGTGCTGATCCCTAGTGGAAGCTTATGTGCCAAGGTGTAACCAAGGATCCCACAAGGTTTCTGCCTGGTTACACTTGTAAGCACCCAAACTTGGGGCTGACGCTTGTCTTCAGGATGTAGGTTCTGTAGCATTTTGGTGGGCCAGGATATGTTTCCTTTGTGTTCTTTAGTAGCCATAATATGAGTGCAGCACTTTCTCTTAGAGGTGGGAAGGACCTGCCAACCTCGTCAGTCAGAAAGGACTTCCCTCGCTGATCTCTGCTTTTGTAGTATCGCAACCAATGAGTTTAATAACTATTCTTGCCCTAATGGCTTTGTTTGGTTGTCTAATTGGGGTGTATTCATTTGTGGTGCTTAGTGGGTGAACCATTTTTCTACTTATCTTCTTAGACTTATTATTGGATGCATTGTTCTTGTTTGTAGGTTATTTTCATAGAGTTTGTGCCTCTTGGGCATGAAGCTTTTTGTTACAGGACATCCCTGAAATTCAGGACAAGAAGCAACATCTGGAGCATAGACCTTAAACTGAATCGAATAGAGGTGCTGATTCCATAGGCTGATACATGTTCATATTAACCCTTTTCCCTGTGACTCGCAATTAGCAAATGACTTCACCCTAGGCAAGTATAACAGTAGTAAGCACCCACTGGCTCCCTCAACTACAGACTTAACTGGTGTTTCTGAGGGGGTGAATGAGGGTAATCAGTTTACATTTGCTTGGTCTGGTCATTCTTCTAAGCACATGGATGGACATATTGTCTACATATTGTTCCTGACATTCACCTGTCTCTAAGGTGCAAATATACATCAGTATCTGTCATGTTAGGCACATCTTTGTCTTGTGTGAATGGTGTGGGGCATTCATCTTGTTTCTGTATTGATAAAACAAATAGCCTTTATTTTGTCAAATTCTGGCTTGCAAGGCTCATTTTGTTTTTCTATAAATACTACATGTTCAAAATCCCTTTTAAAGTAATCTGTGAACTATTGTGTAATTTATTGCACCTAATTAACACAAGGCAATACTTTTACAAGTAATTAAATCAGTTTAAAAATTGCTGCACAACTCACCCATCTGTTTGAAGTAACAGCTACATTATAATACGAATTTATATGTGCTTCTAAGTATAACCTGTGCTTCTAAGTATAAGCTAGCACTTGCATTGTGTCCATATATGTTCTAATAAAAAATGTAATTTTAATTACATGCTGTATATATTCTTTATTCTAGCCCATTAGTTTTATCCCCATGTGTAGAAATGCTGAATCCAAGTAACAAGGCAGTAAATAATACTGGCTTTTAATGACCAATTAAAGCAGCCTGTCATCAACCTTGGCATCAACTGAGTTTGTAATTCAAAGTATAGAGACGCTGTAATTGGTAAGAATAAAATGGTGCTTGGGAAGTACTGAGTCAGACTTGTCACTATAGGTTACCACTCCCTAGAGGCAGCAACATCCTGTGACCAGATTTTGATAAAACTGAAAGCTAAATAAGTGGTTCCGAAGTAGTGGCAGCCATAACACAAAGCCTCAGTCCATCTCAATGACTTTATCCTGAGTGATCTGGACTCTTTTTTGACCTTCGTAACGGGAAAATGGTGTTCTATATAAAAATTCATTAACTAGCTACTTTTAAAAATAGCATGGGTGTGTTGACACCTGCCGTGTCGATAGCTACTCTGACCCTGAAGACTTGCTGGCTGTTCCAGATGCTAGCAAAACTTAATTTTCTGCTTTAAATGTGATAAGAAAAGCTGTCCTGTCTGATGAAACTAATCTGGTAATGCAGTCATTGATACCTCAAAAACGGGGACAGGTTTGGATGGATGCATTAGATGGGAGGATGCTGAGCTACGTAAAAGCATAATAGGAAAATGTGAAAAGCAATGGAAACAACAGAGGAATTTACTAGATTGAAGCAGATTGGAGTGAGACTGAAGACAACTTTGTAAATAAAGCAAAAAGTTCAAGTGGGGAAGAGAGAGGGAGGAGGATGTGGTAGAAAGTCAAGGTGTCCGATCTTAGGGTAGAGGGTTTTAGTTGGGACTGGCAAGCCTTGTGCAAGTCCCAGTTTTGTAAGAAACTGATAATGGAGAGAGGGAAACAGTCCTGCAAGGAGAAGAAAGAAAAGTGGAAAACATGCAGGTGGCAACTTTCCAGGGCTTGCCAGGAGAAAGGAGAGATAGGGAAGAGCAGTGTCCTCAGCTTAAGGATCTGTTGACAGCTGGAATTCCGTGTGTGAGATGGGGCAACTGTGGCGACAGTGAGGGCACGTGAGCGTGGAAGGGGGGAGGTCTTTGGGTGCTAGAACTATGCTAAACTAAGAGATAGCTGAGCATGCAGAAAGGGAGGAAGGAGGTTTAGTGTTGCTTTAAGCTAAGACACTGGAGCCAGAAGAGGTCTGCAGCAAAAGCATTGAGTGTAGTGAGTGGTCTGATGAATGGGGGAGAGGAGCTGCAGGGACACCAGCAAATCCTGGCACCAACATGAAAAGCCTATTTATACTTGTCTCATTATCAAGGCGGAAGAAACTTATCTTAAATTAGATTATCGCCATTCTTCCAGATGAATGAATTTTAGAAACAGCATTATTGTACCACCATTTTTTTTTCTCCAATGCAATGACTGTGGAACTGAGAGCTGTGCAGGGAATGTAAAAGTGGTTTCAAGCAGTAGGTATGGCCCGATGGGGCTCTTGCAGGGGCATGTATTTGTTAGTGCGGCCAAACAGACTTTTTATGAGCATCATGTAATGTGTTTGTGAGCTGGCACAGAGCCAGGTGATAACTCGGAACCGAGCCCTCTCCAATCAAAAGTTAGTTTTATATGCCTACTTTCGTTGCACAGGTTACAAACCTGTAGGCATTATGCTCTACTTTGTCTTCATAAGGAGTAGGCGTAATGGAAAATCGGAGAGAGTACTAATTGCTTTGTCTTTGAGTTGAAATTTTTTGTGAGTGCAGTACTGCAGTGCTCTTCCCTAGTAACCTTGATGACGTCCCAGTTGATTTCCCTGTAAGTATGAGTAAAACTGTTGGACACAGAAAATGAAATTCAGCCCTTTGTAAACAGGCATAAATCCCATTGAAACAGATGGGCCTTATGTCTTGAATCGAATATGATTAGCTTCACACAGCCCAATCCAAATGCAGTCTGTGGTGCAGCAGGTAGTGCAGAACAGTGTTTTACTTCATTACCTCTGAATATATATGAGGATAAGATCTGGTGGATAATGGGTAACTGTTGAAAATGTCTTGCAATAGAAGATTCTTTTTGAGGAGGGATTTTAATGAAATTGAATAAATAATCGAACATTTTAGAATGTTCAAAATGTTTTATCCTTTTCTACTCATGCTATACTTTGCTGCTGCCTTTCCTTTAAGATGTTCCTATAAATATGCTAAACAAGAATCGCTGTGTGAGCTGAGCATGATGCACTTAGATCTCAGTGGCTGGTGTATCAAGATAGATGTGTCCAGCTGCTGGTTGTGGCTTATCTCACTCACATGGCCACTATCTTTATTGCCAAAAGAGGATGGATGTCGTGCTAAATTTCATACTCTGGGCCAGCTAGCACTTCCATAATGATACTGTAAGGAGCTCTCTGCTATCCATTTGCTTTTACTGCTACACTAAGGTGCCCGAGAGGTCTATTTTATCTTTGAGGAAAGAGGTCGTACTAGAAAATAGCACAGAGAAGGAACTCCTAAAGGAAAAAGGGATGTAAGAGTTGGAATTATTCTTTATTATCTTGATTTAACTGCAGATATGGTAGGTTCTGCCCTGCACACTTCGAGTTTGGGATATTTGCTTCCCCCAAATAAAAGTTGCCTGCATTACAAAACCATTGCACATAATTCTGCGCAGCTTGATGTGTAACACTGCCTTTGCAGAATAAATGTTCAAGGATAAATTTTGCATCATGAATAAATCACAGCTTGTTCTCCTTAGCTCTTTCAGGTGAGGCAGAGATATAACGTAGAGCCAGCTAATGCGTGGACCTAGCAGAAAAATGGATCATTTTTCCTGCGTTAGGCATGTCATCAGAGGAGATGCTTGAGACAACTCTATTACAGGTGCACTTGAATCAATAAGACATATTCATTCTTTTTTCCCAGATGACTCCTCTTCTTCTATTTCAAAAATTCCTATTTTTAGCAAGAGAAAAGTAAGCAGATATTATTCAGTAAAACATTTCATGTCATGTGGATCTCCTTTTCTGGCATGTTGCTTCTTGAATAGACCAGCTTCAGCAGTTTCAAGAAGTTTATATATATTGTTTTCACTTAGGGCAGTGCAAATTTCTCTGGAAATCTATGACAATCAATTAAGTAAATGAGAAAATAGAATGCTTGTAATTAAGATAATCACGCTACATGAACTCCACACTACTAATGCTAATATCTGTATATCTCCAAGCTGTATATTAATTAAACACCATGTAAGTGTTGCAATTAGACCCAGGCTGGTATGGTGAAAATGAGAGAAAAAATAAAATGATTGGAGGGATTCTTTACTGTACTTGAAACTCTTAGTTGTTTTTAAGCATTTTGTTATGATTCGTTGCTGTGTAGCTGCAGACGCTTCTGAGATGCTTGACTCTCTAGCAGGCTTCAGCTGCTTCTGAAGTAGGGGGCCCAAACGAAAATACACTTTGGTTTGTAAAAGCTACATTTCTTTTTGGGGTTATCTTCCCTTCAATTTCATGAAGGAATTTTTTGTTACTGAGCTCTGAAGCCAGTAATCAAAGAGGTTGGATATTTCGTTCTACACAGGAAACTGCAAAGGGGAGAACGGGGAGAGGAATTATTCTGATTAGTTCTTATGATAAAAGGGATTCTGTCCTGCTTAAGTGTTCTTTTGTGTTTTTATTTTGATGTGAAGACCCTGAGGTTGCTCAGACCTTCCTTCTTGGACAAAGCAGTATCTTAACTTATTTGTATTGGGAGGCAAACACTACAAAATACTGACTTGGATAATCTTGATGTATTCAGACTACTTTTTCATTTATTTCCTGATGCTTTTGGGGGGCTTGGGGAAACAAAAGGCTCTGTCGGGGTCAGCAAGTAGCTCTGAGAGGCCAGGAAAGGATCCCTTCCCTCTGGGTGGGTACCCTTCCAGTGATCACATAGCAACTTCAAAGTGAATTTATTGTGGTTTTATGAGCTGTGGGGTTTGGGATATTCATTCTTTCTCTCCTGTGTGTAGCATAACAGCTTTGTCACCTGAGAACTGCCAGACTTCAGTCTTGTTGGGTGGGAATGCCAATGCAGCAGGGCAAAGCAGACGATGAACTCAGATATTGCCATGGCTGGTTTAAGATTAACTCTTTGTAGTCAAATGTAATACACTTCATCAGCGTGGACATCAGCTTCATGAAGTTGTTGCACAAATAATGAATAAAAGTAATAGTTTTGGTTTTGTTTTTTTCCAATTATTCTGTATAAATCTGCTTTTACAGCACAATATTCTTCCTTATGACAAATGAGCCTGCACACTGGTATTGTGTTTTCAGATAATGCCATTTACATTTCTAGAGTGAAGTGAAGAACACCACTTTACAGGACACCTTCAATGTTTCCTTCGACTTTTGTTCTTAATTTTTTTTATTATTTGACATTGATACAAAAAAATAGTATCTTGATTAGCAGCTTTGCTGGCAATCCCACAAAACTGTAAATAATACTTTAATCTAAAAGAATGCACTCTTACAGACACTATAGATAAAACAATATATACAATTTAGACAAATAAATACATAAGTACAGCCAGTCATATATAATGATACACCTAAATTTCAGTTACTGTTGACAAGCTTTTCTAGTTAATTACAGTCTTCATTTACAAATTGCCATTGCCATCTACATTGTAAAGACAAAAAAAAAATTCCAATAAAGAATCAAAACTGATACTTTATTATTAGAAAAGATGGAAAATGAACTTTGAGACTTCTTTTTAAATACTCCCACAGTTTTAGCAAAAAAAAAAAAAAAATTTTGTGAAAAACTCTTCCTAAAGAGAAGCATTTCTAGTTTCTCTGCTCAGTGTGCTTTATTGATGTACATAGTCACGCTTTTGACGTGACCAGAAGCCAGAACATCTTAACCAAGTTGTCATTTGTCCCATGCCCAGTGAAACAAAATGACCTTTAAGTAGCATGAATTCCTATTTTTGATTAAAGGAAGCCCAGTGCAAACACTTATTTGTTCCAGTATCCCATGTGGCACAAATACTGCTGAGTGGAAGGGACAGAAGCTGTCCCTGTGAGTAGATGTATTGCTCCCTTTCTAGCTACAGGTTGCAATACTGCAATTTCTGAACAAAGAAAGTAAGAAATCTGTTACGTAAGTGTAACAAGCTAGTGAAGTCTAATATCTGAAAAGTAATAGAAGTAGAAAATTAGGCTTTTGTTGTGTTCTTTTAAATTCATTTGATAATAACAGAAAAAAAAAGTCTTGTACATTCAAAAGTTAGGGCACACATGCTTAAGGCTCTTGAAACACTGGACAAGTATAATGCCTAACTCAGCTCCATGCATAACAGAATACTATGTAGCAAGCAGACTCTACACATATATACAGTGAATACAGAAGAAAACACCTTGGTAATATGTACATCAGTTCCAAGAGGAACATTTACATTTCTGTTGAAGATCTATTTATAAATGGCAGGAAATATATTTTTTTCAGCTACTGTTTTCAAAGGATACCTTCCAATTGTTAATGCATTCTACTACGAGAAATTCAAGGCTACCAATCTGCTTGAGCCCTGAGGTATCCGGATTTGAAGCCCTGCTGTCTTCTTGGTTACTAACCGAAGGCCGCAGAAGCAGAAGTAAAGCCACCAAATGTATTTGGATGTGAATTCAAAAACCTCAAATTACTGCACAGCAGAGGGACAGGAGAAGTGATTGCAGCCTGTGGGTTGAAATTGTTAGCAAGTGTGTGCCTTGTAGGACAGCATCCATGCTGTCAGATTTACCTGAGGGCTGGGGATCAATTCCACCTTATCTTCCCTTCCTAAACAGCATATTCTGGGGTTTGGGTAAAGAAAGCTGAACTTCACCCAATCAGTGTGTGTGTTATATATTAATCTATGCAATTAGTTGGACCTTGTTTAGCTACAGTTCTGAGTTTGACAGGAAGCAAGAGCAACTTTAACAAGGACTAGATCAACCAGGGAAGGAGAAATCTTAATTATGCTGCAAGAGATTCAGTATTTTTTATATATGATTACTGATTTTCATTTTTGAAGGATGCACAAACTCCTGTTGATTAACAGTAACTCCTGGGCTATTTGTTGTGTAGCTTCACCTTTAGTTCTGAAGTAGAATTGTTTGAGACACCTACTCCTTGTGGCTTGAAGGCCAGGTACAATTTACCTTATTTACAAGTAGTTCTTTTCAAAAGAGTAGTGCTGCATCTGTGAATAAGACAAAAAAATTGTCATGAAACTGCAAACCTCTTGGGGTAGCATCTCCATTCCTCTGTTACTGTTGTAAAGTGCTATGTACCCCTACGGCAAAATCAGGTCAGAGTTTTCATTTAAACTCTTATTCAGTTAATTTCTGACAACTTTATAGACATCCTGAATAATGTACAGACAACAGTTTTTCATATGTTGCATGAAATGCTAGCCGAAATGAATGAGACTTTTTTTGTGTGCTGTGGATGGTGTGAGTAATCTACAGCTAGTAATATATTTGGTGAGTTTTATATCTTTGTAACTTGTCTGTGAATTCTTTGTTCAAAGTTATCTGCTGAGCAATGTCATATTTTAGCTCTTTGTTACAAGTTGGTGCTGAATTCAGGAAATAACTCTCATGACATTTGATTAACATTCATATTCAAAACACATAAGCACATAATGAAACTTGAATAAAATCTTGTGTATTTGATTTCTGTCGCATACTCTGGGGAATCTTTTGAGTGGGTCCTTAGTGAGAATTATCTCGGAGCTATAGGTTTATAACAAAGGATAGAGTTTGGTTTTCTTTGATAGGTAATTCTTAAAACCCACTCCTTTGCTGTGACAGTTGTATGTAACTGTTAGGTACTCTGTTCCCCAATCAAAAGAAAATCAATTGCATTCTCGGACAAAATTCTACTTTTCTGCACCATTAAAAATCTGATAGAATCTCATTCATATATGTGCTGTAGCAAAAAGTAGAACTTAACATCAAACAATTGCTTTTATGTCATGATTTTTTAGGTAAATAGTGTACTGACTGGTGTTGAAGAGATAGAGTGCTTACTGACGCTTTTATAATTCAGTATAATTATATATTGCTATGCAAAATCCTCAACGGAAAGATCCACTGATATTTATGAAAAACATTGCGCTTGCTTTGAAATTAAAAGTTAAAAGTTTTTTAATACTTCTATAATGTATTTTTAAGATAGGTTTTCATACATCTCCCCTGTCTTTTGTCACCTACAGATTCTACTTCATTTAAAAATTAATATTAGATCTTCTAGGGGCTATTGCAGGCAGTGGAAAGAAATGGGTTAACTTCTGAAATAATTTAAAGGAATACCATTTGGTGAATAAAAATATACCTCAGTGTGTGGGTTTGTTTCTAAGGCCTATGAGATTCCAATGTCCTTACCTGTGTAAATTCTTCTATAATACCATCAGTAAGCTGGGTTTAAATTGCACACGTTATACTATAAAATACACACATCACGATAGGTGTATAAGGTCAGTGCAAATGTAAACTGCTCCATTTATTAGCAAAGCTACAAACAGAGATGGTTATAGGGTGTCAAAAAGGAATAAAAGTATACCTGTAATTCTCCATTTCTTAGGGCTTGAGTCTTATCTCAGAGACTGGGGCATGAACTGTTTAGCAGCTCATGATAGTTTATTACTGTCCTTTATTACAGATGCAGGAGCTGATATGTGTGATAGCGGATAATATACAAAATCTGAGATCTGACTCTAGATCCTTTCAGTTGTGTAATGTCCTTAGGAAAAGAGGCTGAAGTCTGTAAACCATTAGTGAAAATGAAAAAGAAAATTCAGTCATTAAAAATCGTCTCACAGTTAATATCCCACAGTTTAACCTGTAAATCAGCAGAACACTTTGTCAAAAAAATAATCAGACTAAACCATAATTAAAAAAGGTATTTACATCTGTAAAAATCTTAACATCTAAGATGTTTCTTGCTGGACATATCATTCCAAATCCTGTGCATTTCTTCTGGTGTTATCTGGTGCACTGTGATCACCCTGCGGTACCTGCACAAGCTGTAAGCCATTTTCCAGTGATTGAAGCCACTGTTTTGGAAGGGGTGAATGCCCAGCTTCCGAAGACAGAGTCCAACATACACATCTTCAAGATGAAGAAGTCTGGTGTGAAGGGAGGTTTTGTAAATCAGTTCCGCTACATCAGCTGAAAATATGTAGCCAGTGCCTGAACAGAAGGGTGGATAGTTGCTGTCAGGATATAAATCTCTCGGCATGTACCACTTGCTGCGAACGTCTCGTATAGGTCCTCCGTTTATAACATAACCCGTGAAGTACCTTCTCCTTGGCTTAGTGTTAGGTTTGAGCAGCTTATAAATAAGATTATCCATATTTACAAAAATATCACTGTCTGTCTTCATAACGTACTTTGCTTTTGAGCAAAATGTTGCTACCCACCTCATCCCCATCAGCGTTTTCAGAGTGAGGTTATGATAAGAGTCAATAAAATCTTCCACAATAATGTCATGAAAAATTTGGCTTTCTTGCTCTACCATTTGATTTAGAACAGGATCTGCATTTTTTCCAAGAAGAAATAGCGTAGCAATTTTAATTCCTTTAAAGTTGTTTTCATCTCCCCACGTTTCTCGAATGGCTTGTCTTGCATCAAACTCTTTGTGAGTTGTGCTGATAAGAATGACCAAGAAAGGGGCACTCTTCTCACATTTGTTGGGTTCATTGATAAGAAAGTCAAAGGAATGTGGATTTATAGGTCGAGTTCTTATGTTGCCAAAGGAAACGTTTTTTCTGGCTATGGATACGCTACTGATCTGTCTGTGGCCGGTGTAGGAAGAAGTAGGACGAGTTATACTTAAGTACCAAAGAGCGCTTGCCCAACAAACTACTGTCAAAACGTATAAGCACGAGACTTTTGAAGCCATTGTTCCTCTTGCTCTTCTATTCCATGTGATGAATAAATAGCCTTTGTACCATGAGCGCACCTATGTTCCGGAGAGGCAGCATATTATTAATGAAACTTGGAAGTTCGATATAGAAAAGTAATTCTGTAATAATTCATTGATCTTAAATAGGAGCTATTAACCCTGATGATACTCAGCTTTTCTTCTTTTGCTAGCAGTGGCTTCCATTTCTTGCAATTTTCTGTTATTTCTGAAAAACATGAAGAAAAATTTTCCATTGCCTAAAAGCCTAAGGGAAGAAAAGTGAGCTTAAATATGACTGGCCATTAATAAGTTAAGTGTCTTAATGTATTTCTTATATATGCTTTTCTTTCTCATGAAGTACCACAATGCAAGATTGTGTACTAGAATGGAGCAGTATAACTGAAATAATACTTTCAGGATTTATAAAATCTCATAGATGATAATAGATTAAGAAAAGTTAAGCACACGTATCACGTTGGATATTTAGGTAATTTTAAAAGTCTATGAAAATAATTTTCTAGCTTGTAGCATTTTCTGGCTTCCTAGCATTTTGTCTGGACAATCTTTCAAAATATGCCATTGAATCTTTAAAATTAATTTAAAGAATGAAAATGTACTTAGGATTAATAACATCAGTGGCAACCATGTACATGAATATCTACAGATGCCACTAAATGTTGTTCATGCACAGCTAAACAAAAGCATGCTTTGGCGGTAAGAGTGCAGAATGGGACTGATTGGCAAAGTTACAGGAAAGAGAGAGAGATGTACATATGCTGTCTTACCCATGTAAAGATCAGCAAGCCAGCAGACTCCATAAAAATCTAGAAATGAAGTAACACAGTTCAATTATTTTTGTTGGCTTTTGTCTTAAGCTTTCATGAACAAACATTGTTTGTACAACGTGTAAGATAAACCGTGATGGCAGCTTGTTGATGGTGTCACTTCACTGGCTGGCATGCCCAGAACTTGCCTACCCAGCCGGGGTTCCTGCACCAGGAGCGCTTCCCAGCTCCTGCAACATTCCTGCCTCTGGCACTGGGGAGCTCTGAGGCTTCCCTGGATCCAGGGAATGTGCCAGCCCTGAAGATCTGTTTGCTCTTAGCATGTTTCCTGAGAACCAGGTCTATTTATCATCTTTTCATGGAAATGAGACAATCTGCATTAAGCCTGCCAGATCAGTGCTGACTCCTTCAAGGCATGCCAGTAGCTGGGCAGTGCCTGTGGGCTCCGTTCCTGGGTTTTGCCACTGCTTCAGAGCTAAAGTATATTGGAAACATGCAACAGATGCGACTTACACAAGAGTCCCTGAAATATTTATGTTGGATAAAAAAAAACATATGTGGATTCAGATAAAAAGAC
Source organism: Tapera naevia (assembly GCA_033556795.1). NCBI lineage: Eukaryota > Metazoa > Chordata > Aves > Cuculiformes > Neomorphidae > Tapera > Tapera naevia. The sequence continues at coordinate 12,604,544 of JAUMJJ010000069.1, forward strand.
TGAAGCTCTGTCTGAGAAATGTCCTTTCTGTTTCCACACCACTTTGACACGTTGCTTTGAGTTACATCAAAATGCTTTTGAAGGAGCCCATGCCTCCCTGTGTTGTATACGTATGGTATCTTTTTCCTTTCTCCAAAAGCAAATGAGAGTGCATGCCCAAGCCAGGGTCCCGTGCAGGGTGTCTGTTCCTCAGGGTTTGTGCTGTCTGCTCGCCCCAGGAAGGCTATCTGAGTTGGAGGACTTATTCTGCATCACTATTTCACACAGGTGTAAAAACAGCAGAGAAACAATCTTAACATTTGCTAAATATATATAGACTGTAGCCTCCTTATAGACTGTTACTGCTAGCAATGTCCTGCTGGGCTTCATTACACGCACTTTTAGGTATTTAATGACCAGAACTAGCATACCTGCCTTTCCTACCACGAAATGGAAAAATGTGAATTTTTGGTGTGTTTCAGAGTTTTATCTGTTTAATTTGGGTTTGCCCTATAACCGGCACATTTTAATGAGGTAGAGGGTGGCTGTGATCACCTTGATCACTTGGCTCGGGACTTGGGGTATGTGATCTTTACCCACCAAGCAGTAGCAGTAAACATTTAGGAGCAGTATATTTAAGCAAGGCCCTGTAGGGCTCCAGAACACAATGATCTTGGCATATAGATCTACATCCTTGTAAATAAATACAGTTGCGATAAATATATACACAAATGCTACTATAATGTCTGGAGAATTTTCTGCTGTAACAACCCACTGGGGTCACGGGGACGCAGTTCTGAAAAAGTCAAAACACAGTGAACCACATAGGTTGGTGCGTTCTGGCTTCGTTGTGCACCTCCAATACCCGCCCCCACTGGAGACCCAAGTGGAGAAAAACATCAAGCGTGAAATGCCATAACGTAATGTGAAAACATAACAGCGAAAGCTCTAGAAGACTGTATTAATAAAGAAACACAACAGGGTTGGAGATGTAAAGTGTGAGCTACATAAGTCAGTGTATTTAATGGACTCCAGCATTAAGGTTTCTCAAACGCTTCTAATATTCTGCATATGATGAATTATTTTAGGAAACTATATATTGTGTTCTCAAGTGTGTCTATTTTTCTACATTTTCTCTTCAATAAAGGCAGGTGCATTAGTTATGACGAATACTGTCCAGATATCTGAGGGCAAGGAAAATTGTAACCACTACTTCTCACAAACTGCAAAATTACATAAAATAGCTTTTCAGTCCAGCAATGTCATGGCTGTGATCCAATCTTGTGTGCTCTGAAAGGATTAGAAGCAATAAAAGCCTTACACCATTTTAAAGAAAGATTTCAAACTACTGTAGAACTTTTTTTCTCAATTATGCAATGTACAGATAATTATTTGTCCAGGATGAATATTTCTTATATCAGCCTTTGGACTGCTGTTTCTTGAAAGAAGTTTATCTTTTTCTGTTGTGAGTTCGGTTTGGGATTTTTTTTGTTGGTTGGTTGGTGGGTTTGCTTTTTTAAAAGAAAAACGAGAGTCTAGATGGTATTCCTCATTTTGAAGTGCTTTCCACCATCCCTGTGGCAGTTTCTGAGCAAAATGTAGGTGAACTCATTAAGACTAAACTGGCTGTAGTGCTCCTGACAAGTGAAGTCTTAAATTTGATTATTTTTTAGGAAGATCGAGGGGGAAAAAGACTACAGTTCTCTGCTTTCCTGTGATTAGGGTCTCTGCTATTTCTGCTCTGCTGTGAGGTGAAGATGAGAAGATTACAGTTATGTCCATGCTTTATTTGAGCTTTCACTGTATGTAGGGAAGAGATTTGGAAGAAAATAGCACAAGAAAAATGGCAAATAGTGCAAATACAACCCAAAATTTGCGGAGGACTCTTGGTGTCACATCAGGACTGATCTCTCTCAGTCTGTATGACTGCAGAGGTGGGGATTAGATAAGTAGCCATGTCATGTATTTTTGGCCATAGGGCAAATGCTCCTACGAATTATTTCTATTAACATTGTTTTCCAGTAATGTTTAGCTTGCACAAGCAAGAAAATACATAGCTTGATTAGGCAGGGAAACATGAACTGAGCAGTCAAATACATATTTTGTGATGATTTAGCAATCAAGAATTTCAGAGGCTGCCAAACTGTGTTATGAAAGATCATGCTAATTCATGAGGACCTTAACAATGGCTTAACTTAGACTTTCTTAGAATTACTCCTGTGTGGAAGGCATCTTGCAAAATTATTCACAGGATCAAAATCCGTGGCACCAAACCTTTTGCTAGTCCTGTATTGTGACCTGAAAGTAAACTCTGCAGCCATGAAATATGCAGGACTTGTATACTGAGGATGTAAGTTGCAAGGAATTAAATCGGAGTGTAAAATTAACGTGTGCAAATTACAGTGTGTTAAAACATTTGTTTTAATTACTTATTATGGAAAAACAGGGATATAGGATGTGAAGTAAGGTCACCACTTTCATCCAAACAACAACTGAAAGCACTTCAGTGCTCACACGTTATTGTGGTTTCTTTAGCAGTTTGCCCAGAAGTTTTACAGAACATTTTTAACCTAGACAATAGCAAATATATTAAAGGTTTCCATAAATGTTAAAATGTTTAGCAAATTCATTAATATATTGTGTTCCTAGTCCTGATACTGGATTCAGTATATTGACATTATGAGGATGACTTTTATTTTTTTTTTTTTTAGTTTTACGGTAATGGTCTTTAATTTGGTGTTGAAATATGTTTGAATGCCTTCTAACAGCAGGACATGGATTGTCACAGAGGGAGCAGAAAGCTTTTATAAGTTTTAGACTTTGCCTCTTGGGATAAAGTATGTCACATTTGGGTACACTGGCACAGGCAAAGGAAAGTATCACCTCCTTTTCTATGTTCTGTGGGGTAAAACAAAGCTTTTGAGCAGGGCAGCAGCAAAACTAAGCTCTTGGATCTTGGATCCTTGTTCTTAATAATGTTTTAATTCAATTTGTCCTTTTTCCCAACCCGGCTGTTATTCTATTAGTAATCAAAAACTCAAGCTTTGCTAGGGTAGGTGATTGTAAAAAGCAAATGTTTAGCGTCGTGTTTCCATATTTTGACTCAAAGTTGTGCACTTAATTGTGCCATTCACAGCTCAAGCTGTGCAAGCCAGAGACACTACCCAGAGCACAGAAACAGTACTGTGTAATTTCTGTAAGTAATTGACCTAATGCAGACTGTGAGTATTCCCAGCAAACCTTTTACAAGCTGACTGCCCGTCAAGAATAAGCCTCCAGATAATGAGCACATCTGAGGATCTTGCTAACTGTTCATGGGCAATTTTCAGGCAGATGTCAAATGAGTTCAGCAAATGTCACTTGTCAACTGCAATATTTTGCCAATATTTTGGAATGCTCTTCTCTCTCTGGAGAGGTTGTTGATCTTTTTATTTCGGGAAAGACCATCCTATGTAAGTGCAGTTGCATTATTGTCACTAGATCATGGTGGAGGCACGTGATAGAAACCACAGCTCTTGAAGCCTGGCGTGTTGCCATAGTTTCAATCCTTACCATGTTGTTATCTACTGCTAAGGCATAATGTAGGTGCTGAGTGGAGGCAGTCGGGATGCTGAGCTTCGGGAAAGTCCCTTGGTGAGAAACTGAGGGAGGCTGAAGCTTCTTATACTGACACCCAGGAGGCTGTTAGGCAGAGCATGACTGAGTCAAATTAACACTGTGCATCTCTGCCATAATGTACCTATTCCTTTCCCTGAGAAAAAAAGAGGGAATGCAGCTGTTAATTATGTAGTAAATGTAGCAAACTCACTTTCCCTGAAGAGATATTTTTATGTGTTTTCTATGATCATGGCTTTCATCTGTATATAGACCAAGACACTGAAATGTCTTCACCATTTAGAAGTCCTTAAATTACCTAAGAAAAAATCTGTGATTATTACTGAGTTTTGTTGAGAAGATAATTATCCTGAACATTAAGAACACATCTACAAAGAAATCTGGGGATGCCGTTACATTCTTGGCTGTATTTTTTCATAGTAATTTCTTGAGGACATTCTGGACAGATGGCATAGGTGATTGAACAGGAGATTGCAAGCTCCTCTCCAGCAACTTCATTTGAAAGTTTCTTAAATATTCCAAATGATTTTACTGTGCCTCTGTATAATAGACCTGAAACCAAATCAGTGCTGCAAAGGAAAACCTTCCTTTCTGGAGTATATGTGGAAAGGGACTGTGACAGATGTAGGAGTCACAGTCTTGTGTTGAGGGGAGAAAAGTACAAGAATTCATTTCAGGTCATTGTTTTGTAGAAAAATCAGTTCTTCCACTTTGCGGGGTCCCAGCTGTTACATATTAAAAGAGGCTGGCTTCCCTTGTCTTCCTTCAAAAGCAACAAGGATAAATATTTTCTAAAAATCAGGCTATGTTTTTAAGAAATGCAATTTTTACATAGGGAATCATTCCTTGTTCACAGAAATATTGATGATGGAATTTACCCTAGACAGTAACTGAATGTGAATGTAAGTATTTGTACAACAAATTCTTTCAAACTAATAGTTCTCTTTTCATGAATGCTGCTTTGCTGATGGTTTATGCTATATTCCTTCACCGAATTGCAGAATTGATATCTGGAAATAAATTCAGGATTTATAATTCTTTTTCAATATTTACTGTAAGAATGACTGTGTATTAGGGAATTTTATGAAAAGTTTCTAAGTCTTACATACGAAAAACATAAGTTTTAGAATTTCCAGTAAATATGCCCATGCTGCCGAAACTTCCCTAACCTTTAAAGAGCTACTGCACAGTATTTTAAGAATTAAGTTACTCTAAATGAAAGAAAATCTGCATATGAGGGACTTTTCTGTATTTTCCATTTTATATTTTTTTCAATGAATGTCTCTATAAAAACAGGATTTTCTGTTCTTTTTCAATAACTGCTGAGACAGCCTAAACAAAACAATTAAACTGTATTTTCATTGTTTTTTTCTTATGCTTAAGAAGGAATTATGCACCTATTTTTCTCAAAGACATAATTTGCAATTTAAAAAGTAAATAGTTTCCACCATGACTAAGCTATTAAGTGCAGTTTTCAATTGTAGAAGATCAAACAGTTGAAAGAAATGTTTAGGAATATCTGGATCAACACAAACAATAGATTTACCATGACTGAGGGGACTGGGATAAGCTACTGGTTAGGAAACATGAGCTTGGCTTGAAGAACCATTCCTTGGCTGGCAGTGTATGAAAGTCGGATATCAGTGTTTGTTTGAGCAGCCTTTCTCACTGGCTTGGATTTTATATCAGGAGCTTTGTAACTATAAATTACCTTCCAAGATTTGCAGCTCAGGTAGTCTTTTCTATGCAGAAAACATTTCCTTGCTTTCTCAGAGCAGGGACTTGAGAGCTGCTAGGTTGGGTACACACCATTCAGTGATTTTCATACAGAGCAATCCTCAGGGAGTTGGATGCCAGCAATGCACCTCAGTGCCACTGAGGATGCCTTCTCTTGTGGTGATTGGGAGCCTGGTCTGCACCAGATATGGCTACATGGGGCTTCTGTAGCTGCATTTTCTTCCTGGTAAGTGTGGCTTTGAATAAAATTGGCCTTGGAGACCCCCCAGTGCTGATGGTGGAGGACAAAGTGGTGATAGATCAAGATTCAGGCTTGTCCAAACTAGATACTGTTCCTGTGTGGGTATTTCTTAAAAGCAAAATGTTCACAGTTGGTTTGCTAATCAGAAAAAAAATTACAATTTTGTAAAATCTGTATTCATAGGAAACAGATTTTTTTTTAATTATTATTATTTTTTAAATCCCATTTGACATGTCTCAACATTAAACTTTCAGTAGCCCACTAGTGTCTTGGTTTGTTTTTTTTTTTTTTTAAAAAGGCCTTGGTCAAGTCATTGCATAGCTTAGTCTTGTCCAGAGTATCCAATGGTGGTATCACACGGCTGATTCCATGTGGAAGGAGTCAAATGGACCAACAAGACCATCTGTACCATGGATGAGTTTCTAAAGTTTCAGCAAACCAGATATGCTTGGTCATATCTTAATCTAGAATAATTGATAGACTTTTTTTACTGAACTCAAAATAACATTAGAACTTGAGATATGCCAATCAACAGTTCTCTCTTGCTGCCTTGCTGATTGCAAGTGATTTACTTGAGCCAGTGCATGCTGCTGTTCGTGGCAGTTTTGCTGCTGACTTTAGTAGCAGATATTTTAGAGCGTGTATTCTTTGCTCTAACTAAAGGGGAGAGAGAAAAGAAGTGAAGACCATAGAATGAAAGAGCAGAATAATTTTAAGCAGAAACATTTTTTCCTTTTCTCTCTTTTTTTTTTTTTTTTATTTTACTATTGCTCAGGAAATGTGAAGCGACAGATCTGAGCATTTTTTTCCCATGAATGCTTTTCAGAAACAATTTTAAAAAATACTTTGTGATTTCATGTTGTGATAGGTCATTTGTGATCACATCAATCATGCCTTGTTACAGCAGTAACGTGTAAATTTCATCTCAGTATGGTTGTAAACTGATGCAAATAAGATATTTCACTTTGGGTTACCATAGCCACAACCATTATTTTCTTTATCTATTGTGCTGTGCTGTATTGTGAAATCTCACAGTAAGGTTCCTTAGCTCATTTCACTACCAAATTTGTTACAATATTTTGTATCTCATGAAAGTTCAGGACAAAAAATGAGACTTTGGATTCTTAAAAAAATTTAAAGGGGGAAACCTTTAGAGTTGCTTTAACAAAATCTTTATTAGATATGAAACAATTTTATATAATTTATCATCAGAGTCAACAGGTTAAATTACCTTCAAGTAACAGTATTTGAAGTCTCATACACCGCTGTTCTTGCCTTAACCTTCTTAAATTTCAGTTTCATTTCTTTTGTATTCACAACAATGCATGTGAAATGGTGGCCTGGCTTAGGACACCAAGAACAGATGACAGTGGCCTTGATTATACAGATGCCTACACTAGCAGAACTGATATTCCTAATTAATGTTTATCACAAAAAGGAGGAGTAACAATTATGTGAAGACCAAAACACCTGAAGTCACATTTACAGCATCTGTGGCGATGATAACTCATTGAACTGGATAATTAATCTGTTTCCCATAATTCACATCCTATTGGGGGCATTGGAGGAGAAGTACGAACAAATAAAACTTTTATATTTACTGGGAAAAGTTTTATAATAGTTTTGAAACTGCTCATTAAGGTATCTGTCATTACGCTTGGGAACTTTGCTTTTATCCCCATAAAAACTGGTGGCTTCAGGCTGGAAACACTGAATATTGTTACGTATAAATACATTTTTTTTTATACCCTCGGAGCAGAGCTCTTATCAATAGACAGTTACTGGAGGGATTCTTCTATATCTTGGGTATACCTGTATGATACCTATATTTATTGTAACTGTTACATAACTTTTACCTGTGAAGGGTGGAGATTTATTTTCTTAAAAAAAGGCTAAAAAATAGCTAGAATTCACATTATTTTCTTATTTTCTCCATGGCAATGAGGCTAGAAAATATTGTGCAGAGTTGAGTTTAGGTTATCATAACATATCTCGAACTTTTTGTACTTAAAAAACATTAGATTCAGGTAATCCAAGGAAATTGTTGAATGATATGATGCTATGGCTACATGGGCATTTTTTTTTCTTTTCCCTGTATATATTCCCCGTGTCACAAAGCCTTGCTCTGTAGGTCTAGGAAGTTTTTTTGCAGTTCATTTTTTTTCATGTTTACATTTCAGTAATTAATGTGAAGCTATCTTGTGAAGCATTTGTCATGGTGAGCTATTTATAAGTCAAGCTTCAAGTTTCTAATTCCCTTTGTGAAGTAGTTGTGATACATTTAATGCAAGCTATTGCTTTCAAAATTGCACCTGTCTCTCATAGAACTGTTACATAAAATTCCCCAACCATACAAATGACTTTTGTCTTCAACCTGGAAAAATATGGCCCATACTTCAGCCAGATGCCTTACTCTCAAATATGTGAAAAACATTTCTGAGATGTACACTTTTTTCTTTGGTAATTACTTAGTCATAATGGAAATTCCCCACTCAATAGGAACTTTTCCAGGCATGGTTTTCTGCTAGCATTGCCCTAAATCTGGCAGAGATGAGTGACTGCAGCTCTAACCCAGCCCTGAGGTAGCTGCCTGCAACGGGCTGCACACCCTTCCCTCCAGCTGGTCAACGTTTCTGGGGTTCTCCCTGATGCCTGTCCAGCTGCATCTGGAGTGCTACTGGGCTTTCCAAACAAATCACTTTACAGGGAAGGGATAGTCCTTTTGGAAAAGTGGGACTTCCCTCCTCTTGGCACCGAAAGGAGCTGGAATGACATTTTATTGTCTTGGCCATTTGCCTTAAATGCACGGAGTGGTGCTTTCCTGCTAAGGAGCTGGTGTAACATCAGCTGGTGCACGTGCTCACGGACCCCCTGACCTCAGTGCGGCGTGGTCCAGCTGAGGGCCAGCACTTCTGGCTGTTAGCTATATGTAATTGCCTTCACAACAAAGGCTGGAAGCGTGTTTCTTTTCACTTCGGCGTAACTAAGCGGTAGATGGGATTTTGCTCCAACTTCAGTGAAAACCTGCTTTTACTGGGGATTGAACAAGAAAAATTTCAGCTGAGGGTATTTTTTGCAAAGCTATTGACATTTGAGAGCAAACTAGTGTCAGCCTCTTTCAACTAGCACATATGGAGCATTTTACAGACATGAACCCAGACAATTTGTCAGCATTTAGTTTTCTGAAATTTACAGTTGAAAGGACCATTGCACATTACACTTACATATTTATAGAACATACACTCAATACAAGAGGCCATATTTTTGTAGCAACGATCTAAAAATGGGCTCATAGTAACTGGAGTTTTTTGGATGAATTAAATAAAGGAGTGGATGCTGTAGTAAACTGTTAAATATATATCCTTGTGAATCCACAGGAGTCCTCACTCTTCTATGGTATTTCAAAAGTGCAGCAAATTGTGTCCTCAGCTGAGAAAGGAGTTTGAAAAATACTGCTTGGGATCATAAACGGGTTACTGCCTGCTTAGCTAAAACTGTAAATCCATTCTGGTTTATCAGCTATGCCTACTTAGTCCTGTTTTCCCAAAAGAATGTTTCTTTATTTTTCTATTTTATTCCCTTTACGAAAACTGTGAGCGTTGTCTATTAGTCTCAGTGAAGGAAATTTGTGTCTCTGGAGAAAGCAGCCAGCTAACAGCTTTTCCATTTGTGCACAGATCAGAGTTTAACTTGAGCCCTGTGGGAGTTGTAGGAAAAAATGAGGAAGTTTTCTCACAAACTATTATTGATGAACAGTTCGTGAGAGCTTCTCATTTAATAACTCTTATCTCCCATTTGGGCAAGAATATGGCTGGTAATCTTGGGTATCTAATAAAGCTGCAGGAAGAACTGCATTCTGGTAAAGAGTAAATCTGAATTCTTGTTTCAACTCACTTTTATCACTTATGTCATTAGAGATGTCCTTCATGTGTACTTTTAGAGTTTTCACTAGGGAACATAAACTTCAAATCCTGAAGAAGTGTATCACTAGTCTGGAATACTAACTCTGATTTCTTACATCCTTTATCTTTAAGCCCTCCTCATTAGAGGTATTAGCAGTGACTGGTAACTAGGAAAACAGCTAAGCATACCTCTTCTTAATGTGCATGCATGTGTATTTGTCTTTGCTCCCCTAAACTTAACAGGACCCATTTCTGTGGGCTTATTATGCTGCCAGCACAATTTGCTTTCTCTTTTTTCCTCTTGTGACTAGGGAAGCGTAACCATTGGAATTGCAACTTCTCAGAATAATTGGAAATTCTCCAGTTGGCTTCTCCATCTGTGATTGTGTTGTCCCTAGTGGGTTGATGTAGGTGTAAATGTAGACTCGTCTGTATTGAAGGATTTCTCAAAACGTAGGCAAAGTAGTGCTATGTAAAGGATGGCCTCAGCATATTAATACTGGAAAGCAGTACTCCCCCTCCTCCCAGCTTGACTTTTACTGAGACTCTAATGTGGCATGGATAAAGCATGTGACTATGGTGCTGCTGCTCCAGAGAAGATTATGCAGCCACTTGTATGCAGCGTTGTACAGAGGTTTCTGTTGCTCTGCTTTGATGTGTTGCACCAGTAGCATCACTGATGCTGAGGATGGCTGTCTGCTTTGATTCTGATGCAGCCCAACAGACAAAATTCTCTTCCTATCACCTGCTTTTCCTTGGGGTGTGTTGGCTTCTGCTTGGGTAGGAATATAACACACTACTGATAGAAATCAATGTTGTGAACCAATAAACAGTAAATATGTTCTGTCACTGTGCCCAAGGGGAATCATATATCATATCGTATCATATCGTATCTTATCGTATCATATCATATCTTAGTTATCCATGTATTCAAGGCCAAGCCTTAAGGCAAGAGGGTACATGAATATACAGTGTAAAAATATAGATTGTTTCTCTTGGCTCTCGATCTGTGGACCTTCAAGAGCTTTATAAACACAAGCTCACTGAGCAGTTGAATACCCCAAGGAGGCAGGTAATACAGTAATAAAGTCTGCCAAGCAAGTTAAGGGTCCAAATTTTCATAGATACCTCAGGGTTGTAACAATTAATAGAGCCATTTTACAGAGAGACATTCTTCTGAGAGACTATTTTTCTTACAGAAGTAATATAAGATCAACACCACCTCTTTTGATCATTTTTCAAACTTCATGGGTGCTTAATCTTTGAATAGAATTAGAAAAGATTGCTATATAAATATCTCAATCTCAGACCTTCTCTGGATGAAGGTGTTTGACTCATAAGGTGCCTGGAAACAATGGGAATTCTCCTGAGCATGTTTAAACTCTGTGCAGGTCCCCCTCAACATCCTCCTTCTCTCGCTTTCAGTGGTCTCCTTTTACCATTATTTTAATCTGTGAGATCTCTTGAACAAAAGCAATTTTAAAGCAGTCTGTGATATGTGGTTCCGTTTATTTTCCAGCTATTCTGGTATCAAAGGCAGCATGAATCAAAAATGGGATGAAATGCAGTAAAACAGCTGTTGGGCCAACTGTTGTGGGATCACAGAGGCCATGGAAGAACACTGCTTTGCTGTGTGACCAAATGCTTGACATGGGAGTCTGTTAGATGACACAGCCAGTGTGTCCTCTGGCACATTCTATCTAGCAAGGAAGATGATGTGTTCTGACTCACTCTCCTCATATGGAAAAAGCCAAGAAACATGAAGGTTGATGCAAACACCAGTAATGCTTTTTCCTGCTGCTTGGTAGAAAATAATTGGTTTCCTGGCACTCATTCAAAGCAGGTTAAGCACTGCTGGAGAGGCAGGGGGTGTCTCTATCTAAACCCTGCTGGCTATACAAAGGAAGACATGCAATCCTACCTACTTGCTACTGATGCAATGAAGAATAATGCCCCTTAGCAAAGGGATGTAAATAATCTATTGATAGTTTCTTTTGGCTGTGTGGCAACAACGTCACTAAGAGTTGCCCAATACTTTTGAAGAGAACTTCAAGGTTCTATTATTCTTTCCTACTCTTAAGAAAACCTCTCTCTTCCTTTCCTTTTCTTTGAACAAATTAATTTGCCAGTCTGCATAGCTCAGAATGCATGTACTTTGCAAAAACGCTGCCATCTGCCATTTAGTTTCCTTTCTAAGCTGTGATCTTAGACATATATTTCAGGGAAAAGGAAGCCAAAGTGGTTTAGTTTATTTTCCCTTTGTGTGAACAACAATGGGAATAATTCCAGAGCCAGGCAGCAAGGCTGACTGAAATGCCAACTGCAAATCACCTTTTCAGTGAGGCATTAATTTGTTCTCTGAAAAATATGCACAAACTGGGGAAAAGAACTCCATTTCAATTCCTCCCCCTGTCCACTGGCTGGATCAATAAAGCTCCAAATAGGGAGTTTTTGGTACTATTTATGTCGATTTTTTTTTTTTTAATTTTCCTAACCCCTGCATCTCCCCTCTCTGCTGCCACACATGCCTCCTGTAAAAGATGGGAGGTGGCGGAGGGTGGTGCTGGGTGTGCGGTGGGGTCAAGGCAGCACGACCTTAGGTCAGCCTGTAAGGCAGCCCTTCGTACCGGGCCCCTGCGCAGACCTCCCTGCAATGAGGATCCTCTTAGTGACTAAAATGGATTAACAGTCTCTGCTTGCAGGGAAGGAGAGCAAGAGGAGGAGAAAGGCAGTCACTTTGCCCCTTCTCAGCTCTTTGTGCTTTGTTGTTGGAGATGGGTGCTACAGTAGCTCAGAAATATCACATGAGATCAAGATGGAAAACACTTTTTTTTTGTATTTGCATTTGGGAAATTAGAGCCACCTTGTGTGTGTGAAAGCTGTCAGTACCAGAAAAATACTTTATCATTATTTTTAGTCAGATCAGTTCCCAATCAGATTTGTGTCATGGGCACACAAAAGCCTGGATCAGTACAGCTAAGAGGCATGCAACACTGACCTGAAATGAGAGGACAAGGCAAAACAGGGCAGACATGGCCATATTCCTGCCTTAAATGATCATAAAAGAGCTGAGGACTCCCCCTTTTTCTCCTGGAGACTGTAGCAATACCCCAAGGTTTCTTTCTATCAGAATAAGAACAAGATTTCTTCCTCTTACATCAATTGCAACCAAGTAATAAAACAAAAAGCCTTTGCTTGCTTATTAAATATTTAGGTTTAAATTTCAGTGATGACTGGAATGTTTTGGAAATCAATTCAAACATTTCTCGAGAATTAAAAAATAACTCATTTTTTTTCATTTTTTCATTTGTTGTCACAATACCAAATGATTCTTTCTATCCTTTGACTCTCCTGAGATCACTTCAAACTTAAACTGGAAACTTAATTGGATTTTTGCAGGAAATACATTCATGCATGTAGCAGCTTTAAAGGGCATGAATAGTATAGAGTTTAAGAGTGTACTGCTATTTAAAAGATTGATGTGATTTTTCTGATTTTGACATTAAGATGAAAACATAGTGAGGAGCTGTCACAAGCATCTGAATCAGTGAGATTCTTTTTAGAAGCTGAAGACAACTCTTGGCTCAGGTAGGCTGTTCTCCCACATGTGCTTTTGCCAAAACAGAATGTGTGTATGTCAGGGCTTTTTTGCTGTTGTTTCTTTCTCCAGATGGTGTACTGAGGGATAGACTGCTCGTTGCTTACCAAGGGTTGTATAATACTATGGCACAATGCAATCTCAGTCTGCAGTTTTGAAGACAGCACATCAATCAGTCATCAGGTTGCTACACTTCTTGCATACAGGGTTAAACCTCTGCTATCAGGCCAAACCTATTAACGAGTTTCATCCAAATGTTTTGAGAGTGATGAAATGCAGTATTCTTTCACTCCAAATGCGGGTTAAAGTGGACACCATTAGGACAGTAAGAGCCAAGATGGAGCTGATCCTTTTTTTAATCTGTACCTCAAACCTAAGTCACTAAAACCCTCAGGTCAGCTAAAAAAATATGGGTTTGACTATTGTACACCTAAAGTAAAATTCAGAAGTATTTGGTGTCACAAATGATTTACTGCCATGGTTGTGACTAAGTCATTCACAGAAAGGGTTGTCAAGCATTGGAAAGACTGCCAGGGAGTGGTTGAGTCACCATCTCTGGAGATATTTAAAAGAATATGGCTCTTAAGGACATGGTTAGTGGTGGATTTGGCAGTGTTAAGTGGTGTTAAGTGTTGGACTTGATGGTCTTAAAGGTCTTTTCCAACCTAAAGGATTCTGTGATTCTGAGTGGCATGTACACACAATTTAGTTACTGTAATCTAGAAAGTTTCCAATATAGAGAGGTTTAGAGACAAAAACAGTTGGGAGAATCAATGATCTCAGTCATCTTTCAGCCTTAACTTCTTTATTTGTCATAAACAATTTTTCTTATAGGGACTGTGTTCATTCAATCCCACAGTAATCCAAGGTAGTCAGACAAAGTGGTGGTGACTTAAAATTAGTGCACTGACGTTTATGATAATACAAGCAATTTTAATATGATGATACACTGCCTTTTTTAAGAAACTACTACAAATAGTCTCGGCCATGAGGGAGGAGAGAGCAGAATATTCAGTATTCTATAATTTTTAAATGCTTGTATGAAAACCACAGTTGTTTGCTTTGCCATGAGTTATAAAAGATAGGAAAAATCCTCCAAAAACAAGAACTGTTTTTGAGTGTGATCTGAGAAGCTAAATAATAGTAGTCTTACTAATTTAGGCTGTCTGCAAGGAGTGTAAATGAGATTTCCAGTGTCTTAGTGATATGACAACAGAAAAAATGTTCAAATATCCTTTAGGTGCCCTATACACTGTACTTGGACCACCCAAAGGTTTTCTGCGTCAAGCAATACCAGATTATTAGCCTGGCTAGCAGGAAGCAACCTGTAAATTATAGCTATATCTGACACATATGGAAGAAATGCCATCAGACTGCATCATACAGGAAAAATGGTTTCTCAGTTGCCTTGGTCAAGTAACTAAAAGTTTAGACATATCATCTTTTAATTTGAAGAATGATGAAACCAGCAGTGACAAGAACAAAACTGCAAGTTTCTAAAATTAGATATATTGAATTGAGAGGCAGGTCATTTATCAGCCACCCTTGTAGATAAAATAAAATGGAAGACAAAAAAGTTTGCTTTGGATCACAAAGCCAGAGACTGCAGCACAAGGTTACGTATTCCAAGGCATCTACCTCTCTCTGTGCACGTCTCTAGAGACGCCACAGAGGGTCTTAAATTTCAGCACACTCCAGCATCTCAAATTCTGGAGGGACAGAGAGACTGTAGAGAGTTGTCTTTATACAGCTGACATACATAGCCTTGAATGCCATCCGTGAATTAGGCCCCTATCAAATACCAGTGCCCCTAGGCATCTGCTGTTTAAAAACTGCCCTTCAGAGGGAATGGGCCATCTTCTGTAGGATGGATTGTGCATTTTACAGTCCTCATAAGAAACAAGTCCAAAAAATTGGTACAAAAACAATTAAATCATCTCTGTTGGCAGATCTCATTTAAGCCTCTGAAAGCCTGCTCAGAGAAGTGAAGTAACTTTGGCAGTAATTTTTAGATGTCGTTTAGCTGTAACTTTACCTAATATGTGCAGAAAAAGAATTATAGCTAGGGCATTTCAATTCCATCTTTCATCTATGTTTGGCAGTTGATCTTGAGTGCACACATAGCCTATTAAACTCATTTTGTTATAGCTTTACTATTGACATTTAACATTAAATGCCAGGAATTTTTTTTTTGTTTCAATACAACTTTGTCAGGGCCAAAAGACTGTAACGACCTGCTGTGGTCTGCTGCTTCACAAATTTCTTTCTACCTAGGAAAAATACATGTCTGATTAGCACAGTTACTATCTCTTTGTTACAAGGTTTAAACAAAATTTGGCAGTGAACTTAACTGATTGAACTTCACAGGAGCTGTGAATGCTTGTCATTGTCATTTTCCCTGTTGCAGTGCTCACTTATCTCCTCTCATCCAATAAATAAGCTACCAAGCAGGATAGTCCTTTATGAATGCAGTGGTGAATCTTGGCATTACAACAAAACAGTAAAGACTTTTTTCAGTGCTTGAACGATGCTTTATGCATGGTATTCTCACCCACCCAGTCCTCATTTAGTCTGAAAAAACACAGAGGCCAGAGATCTGAGATGCTTTAGAGGCTGACTTGAGACTAATCACCTGGACTGCCCTCCACTTGGGCAGCAGTGATGGTGAGCACAAAACCCTGGTGTGTGGAGGTCTGCTTCAGAGCTAGTGCCTAGCGGTTTGCCTCTCATGTGTAACTTTCTGCCAAAAATCCAGGAGAGTCCATGGAAACTCGTGTGGATTTGGTAGCTGTTGGCAAACCAGGCAATACCACACAGATCACAAGTTTTCAATATTTTCATCTGGCAGAAACATAACCCCCTATAAACTCTTTTTCAACTCTTGAGGACAGAATATTCTGCTCCTAGAGCATCCTAGAATTGCCTTTAAAAACTTGGCACTTTCTCTGAAATTATGATAGTAAAGGACAGAGCTAAAATAATTTACAGATATTACGGATTTAGTGAAGACTTCAGAATGATCTGCATGTCTAGTGTTAGTCTAGCACTAATTTAGAGCTCAGCTCATCTAGATGGAAGAATTTTCATCAGAACTATTTGGGAGAAGAAAAGAATGGCTTCATTTTATATCTTAAAACAGATTCTTTTCCAAAGTTAATAAAAAAAAGCATTTGCAAAAAACAGCTTCTTTCTATCATTATCCCCAGTACTATCACTTTTCTAGTTGAACTTGAATGATTCTTATCCCAGAATAAACTGCATCTTTTCCTGTTACCTGCTGTGCAATAGACCACTGCAGCTTGCATCTGCTTCACAGAATATTGAAGAGATTAGAGAACACCATCCTTGACACTGCTCCTCTCAGGTGTGTCATGCAATTCTTTCCTCCCTGCTCTTTCTTACCATAACTTGTCCGTTACTTACAAACTGGTCATGTAAAACTACCCTGGATCAGTATCTTTAAAGCTCCATAAATGGTCATGTGTTTGATCTCCATGGTGGATGAAGTCTTTAAATAATGATGGGAAACAGTTGTAGCACAATAATTGTGTTAAGATTTCAGAAGTCAATAATGATTTTAGTTGCTACAGGTTTAGGGTAGCATGAATTCTAACACACACAGCATTATATTCTGGTATGCTTCATGAAATAATATTTTGCAGTTCTGTCTCACTTTTAGAAGTGGCAGAGCACACGTATGGGTAAGTGAAACTTCTGAAGTTTTTTTTGTGGTCTGAAAAACCCCGAACTGTCAAGGGCAATGAGTGTTAGAAGAGGTGCCTGTGAGGTGCTCATTGTGATTGAATACAGCCTAGTGATACATTTTCTGCTCCTCTGCTTGATGGAAACTTTTCATGGTGTCCTCTAGATACTAAGCAATTTGATGACTTGATGAGCAATTACAAGGTGATTGCATAAGTATTCACAGCCAGCTAAAACTGAGCATGGAGCTCATTTTGCTGCTCTGCATTCTGTCTAAATGGGACATTTAATTACAAGCATTGTGTTTGGGAGAAGTTCTTTGCTTTACAGTGGATGCCTGATAATATCAAGTGGAGTTTTCTTCTTCCACCCCAAAGAGAAACATCTTGTATTGAATGTTATAGCAAAGATTTTGCCTGAGGGTTTGCCTGAACAATCTAGTTGTTTATATCCCAGTACATAAGAAAAGGCTTTCAGGGAGCAAACCTAGCTCAGACACCTATTGCGGAAGTCTGCTAGAAGGACTGCAGTACCTTTGTCAGTGGCTAATGAAAGGGGGTTTCGCCAAGACTGTGGCTGGCTTTCCTCTTATTTTGTGAGGGTTATCGCAGGCTGCCTGGGCCTCACAGTGTAAATATCATTTATACAACTAGTTTTGTCTGAGATTACTTGAGGAGGGATTCTTCCTTTCTGCTGCTTGTACTTCCCTCTGCTCCAAGATCACGTGCACATATAGATACAATTTCCAGTTACAGATCTGACATTTAAATCTATGAGTCTCAAGCTTCTTCTTGTGCTACTGTCATTTCTGTCGTCTCCTTTTCGTCTCTACTGAGATGGATCTTGTGATGCTTGCCAGTTTTTTGTTGCTTAATCTCTTCTTGAAGGGCACCCAAAATAGCATTAAATACTTCTGAAAAGGCTCAACCATATGCTTCTGGTATGTTTTCAGGTCTGTTATGATTTTTTTTTTTTTTAAAGAAGTATTTGAATAGAGCCTAGACTGGTATGTTAGATGCTGTCATAAGAATCAGAGTTCTTTACTGTGACCCCTGTGTTAGTGCTCTTCACTGCAACCCTGCGTTAGAGCTCTTTACTGTGACCCCTGTGTTGCCTCATGGATGGCTGGTTAACTACTGAACATCTGCAGCTTCCTGCCAGGGACATAGAGCAGCATCTGATCAGCAACTGCAGAGCCATAGACTCCGAACATGAGAAATCCAATATATCTTCTAAGCAAAGGCTAATTGGGTTAGGTCATTTGAAAGGCCTGCTAATGCCTGGCTTTCTGTCTCCTGTGCCTGTAACTGGCCTGGGCAGTGCATGGTTGTTCATACCTCACAAATGCTTTATTTCTCTGTTGAAGGATATACTGTGAAACTGATTAATTGTTCAATGTTGACAGACTAGATTTAGCAGTGGTAGCTCTTTGATTTTAAGAAGATGCAGCACATTGACTTTGTAAATACAACATCTGGCTTTTCCTATTTTAACATATGATAACATTTAAGGAGCTACTCTGGTTTCTGGGATTTTAAATACCATAGGGGAATTTTATATGCCATGTATGCTGTATCATATCTAGTAAATACTGAAAGAAGCTATGGTTAGCTCAAAAAAGACCTGCACTTTTAAAACTCACAAATGATTGTGCACTAATTTCTCTTACTGCTTTAAAAATTGTTATTATCAGCTCTTTTCTATCACCACCCTAAGCCTCATCCATGTCCAGCATGTCTGCTTATCACTTCTAAACACTTATTTTAGGAGCAAAATACCACATTCTTCTTTTGTTGACACTATGGTAGGAGGTAAACTTAATAACAAATGGTAGTAAGGACCTGGGCTGTGCCCAGATAAAGATTTTCATGCTTTCAAGCATTTTAATATAAACACCATTCTTTTAAAAATAAATAAAGTCTTTAGAGTCTGTGTTAGAAACTGTGTTAGAAAAATAACAATAGAAAACCCAAGCAAACTACAAGCCAAAAAAAATTTTTACAAGTCTGATGATGGACTTCTTGATGCTCTTGCATGCAAATCTCCTCTGTTTTGTGCTATTATCTGTTATGCTTTACAAGCAGCACGAAAAGAACCTAAAGTAGTCAAGATAAAAAAACTATCAGATTCTCCTAAATTACAACTAAGCAGCAGCAGCCACTGCACATGCAGTTCCTATGTTTCAACTGCTACCTCTAGTCTGCAGTGGGAAGAGAAATAATCTCTTTCTGATGAAACGACTCTTTAAGATTGATGATGTCAGTAGTGGAGATGCTGAGCCATATGCAAGAGTGAACCTGTACAGTACAGTATAACAGCTTATTAGATAGTTGCAACAGTTGCTGATCAGTGTAACTTCCCTATTTTCAGGCTTTAGCTAAAGATTTGCATCTCCTTTAATAAGGATATTGCTCAAAGTGGTGGGAAAATTAATGAACCAAAATTTGATATGAACGGAACCCCAAAAGTCATGTTAATTTAGATTTGAACATGTTTAGATGAAACAAAAAAGTTGTTTTAATTTTTAAAATTAAGCATTTTCAAAACTTAGAAATACTTAAATAGATCTTATTTTTTATTTCTGATCATGATTAGAAATGTAAATACTGAATAGCTGCAGAGTGTCTGTTTACTTGAGATTTACAGCTCTCTGTTGTAGTCTCAGAAATTAAGATGCTCATCTGAGCGCCAAGCCTTTAAATATTTGCTTTTGTCTTCTAATGTATAAGGACATTCCTTTGAAAATACCAGATGACATAAACTGCATAATTAGCACTGAATTCCCTGTATAAAGAACAGTAATCTAGTTCACCAGACTATAGTCCCTGTTCCTCATGATAAATCTGCTGCACAGCTATTGAGTTGTTACAGTATTATACAGTTAAGCAATTAAAATAAAAATGAAACATGTTATCTGACATTTTCAAGTTGTGGTTTTGATGGACAATGTGAAAATAGGAATAGTGAAATGAAAGGAGAGTTTTATATTCCTCCCATTTCACTGATTTTCATCCTTATTTCTAGCGTTTCCACTCATATCAAAAGATGACAGGAAGTACATCTGACAAAACTATCTCTTAAGTCTTGTTGAATAAAACATTCAGTGGAAATACTTCCCAGCACCTGCAAGTTAGCGTTAAAAGTATAATGGTTGTAAAGAAAGCCTATAAACCCCTCTGACAAATGACAGCTCCAGATTTCAAAATGAAGATTTGAGATAAAGATGCTGGTGAAGTTATCAAAATACATGTATACAGCAGTTGTCTAATGCATGTGATCATGGCAATGCTACTTGTCTGTCAGAGTATCACCTGCATTGGTAATCTAATGCTGATGACACTGGTATGTAACGTAAAGCCAAAGTGCTGATCACATTGTCAGTCACACAGCCAGGGTTCTTGCCCTTCTCTTTTACACAAGAAGTTCCCCTTTCAAATTTCTCTAGCGTAGTTGGAGGGACCAGTTTGTCTGAGCTCTGAATTACCAGTTGTTTCCATTCACTTGAAAAATAAATCAGAAAAAAACAGCCTATGAAAGCTATTTTATATTGCTTTTTTTTCAATAATAACCTCACTAAATACTGAAAATACTGAAGACTTATATTTTAGGTAAGAATTCTGAATAAAATTCTCCAACTACACATACATGTTGAAACCTAATATAAGAGTGTAAATTTCAGGCAATTATTTGGATATACCTGTATGTGCCTCCCACTCAGGATTTGCACATCTAGTTTGAAAAACCCTGGACACGTTCCAAGATGAACTTGACTTCTGCTATATATTAGTCAGTATGTTCATACAACTTTTCTAGCATTCCTCTGCCTTCTCAATGCCTCACCACCAAGGAACATTGTCTTCTTCAGCCTCTGATGTCATATGAAGAGCCTATTCTTTATGGGTAATTATGAATGCAGAATTCTTTTTCTGTGTATTACATAATACATTCAATTACATTGAATTGCTATTAGTATTTTTCCAAACTGAACTGAGGAATACAGATTTTTGAACGTTATATCCAACACTTAAAATGCAAGACCACTAATACGGGCCCCTTGCTGTTATTTATTTCTCAGGCAGCATTGGGGTCACTGGAATGAGAATGAAAGCCTCCTCATCACTCATTTTACATTTCTCTTGGAAAAATTATAGAATCATTTTCCTTCAACTTTTTAAAATGTGGTATCAATAAAACATGGAAATTTGAAAGTAGATTTCAAAGATCTATGTTTAAAACTGTGAAATCAAGTTCAGTCATTGGGCAACACTGACCAAAAGTGTCTTTTGTTTTATTTCTTGATGACAAAGCTTCAACGTAAAAATAGACAGAACATTGTTTAAGTTGATAGATACAGTTTTAGATTTAGAATTCATAGAATTACCCAGTTGGAAGGGACCCAAAAGGACCATCGAGTCCAATGGCTTATTTTGTTCTTAAAAGCTCTGGTACCAGCTAATTATCTATATGTTGGGTTATTTCTTATTTAAAGAAATTTCTGGTCTCATTATCCTTATGCAGACATAACTCCCTTCGGAATGATCATGCACTTTGCTTCTGTGACTACTGTGGGTTTGAATGACACACTGAGATTTCTAGGAGTCTTAGTGTTACACTTTTTCTGCTTTGCTGTATCTTCCATTCCACTCCTCCTTTATTGCGGCAAAACTACTGCCCAGCTTTCTTTTATTCCAAAAATCTATTCATTCTTTTTAGAAGAACAAAATAGTGGTGCAGAACATCACTATATCAAAGGAAATTAATGTTTGTGTCTTGAGCAATACATCCTTTTACACGTTCCTTGAAAAACTGCAATAAAATAAAACCTGAGATATGTTTGAGGTGGTGTATCAATCTGTAATTTAGCCTACTCTGTTTTAAGCAAGTCCTTTAACAACAATGTAATTCGTTTGACTTTTACATTGGTATAAAACAGCAGGCAAATTAACTGGATGCTGAGTGTATTTAAATTATAATTTTTCCTGGCAGTGGATTTTTCCTGGATCATACAGTGAAATAATTCTTCCAGAGATCCCTCTCCCTGCCTTCTGTAACAACCTGCTGTTTCTTCCCACTGTTGTCATCAGAAGGTTCTTACAGACTAAAACATACTAAATAAAGCAGATATTAGCCATGAAATAATGCCAAAGCTGTTACAGCAAATGCTTCCTATCATGGAGTGGCCCATACACATAGGCTTTCTAGGATGCAACAAACTTCAGTGCATCATATGTCCCTGGGAAAATGCTTCAGAGAAAATGAAACAACCCCTATGCACTGAGCGAATTCATTTAAATATGTAAGAACAGACAGAAGTGTGTAGTTGTGAGAACAGGGCTTCATCTTTAATGTCATCTTTGAAGGAGAGCTTGGAAAAAAAATTTTTTAGGACTCTTGGATACAAATAATATATTCAGTAGATACTGTTTTTTATGGCACATTGCAGTTTTCCTCAGTGTTCTGAGGACAATAATTAATTGTTTATCTGTCAAGCTTATCCCACAGGACCTAATCATCTCCCCTTTTGCTAACATTCCCTTCTTCTCCAAAGGTGCTTTTTCTTTCAAATTTTATAAATGATTACCATAATTAATTTAAGCCTGTGGTTTCTTTTTCAGACTTTGCTGGTTTTACATGCCTAAAACCATGTCTGTTCTTTCGTCTGCTATAAAATAGTCTCATAAAAAATGCTACCTCTCCCTACACACTTACTTCTACAATTCATTAATTAGTTCCCATTATCTTTGCTACCTTGTATATTTTTTTTCTCTACTTACAGTTTTATGTAATTTGCTTTGCTTGGCTTTGTTTTTGTTTTCATTAGACTGTGAGCTTTTAAGTTCAGGGATACAACTTGATTTATTAGGACCTCATTTGATAACAAACCAGCGGGTAGCTTAGGACATAAATAGCAGAAGTAATTGTTCATAAATGTTTATTTATGCAAATTTATCTCCAGTACTTATATAAAGCATTTTATTTCAAATTTTCTATTTTGATCTAAAAGTTCTCTCTGTATTTGACTCTTGCTTATCTAGTCTGTGAAGCTAAGCACTGAAAGTTCTGCCTCTGCCAGGGGGCCAAGGAGAGATGTGTCACCATCTAAAAGTCAAGCTGATAATTTTTAGTTGCTACTGGCTACTAATTTGATGAACCTCCATATAGGACAGGCATAATAGGACTTTTGTTTAATGTTCCCTAGCTTTCAGATGTCCTTGCCATGTCTGAACAGAGCACTGACATTTCTGCCATCGAGTTTTAGTTTAGAATTTCAAACTTGAGGTAGTTTGAAAAAAATGATTTTGTGAACTTTATGATGATGATTAAAGAGAAAAGAAGTTCTATGCTCTCCAGAACATAAATGACAGACCAGATGACAAGGCATTTCAATAGAAGTGAAATTGAGCTTTTCAGAGCAGACTATCCAATCACCTCACAATATCCTAGCAAGCAGATCACTTTGCTGAGTGATGTTATAATGTGGAATGTTTTTGGAGTGCTGTTGCAAACTTCTATATCATCCTCAAGTATAAACTACCATACACATGTTACAGAAATGACCTTATTTGGGACAGCTGTACAAGTGACAAATCTGCACACAGATTGCCAAATAAAGCAGTATGAATTGTCTGCAGTAGTTGTGCTTTCTAAACCTTTCAATTTTGTGAAATACATTTCTCTAATAATGCTCATGTTATTCCAATAATAGCTTACATCCAATCACTTCAGAATTTTAAAGGTAGTCTGGAAAAATATCAGAAAATGTAATTTATCATGCACTTGCATTCAGCTGTAGGGAGCAAGTTGACAGGCATTTCTTCCTTCTACAGTCTTTTGGATCATTTTTGCCATTTTGTCATGAATTTGGGAGGCCAGATGCCAGGCTGCTCTACACTCTTCTCACAACTGTGCTGGCAATGTATTGCTATCTCTATCAAAGATGGGGGTAGAACAGCATTTATTTGCTCAATAATCAAAACTAGAATCCTACTTTATCAAATTCCATCTGACTTTTGCACCTTAATCCAATCAGAACCATGCTGGTGCAAAATTTAGTGAGCAACCTCCACCAAGTGTTCTTCCCACTAAGCCATTGGGTATCTGTTTCTTTTAAACCTTCTGATAAAGAAATAATGACATCTCAGCATATAACATTATTTAAAGTCCAGGCTTGAGATGAAACCATGTTTTTGAAGTCTTCATCTTCCTCTTTGGGGCTGTGAAATTTTGCATGATGGAGAGAAAGGAGGGTATGGCTATGTAGTTAACTGTTTTTACTTCCTAACTTGCTAGTAAGAAACTGTCATTGTTCTTCATAATGTAAAACTATGCTTGTTTTTTTGGTGTAGGCAGCGAAGTTGGAGACTTGTGGCAGATGTGGAGTATGTTTGTTTAGTGTTTCTCAGACAGACCTGGACTTGTTCTGTTTCCTTTTCATGGTCGGTCAGCCACAGCTATGTGGCTCCAACACAGAGGGTGGGCAGGGAAAGCTTAACGTTTGCCTGCAAAATGCTCTTTTGCCTTAACCAGTTGAGGTTTTGTCTGCGAGTTAACCTTACTATGACCTGCTTTATTCTCTCTGAGAAAAATGGGTCTAAATTCTGTGTGTATTTTCTAAAGCACTTTGAATGTTTGTTTCACATTATCATTGGAGTCTTATTTATCAGCTGGTTTTGATCCTCTGCAAACATGGTTTAATAGAAAGTATTGGGAAGAGAAAAAAGTAATCTTAGATCTCCAGTAGATTTGCATCAGTGACTTAGAATAGGCAAAGGACAAAATCCTCAGTTACAGGACTTGCCTTATGCATGTGTGCTCTGCACTGCTGCCATTGGCTCACAGAGCACAAATTACCTTTACTTTGAGGCCTAAGTTTCATTCCCAAAGCGGTCTTGACCCTACAGTGTCTGAGAATCATGGTAGATCGAACAACTTGTTCCTTGCTTCTTCTCACTCCCAGGCTGTGCTCTCCTATGGCCTTGTTGGAGAGCATCAACTAAACAGATGTCTGTATGAGGAAGGGAGAGGGACGTTCCCATCACCGAAGCTTGACAGAGATTTCATTGTTTACAATTACTGTGATTCTGTGTTGCCAAGTTGTAATGCAAAATGGCTATGCAGATAATATATTGTTATACATTTGAAGTATTGTCTGGCAGTTGGGGACTTTTAAAGATAGAACTTGTGAATTCTGGGTGATTTTATGTGAATGCTTTGATATGGGTGTGATCCATGATCTACTGTTAAGGTAGTGTGCTTCTCAGACTAGGACTGAGGATTGGATGAGAAAGAACTGAAATGGCTGCAGTTCTGGGCACGCTCTTCAAAACATGGGTGTAGGAATGCAAAAAACTCAACTTCTAAAGTTTCCCTGCAGAGCTCAAAGCCATTACATTCCTTTAATGGAGTTGCAGCAAGCCTAATTTTAACTCAGTTTTTAGTATTCTAACATTTGCTTTGAAGCACTTGTTTTAGTGGTTAATTATGTAGCATGCCTTTATATATTCTCTCTCTCTAGAAAGTCTTTCCAAAGAAAGGATATAAGATTATCCTTTACTTTACCTGATTTAAATGAAACAGCAGAACCATAGCATGCTGTAGCCATTTTTTAAACTGAAGCACATCACCACGGTAGTGTGTTATTATTTTTTGTTAACTTGATAGTTTGGTGAGTACTAAATGGTAGTGTTAACAAATGAAATACACTAAAGAAGAACTTAGTTGAATGCAATATATTATTCCTGCTCCTTTGAACAAATTTATCTTTATGCTCTGATATAATGAGACCATCCTTGACCTCTCAATTCAAAATGTTGTCATCGTATCATAAATAGCAAATACAGTGTTCTATATACATCCTATGATTGCAGTTAGGCTTGACTTGTTCTCATGCCACCTCATTTCACTGAAATCAATAAAGTTACGTGGTTAAGTGAGAGCAAAATGTACTCCTTCCATTTAGAATAAAACAGCAAATCACAGCTCTGAATGGTTCTGGGAACACAGTGAAAGTCATAATAAAATTAAATTATGATTTATGCATTGATCTGAAATAGGAAACTTTAAGCACTCGGGAATTTTACAGAAAATCGAAGCTGCTAGTGTTGAAATGTTGGGCCTGTTTCTTCATTGCATCTTCATCACCTCGTTACAGCTCATTACACAACTTGAGATCTGATACTGCTTCTTGAAAAAGAGGAAAGCAGATTTTTTTAATAACCAAAGTAAGACTTTTACCAGAGAGAATAAAAAAAAAAATAGTTGAAGGAAATAAAATTATTTTTGTAAGATTGTTTCTTTTTGAGCACAGACATGGGTGGAAGTTAACAATATTTCATAAAAAATCAGAACAGTAATATTAGCAGCAGCAGCATTATTTCAACTCAGCAGGAAGAAGGTTGTAGTTTACATAAGTCAGTATGTGCTCATCTGCATTAGATGAGCACACAAGACTTGGCTTTTTCCCATCTCAGTTGTTTCTGTTTGTACCATGGCACTCTCTGATGTCACACATTGAAAAAAAAGGAAGATTGTATCCTCAGATTCTAATATCCTATGAAATATCCCGTGAATATCATATTAAATCCTATGGTGTGAAAAATCACCTACATGTATGTTTTACACACAAGCTTCTAGGGTATCTAATGTCTTTTCTTTTTCCCCAGAAGTATAGAGCACCAGCAGTAGTTGTGACTTATCAGGCACTCCAAAGGGACTAGTTTCTTAAACCCTCTAGACCTGCCTGTCCTGGGTTGGGTCACAGCTGCATCTTAGACTATTGCTGAAGTTTTAATTCAGCAATTAGGTAGATGTTGTAACCTGCACTGAGGCAGTAGCGACCTTATGATAAAGTGAAAAAGGCATAGAAAGCCTTTGAGTGCTCTAAGCCTCTAAGTGCTTAAGCCACTATTTGTGCTTGGCAGTAGTATGGTGATGGAAGCCTCCAAGGGACAGATAATGTTTTGGGGCATGCGTGAGCTATAGCAAGTGAGGGAAGTGGTGAGATGAGGATTTTGTGCAGATCTTAGAAACTCGGAGACTTTTTGGTCTAACTTATGGTAAAACAAACTGAGATGAAGACAGATCGGTTGTATGCCCAACGTTACTGGCATAAACGCTGGTTCTCTATAGGAAGGTATGATTATCTCTTCTTCATGAGTTTAGCTTTATGCAGGAAAAAAAAATTAAATACCAGTGTAATATTTCTGCAGAAGTGAATATTATGCATAGAAAAACTTGAACAGATCACCTGCACTGACTCATGCCTCCATAAGCAACTACTCCTAATACTACATTGTGAGACCTTTCAGTAAGCGGGTGGGAGTGTGACATTGCCCCAGATTTTGCATGTAGCAAGAGTGGAACATGGTGCCCTTTGGCTTCAATCGCCTTTTCCTGCACTTTCAGAGGGTGTGTGGGCCTTTCTGTGAATGCATGCTAGAGAAACGTGGTTTTATAGTGGCAACTTGTTTTCTTCTGGTGAGTCATAGGGCAAATACATGGCCCCAGCTACAGCTCTACATTTTACCTTGCATAGAGCAAATGTGGGCTTCTTAAATGGATCAAAGGAAAAACGTAGACGGTCACAAGAAAAATAAGATCTATAATTGATTGGGTCAGGAGGAGCTCAGGGAACACCTGCTTGGATGAAAATGGAATGGCATTCACAGCAGAGACATGAAATCTGATATAACATGGCTAAAACAACTCAGGAGCCCCAGAGAGCCAAGCTGAAACTAAAGTCAGAGGCAAAACAGCTTAAGCTGTGGAGTGCAAGCTTTTATATGCTTGACGGCCATGTTCATTCCCAGATAGGCCAAACCACCATAGTTCTAGTTATCGTGAATAGCAACTTTCCTAGGAAACCCTGCTTGATGCAGCCGAAGTCTTTGTTTCTCTGTCTCCCTTTCTTAGCTGACCCCTCCATAAGCAGCCAGATCTGGCAGGCTAATAGATCAGATCAAGCTCCTGGACTCGTCTGTTCGCCATCATTAGCTGAAATGAATGTGAATTTGTGAGGACACATGAAGCAACAACAATAAAACCAGCCACATGCTCGTATAGATTAGAAATGCAGGAAATCATGGATTAAAGTTGCAGTTTTCAGGGAAAGCTCACATTCTTTCAGCCACATTCTCAGGGTAACTGAACAATATATTATTTATGTGCTAAGAGCAACCCAAAGCTCTATTGAGGATATAAGAAAAATCTAAAATCAGTTACTATGCACGTAACACCAAGTATGTCCTTTATGTCCCTCCTACCCATACTAACATTTATACCTTTTCCTACAAGTTCTCAGATTCAAGCCCCCAGTAGGATTCTCCCGGCAGGCAGAAATTGATGCAGCTGCCTCTTGCAGTTGCTAGTAAACAAATTGTATTGGTCACGGGACACTAGCAAGTGAGCAGGAAAGTTATGTGTATGGTTAGTTATAGTCCCCATTTATGACCTCATGGGAGGATCACAGCCACCTGGAACAAATTAGAGCAAATGGCTTGAATGTGTTCTAGAGATGGGGCACAAAATCAGGGCCTACACAATGGTGGCGTAGTTGTAGGGAAACTTCAATGATGCCAGCCCCTAATGTGTCAACAGCCTCAGATTTCACCTAATTGATACCTGCTTTGCACAAAAGTAAATTTGAAACCTAAGGGAGGGAAGAAGCAACTATAGCTAAGTAAGCTTGTAAGTTGCACAAGTATCAAAGAAAAGATTAGCCTGTGCACATTAACTACTGACACGTATGTGTGGAAGGACATGAGTCACTAGATCTATGGGTAGTTACTTGTACAATATATTTGAGTGTGAATGTGTATGTATGTACCCATAGTGGGAACTCTATATATAATATGGTATATAAATATACATGGAAAGCTATGTCTCAATGTTCCATTCATTTTGAACTGTAAAATGTATTTTTCTTTTTCTAACTAGGCTTTTAATGAGTCCACAGAAAATGCTCACTTTTCAGAAAGTCTGTGATTATTACAACAATTTTCTCTGAATTATTCTGCAGAAACCAATCTTGACCTCCTTTTCCAGACCTTCGACAAAACGAAACTGAACCAGTTGACAGCAATATATTAATAGATAACATTGCACAATAATTTATTAGATAATTTTACCTACTTGGTGATGACCGTCCTTGTACCTTAGGGCTATTTATATTTTTCTGCTATCTGCATTTTCCATTTAATTGTTATAGACATGCTAATAGTGTTCTGTACATTGCTTTAGTCATGTAAAATTTAGACTTGACTATATTTTTGTGAAGCTGTTAATTATTTTTCTATCAAGGTTTTTAGTGGGTCTGCAGGAAAGAATGGTTCTGGTTTTGATTTATTTTGAAGTAAGATTCCTGAGGGCTGGATTCAATAATACAATCCATTTGTCTTAAGCACTGCAAAGGCTCATGGCAAAGCCTTGAAAATCAATTTTTTGAGAGAGACAGAAAAGTTGTGTAGCTGTACACAGGTTTTAGCAGTTGAAAACAGTGGGAAGTTTTCTATTTTTTTGTTTTTTTCAACTGGTCTTTAAATTATTATAGATTGGTTTGTTTTAATAGGATGATAAGTATTTAAGGCTCTAAATACAGATCTTCACAGTAAAAAACCCGGAAGATGTTTATAAGACAGATGAGAATATATTCCTGAATTTAAAATAAAATCCCATCAAAGCAGATTGACTAAAATTTAAGACCTCTCCAATAGAGCTGGAAATAAAACCAGAACGTGACATTAACTAGAACTTATTTAATGCTGTGCTTCTGTGCTGACTAAATGCAAAGTATGAGTGGCATTGACATCAAAAAGAGAATTTGGAGCTGAATTGAGAGATAATTTGAAAAGCTGATAGCACAGCACACATGTAAAGACAGGAAGGGGGAAAAAAAAAAAAAGAAGATATTTTTGTCTTGGTGGCATTCAGGTAACTCCCCAGCAGTGAGCTGCTCTCTGGGGAAGCCCAGCTAATGGCCAGGGATGGAGCGGCTTCTGCTCCCTCCACAGGCTTGCTCGCAGGTGATGCTCTGCCAGCCAATCTGGTGGGAGATTTGGGTCCACTTGCCAGAGAGAGAGCCAGGCGGAGTGCATCAGCAGCCACTCTGTGCTAGATTGCCAGTGAGGAGGAAGACACGCTCTGACAGGTGCTGGTGGCAGCTATTGTCTTGGGTGCCCAGCAAAGCACTGATACCTTGAGGTGTTTGGGCCGGGGCTGCCTTTGGTGCACAAGCAGCCTCGCCTGGTCGCCAGCACAGCTGGGTTTAATCAAATTATGAAGTTTTATAAAGTTACTCGTGTGTGAAATTGTTTCCAGACTTGTGACACAAGTTTAGGAATGAAAACGAAGCTTGGTATCCTTTGAGTTATTCAGCCCTTTCCATAGCCACAGAAATTGGTGTCCTGTGAGGCAGCTTGATTCTAGATTTGACTGTAATAATCATGAAAAGTAAACAGGGAAAGTGTTATGGATAACAGTATGCAAAACACAACAAAGGAACTGAAGTACATTTCTGATTTTCAATACAACAGGGAATATATCAAAGTATCTTGTTTCATTTTGCTTCTGTGGAACAAAGTCTGGATGTTCGCTATGTGTATTGTTTATATTCTAAATAAGTCCTTAAAATGTTAACATTGAAGTGGATTTGTTTGCACAGAATAGTGATAGGCTCAGTTCATTGGAAGACTTCACAAAATTTAGTGATAACAAAGCTGAAAAATAATTGAAATAGGCTTTTATTAAACATGAGAGAATTAATCTGTGTTTCAAAATATATTTGCATGGGTTTAAGGGAACTTTTATGATTGAAAGAAGGTGAAAAAAAGGCTTAAAAGTAAAGAATTATATGGCAGAGAGTCTTTAAAAGAGACTAGGAATTTAATCCTATAAATTCTGTAGGGCAGGACTTAAGCTGATAAAAAGTTTCTGTTGGCCCATTGACATCATTCTCCTGTATTTACAGTGGAAGTCTCAGGACTTGTGTTTTCAAATTGCATCCCTATATAAAAAAATAATCTCTGAATGGAAATCTGTGATCATTCTGTGATCAGGAGTTCAAAAAAATACAGGCTGTATTACCCTGCTGTCTCTCCCTGCCCACGCGGCTGTCTGATGTCATGGGGGCTGTGCAGAGCCAGCACTCAAGAGCAGTTGAGGTGATAGATCACAGTGCCATTTCAAGGGAAGGAAAACTTAAGATTATTCAGATTATTAAGATTATCCATACTTCCAAACCATGAATTTATATGCAAGAAAGCATCCTTTCCTATTTTTACCCCCTGCCCAGCCCGGGCACAGCAAATCTGTTGCTGAGTAGGTGAGATGAAGGGAGAGTTGCAAGCTGTGCCACCCTACACACAGCTGACTGCAGGGAGATCTGCCTGGCAGGCACAGAAAGCCTTTTGTTGCCCCACATATGTAACAACAACGATATGTTGGACTTCTACACAGGTGGGCACTGTATGCACTTGCCTAAGGCCTCAAAAAGCCTATGACCACCCTTCATTTTGCTGAGAAGTGAGTATGACTGTGGCTTGTTTTTTGAAATGGATCTCTGTGGCTATCTCTTCTGGGAGCCTGCTGACATATATATATATATATATATATACACACATATAACAACTGAAATGAACATCCAAGATCAAAACCAGCTCATGTACAGACTTGTCTTTTTTGAGTGAGCTGAATACCATGTAAAAGTCGATATTTAGCAATATGTTATTTGCTTAATGATTAGTAGCTTTGCTCCCTAATCTCTTAATGATTTCGGGGTGCTAACAGCAAATTATCCTTTTTTAGTACTGGTGACTGTACTTTAATGTTATAAAGAGATGCGAGTTGTAGAATTACATGGAATTACATACAAATACTAAAACCTGACATTTTAGGTTGCCTAAAAGTAGCTAAAGGACAAAATCATCAATATATCTCATCACTATGCTTATAGTTTGTGGAATGAATAATTTATATGATTAATGTAATCTTTTTATGCAATATCAATAATTAGATAATGATTTCTTAACAGTGTTCATGTTCATTTGCCAAAATGGCTTCTGAACTTTTATCTCAAAGAGGACTGCAAATTTTAAAAACTTATGCTGTGCTTCTTTAGTTATGCATGTTTGGATAAGCAAAACAGTACAGCTTTATTTTATTCATTGGATACGTTTGTAAGCTCTAGAACAGGTTTTTCTGTGCGAATTAACCATTCTATTTCTATGAATGCTCATACATTCCGTTTTGAAATTTATTTTCTGTCTGCAAACAAAACTCAAGTACACGGATATTCTAAAAAGAAAATGCTAAGAAATTTGGAGGAAATCAAGTAGGTGATTTAGTTTCTAAAATAAAGAACTGGTACTTTTTTTGTGAAATTAAGAAAAGAAAGGGAGACAATAAACAATACCGAAGACAGCATTTATTTAGCCATCTCCTAATTGGTACTAAAGGTAAAGAAATTCCAGAGATATACAGAAAAAAGTGAATTCAAAACCAATGAATTACTATAAACCTTACAAATCTGACAGAGTACTGAATGCATTTTATAAATTGATTATAAATTCTCTGTTAAGGACCAGGGTGATTCTGCCACTCTCTCTCCCTTGTCTGGTGACTTTCCTTCTTTTTAGGAGAGAATGTTTCTGTACTCTTATCTTCTTGTGTAATTTAGCAGCTGGGTCCCTGACACAACCCTAACAAACTCAAACAACTTCACAATACTGTACCAATAATAATAAATATATTTAACAGTTGCAGAAGTAGAATTAAGCTGTTTTTTTGTTGGTTTTTTTTGTTTAAAACCCCCCCACAGAATTCTTAACTAAATTAGAGATGAAAAAAAAAAGGCTATTATAACCTAGGCCCTGCCGTATCTGTTATTGCTAATAATACTTTCTTTTCTTCAGAGGGTCCACACTACTGTCTATCTTGCAGTGATGCTTGATAATAGCTTGAAAATGGATCTACTGTCACATTTTTGATCTGTAACTGTGCTGACTTATGGGTAGACCTACAGGTGGCTCTGCTTGTGGTATTTTACTCTGTGTTTTTAAATCAAAACAGTCCTCTCAATTTTAGAAATTTCTGATGCCATGCAAAAATTCATGGAAGCTAACATTTTATTTTTCATTATCCACTTAGGTGTAAAAAAAAATCAGCAATTCTAAGTCTCATATAGAGTCACGAGACACGATGATCATTGATCTCCTACTTTTCCTACACAATGAGGAGGACACTTCATAGGATGCTTTTCATTTCCACTTTATATGGGAATATCTTAAGTATCAGGTGAGTCTGACTGTTATGCTATCAGAAGGATATATCACAATTAGGAAACTCAGAATAAATGCAACTGTTTCCCTGTCAATGAAGCATGAAATTAAAGGCTGATGGCCAAATATGAGAATCCAATTAGTAAGTGACTTATGTCCATGGTATAAAAATAAAACACTGATATTTATGTTGCATATTCTAGCACCGCGTGGTTCCTATCCATGTAAATTATAGAAAAATTTATTGTGAGCAATTAAATACATATCTGGAATAACAATATACTGTTATAAAGCACTAACATATGAGAAATGCAGTATAGAAGTGGTGCTTTTTCTTCCACTTCATGCTGTTTTCCACACTCAACAGTATACACCAAGGCTTTTAGTGGTGTAAGTTGTTATGGATACTGACTGCAGTCATAAACATATTCTTGAGAAGGTGTCTGAAGTATCAGACTGCTGCATTTTGCAATGGTAACCAATTCTCAACAGTGTAACTGTGCCTTGGACGTTCATGTGATATCTTTCCTAGAACTAAGGGAAATAAAGAGGAAATTATACTGTTTCTTTGTGATATGTTCCTTGAGTAATAAAACTATGAAGCTTAAAGTTTGTTTTATAAGTGAGACATGGTCTTATTAAAGACTCGAGAGATTTTGTTGGGGGAAGGACTTGAAGGTTATGGACTAATTTAGATACAGATTTATTTCACAGGTCATTTGTTTGGATGATTGGGATTTTACAAAAGGAGTCTGGGGAAACGCACTGATATCTTTAAAGCGCATAAATGTGTATGGTGTTACGATTGTTCTCATTTTATTGGGTAATGCACATTTCTGATTTCCTCTTGATGACTCCCCAGAATGTATTTATAACTCATTAGGATCATGCCTAAGCTATGCAGGTCATTATCTGAACATGTGTGTGCATTGCCTGCATGCAATAATGAATGATAATGGAAGAAGAGGACTGCACTGTTAATTGTAGGGACTAGAGACCCTTCTCTGGATGACCATGAAGACATAAATCTGGTGGAAGATAACCTGGATTTGCCTATCTATCCATCTTAGTAGAAACACAGGGAATATATTATGAGATAGATGTATGTATAAAGAGAGGGGAAAACTGAGGACATATGCTGACCTTTCAAAAAATGTAGAGAATGTGCAGCTATAAGTGTAGGTCTATAAAGCTGACATAGACAAACACACATACACATAAAAGAGATGTCCAAGATGTCAACCAGATGTGACCCAGAAGTGCCGTAAAACCTACTGAATGACTGCTTTTATTACTTTGAATGCAATACCTTGTGAAAAGTGATTACAGAAATCTTAAATCCACATTGGTTCAGGGTAATGTGAAAAGAGGTCTGTCTAAAATGAGCAAGTAAATATATCCCATGTTAGTAGAATGTATGTCGTCTAAGCTTGGCTTTGTGATTCCTTTTATCGTGGTTGTCTTCATCTTACAATCGTATAATTAAAATGTTCCTAATTGCCACCTTATAAAAAGGGGCTTTGAATGAAGTTGTTGATGAATTTGGATGAGGAAATAGTATAATTTTATGGTTTCATTGTTCTTCGTTCTTAGCAATGCTTGCTTCATCCTCACAAGCTATCACTGTGTGCGGTCACTTTCCTTTGTTGCAAGATTCTGTTCTCATCTTGTCATGACATCTGCTCACAGTCTGTTATAGATTTCAGTGCAGCGTCATTCTTCCCAGATGCTGCCAAAGGCTATTATTCACAGGGAACAGTCTCCTTTTAAAAAATCCAATTCAGGAGGTGTAAAAATGAAAGCAAGAGTTAGTGATCACAGCCTTTTCTGAGTTCTGCTTTACTAGACTCTGGTTTTATGGCATGAAACAAAACTTCATTAGAGAGCTTGTGGTTACTGTGACCTCTCCTGACACTGTTAGCTGTTTTCCAGTATTGCGGCAAAATTTTACAGTGAATAAGAACCTCCTGAAAGTATTCACTACAGTACTGTTGCCTTTATAAAGCTGGTAGAGTCCAAGCTCCGTGTCGTTCTCTTCTGTTCCTTTCCTGCTGCAATTGCATTTTATGCAATTAAGATAAAACTTTCTACGGAAAATTTAAGATTCTATGATGTTATACACTACTTACACTCTTCCTGTTATAATTTAGGAAAATACAC
Organism: Tapera naevia; assembly: GCA_033556795.1. Taxonomy (NCBI): domain Eukaryota; kingdom Metazoa; phylum Chordata; class Aves; order Cuculiformes; family Neomorphidae; genus Tapera; species Tapera naevia. The sequence goes on from JAUMJJ010000069.1 coordinate 12,639,749, forward strand.
TCAAGGGAAGCCACTGAGTAAGTGATTCGTATAATGTGTCAGACTAGAACAAATATTGGCTCTGAATCCCTGGAGAAGATTGTCAACCCTTATAGATAGTCCCTTTTCCATTGCTGCTACTACTTGTACTATTCACTATGGCTTATGAAAAAACATAATACAGAGAATGACCTAATTCTTTTGTCCTTTCTGTCCTTTCCATCTTTATCCCTGGTACTTAATGCTTTCAGAACCCTACTGCTTAAACTTCAGCTTTTAAAATTCCTTGTAGATAATTTCTTCTGCTAATTCATGGACCAAAAGTAGATTGGTTTATGTCTTTGGATATAAGGTACATGGATATATGTCTATACAGAACGTTTCAAAAACTCTTCCTTAAAAAGAAGACAAAAAAAATATTGGGGAGGGAGCACAAACCCATAGGGAACACAGAGGACAGACTTTCTCAAATAAACAACCCAAAGTACAAAATATATATTTTTTTCTTCTCCTGTGGAGATTTTTTGTTGTTACAAAATGCCTAGTGTTCTAATATCTATAGTGGAATCCAGTTTCTTAATTTCCTAAGATCTCTGCTATTTTTTGAGACGCAGAAAAAAAGTGGTGTTTTTTCAAATTTATGTTCTCTCTTTTTATTGAATAAATCATTCTGACAGCAGAGGAAATAGCTGTCTCCCTGCTGTGGATATAAAAAATACACTCATTTTTGTACTGAACCTCTAGATCTCATGCATGTTATAGTAATAGACTTTGTTACAACTGAGACATGGACTAAAGCTTCCCGCAAAGGTTTATTTTAAATGCACTGGCTTTTGAAGCCTAAAGTGAGTGTTAAAGCAATGAAATGTTTTACACTCAGGTTTAATACTGGGCAGTAATAATGAAAAGGAAATATACTGCATTCAACCAGGTATTTCATATTTAATATTACTTATGCTAGCCAGACAAGAGATTCAGAGGTGTCTTTCAGCTAGCTAAGATTTTGATAGAATTTTGATTTTTGTGCTTTTTTAATAGAAGATAATGTGATTGTAAGCTTTTTAAAAAAAAATGCAAACTGTCATTGTTCTGTAAAATATAAATTGTGAAGGTTCAACTCATTCCAGCTTTATTGCAACTTATGGCTTGATTCCAAGCTCTGCATAAAGTGCGTATCCTTCTACGAAACCAGACCATATCAGCCTTGAAAAGTCCTTAACATCAAAGTAGCTTCTATAAATAGCAGCACAAGTAGATTGAACTGATAGAAAATATCTGCTATTCCCTGGAAGTTCACAGTAATTTCTTTCATTTATTGAGATGTTTTACCACTTCTCTGTCCTCTAGGAAAAGTGTGCTTCTATTCAGTCTGCTTGACATTATTGGACAGTTATAAATGAACCTTTGGCTTAAGGGGAGACATTAGGCCGACTGAGAAGGTCAGTCCCGTTGAACCATCTGCTCCATAAAAACAGAGCTGAATTAATGTAGATTTGAGTAGCTGGACTTGTGAAAGCATAATTTATGAAAACTAAAATATAAACATCATGTTTTATGGGGCTTTTACATCTAGAAGTACACAGAATATCAGGAAATAAAAGTGCCCAGAGGGACTGGTACCCAGTAAGGGTTAGAGATTCAATGTATCCATCATTTGTGTAACTTAAGATTTTATTTTATCACTCATGTCCACTACATTGATATCCGCGGTGTTATAAAAGCAGTTACATGAATACTGTATAGGGCTTCTCAAATCTCACCAAAAATTGTACATTTCAGTGAGCTTGTTGGGGTACTCAGTTTCTTCAATTTCATTCATCTGTGGCAAACCAGAGCGTGCTATCAAACGTTGTCAAATGCATACGCAGTGATGCACAAAGCATGTACTTTAGATCCTGGATTGTTAGGAGATTATATAGGCTTACGTGGACTAATATGAAAGTAAGCTCTTTCGCATCTGTCCAGAAACTAATGTTATTTTAAAGTGACACTTCAGTATTCCTGTAAGTTTTTTGCCTAAGAACACATGCCAGCAGAGCCTTTCCTACAGTTCCAGATATTTATAATACCTTTTTTCAATAACTGCAGCCATTTCAATAACTGCTACTGGAAAATCTGAAAAGAAGTGTGTAAAGGAAATTAAAGAGTGTACAGTTGTAATGGAAAACCAGCACAGGTTAGAACATGAAGTGTTCTATAAAAGGAAAAAGAATTTTAAAATTTCACATCCCATTGCTCCTGAAAATGTTGCACTATAGACATAAATTGTAAAGACAAAAAAAGATTGGAAGACCAGCAAAAAAGCCAAGAAAAAAGAGATTCCTAAATGTTTAGGTACTGTGAGAGGCAAGTTGATTTTTATGTCACAGACTACATCTTTTGTAAGAAGCTCAAAGGTTTCTTCAGTCTCAGCATGGGTTGGAGTCCTAAATCTCAAACAGGTAGATTCGATAAAGGGATAATAGGGAGCTACAAATAAAGAATGCATCAGACTATTTCTGTGCAGTATGGCACCCCCAATTGCCACCACTTCAAGGCATGTGCACTGAATTCAGTGCTTCTCAGCAGTGGTTGGGGACTTGTCTCAAACTGGTAAAGTAGAAGACACCACACACTTGTGCTATGTTTGAGCACTTCCAAGTTAAGGTCATCTGATCCTTGCTATTCTGAATACAAAAGAAAGAAAGAGTCCTGGAAGTACAAACTAGAGTTCCTCATTCTTAGGTGAGAGAGGTCTTAGGCCACAAAACTCCTTCTCGCCTTTTCTTTAGATCAGTAAATCTCTCTGGAAAGTACAAGAACTTTCACTGGCCAGATGGAAGTTAGGGGTCCATGACAGTGGGATATTGGGTATGGATCTGGATTTAGGGTCCACTGAAAAAGCACTTCTGGATGAAGCGTAATTCCCAGGTTGATGGGTTGGACTGAGCTGTGGGGCCAGAGCAGAGGGCTGACCAGGGAGGGCAGCGTGTGTGCCTGACAGCTGCTGGCACGCTGCACCAGGGTGCCTTCTGCCTCCTGGGCCTCTCTCAGACATGGCACCTGGCCATTCCCTGCTCTGAAGAGCATGTCCTCATGCTGCTGGTGAGGGTGCAAAGCCATAGGGCTGCATTTCATGATGTCAGGAGCAGTGAAAGCGTGGGAATGGGAGGAGAAGAAAAGAGCTTGTGAGTCCTGTTAAAGCTGAGCATGATGGATTCTTGGGCTGTGGGCTTAGCACCTGAAATGCTGACGTGGCCTGTTGTTATTTGCTATTGAAGATCTTCTCTTAGTGTTGCATCACACCAGTGCTGTGCTTTTTCAGGGCAGGCACAGCTTTATTTACAAAAAGTACTGCTCAAGCTGCTCTCATTAACGCTTTGCATTAAAATAGTAAAATGAACCCCTACTAACCAGAGTTGCCAGTGTCTGTCAGAAGTACAGCTCACTTAAATTATTTAGAAAAGGGAGGTAGTTGCTGCCTTAACAAATATTCTCCTCTGGTGAAACATTTCCAAGAAGTTAAAACAGGAGTATATTTTAGGAGATATTAATTGTGCTGTAAGGATTCCTGCTGATTTGGTCTATGGCTTCTGCTGTTCAGTTGTTCTGTATCTGCAAAACTTCAGTGGTCTTATATAATTCAGTGGTTCAGTGATGTTTATGCCATTAATAATTCTTAGATGATTTTCTGGAAATTAACAGAGAAGGATAAATCCTGACTGTTTTACTGTACAGTTTGTCAACAGATAGGTCATTTCAGGTTTTAAAAAAAGTATATCTTTATTAGAATTAAGATTTCTTCCATGTTGTGTCAGGAACACTGATTCTGTGATGATGGCTGCTGAATTAATGGCTTTAGAATAGATAAAGAAGAATATAAGTTATGGTTTATTATCAGTTTTCTCTTGAGATTTTTCCCTTGTAATTTCTGGATGGGTCTCTTTCTTTGGCAGGCTTCCAAACCAGCAAGTAACCATACTAGGCTGTTGGACATATGCTATTAAAACTGATTGTCCGTGGCAGTGTTCAGACAATATTTATATTCCTTAAAACTTGTTTTAAAAGGTCTTTTTGTTCATCCTCTATCTTGAAAGCCAGTTTCAACATGCAATATTGAGAGATTTTGATTTACTGTTATGACTGATGGTTTTAAATGTGCTGGCACTTTCACAGGAAGGTGAAGCATATACTCGTGTTACATTTTTTCAACCCTGCCTGGGATTTCAGGTATATAAGGCAGATTGTGCTTTTGCTGTTCAAAGGCTTCTCTGACATTCACAATGACATTTAGATGCGGATTAATATTTTGTTGATTATTTTTAGGCTAAGCATTACTAAATACAAAGTCTGTATGTTGCAAATCTGTTAATAAGAATGTATAATTCTCTGAACATCTGTAAAAAGATCTGTCATTCTGTGATTTCATTATAATCAAACAATCAGTAGCTATAGAACTGACTGGGAGTATAAAATACTAAGAACCTGTAAATGCTACGGCTTTCTTTGTAAGAGGATTACTAAGATTTTGAGGATCTTGCCCATCAATTGTCCCATAGAAAAGAACAGAGGTGAGAAATCCGAGGAATGCCAAATCAGTGCTGAAATATTTACACTACAAAACCACCAAAATAACTTTAAAAATGTTTTGTATTCATTAAGACTAAGGATATGTGGGTGTATATTAATACCGAGTGTACAGAAATACGGTACCATTAACCAGTCACCACACAATATTACCTCTCCATCCTTTTCTTCAGAAAGAAATGTTGTATGTAGCTATCACAAATTTAATCACTTATATTTCACTGAAAATAGGTATTTTTTTTGTGAATACTTCATTAAGAAGTTTTTGTTTACTTATGTATTAATGTAATTTTCTTAGAATGATTTGGCTTTGATTTAAAATTCTTCATACACCATATTCTAGTTTCGAGGTTCAAAATTGGATCTTTTCAGTAGAAAATGAGCTTTTTATGGATTTAAAAATTCCATCCTCGGCATGAAAAGAGCAATAATATTTGGAATAACTTGAATTCCAACTTTTTTGTTAGTAGAAATATGCTAGATTGAGCTTTATCTAGGACAATATTTTAAATTTCTCAGAAATAAACAGTAGTTTCCTGCCTACTTGACACTGAGCTCCTCCTGGTTATACACAACCATTAGTGAAGGAGACTTCTAGCAAATTAAACTCTGACTTTTGGATGGCCTAATTTTGTGGTGACTGGTATGAAAAACTATAGAACAACTTGGGTTACATTAGGGGTGATGTCCCGAAAGCTCCATGTTTATCACTTTCAGCGTAAGTACTTATACAAACATCCAAGACGCCTCTTATCTTGGCATGCATAATTCTTCATGGTACGCTCTTCAGACCACTGAAAAAAATCCTCATAGATGGAAACCCACAGTTCTAATGAAGCTATTTTATCCTTCAAGTGTCGTTGGAAACATCCTTGAGTAAATTACTTTAATTAAAAACCAAGAAGTGGAATAATAAAGGTAAATAAACATCTGACAGTGGACTGTAAAATGCTACAAAATTCCGGAAAGTACATGGCCCAAACTGAAGCAACTGAAGTCAGCAGGAATCTTATACAACCCAGTGCAGCTCAGCAATAGGAGGAAAAAGGAGCTGGGACACTTTTTTTCCTGTGTATACGTTCACTGCAGATGCTGTTGCAGAAACCAGAATTTAAAAGAATCATCTGTTCTGTTGCTTGAGACTTCTCATTCCTCCCTTGCAAAAGCAACATGCATCCCGGCTGCTCAGTCACTTTGGGTATGAAACCCACACATGAAGAAAAGGGAGTGTGACGATATTCATATTTCTTCTTGTATCCCAGAGTGTCCTAATATGCATTTTTATTATGTTTATAGTGGTTTTGTCTATAGCCTTTTTCTCCTCCTTGCTTTCTCATTTATACATTATAATTCAGATGTGCTACTCATTGTTCTTGACAGTCTTGGTTCATAGTTGAGCTAGAGTTTCCTAGCTATAACTAGTCATTGTTCTCAGCTACTTAAGGAAGTTAGAACAGACCATTACTTTGTATTACGATCCATCCTCTTACATGGAGGTAGTCTTGACCACCTACCACAAAACCTCACTATACCTTTATCATGCTTGTGAAGTCCACTAAAAGAGCCTTTTTCAAGCACCTTCTGCATTCTTTGACACTGAAGCAAATGTCCTTGTGGTGCATTAGAGCAGACTTCTGCGCAATGAAATTTCTAGTCTGTGCATTTAGACAATCTTTATGACTTGTAAGAGCAGAAAATGCTATAAAATGAAAGTACATCAAGTTGCCTAAACATCCAGTCACTTGCATGTGGGTACCTCTTATTATTTATTTCTTTTGAATGTTATGATCCTCCTAAAATGTGCACAGAACCTTGAAGTTCTGTGTGGTTTGCGTTTTAATAGAATAGATGTATAATGGCTGGTTCTTAGCACCTTGATCGACACAATCCTCCTGACACGTAATACACAAAGTTTGATCCTTGGAACCATCTATCTAATTTACATGATCTACTTATGCACAAATATGTAGCTAGAGGTACAATAAATGAGCTATGTGATGGATGGAATACAAAGCTCCATGTGGCTTCTTCAGATAAACAGAACTGTTAGTACCTTGATAGTACATATGGAATGAAAATAAAGATCTTTTCTCTAATAATATGTACAAAGACTTCATGGATATTTTATTTTAAATTGCATAAATGTGCAGTAAAATGAAAACTTGATATTGACATAGCTCTGAAGTAAATGAAAAGCTGATTTTTATCACCAGAATTATTGGCCAGTGTATGTTTAAGTAACTTGCAGATTATATTGCTCTGAATATATAATTAAAGTTGGGTTATATTCTTTTCAATTTACAAAGAATCTTCCCTCTTTTCTTAGTCTGTATGTAAAATATAACTAAATATAAAAATTGTAACTTTTCCAACAAGTACGACCAAGCATATGTTAGGCGCTATTTGCCCTGAGGTATGGCTCATAAATTATGGTTAAACATGGTATTGAGCTATTTTTAATAAATACTTTTACTCTGAGACACTTTTCCATTAGTGACTAGCATAATACTAACCCAACTTTTAGGGTGAAGGAGCTTGTGCAGAACTTCAGGTTCCAAATAAACTTTCTACAAAATTAATAATCTGTGCAAAGCAGGGATTTATGGCTCTATGGAGGCATGAAGTGGCATTGCAGGTTAAAATTACTAGAAAACAAAGAATAAAATAAAATATTATAATGAGGTAATCAGGCAGACCTTGGTGAATCCTTGGTTTTATGTTTGTGTTGTTCTTTTCTTTTTTAATTCTACTTCCACTTATCTCCTGTAGCACAACTATTGCTTTTTCTGTATGAAGATTCATACTGGGCAACGTTTACAGCAGGAATGCCAAGTGGAAATTAATTACAGCAGATCATGGAGGCACAAAAAAGAAAAAATTCCTTTGTAACAGAAATATGACACCTTATGTATGTACAGGGTGCACTTTCTTACAGTGACTGTCTGTTACTGGGGAAGAAAGATGAGAGATGTGTAATGCTTCCTGTCCCTAACCTCCCTCCTCACAAAAGTCAGTGTCTCGACAGTACCCTCAGCATGTTCAGTCACTGTAGTGGGAAATGTTTCCCTTTCTTGCCTCTCATGCCTGATGCCATTTTAATTCTACAGTTGTATTCTGTCCCATTAAAGATAATATCTCAGATTATGTTTTCTTGAAAAACACTTCAGAATTGGGATATGAGTTTAAACCATTTCTGCATTTTGGCAAGAAGGGCTCATATGGTCCAATGTATCGGTTCAGAAGCTTCAATGCTTTGAATAGCATTTGAAACAACATGATAACTCTCATAGCAAACTGGGAATAGGAAGGGTTTGTGTTTTGAATGTTGCGCAAGTTTAATTATTAATTAAATGTACCTTGAAATTGAGGGTATAATCTGTGAATGGCAGTACTCATTCTTGGCCACTCTATATATCAACTTGCTGCCTGGACAGGAGATTGAAGAAGGATTCTGCTTGTGCAATTGAGTGAGTTTGTCATTGTTCTGCCCTTTGTTTATTTCATCCAGAGATCCTACATATAGGTTATGCATTCAGAACTACATCAGATGCACAGAGCAGAAAAAAGGACTTGCTAAACACTTTTTATTTTAACAAGACATTTTTCATTTCCCAGAGTGTTTGATGATATTCTGGAGGAGGGGACATCTTTTGGTGTATTTCACGAAGATTGTTGAGTAATTGGGCAGGTATTAATCCAAACTCAGTTTATTTTGGAGTTTCAGGATCACTGTCTGGCACTGTCCAAAGTCCTTAAGCTTCAGACTTCAGCTTTGAACCTTCATAGTAGGAGACATTCAGGACAGTGTGATAAAGGTTCATTCCATACGTTTCACTACACTTCATAAGCAACGCTCTTGCCCCTTTGCAATGCTTAGAAAATTATAGAACAAACCAGAAGATATTACTTCTGTGATAGCTTAGACCATTTTTGTGCTAGCTTTACAGGAATAAAAATAACCATCTGCATAGAATTAAAAGTACTAAATTGCATTCTTGAAGGGCGTGCACTTGAACTTGAAACTTGAAGGGCCTGCACTTATTACTGCATCTAAAATATGCCTATTTCAATGAAATAGATTACATTTCCTCTCTTTTTTTTTTTCCTGGAATTTTTCTGTAAATAGAATTTTTATCACATATGTTAGGAAATAGCTGCTTTTCATTTAAAGTCCCTTTGTTTGAATATGTGAATATGTAATGAAAGTGGTATAATGTGAACACAAGAAACCTGGAAGGAATATCAGTTAGTTTAATCTGAGCCGATATACAGCTGATCTTAATTTTTTTACTAGATTCTTTCTTTTGCGTCACTTTACTCTGGACAAAATCACTTTTATATGGAAATTGTTTTGCAGCTAGCATGGAATGAGCTTGTGGGTTTGATTTGTTTTCTATCATAACTGTCTAGCACCGTCTAGCATAGTAACAGTGAAAACCAACTTTACCTCATGCTTTTTATGGCACTTTTGTCAAGATCAAACAGATGAGAAAGGCAAATCCCCAGGCAACTAAACATACGTGTCATTTTTTAGAGTGCCTGTAAGAGATGAAGTAGGTAAGTTTGACCCTCATGATGTAATGTTTGTTCTGTGAGCACACAGAAAACTCTCAACCTCAAATGTTTCTTCGGACACTTTCCCCAGAAGCTGTTTTCATATATGAAAACCCAAAAAAGTTTGAATATATTTTTGTAGCTTGGTAACCAGAAGATGTGCCGTCATTGTCAGAGAAATGCTGATCCTGCATTCCATTGACCTGTATGTCCTCTTTAACACAGAGGACACAGTTATGCTGTGTAGTATCTTTTATAGAGATAACAGGGTGCCTATTTTTACAATGTGGGAAGATAAAATGGAAAATTCAGCAGGACAGGAACATTTCTACAGTAGTAGACAAAACAATGAAATCTGCCTTGGAATTACCAGTGCTGGAAAGCAGTAATTCTAATAAAGGCATAAAAGTACTGTTGAGCAGCTTATACATGAATAGAAAGGAATAATCACTGGTTGACATGTTACGAGGATTTTTTTTTTTATTTCATCTGCTTCCTTAAGTTTGGTCTAAATGTGGAACATTTTGAAAGCCACATAGAAGTGGTCTATACACTAATTCCATTATTCATTAATACGATTAATGAGTGTACCTCCTGTATAAAGCTTTAAAAATGTACCCTCTGGGTCCCAAGCTTCCCTTTTTTTGTGAATTGATTGTCAAGATAATCCACATATATGCAAGAACATTCTAGCGCATTAATTGTATATCCATTAATGGGTCTGAATTTTGCTCTGCATTTATCATTAGTAAGTATTGTTTTGATATCTAGGGCATTCTAGCAAAACACTGAAAGTGACTAATATGTTATGCTGATGCTTTTAATGGTTATCAGTTCCGTTTAGGCAAGACATCTTGGAAAAAGTTATCTTTTAAACCCCAAAATCATAAATTCACTCATCTGTACTTTCAAACCAGACAAATTAATATATTATAATATTCAAAGTAAATACGTATTACCTGAAATAGAAGTGCTACTACATTTTTAAAGCTGCGAACAAATAACTCAGCTCATGATGTCCTGGCTGCTGTTTTTCCCTAAGCTGAGCAGACACTAATGTGAAAGATAAGATCCATCTCAGTTTAAAGATCCAAAGTCACCTTGTAAGCAGGTACATTTTCTGAAATATCACTGGTGTTCCTGTAGAACTCAAGTTTTACAAAGACAGATTTTTCTTTCTACTTGAACACACAAATCTGGTAGAATTCCTTATGAACAAAACTCGAGATTTATCACTTAAAAAAAAAAACCCTCCTTAATATTATCATATACTTCTCTTATTGAAGTGTATTTGAAGCCCACTTTGTCATCTTCAAAGGCAAAGAGCTTACATCTGCCATTCAGTGACTGAAAACACTTTTCAAGCTGGGGTGTAGCTTAATTGGTGAGTTTGAGTTGGTTTTAATTTCCTTTTCCCCAGAATGACTCGTTAGTCATCACTACACAATGATCAGTGAACAGAAAGAGACAAGGACAGTAAATGAAGTTCTCAGCTGAAGTCTAGCAAGAAATTATAATTGCAGTATTGTATACAGCATAATGCTTTTGTACTTTAGAGAAACTTTTCTTCTTTGATAGAAGAGATTTTGGGTTTGAATCTGATACCCTATCTATTGATCAGTCACTGCAACCTTAATTTACCTTAACTGAACTCCTGATTACTATCTATAACAAAAAAAATCTGAAGAGGAGGAACTGAAGATGACTCAAGCCACATCATAAAATAACTTTGTTCATCCCTATTTTGAAAAAAACAACTGACTGATTTTAGTCATTGTAAAATCAATCAGATGAGTAAAACTCCTAGAAAATACCTGTTGGAGAAAGAATCTTTAAATTCACAGAATCACAAATTCATATATGTTGGAAAAGACCTTTAAAATCATCGACTCCAGCCCTTAACCTAACACTGCCAAGTCCACCGCTAAACCATGTTCCTGAGTTCCACATCTACACGTTCTTTAAATACCTCTAGGGATGGTGACTTCACCAGTTCCCTGGTCAGCCTGTTCCAATGCTTGACAACCCTTTTGGTGAAGTAATATTTCTTCATATCCAATCTAAACCTCCGCTGGTGCAACTCGAGGCCATTTTCTCTCATCCTATCACTTGTTATTTGGGAGAAGAAATCAACACCTGCCTCACTACAACCTCCTTTCAGGCAGGTGTAGAGACCATTAAGGTGTCCCCTTGGCCTCCTTTTCTCCAGTCTATCAGCCCCAGGTCTCTTAGAAGCTCCCCGTAAGACTTGTACTCCAGACACTTCATCAGCTTCATTGCCCTTCTTTGCACTCGGTCCAGCCCCTCAGTGTCCTTCTTGTACTGAGGGGGCCCAAAACTGAACACAGTATTTGAGATGCAGACTCACCAATGCTGAGTACAGGCAGACGATCACTTCTGTTGTCCTGTTGGCCACACTATTACTGATACAAGCCAGGATGTTTCTTGGCCACCTGGGCACACTGCTCGTTCATACTCAGCCGTCAATCAGCCAACAGCCCGAGGTTCTTTTCCACCAGGCAGGTTTCCTGCCTTCTGTCCCCAAGCCGGTAGCATTGTACCAGACTGTTGTGGCTCAAGTGCAGGACTCAACATTTAACCTTGTTGAACCCCATACAGTTGGCCTTGGCCCATTGATCCAGCCTGTCCAAATCCCTGTCTAGAGCCTTCCTTCCCTCAAGCAGATCAGTACTCCATCATCTGCAAACTTACTGAGGGTGCACTTGACCGCCTCATCCAGACCACTGATAAAGATATTAAACAGAACCAGCCCCAACACTGCCCACTAGGGAACACTGCTTCTGATGGCTGCCAATGGGATTTTACCGTTCACCACAACTCACTGGCTGGATGACCAGTCCTAAAGAACAGTGCACCCATCCAAGCCATAAGCAGACAGTTTTTTCAGGAGAATGCTGTGGAAAACGGTGTGAAAGGCCTCACTAAAGTCTAGGTAGGCAACATCCACAGGCTTTCTCTCATCTACTAAGTGGATCACCTTGTCATAGAAGGAGACCAGGTTAGTCAAGCAGGACTTGCCTTTCTTAAACCAGCACTGACTGGGCCTGCTCACCTGGTTATCCTGTAGGTGCTGCATGATGCCACTCAAGATGATCTGCTCTGTTAACTTTCCCAGGCACCAAGGTCAGACTGACAGGCTTTTAGTTCCCTGGATCTTCCTTCTGACCCTTCTTGTACATGTGCATCACATTTGCTAATTTCCAGCCAACTCAGACCTCCCTAGTTAGCCAGGACTGCTGATAAATGATGGGAAGTGGCTTAGTAATCCTTAAGTACACTCAGGTGGATCCCATCCGGCCCTACAGACTTGTGTATGTCTAAGTGATGTAGCAGGTCACTAACCATTTTTTCTTATCCAGCTCAGGGCACTGGATACCCAGAGGACAACAGATTTGACTATTAAAGACTGAGGCTATGAAGGTATTAAGTCCCTCAGCCCTTTCCTCATTCTTTGTCACTATGTTTCCACCTGCATCTAATAAAGAAAGGAGAGTCTCCTTAGCTCTCCTTTTGCTGCAGATATACTTACAGAAACATTTTTATTGTCCTTCCCTTTAGTAGCGAGATTAAGTTCTAATTGGGCTTTGGTTCTTCTAATTCTCTTCCTGCATAACCTCACGACATCTGTGTAGTCCTCCTGAGTTTCCTGCCCCTTCTTCCAAATGTTACAAACTCTCATCTTTTTCCTGAGTTCCAGCCAAAGCTGCTTATTCAGCCAGGCCAGCCTTCTTCCCCACTGGCTTTTCTTTTGGCACATGGGGACAACCTGCTCCTTCAAGAATGTCCAGCCTTCCTGGACTCCTTTGTCCTTCAGAGCCGCCTCCCAGGGAAGTCTATCGACCTGTTTCCTAAACGTGTCGAAGTCCAAATTTATTCTCATCCATTTTAATTATGTTGAAGGAAAGAGTTTTGCTTCAAATATTTGTGCCATACAATTTTCGTTTCTGTAAACAGACGTTTTTCCCTACACAGAATTTAGAAAATTCAAATTAATCTGCATAATCACATTAGGATTGTATTCAAGGTGGAAATGGAAGTTTAGACTGCCTAAATATTGTTCTTCTCAAGATTTCCTTCAGGCTTTACCACCTTTGGGTACTAAAACCTAGCTGGTTTTGTGTTGCTTAAAGCTGGAGTTGCTGTAAACTTTTTTGATCAGGAGCACAATGCTATAAGCTCTTCTTTGTGAAAACTCATCAGATTCCTTGGGCTATGGATATAAAAACATGTACAATGCTTAGTCCTGGCCCTTTGTTCAGACCAGTGTTAGAAAGAGGGTTAGAAGTTGTATACCACAAAAGACTTTTCTTATGTTTTGATTCATGCATTCTATCTTTGACAAGTATATTTGTATGCTTTAGCTTTCTATATCTGAAACAAAGACCAGTGTAATCAATGCTCTTCAACAGACTTATCCAGACTGAGAAGGAAGAAAATCCGATGTTTTTGAAGATGGAAGTGAAGTTCCCACTGACCAGAAAAGGGGAAACATGACCCCTATTTTTAAAAGGGAAAAAGGGAAGACCCGGGGAACTGCTCACAGCCCAGAAGGCCAACCTTATCCCATGCTGCACCAAAAGAAGCATGGCCAGCGGGTCTAGGGAGGTGATTCTCTTCCTCTACTCCACTCTCATGAGACCCTATCTGGAGTACTGTGTCCAGTTCTGGAATTGCCAGCATAAGAAGGACATGGAACTGTTGGAATGGATCCAGAGGAGGGCTATGAAGATGATCAGAGGGCTGGAGCAGCTCTGCTATGAGGACAGGCTGAGAGAGTTGGGGTTGTTCAGCCTGGAGAAGAGAAGGCTCTGCAGAGACCTTAGAGTGGCCTTCCAGTACCTGAAGGGGCTACAGGAAAGCTGGGGAAGGACTTTTTAAAAGGGGAAGGAGTGATAAGAGGAGGGGAAACGGCATTAGAAGAAAATCTTCAAGATGAGGGTGGTGAGACACTGGAACAGGTTGCCCAGGGAAGCTGTGGGTGCCACCTCCTTGGAGGTGTTCAAGGCCACATTGTCGGGGCCTTGAGCAGCCTGTTCTGGTGAGAGGCGTCCCTGCCCATGGCACAGGGGTGGAACTGGATGGGCTTTAAGGTCCCTTCTCACCCAAACCATTCCATGATTCTATGAATTTATGGCCCTGTGTTTTAGTCCATAGTCCCTGCACTCTATACTTAAATATGATCAAGAGTCCAAAACAATCTCTTCTCTTTCTGAGTGACACGTATAATGCTATGCTAGCTCCATTCTGTAGCTCCTTGGATCCCTTGTCTGGGTAGAAGTCAAAAATACTTCTTAAAGAATTCTCTGAAAAACGAACTACAGGGGAGATTTAAAGCCTGGAAACTTACTTACTTGTGTCTTGCTAAGAGGAATATATTAACTAGATACTAAGGATTAGTCCCACTAAAATCAGTGACAAAACTTATTCTGCTCACTGTGATATTCAGCACAATATGGGAATGAAAGGTTAAAATTTGTTAATGATTGCTACTTTTGAAGTATTTGGTGGAAAAAAATTAATTATACTCCTATGACTAAAAATTCTTCGTTAAGATAATGATTATTCAGTAGCTGAAAATTTTAGAAATTACTACCGGTTTACGAAGTTAGATAATAACATGGTGACTAAAGGTTTACAAGATTTGAAAAGATTTATGGATGTACCAAAATAGTTTAGAGCATCATGTTAAGGCAAATGGTGAGGATATGATACTATCCATGTGCATATTGGTAGCAGAAAAATCACTGATATGTTGAATCCCCAGCATTAAAAACGTTCATGCTTGTTTTGATGTTTTGAATGTTCAAACTCTTACCATGTGATGAGGGAAAGTGGTATTTTGCATGTACATCCATGCTTCATAATATCACTGCTATCAAGATTAAATTCATGTTATAGGAACTTCCTAGTACTTTCAGTGCAAAAGAACAACTAAGAGCCTGCTGAAGCAGAGAGTGTGTTTTTGTATCTCTCTAATGACAGGCTGCCTGGGCTTAGATAAGAGGAGGCTGAAAGAATGGTCATTTGGTCAATAATAATATTTGGGTAGCAATATCTACATAGCTTTTGAATCAGCTATGACGACTAACTAATAAAAGTTATATGCAGGCTGTGAGCTCTTTATAGATAGCACAAAGATTCATTCCCCAGTTGGCTTTTGAAGCAGGAGTAAATGTTATTTTTGGTTGATAAATGGGATTAGCGTTCTTTGAGAGTCAGTGGTATCAGGTAAAATTCTACCTCTTTTTTACTGTGGTGGTAATACAATTTCATACATAACTTTCCTTTCTCTTATTTCTCCTTAACGTTCTATACAAACATTGTGTTACCTAGTCAGCTTGCTTGCTTTTCTTCTGAAGAAGTCACATGTATATAGTATTATTTTACATGGGGGAGATTGTTTTTTATTACCGTACACTATTCTTCAAAGGTTTAGATTTCTTTTGTGAAGCAATTTTTACTCCTGAAGGAAAAACAAATTGACAAAGATAAAACATTTGCTGCCTCTTTCTTGACCTCTTTTTGCTTCAGTATTTTAATAATTCATAAAATGAGTCTGATCTACAAATTATGTCATTTTAGAAGACAGTCAGGACATCTACAAAGATGCATTCCAGAGATCTTACATTGGATTAATGAAAATTCCAATAGTAGATGTAGCTATTAACTTTTTTGTTTAAATTTTTCAGTCAATAATACATCTTTCCCTGAGGTTAACTCTTGATGTATTAGCAAAATCTAGGATCACATCTGTAATGCACTTCTAACAAAAAAGCGATTTTCAGTCTACCTGAAATGTTTGTTAGTCACTAATATGGCAGTCAGAACAAGTTCAAGAACAGAACATACAATTTTTGCACTTATTTTCCGGATATTTTAGGACAGTCTTTTAGACAGAAAATTAGGATGACCTTATGAAAATAAAGTTAGAAAATAAAAAAAAAAACCTTTGCAAAATACTTTATTTCACATAGATGTACATTTTCAGAGAGAAGTACAAACCCCCACCACATTATATGGAAGTCAGTGGGAGTTCTGACCTACTTAGGCTTATGCAATTTTAACCATTGTATTTCTGTGTCAAAACTACGTAATGTAATTTATTTTTCATTTTGGTTTGGTCTGCATATGAAATATTATTTGAAAGGATTTTTATCGTATATGTGAATCTAAACCAATCTTTTTTTATCTCAATGCAGTGGATTAGCTTATGTCTCTTAGGACAGGATTTAAAGGAAGAGTCATTTGCTTCTGTGAATGTTTTTTGTTTTGTTAGTGACAGATAAAATGAGCATGACTAATACTCCTGGCTACAGAACTGTATTTCAATAAACACGTAAAACAAAACTAATTACATAATATGGTCAGTAGGAATGAAATAAAGCAGAGGTGTGAATGACATACTAATAAAATTAGGCAGACGATGCAGTCCAGACCTCTTCCATTCATGGTATTTTTCTCTACGCAAACTTTCCAGAGATAAACATAAATATTTTGTACCCTTGTAAAAGTCTGACATTTGTATTCTTTTCATTTTAGCTCTTAGCAAACGTGTTCTGTTTTCTGTTAATAACTGAAGAAAAAAGAGATGCAAAGAGGGAAATCGAGGGATACATTGCTATTTTGCTGCTAATTAAAATAACTGGGTATTTTGTGTCGGTTGTGGGTAAACCCTGGTATGAGGTTATTTATCCATTTCCAGGAATCCAGGGCATCATTGTGTGTAGCAGTTAATAGGGAATACAAATACCAAAAGTCCAATCATCCTACATTCCTCCTTCTTTCCCTCGACTTTATGGCTGAGCACAATATAACAAGGTATGGGATTGTACAACATAATAAGGTATGGGATATCCCTCTACCCTTTTTTGTTTACCTCCAGCTTGCTCAGTGGCATGGCAACATGAGGAGCAGAGAAGGCCTTGATGCTGTGCAAGTGCTGTTCAGCAATAGATCAGACATCAGTGCGTTGCCAACACTGTTCTGGTCACAAGTACAAAACACAGCACCATATGAACTGCTATGAAGAAAACTAGGACTATCACAGCCAAAACCTGTACAGTGTCTGAAAAGAACAAAGTGAACAGGTAAAGAATTAATGCAAGAAATAGAAAATAGGTGGCTGCAATAGCCTGACCAAAAGAGATCAAAAGTTCCTGTGTGACCTACCAAGCAGCTCTGATTTACTGACAAATGATTTGCCATAATAAAGCAATTACTAGACTGCACTAGCAGGTGTGCTTTGGCATAGCTTCAGTAGTTATCATGGACAAATATGCAACATTGACATTACTGAGGACTAGGCCTAAGAACCGTTCTGTTTCATACATTTTTTCTGCAGTTCTGCTGTAGCACATAGCAGAACCATGCTCAATGCTTTTTTTTTCTATGTATGTCAGTCTCTAAAGCTGTAAAAATAACACAAGCAAATGCAATTTCTTTCTATGAGATACAACATGAGTAAAGTGAAATTTCATCTCTTTGCTTTGCAAAGTAGGTATCATTGTTACAGTGAGCTGAACATCAGTGCAGTTTGTTCTTGTCTACCTATCAAGCTGAAGAGCAATTAAATGCTAAGCCTGAGTCCTCTACAGAGGGCCAAAACCAACACATACATAATTAATTGTAATTTTAGCATAGCTCCTCAGGTTGCCATCACGGAAATGGTATTGTGTTTATTCTGTAATACACTGATTACAATAGATTACTCAGTAGCAGAGAGAACCAGGCAGAGCTGAGCAATTTTTGCCATGCTGATGGCAACACGACTGCTGTTCATAACTTTATTTGAGAAGGTGAAAAATGTTTTATGGATAATGCTGAACTTCATGATGCAGAGGGTGAGAAGGGAGGAAAAGAAAGAGGCATATTCCTCTGATCATATAAAATCCTAATTAATCCTTCCAATATATTTCCCTCTCTTTAAAAAGGCTATGTGAACACATTGTCAATGTTTTCCTTTTTTTTCTTTAAATAAAGGCAGAGAGTTGTTTTGTTGTATTCCCTGCCTTGAGGATTCTCCCTTTTTTATCTGCCAGGTTCCTCCAGCCCTTACTCCCACAACTTGCTTGATGTAATCCCTGCTCTATTTTTACCTCCAAGATCCCATTCAATTTGAGGGAATTTTGTTTTCAGTAATGCAAGCTAAGGTTGTTCAAGTGCATTTCCTTCTTGCCACCCTCCTTCTCCAAAGTTTTTGTATTTTTGAAATCAGCCTTCTGGAGGGACATGAAACACCACAGGCAATCAAAATTTGGTGTTAATGAAGTTATTTGTCAGTGAATTAAAATGCAAAAGTGAAGTTTTCAGTTAATATGAAAAATTACCAAAAAGTGCAACAGGTCCTGTTATTTTGATACTAATTTCCATTTTTTTGATACTTCACTTTCTGCTTTTAGTATTATGCAGATTTTCTGCATTAACAATAAAATCTACAAAACAAGAATGAATGAAAACATGTTCTTATTAGTTAACCATTGAAAGCTGAAGTCCTGCAGTTTAGCATTTGTCTACAAACCAAAAGTCATTGACTAAATTTTCAGGTTATTGTCTCATGTCTCAAGTAGCTGGAAAGGGAATAATTGCTGCCGTAGCTATTCAAATGGGTTTCCTATGATCTGATTGGTTTTGCTTTAAATGACTATGCCTATTCCTCATTTAGCATGCCCAATACATCCACTTAGATTTACATCATACATTTTGTCCTTACTTTAGGATAGATTAAAATGTTGTTGCACTCTGAAACAGGATGTTAGTACCAAGAATAGGTGATTTATTTGAAACACAAGTAAATGCTATTTTAGGTTAATGTCCAGCTGGCTTGAAATAGGACTCTGAAGGTACACACTATGACTGGGCTGGGCTGCAAGAGCTGCCTCCTGCTGCCATTAAGCATTCCCTATATTTGTGTAAATATTTTGCACTTTAGGGTAATGGTGTAAAGGAAATAGAGAGCGTGTGCACTGGGTTGTGTATTCCACCGTAGACTGGGCTTTTTTTTGCACACTGAGACATATCCAGTTTGCTGTGGTTAACTTTTGTCACAGAAAATGTATATGCCATGACTGAAAGGATACAGAATAGTCCCTTTTAGGGTAAAAGGTGAGGGAAGGAATAATGCTTAATGGCAAAATGTTGTATTTAAATCAATGCATTTTGAGTTTTTGTGTGGACAGATGGTAGGTTAAGGCAAACCTAAACATATACCCTCCCATGATGATTTTATAACACAGCATAGCAGATTATCAGTTTGCACACTGATCTAATTGGACAAATTCTTTGACTTCAGGGTTGTGTAGTGCTAAAACTATGTGAATCGTACCTCAGTGCTGTATCCTGGTGAATCAATGTTTGCAAATATCTGCAATCATACTGATCGGATTCTAAGTAATTCTGCCTGTGGAGGATAATAATTTCTGGCATCTTAACCTCGGTCTCTTAGTGCGGAAGTCTAAAAATAAAGGCCATAGTTGTATTAATTTTGTGAAATCAAGCATGTAACTTTTAACTTGGCTGAGCTCTGTGACTCCAACCAGCCACCTCCTCCCACCAGCTCCTGAGGAAGGTAACTTTCCCACTTGACTCCATTTCAGTCCCTCTAATGATGTTCTCCAGCTCTGAGTGACTGAAGTGTCAGCCTCCTTGTCTTTTGTCAGCCTCCTTTTGCCAATACTGCAATGGCTGCTATTTCCTCCAAGAAACAGTTTGATCCGCACTTCTGCAGTGAGTCTGGGAAACATTACTGTCCAAAACCAGCAGCTGAGGTACTCTTTGAAACTGAGAGGCCCTAACATCTACCTTGACAGGACCAACTGAGCATATTAATTTGAAATTTCAACCTCACTGCTGACCGCTATTGCGTCAGATTTTGGGTTTGGAACTTAGCCTTGGATCATACTTGTTTCTGAATTTATATTTAAAACCAAAGCAGGAGAATAAAATTATTTTAAAAGAAAACTTAGATCAAATTTCTGGGAAGGAATGGATTGTGTTACTAAGCACTCCTCAATCCTCTGCTTTTTGATTATGGGTAAGAAAGTAATATGAACAACAGCTGACTTGCTGATCTCTGTCTTCACTTAAAAGTCAGAGCTCAGCCTTTCATTTAGAGGACTGAATAGCTTTTTTTCACTAGAGCTTGTACAGTTCTTCTGGCATTCACAGTTAATATTGATACCCTGTAGGCCAAAAGATATTACTAGAGAAAGAACATGTCATAGCTGATTCTTCTTTGAATGGAGTTAGTGGGAAGTTTAACCATTGCTTGTAAAAGGATGAAGGGTAGATGGAAAAAGATTTATGATTCAAATGTGTTTAATGGTTGTGTATCTGTATTACACACATTTACTCACACTATTTTGAGTATGTTTAAAAAAGACAGTCTCTTATTTTCTAGGGCATTGTCTTGTTTTTAGTCTCTCCATAATTAGTTTCTATTTATAGAGAAGCTCACAGATGTCAAAAAGATGCATATTTTCTCACATATATGTGTCTTCTTGGTTTAAGTTCATGCAAATACTTTATTATTAATGCTTTTTAAAAGACCATGGGAGGTATACAGACTTCATTTTTTTTTCTGTATGATTAATCCAAGCCATTCGGGTTTTTTCCCTTCATTTGTAAGTACTTCAAACTCTGCCATAGAAAGGACAAATGGGCTATATGTATTTAAATATACACATAAAAATAAAAGAATTGCTATCCTTATTTTTTTTTAGTCACCTATATCACTATAATGCATCTCTAACACAAAGTTCTATTTTTCAAAGTGCTGTTACCAGCACTTGTTTCCATTTTTCATCTTGGAAAACCATCTACTTTCCAACTTAAGTGTTCACTAATTATTTTTAAATTCCTTTATATTATAAACACTCCTGTGTCTCAAGAGGTTAGGTAACTAACTGCTTTTGACTCAATAAAATTCTTACAGGCAGTTACACTACTGAAATTTTGGTAAAATAACATGTAAGATTAAAAAAAAAAGCGATGAGTAAAGCTACTGTCACCCTAGTCACAAAGTTGTGTGTTTAAATACATGCTCCTGTGAACTGTATTTTACGTGCTAGTACTCTTATATATTCTATTCTGTATATGTATCAGTCAAAACTCCTCTGTAACTGCAAATAAAATGTAACTATTCCCTTTTAATATGGTGCTAATAGTGAAGTGGTAAATGCATATACCAATGTATTTAAGGCACGTAGGTATTCTAGATACCATGTTAGTAGAAAAAAGAAAGACACCGTGACTACTGAGAAACTTAAAGTGTGAGTCCTTTTATAGAGCAACAGCAATCCCCCATTCTCAACCTTCAAATGACCTCACTTACCACACTGCTTTAAAGATGAGCTAATAATGGAAGTCTTCTTTGTTTGTATCATCCCACAGAACAAATGTTTTTAGTAGTGGCTTCTGCATTTGTGCTACGCAAAATTTCTCAGAAAATTAAGTTCAGCATTTATACCTTTTATCTTGGATTGCAATGGAGGGAGGGCTTTCTTAGCTTTTTCTTTTCCTTTTAAACAAATATATTTAGTGTAAAGAGTCAAATAAAAATGTTTAATCGTTAACAGGCCAAAGAAGTATTGAAGAACGAAAAGTCAGTCAACATAGTTTAATAAAAGCTACACTATCCAATGAAATCACATAATACTGTGTATTCATACGGTTGTATTAGCTTCAAAAATTTAATCCATTTTATAATATTATAAAGTTATGTAGGTACTTACCATTTTAAAAGCAGCATCAAGTGGAATCGGTGGCAAGTCCCCAAGGTGCAATCAATAATTGATTAAAATGATGAGCCTTTATGGTATTATTTTGAAGTGCACCATCTGAAATTAGAGGAAATTTACTGATAGCTGTATGTTTTGTTGATAAAAGGATTCCTCAGATATATATTAACAATAAAATCAACGTTTGTTGCCTTCTGCAGAATACAAGGAGAGTGATTTATTTTGAAAATGTCTTTCAGCTGGGTAACTAGGTAACTTACACTGCGCTACACGAAAGAGTTTGGATTCCATTTCATGAAGCAGAATTCCAGTGCAATGAGTGAAGGAAACAGATGGAGTAAGAGGAAAACAGATGGGTACCAAAAAAAATTACAGCCACTGTTTTCAGTAATGGTGCAGTAATTGCCATAAATCAATTAATTTTCATTTATTGAAAAAAAGGAAAACAATAGATTATGAAGCAAAAGCATTACAGGGCCCCAAACCACCCTATGTTGAAAGCATGTATTTGCAGTTGTTAATAAGGGTTCTAGATGGGCTATATCTGAGAATAAAATTTTCTGCACCAAGAAACTCACCTCTAGTCCAGCCATTTCATTCTCTCAAGGTCATTTAAACATCTCTCTTATTATGTAGAGGAGAGATTTATTGGTTGTTCTGCCATATTGGACAGCTTTAAAGATTTCCTCATAGACCAGAGGTGGGCTACTCAAGTGATGCAGTGAGTGTTGGGGAGCTGCTGCACCATGAAGGCTTCAAGCAGCCTGGAAAGGAGCTGAACCTCGAGAGCCCAAAGTAAAGGCTGAGAGTGCAGGAGGCCACTTTTTTTCCTGCAGCAGTCTTGAATTGCAAGACACAAACAGCAGAAGAGAAAATTGAAACACATTTACTATATACATATATATATATACACACCAGCAGTCTTTATCTGCTGCGTGGCACAGCTGCTCTGTCACATAATTGACCTTGACTTAATTTGATCACCCCTGTGGTTAAATAGGAAGTTCTGCTGTGAACCAAATAATTCCTTAACACCCCTCACCCCATCAGCTTGTTGCTGATACTGTTGAATTTTTATATGGACTGTCCATTAGAAATTGAATGGTGCTCATCCAGACAATTTACATTTCATTTAGAATATCTTGCAATTAGTGAACATTCAAAATTGTAGAATGCAAACAGAAATCACGTTTGTATTCAAAATAGTTAAGAAATGAAGAAATATAGATCAGAATATGTAATTGATCTCATTCTTCTTGAATTTATATCGGTAAGTTTTCTTGCACAGAGATGCTGCATGAATAGTCACTATATTTTGATGTAGTAAAGAGCCTGTAACTGAAAAGTCTTGCAACTGACTTTCAGATTTTATCCCAGCTCCTTTTAAATTTTCCTATGACTAGTTTGATTTAAAATGTCACAATTCGCTTAACTTTTTCAAAATAATTTTCTAACTTTTGAGGAGTAAGGCACCCTAATAAGATTTAAATCAAACACAATGTTTTGTCTTCATATGAAAAAAGATAGGTTAGACTTTATCCCTCAATCTATTAAATGCAATTTAGAACTCAGTGTGGCAAAACCTGAATTTTTCAACTTTGTTAGCTGATTGTAGACTACTTTCCCTATGTTATCTCATTCAAGGTGAGCATTGCACTGCTAGCTATCATGAGTGCTAGAGGCTGGGTTACAGTCTCCAGCCATAACCAAGTCCAGGTCAAAACTTATCATCTTCTCCTCCCACCTTCAAAAAATCTCTCTTGAATTGGGATGTAGCCTATGAATCAAGCAAAGAATTCAGAAGGGGTGTGGCAGCATAAATAGGAAGGAGGATGGTTTGATGGTTTCATAACTGCAGTGGAAGATTAATTATTGTTCAGTTTTCTTCAGTTAGAAAGCATCAGTTATTTGAATCTGGTTTCAGAATAGCTCGTTTTCTTTTCCCTTTTTTTTGAGTTGCAGAAACATTACTACAATTGTCATTACCTTTTTTTTCACTAGGACTTCTTACAAATTTCCATATCTCTATAGTCATTGAGCTTCTTCCCCTCCCCCACTAATCACTCCTTTTTCCAATCTGAGTTGGTAATAAAATAGCTGTGAAATAAGATTTCTTTTAAGCAGGAAGGAGATCAACTATATAGATATCTTAAGTCATCTATCTGAAAAAAGACAGTTTAAAATCTGAACTAGGGTCAAATCAGCGAAGAACTCTCAGATTTTTGTAGTTTAAAGATGGAAAGGAATTATCATTGAATCATTTTGAAAGCATAGAACTCCTTCGGAAATCAAACACAGCCTGGAATTTACTATTTACTGCTACAATTCTTTTGGAAACAAATAAGCTTGCAACACACAAAGTAGGCCCTCTTGTTAAAAGTAACAGCCACTAATAAGTCTGCCTTAAGATATAACATTGAAAGCTGGTAGACTGTAGTGAGGAACATCTTAATACCAGTACAGAAGAGCAATATAATTATTTTAATCTATGTAAGTCAGACTCTAAGAGAAGACAGACCAAGGAAAGGGAAAAGGCCATGCTGCTGTCAGCAGTAAGTCTAAGTGATGTGCAACTTCGTTTATATATTTGATTTGTATTCAGCCCAGACTGAGATTGCCCTTTCTCAAACTGCTTGATCGCTTTTAATTCCTCAGAGAAATACTTTTAGAAAAGAGAGTAATCTTGTACAAGGCTCTAACAATCACTAGATTTGGGACTTCTTGCCCTGATATGGAGAGAGAGAAAGAATATGTATGCATTGCAGAGAAGAGGGCTCTTTGTTAAAAATCTTCTGACAGTCCTTAGCTGTTACGCGCTGAAGACTGTTACCCAAGTGCTAAGGCTCATCTAAGTCGCAGCAATGAGGAAATCTCTCTGAACTGGTCAGAACGTAAGTGCTTGGTCTTGTTTCTGTTCACTAAAAAAGATGTTAGGCTAGTCTAAATACTTCCTTGAGCTATCATCCCTGTGGTTTTGGTTCCACTGTTCTGCTTGGTCCATATATATTAGCTAATTAAGGTAATATAAGATGACTGTGAAACAGCTACGGGGCATACATGTCAAAGTAAAGGTCACAGTCTTCTGTGCAAGTACAAATGGTAATAAATGGCCAGTTTAGTTGTTGCTTTTGGAGCATCTGTCAAGAACCAAGTATCCAGCAATATTCCCATATAGGAAATTACTCTTGCCAAGGAATTGTTTCTTTCTGTATAGTTGTCAGTTCAGTTACTAAGATAAATCAAACCACAGCTTCCATTCTGTATATGAAATTAGAGCCTTAAGTTCAAGCTGTAGGTACTGTTATTTCACAGAACGCAAAAACTTTCAAAGGACTTCGGTTTGGTTTCACTTCAACAATGTAACTTACTGCAAATGAGAGAGTGGATTATGAAGATAATAGTATTACCTACATAATTAGTAAAAAAATATGCCAGGAAAAGTGTGGGGAGCCTGGGAATTCAGGATGCTCACCTCAACTTTTTGTGCCCCAATGACTGGCTAGGGAGAGCACTGCGTGTATTTCAGCCATCCCCACTCCAGAACCATGCTAGCCAGCAATCAGAAAGCCCTAGAGCTTTTATTGTTAGAAAGTAATTACAGATTACTAGATGCTGTAGTACAGAGAAAATGTTATTATTCTTTTTTCTGCCACAGATGAATTGAATGGTCTGTAAATAAAAATTTCTTTTCACCTCATGTATGCATCCTTGCATAAACATGATGCTACTGAATTGTTCTTAATATGTCTGCTTAATTTCAAAGATTAGATTAGTGATTAGTAAGAACTTTGCGTTCAGCTTTGCTGTTTCACTATTAAGTAGTCGATTAAAAAACAAACTGAAAGTTCAATATAACTGGTGGTTGTTAACACCGTTTCTGCTTGTATCCTTGGGGATTCTCACCTACTATTCTGAGTTACTTATTCCAAAATCTTTAAAATAAAAATGCACTGAGCAAGCACTTTTTCTCCTGACACTGATTCCTCTTATGGAAGTTGTAGCCTCTTCTTTGTGAAGGGGAAGAAGGAAGTATTAAGTCTTGAGGCAGGCTTTAACGTTTTCAAACCACTACTAAAACCAGTTTCGATCAGTCGGCAAGGGCTTGAGCGAATGTAGGGACAAGCTGAGGGACATGGTTAGGACCATGCAACAAAAATTAAACACAGATAACCAGGAAAAATATAGCAAGGAATATGACAAAGAAAAGGGCGAATGAAGGTATGAAGGAACTTAAAGACTGGAGGGACAACAGTGATTATTAAAAATAAAACTTGAATAAACAGAGGAGCACATAGCAAGGAAACAAAGAAACTGCAAGCATAAAAGGTTTGGGACCTAGAAAAAGAAAGGTTTTCTTAAGATAACTCCTATCTGTCAATCTGTCTGGCTTGTCTTTGTTCCAGACTCTGATTCCATGATCCCCCACACCTCATGTATCCTGTTGACCTGTAAGCTTCTTTCCCAAGCAGATGCCTTCAGAAGAATTGTAGTAAAATCAATAAAACTGTAGATATTAAATTGCCACTTGACACGCAGTAAGAACATAGCAAATCTATTCCTGCTAGATCTGAGCACTGTGCATAAGATCTGCTGCTCAGTAACTACCCCAGGAATTGATGTTGTTTTTTTCCATAGCCCCCCAAAAAAGCATATATGTGGCTCTAGTTCTTCTAGCAATGAGTTTATGTCTCTGTGTGTGTTACAAACTATGTAGGTCTGTAAA
This sequence comes from Tapera naevia, assembly GCA_033556795.1. NCBI lineage: Eukaryota > Metazoa > Chordata > Aves > Cuculiformes > Neomorphidae > Tapera > Tapera naevia. Next base: position 12,666,326 of record JAUMJJ010000069.1, read on the forward strand.
ATGTTTAGATATGAACATGAATCTCATCCATAAAGATGGTTTCTGTATACTAGAAGGTCCTTACTTGCGCTTATTAATTTCACTGTTCTTTCTACTGTGGTCAATAAGCTGTGATTAATCAGGAAACTTTCAGTAAAGCATGTAATGCCAAGATTTTTCAGAGGGGAAAGTAGGGGCAGCAATCAAAAAGATTTCTAGAACATGGAAGAAGAAGTAGGATGGGGCAGTCTGGAGACATTTTTTTAGGATACTTAGCTCAAACAGATGAGTATTAATAATTTCAAGTGATAGAAGCAGGAATCAAAGCACCTTGCTGTCTGTATACAGTTGGTGTAGGAAAACCTACAATTGAGATAATTCTAAAAATATCCAATTCTGAATTTTTGATACTTTCTTCTGACTCTTGACAAACATTTTAGCAGTATAATGGATTATGTTGGTTTTCCTTGGACACTTGAAAAATGCATATATAAAACTTTCTAAATCAGGTACAAATACAAAATATGGAGTACAGGCACAATTAGAAGGTCTTAAGCAGATAAGCTTGTATAAGGAACGTGATTTTGTGATAATGAACGTTCTACTGCTGTCACGATACATCCTCCTTCTGAGCGATAGGAGAGGGATGCATAACTAACTCATTAGAATGCGGAAGATCACGTTTAAGGCACATTTATTTTCCTCGGCCCTCTTTTTTTCCCCCAGACATTCAGATCACTAAAGAATTTATCACTGCAGAAGCTGATGCCTAGTGTATGACTTGTTTCGTGTCAGCTATCTTTCACAGGTATCTGTTTTACCTTATTCCCTTGACTCCATCCGAAAGGAAAGGTATAAGATCATGTGACATTGAATTGCCTTGCATGGGAAAATATGCATTGCAATGCTCGACTTCTACTATGCATTTTATCAAACCAGAGTAGTTCAGTAAGCTTTGCTACTGATATTTTTAGACAAATGGAAAACACTTATGACGATCCTATTTGCTGTACTTTAAGCTAAAGACTGATTAACTATTGATGAAGGACTAGAAACCGCTGGCTATGCTCAAAACTTTCATTTTCTAGAATGAAATGTTTTGACAGTCTTATTTTCTATAGTTGTTTCTGTAAAATTGGAATTGAATCTTAAGTGTTGATTGTTCTGATGGTATTTCCATTTGGAAATGTCAGATATTTCAGGAGAAATTTTATTCCTAGAAGATCCTGAATTGCAGCCCTATTATGCAAATTTTATCTTTGCAAAGCTGAATGGAATTTACTCAATTCTAAACCTTAAACCTTTTCTAAAATGCCTATTAAAATATGGCCTTAAGAGTTATGGGAAAAAGTATGTGAAGCTTATCTAAGCTAATCTAATAGAGTATTGTGTGTGTCTGTCTGTATATGGCAATGTAAGGATGATAAATTATACTATAAATATCCATTTCTTTTGTAATAACTGTTATATATTGTAAGTAGGGCATCTGTATGCAGCCTGAGATTACATGGTTGCTTCTTTAGTTAGTAGCAGCAGCAGACTTTTGATCTCTTTGTTAAATAGCTGTTCATTGCAAAGTTCATGCCACCATTACTAAACTGAAGCTCTACTGCGTTTAGATTAAATAATGACCAAGGTCCAGTTGTGCAGCCCACAATTCCCAGCTGAAACAGTTCCCATTAGAAATACTCTTGAGTTGTCTGTTTTCCAACAAGTTCTTATTCTCTCATGCATCCAATCTAAAACATCATCTTGCTGCTTTGTGAAACTGAATCAGAGACTTTTTAAAAATTTCAAGTAATTCAGTGTTATAAACAACACTCATCCTCCTATCAAGTCCTAAGTAATAAACCATTACTATTTTGCAGTGCTTGAAATAAAAATAAGTTCTGTTATAAAAAATGAAAACTCTTAAAAACTCTTCATTTTAGAATAATTTAGAAAAATAATTAAAACAGTGTGGGGAATTTTTGCAGAGTTAGTGTCTTTAAACATCTCAAATGTAAGAAAAGACAAGACACTTGCTGTTTCCACGGTACCAGAAATGAAATTCAGAGTTGTTTACACAACTAACAATCCATTAATTTCATATTAAAGGTGGAAACGCAGTATTTTTATCAGTAATGAACCAAGAAGGTTCATTAACTTCAAAGCATTGCCGCAGTGACTTATCCCACATGAATGGGAATTTATATGTACAGTATAATGCATGTATCCATTATCCTCATAGAAACCTTGTGCTCATTTTACAGTAAAACAAAGTAAATGAATAATGGTAACTTTACAGAAATCAGATGCATTCTGTTCCTTCAGACTTCACAGAACTCACTTCCTTTCCACAAAGATCATAGGTGGTGGCACCACAATTGGTACTTGCTGGTGGGTAACCATAACTATTAAAGTGCACTCACATTTTTACCTCAGAATGCAGGAAACTCTTGCTAGCTGATCTCTAGATCTAGCTCTCAATCACTCCTTTCAATTGCTCTTGAATCTTTGACTCCTTCCCCCATTCACTTCCCTTCTAGAATTCAAGAATTAATGAAGCAAATGAAGTCTTCTATCATTCAGAGCAATTACTTTTGCAAAAATATGAAAGATGTATTCTGAGACAATGTTTCAGGACTCTGATACCTTTTTGGTGTATTTTGGGAACAGAAATGAACTGGTGCTTCTTTTAGACATCACAGTCAGTTCTGCTTGAGTTGTATCTTTTCTAAAGTTTGTAGAAAAGTTTGGTCTTTAAGAGACTGTCCATTCAGGAAATAATTTCTGCTTAGGATATCAGAGCTCTTCTTTGGGTATGCCTGTCTGTGGTGTGGCTTTTCCTATTATGTATTTTGTAGTCTTAGACTGTTTTTTTACTAGAGGCTTATCTGCTTATCACTAATTCCTCTCTGGTCACCCTACATTTTACAATGACACCCTAGGCCTCATTAGCAAGATAATTAATATTTCTTCAGAATAATTAATCGCATACTTATTGTGATGACCACAGGATAAAGTGATTCCTATTCCCCAGTAATTTAGTTTGGTCTAACATTCTCTTTGTACCAATTCTGATTTCATATCTCTACTCCTTAAGCTATCTGCATCAATTTAATTTTTGTATGACAAAGCACTATACAGATCTGTGCAGGTCTATAAATAAAAAGCAATATGCTGACACCTTTCACCTGTATCAAATGTATTTCATACCCTTTTCTCTGATACATTTGCTATTAAACTTCTGTCTCTTTATATCTGTTGCCTGTCTGTATTTCACATGTCCCCTTTTCTGGCGATTGACAGGGTTTTCAGCTGCAGATGAAGTGTAATACACCATTACTCCCTTCACTATGTCTGCCTCTGTGCTGATGGGTTCACACAGGCACTGCAGATACTTTTTCTCCTATGGCATTTAAAATAAACTGTCTACAGCCACATACGTTTCCTTTCACACATATAAAGTACTACTTATTTCAAGCAATATATCTACATATGGTTCCGCATACATTGTGGATCTCATTAAAATCTGTCTCAGAAATGAAGGCAAAAAAAACAGAGAACAACAATGGGCTGAGATCACTGACAACTCAAAGATCTCAATTATCTAATCAGGTTACTTACTACATACTGTTTGTAGTGGTATCTAATATATTTTAAGTATTCATGTTACGCTTGTGCAGGGTAATAGACCTATGTTTATAAAATTCAGCTGAACATTTGTGTTGTCTTTTTTCAAGACTCAACTACAGCCAGCCACCTGGCCATAACTGGTCTACCAGGACTGAAGAGTGGTCTCAGCCTGACTGATAACTGCCCAGCCATCTGGTGTGGGAGCAAATTGCATGGAGTGCTCTAGGACACTCGGAAGGTTGCTCTTGTTTTTACTCGCACTGCCGATTACTGTACCACATCCTTATTCTGTGGCTTGAGCATTAGCCCTTCTTCTTAGCTCCAGATTCCTACTCTTACTCCTAGACCTCCCACCAGCAGTATAATCCCCCTCTGGGTTTTCCTAACTCAGCTTCCTTACTGGCAATTCTATTTCACAAGCACTTGCATTCCATCACTTCTTCAGTTCTTGACTTAGGACTGGCTTAACTATATTTTTCATCTATTAAACAAAATGGGAAGTTGAGTAGAAACTTTGATGACAATTTCAGTATGAGGTTGTACTTAACATTTACATCAGATTACTGTTGTAAAGTGGTTTGTTGGTCTCTGATGTTCCCAGTTAATATTGCTTATTCATGCAGGTTTTTTAATAATTTTATTTTGCTGGGGTTTTAAAAAAAATACTCTTTAAGCCCTGTAACACCTAAAAGTGTAGTTTTAATTTACGACCAAAACAAATTAAGACTTTCATGTAAGCACTTTTGATTGAAGAACCTGAAAACCTAAGGCAACAAATACCTCATTAAATATTGTGAGATTTTTAACAGAATCACAAATTATGGTGACAATACAGTCTGTTACACCAAACAAGCTACAGGATTTATAAATCCAAGTAAAGAGTATGGAGAAGTCAGGGAAAGGAGTAGATACCTTGGGTGTCAGTAGAAATAGTCCATGCATTTCAGTTTGAATTTTATTCACATTTAGCAAGATATACAAGCAAAGCTGGGTCTCTGGGTTTTAAAAGGTAACTGTGTCAACATTAAAAATAGATGGTGTCATATGAGAGGACAGAGAAAGAGACAGCAAACAAGCCCCCAGCGGTGAGATAAATCAGCTTGCCATAACATGGTAACAATCAGATCTTTACAGGTGCTGGATCGCTTCTTGCGTATTCACGCATTTTTATTTCCTCTTCAGGAATGCCAGGCAAAATCCTATGGAATTCTGTCTTGCACTAATACCACTGACGTACATTACAGTTACAATCTGGTTAGAGAACCAACGAAATAATGCAGGGCTTTTAAATGAACTGCAGCACTCCATGATTTTCTGGTTTTAAAATAATAATATTATCAATGGATAACCTAAGTTAAAACTTCTGGGTCGAAAGCCATGAACAGGGAAATGTCCTAAGTAAAAAGCAGCTCAGTCTAATCTTGTATTCACTTCAAGCACACAGGAGTGTAATTCTGTCAGCAAAGGGAGTAATTTAGATACATGAAAATAAAAGGTCTTAATGTATAGATGTGAAATCGAGATTTTCATATTACTGAGCTGTGTGGTGATTTTAGCACTAGTGTTACATGGGAGGAAGTCAGCTTTTGCCCTGCTTTGTTTAATCTTCCCACCTTCTGCCCCTATAAATCTTTTTCATGTTGTTCCATACATACAGCAGCAATCTTAGTCTCATTAAAAAGCTGAAATCTGTCTGAATAATTTCAGTATACAGCTTTCATATGCATGTGCATTGTCACTTACCTTTTTGTACTTGCTTTTGAAACTACACCAGGTTTAGCAGCTGGTGCTCTTAAAACTAGGAAGTGTTGGTCAACAGAAGGGCCCTTGCCAATATGTTTGTATCTATGTATCATGATTCTTTACCATACATTTTAATAAGTTTAAAATATTACATACTTCCCTACCAAACTGTTCCTTCCCATTTGGCAACGTGTACCTCTGTCTCACTCTACCACAATTGTTTTTGTTGCCTACAGAACACATCCTATAGTTTTTCCTCACATTCCTTCCCAATGATTACGCACAACAGCAGAATTCAGCCTTCAATTTTTATCTATCCTTTCAGAGTAGTGAGTCTTATGCAACCACGTTGTCTGTCTCATTTTAATGGTTAATTGCACACTTGAAAAATATTTAGCCACAGTTTTTGGTTTGTAAAGTCAGCCAAATTTAAAAGTGTGAAAGATTTCCTGAAGGTCACACACACACTTTGTGAAAATCATCAGAATGAATAGAGGAGAGAGACCAAAATTACTTTTCCTGCTAAGAGAATGAAAAGAACAACTTGGTGCCTACACGTTCTGTTTGCTAGCAGCTGGTAAATTTTAATATACATACTGAACACTGTATTGTCACAGATGGGGAAACCCTTGGGGTGGTGGGACAACTTTGGGAGATACTTCTGTGATATTCCTATGGGATGCAGGAGCATTACCTATTATCAGCATATCTCTGGGAATGATGTTCTTTCTTTTTAGCTACCTTTACTACAATGTGGTTCAAGTTACTATGTCATTTAGCAAAATGTATTTTAAAAGTATTTAGGAAACTTGGCTTAAAGTACAATTATAAACAAGAAGAAATTTTGTGGGATTTACTATGAATTATTCATACTTTCTTTTTCCCTCCTGGACCCTGTGTGGACAAAAGAAACAGTGTTGGGCAGAACTGGGGAGACATCTTCAAAATCCAGAAAAATATGTGGGTTAAGTTGGAGGTTAAAATAACTCAACAGTAACATTACTTTTTAATTGCAAACAACTCTATCTCTGTCATTGATATCAGTTGAATCCAAGGTATTTTTCAATATTACACACAAAGGCAATAACACTGTAGTATTACCAAGCCTGACAATGTACAGCACAGTGCACAGCAGTACATAGCGTGCAGCATTGGTATGGATGCAGTGCTCAGGTTTGTCCTTAGAAAAATATATACAAGCTTCTAATCTGTAGGACACAAATGCCAGACCAGAATCTAAACAAAGCAAAACCACAAAACACTACTGGAGAAAGAAGAGAAAACCTTAGTTTAGGGCCTTCTTTTGTCTCAATACTTCAATAATGATTTGGTGACTAATTTTTTGTGTCTGTGACCTAGCATTTCTTGTCAGCTTCTTTTGTGTAACAGCATACTGTATTGCTGATTGTTATTCACATTACGTTTTCCACTTCCTATTTTCTGGAAACCGTTTGAATGTCAACCAGTAGCAATCATCTGTCAGATAATAGAAGGGAATCTAGGATTGTAATTAAATGTAGCTACAGTACATGTACTTAAATAATAATTAAATGGCACTGACTCTGAGATCAGAATCTGAGTGATTATAACTAGACTCAATACATGAAGAGATCCTATCCATATAAGATTTTGTCACATTCCTAATTCTTGCCTTGCACAAAAAAAGATAAGAAACTCATTCCTTTCAAAGAGAATTTCTGTCTTAAAGTTCTTAAAACATTAAACAAAGCTTTTTGAAAGATTTAGTCTTCCAGCATTGGAATGCTATTTCAAATGGTTCTTGTGTTAGTTTGACAAGTGTTTCATTAGTTTTATGAGGACTTTACTAATAAGTACATGCTAGATGTGACACAGGAAACAAGACTATATTTAAGCTTCCCAGAACTTCTCATTATAAGAGTTTGCCTTTGGTTGCTAGGAGCTTAGCCAAACTTTTTAAAGTATGGGCTGAAATGTGGGTTTGCATTATGACACAGCCTTTAATTATGTGAGAGCACATTATTCTTCTCCAACTCATTCCCTGCCTGCCTCATTCAGGTCACAAGATGGACAGTACTCATTTAATGGGCAGTTTTCCAGTACTCATTTAAAAATGTGCTTCAGTTTGCGGCCCCCTTGCCTTCCGCAATATTCAAATCTCTCTCTGAATACAGCAGTATTTCCTCATAAGAATGATGGGCTCCATTGAAACTACAATATACCAAGAGTTCATAAACGACAGTGTCTCCATTTTGTAACACTCTTCTGAAATGAGTGGTTATTATTATCTCCATCTTACAACGTGGTACTATGGCACAGTAATATATCCTCAAAGTACAGACCAGCTTGGGTGTCTAATATGACATGACTGTTACTTTATTTCTCAAAGTACCTAGTTTTTAATACTTTTCCAGAGCTTGAGTTCTTAAAACTAGCAAGCCAATTCACTTTACTTGTTGCTATGAATTCTTAAAACTTCTGCAAACCTAATCCTTTGTGTGTCAGACTCACAGCAGCTGCTTGGTAAAGTCCTGACTGAAGCAATTTGCCTGGGATCATGCAGGAATCAGTGGCAGAACTAAGAAGAAAATTCAGTTCTGCACTCTTTCTTTAGTGTAAGACCTAGGCCTCCTTTCAATTTCCGTAACAGCAGAAAGTGGGTTTACAAACATACAGATCATTGTCCACACAGCTGGCTTTCATCCTTTATCATCTTTCCTTTGTACTGCAGTAACAAGATTTTCTTTTTAAATTAAAAAAAATACTGATGCTTAATATTTCGCAGATAAGTAGGAGTTTGTAAAACATACGTTAAATTATGTTTAATTTTCCCTCTTATGTCCATAAAAAAAGTCATCTTATTTAAGTAATATTTAAATGTCTCTCACAGTCTTTGTTTTTGAGCTTAGATTACAAGCCTTATTGGCATTTTTACTCCCGTAACTTGCAAAATGCACATGCCTGGGATCTACATGATGCAGTTCACGCCCTTGTGTATTTTAAAATTTTATCAGTATTTCAAGGCCACAGTGAGATATACTGCATTGAACTAATGACACATTTCAGAATATTTCTCTTGTGATATTTTCAATATATCTTTACTTAAAAAATGGTTTGATAGTAGAAACTGGTGATTCCTGTGCAAATTGACATTTTTCTGCCGTTCTTTTAAGGCCAGATTTTCAAATAGGCATCTTCTTTAATGTCACTGTCTTAGAAGTTGTCTTCAGAGACAATTACCTACAGACATTTTGGGGAAGAGGGTGGTGACTGTATCACCGTATCACAGTATCACAATGTTGGAAAAGACCTTTGAGATCAGACCTTTGAGTCCAACCTATGACCCAACCCTAACACCTACTTGTCATCTAAACCATGGCACTAAGTGCCTCATCCAATCTGTTTTTAAACACCTCCAGGGACAATGACTCCACCGCCTCCCTGGGGAGCGTGTTCCAATGGCCAATCACCCTTTCAGTGAAGAGTGTTTTCCTAATATCAAGCCTAAACCTCCCCCGACAAAGCTTGAGACCATGTCCTCTTTTTCTGTCACTGGTCGCCTGAGAGAAGAGACCAACCCCTGCCTGACTACAACCTCCTTTTAGGTAGTTATAGAGGGCAATAAGGTCTCCCCTGAGCCTCCTCTTCTCCAGGCTAAACAACCCCAGCTCCCTCAGTCGCTCCTCATAGGGCTTGTGCTCCAGCCCCTTCACCATCTTCGTTGCTCTCCTCTGGACACACTCCAGCATCTCAACATCTCTCTTAAACTGAGGGGCCCAGAACTGGACACAGTACTCAAGGTGCGGTCTGACCAGTGCCGAGTATAAGGGGATGGTAACTTCTCTGGTCCTGCTGACCACACCATTCCTGATGCAGGCCAGGGTACCATTGGCCCCCTTGGCCACTTGGGCACGCTGCTGGCTCATGCTGAGTTTCCTGTCTACCATCACTCCCTACTCTCCAGCCACTCTGCCCCTAGCCTACAATTCTGCATGGGGTTGTTGTGTCCAAAGTGTAGAACCCAGCACTTAGACTTGCTGAACTGTGAAGATACCTGTTTCGTAACACTTGAATACAAGATGCCCTCTTTTGAACATCTGGAACTGCAGAGCCAAGAGCTTCTCTTACAAGTGGTAAGGTGGACAAGCTTGCTCTGTGGGCTAAGCCTCAGGACACAGTGTCTCTGGTGCTGAGGTTTGTTTTAACCTCTCTGACCTTGTAGTCCTGCCCTCACATGGTGAAAGGTAGCTCTCACTGGTAACGTTTATTATAGCATAGGCATACTAACTTTGAAAACAGTCTTTTATGGAGAATTATTTTTAACCCAGAACAGTCCATGGTATTGTTTCTCACAGACTTTCACAAGCAGTTATTGCGCTAGAAAGGAAAGTCGGGAACTTGTTAAGCCAGATTTTCATTAAAATCCATTGACTGTGGAGTTATGAGTTAAGCATTACAGTATGACATCTAATTAACATCCTAAATCCTGTCTACCTGTGTAGTTAGTTATAAATTATGTCAGTTCAGGTCAGGATTAACATTTTGCCTTATCCAAATCCACTTAGATGGAATCTATGTTTACGGCAGCAAAACTGAGCTATCTTGCTTTTCTGTACAGAATGGGAAAGGCTGGAAATCAGGCACTGAATAAATTCAAAGGCAATATTCTCATTTGTTTGGTTTTTTTTTTTCCTCCAGCTGAACTGCATATTAAATTAAGGACATGTATATTTAGGAACATAAAATCATATAGACAAAATATTACTTTAACCTAAATTAAGGTCCAGGAGAATGAGTGTCAAGAACAGAACACAGGTTTTTCATGCATTGTCACTGGGACCATATGGATACATGGTCAGCTGTGACCCAACTGAAGAGAAACACGATCCAAGAGTTAAAAGTAAGTAAACTAGTTTTGTACGTGTTTTAGTTTTAAAAATCTCCAAAATGTACATTTGTGAAAGTGTCCCACAAGAGTCAGGAATAAGGCTGCATCCTACACTTCATTATGAACCACAATACCACGGGGGGGCATGACCATGGTCATGAACATATTGTTCAGTACTCTGTGGGTAAATTGAGCTGTATCTCCTTAAAACACGACATTTCATTATTAATAGGGGGGTACAGTGGATGGATGGAAAGACTTCAAAGTTAGCTTTTTAAGAAAAGAAATAAATTATTTTGTGGAATCTGAGTGGCTAATTTGCTTTGTTCATTTCTACCTCATATGGCCTTTGACATCTTGTAGGCCTAATTAATTTACCTCTAGGTCACCGAGGGAAGACAGTACATTAAATAAGTACAAAGGATGTTCTGAACATTAAATATCAGTGGAAAATAATCTGAAAGGGAGAAACCTCAACTATTAGCCAGAATGAACAGGTTTTCCACATTCTTTAAATGGCCAAATTAAAATTTGTGGTTTATTATAGCTAAATGGAGACAGTGGTATAGAAAATAAATGAGGAAATCATACCAAACTATACCCTCAAGCAACTATATTGCTAACATTGTCTTTCATCCCATCATTCAGAGCTTCTAGTCTTTTTCAATTTTATGTAACTCATCAGTTTTATAAAAATGTGCTTTTTTGTTTTGTATTCGTTCTTAGTCAGGTTTTATAAGAATATAGCCATACTTTTAATAAATATGTATGTATGTTTAAAAATTAATAGTAAACCTCCATGCATATTTAGAGATACCCATAACTGAAGAATAAAGAGAACCCTAATGATTCTTTCTCAGTAACAACCTTCATGAGACTGCCTCTACACTCTAATCAAATGAAGAGATTTTGTCCTGCTGAGCAGCTGTCAGTAAGAAGGTACTAAATTAATATAAATGTCTTTCAGCAAATGTTGTCTACATCTAAATAAGAAATTTTATTTTCTGTACGATCTTTTAATAAGAAACATTTTTGCAGAAGTAATCTTTCATCAGCAGTGTTTGGAATTATGCAGTAAATTGCCGGAAAGGAAAAAGAACTAATTTAGACAACATAGTGTTGCAAGGTGAAACACAATTATAGACTTGCAGCAGTGTCAGGTAGTTAGATGTTATTAAATTTTGTTAAGTTCTTGGAAGCTTGCTTTAATGCCGAGGAAAGAAGACCGCAAAATTGAAAACATAACTGGCTGCAAAATTACTATGCATTTGATAACCCAAGGAAATATAACTCTGTCCTGTAAGAGTAAAATCCCAAATTGTCTTTGAGATTCCTAATAAATAAAATATAATTCTTTCTTCCAGTGAAGCATGCACATGCATTTTGTGTTCATTGCCAGCCATTAGAAGTAAGCTCAGTAGAATTCTCTTGCTATAATCAGTGTCACTTATCTACGTCTCTATAGCAGTGTTATTACGGGCTTGCTAAAAGGTTTTTGAAGGACTACTGATAGATTCAGATTGTCCTGGTGAACCTATCTTGGCAACACAGAGAAAAACACACCTCAAGGAGGGTCAGTTCACTGGACGTCTAGAATTTATTTCAAAGATATTAATGTCAGTACTCACAGCTAACTTCTGTATTTATAAAGGATACCATAAATAAGAACAAGGGGAAGAATCCAGGAGTACGTATTTAGTTTTAAGTATGTTTTTATTTCCACTACTTGTTGACATGAAGTGACCAGCAAATGCACCTGAGGACTATAATCTAGTAGGCTATCAGGTACACATAGTGTATAATTTATTTGGATAGGAGATGCAAATTCTGACCACCACATTTGTCCTGGAAATCTGTTGGGTTTTTCCCTTAGCTTAAAAGGTAACTACATTAGAGTACTTGAAGAAAACTTTTCTTGACCTTGCTCAGGCAATCACTAAACCTTTTTGCTGCTTAAATAATAAAATAATAATATACACCTTTAAACAGATCAGGAATTTCTTACAGGATTCCTTAGCATTTACAGTGTCTGAAAAAATGCTGTATAAACACTAAAACTGATGATGGTAGAATCTAGAGCTAATTTAATGCGGTAGTTCTAGCTGTGGTACCTTTCTATATTTGGAAGCTAACATTAAAGTTGAGTTAAAAACACCCATCTTAGAGAAGCAAGCTTGATGGAGCAGTAAAATTTTTGAAATTTCAGAAAATGCAGCAACTAATGCTTGGAATAGTTTATAATGCACCTAGCAACATATAGCTTCTTAACTGTGTCTGGCCCTGTGACGTGAAATGTATTACACTTCCCTGTGGGCGTGCTGTATGTGGTATTGTCTGTGGATTCATCCACACCAAGACAGTGTATAATAAAAAAGAAAATCTCACCTCCTAACCTGGAAGGAGAAAGACCTGCAATTGTCTACATATAATATACTCTTCAGAGATAATCAGAAATGTAACCAGTGAATAGATTCCAGTGGGCAAAAAGCATTAACCTTCAGGACACTTCTAAGGAGTAATGATCCTAGAATAATTACCCATATTATTGAGGACAGTAAATTGGAGAGAAAATAGCTAGAGAACATATAAATTTTCTAAAGGAATACAAAATGTTCTCAAAAGAGTTTTTGACAAATCAAGAAAAATAATCCAAACTTCCTTCTCAATATTTTTTCTGATTAAAACACATCCTAATTACTCTATTTTTCTACTATTCTGCGTCAGTCTTGTGCTCCAAATGCTCTTTCAGTCTAAAGCTCTCTCTCCATTGCTCCATTCCCATTTTTTTTAAGCAGAAATGGGACCAGCACAAAGATCAAAGCACAATGGTAACAGACTGTAAGTAAAAATTCTCTGAATAAAATGTGAGATCTTTCTTTGAAAGAAAGATACAGCTGAATTGTTTTTGTACCCACTGGTGGAAACGGAGCAAAATTTTTAGAACTTGTTCTGCTGTTGCACCACTTGCTAGAGTTGTTTCCTGAACAGGCAAATTCTAAATTCACATTGTTGCTAATATTAATAGTATTGGTGCCTCTGAGTTCAGATGAAATTAATAACCACTGAGGGGTGAGTAAGTGTAAAATTAATCCCTGTGCAGAAAGGCCTCTTGTGAGTTTGTGCCACTTAAAATCTTATTTCAGTTCTAATTCTTAATGCTACTGTGTTGAGCAGTAGTTTTAATGTGTGTTGCTGGGCTGCTGTGTGAAGGCGAGCAAGCATTTTACCTCTCTCGAATTTGTAAAGATGCTCTGCAACACTAGTGCCTTTCAACAATGCCGGGTCTTTCAGATTTATTACATATCTCATAATAGTTGGTGTTTTCCTTTAAGTCCCATCTGCTCAATAAAATTCACAAAAAATTGTTGATTTCTAATGGTTACTGAAAGAAGTCTGAAAACAAGAGCAAATGTATGGCAAATCTAAAATTCTGAAATTTAATAAAACCAGAAGAACAAAGTAAAAAGACTTTAAATTCTCAGCATGTTAGGGGACTCTCTGGTCAGGTACATGAAATTTCCAGGGCTATAGGGGTGTGTGTGATGTGTGCACTTTCATTTTGTGTATTTCCCTTTTACTCTTCTCCTTCCCAGTACCCCCCTGCCAGTTTTAGAGTTGCCCAGTAATGATGTAGATTACTGCTATATTGCTTTAAGGAATGCTTGGAATACTTGGAAAAACTAGGTACAAGAAATGTGCGAGTGAAAAGGCATCTACTTTAAATGCTACAATGTTCCTTGTTTTCACTATGAGGAGAAGAATGTTATCTTCCTGTTTGGTCATTTGAATAACAGCTCAAAAACTGAGACCACTCTTTTTTATTGGCGGACTTACCTGGTCCTAAAAAAATAAAAATATCCCCCATCATCTGTACAGAATTTAAAATTAAATTGCTTAATGATATTTGTTTTTTATGAACATTCTAGCAAATAAACTTTGCAGAAGTGTTCACATAAGAATACAATTTAAGTTCATACTGAGGAGAGGGTATTCAGAGAACTCATCATGGTTATAAGAATAATGTTCAGGCAAATACGAACAAAATCTAATATATGGCTTAAATAATTAGTTTCACTGACTAAATTTTGAATAATAAACATTCACAATGGGAGTGAGCTACGAAAGAGGAACTGTTTGAAGAAATTATTCAGCAAATAGTTGCAATGAATAAAAAATATGAGAAAATTGTGATACACTCATAGGGATTTCATTAGTAAGTAAAAAAGGCAAAAATTGTCAACTAAATTATGAATGGCAAGTAAATTATTAAGCATTTCCACAAATACACTGTTGAGAGATCATGTGCTGACTTTGAAGTGACTCAGACTAGGTATGTGATTTCTTCTCACTGGTTTTGTGTTATGTTGACATGACAGGTTCTGAATTCAAAATAAAGATACTACTTACTGGAGTAATAAATCTTAGTAAATCATAAATCCTAAACACCACATTGCTCTACGAAAGGCAACCACATGTAAAGGCATTTATCTAATATAAATGAGAGAATGTGTTAGCCTTCAAGCATGTAATAGTGCTGGTTGACTGTGCTGGACTATTTACCTATCTGAAAGTAAACATATCACCAAGTGTTTGATGGATGCTAGGTTAGACCCTGTAGGTATAATAGTTAGCACAGGCTGTCTAGTCCCAACAAAGGAATGGGAAAAGCATGGCCTGGGTGTTTATTTTTCAAGTACCACATAGCATGATGTATTAATTTCTAGTAATAACAGCATGTGTAGCTGCATGCTTCAGTGGGCTTCAACAATATGAGCATACAGCTCCCATTTTCACAGCATCAAAGAATAGTTGATGTTGGAAAAGACCTTTGAATGCCATTTGGTCCAACCTGCCCTGCTCAAGCTGGATGCCCAGGACCATGTACAGACAGTTTTTGAGTACCTTCAAGGATGGAGATTCTATTTCAAATGCAATTGGGCTTGCCAGATGGGTAAATGCTGCTGCTGACTTGACACTTTGTTAATAGGGATCCTTGGTGGATCCCAAACTATCCTAGGTGATTATATCCTACTTGCATGCTACAGGGTAAATGTGGTGAAATTTATTGGTTGAAGACTACTGCAGAGAAATCAGAACTTTTGTTGTTGTAAGGAAAGTTGCTTTAAAACTTCTGCTTTTACTTAGCTATTTGTAAATGCAGTGATTACACATCTGTGTTGTAATGGTATCCCATGGTTTCTAAAGATTTTGTGAAAAATCATTCTGGAAATTAGACAGATGTATATTAGTATTTATTATACAATCCCACACTTTCAAGCAGAACAGTAAAAGAATTCTATTATTTGAGTCACATGTAGTGAATGAAGCTCACTGAGGCAGAAATCCCATTTGCCTGATTGTAATTTTTCCAGTATCTTACACAGCACCCTTATCAGGGTACCCGATCCTAAATAAGGCTTTGAAAATGACTGCATATATATAATTAAAAATTTGGGAGTTCCTTGGCAATGTTTATCAGAAATTATTTCTGGAATGTCTTACCAGAATAAACTACCTGGGAATTGGAGCTTTACAAAAATTGATTAATAGTAAAATAACATTCCTTTTGAAACATACAGAATATGAAGTTTGTGCAAGAGTCTATAAATTTGTTCTCATTAACAACTGGCAGGTTTTCAGGGTTTTCTCACAGTTTTATATCCAATAAAGTGAAAATGCAGTTTTGTGAGGATATCACAAGAACACGTGCTGTATTTACAAATGACTCTATTACTTTCAGACCCTAGTTTGTACAGTATTGAGAACAGAATGTGAGCATTATTTACCACATGGGGTCTGACACAAAAAAAATCTGAGACATGCTATAGCTCGGGAACCAAGAGTGGGAAGGGAGAGACAAAGAGACAGTCATAGAACATGTTCTAACCTGTCACAGTGAAACAAGGCTCAACTTGATTGCTTCACTCAGTACTAGTGGATATGTGTTCAATTACAGATATTTTCTCACTCTTGGTCAGAAAATGTCAGTGTGTGCCAGCCCCAATGCTTTGTCTGTGAAGCAGTTTTTAGCCAATAGCAACAGCACTTTGCTTGAGCACTGACCCTATTCACCAGACCCAGCCTCCTCTTCCCAAAGACCAAGCTGGAGCTCAAAGGAAACCACTGTTTGTTAGTCAAAGCAAAAACAACAAAGATCCTCAACAGCCTTTCAAAAAATGATCCGCAGAATTGCTTTGAACTGGCAACATCTATACAGCTTTGTGTCCCCTCAGAAGAGAACTATTTTGAAGGTGATGGTAGTTGATTTTCTTAATTTGTTACACAAAAAAAGTTACAGGTGCAGTCTCATTTTATTTGTGTTGGTCCTCATACATCTATACCACACATTTAGAGAGAGTGATAAATGATAGCTTTCCACATGCCCTTGAGAACTATCTTCTTTCTCAGCTTCCAGATTTATTCCATTCCAGTCCCCCAAAGGTTTTTTTAAAGGGTCTCTCTCTTATGTTTTGTATTTTTATATCCTCCTATGTTTAAGGTACATGTACTTTTTACCCCTAGATGGATGTGTTTCATGTCTAGTGCTTTGGGTTGTATGCCTCTATGCTGTTTAAGAAGGAAAGAGCAGTACAGCTTGAGATCTTATTATTCCTTCTTCCTGCTGGTATGCCAGTGAGTGTTAGGTTAGGGCTGTTTGGTTGAATTTGGTGTTTAATAGAAAGGATGCACGTTGTTATTAGTAAACAAGAATTCTATCTCTGAAAAACTGTTCAGTTATTTTTCATTGATTGAAATGGACTGTGATCAAAATTCCTTTCTTCTAATGGAAAAGCTTGTGCATAGTACACATAATGTTCATTACTACATCAGATTCTGCAATATACATAGAATGGATGAACAGGCAACTGTAAACTCTTTTCTTTTAAATATATATGGCCAGGAGAAAAAAGAGCTTCAATTTAATGTATTTTTAACTAACTCCCAGAACCACTGCAGTATTAGTGAGCAAGAGAAGCAATCATCTCTTTAGACTGCCACACAAAATGAGATAAGAGCTTTGCAGCTCTGCCTAACAGAAATTGATGTTTGGAATACTTGGCAAGTTTTCACTTCTTATCTGATAATTCCTGAATGCTAATATTTCCATGGTTGAACCATAACATTCCTACACTGAACAGAGAGAAGGCGGTTGAACTTTGCACCTTTTTGCCTCACCAAACACACATTAGATGTAAAGTGAAATATGCATCGGTGGGTGGTTTGTCAGAAAATCTCGAGATAACATCTTAAATTTCTGGCACTGATCTTGGCAGTTAGAGAACTGTTTGATTTCCGGCTTATTCCTTTGCTTCTGAATAAATAGTTTACCCACATTTGTCGATAACAATAAGCATAATTTTAGGCCACGAGTAACACAGTTTCCAATGTGGAAGATCAAAATGACAAGTTACATGGAATTGTAAGTTTACATAAAAAACATGTGATCTTTTCATTCTCAATATTGGCAGTTACCTGTGTTTCCATTATTATCTCTGTACCTAATCAGCAGTTCCTTGCCAAGTGAAATACTGATGCCCCTCCTAATGTTACCACTGGGTGATATTTAGCGGTTGTATCCAATGATGCTGTAAGAATAGAAGACAATTTTAATTTCAGAAATCAGTTTCCAGTGGCCCAACTCAACTTAAATCTAGCATGATGTACAATGGGAGAAATCTCAAAAACTTCTTCTATTTTGGAACTATTATACTTCTGGCATTTTTAATTGCAATTCTGCGAGAATTAAGTTATTCGGACTTATGCTTGATAAACTGTGTGAAGAGATGGTAAATGCAACACTGGCACATTTCAGACTGTGCTAGTTTATACATTTCAGCCTTCAGCAAGTTGCCGGCTAAATGGATAAATGTGTTGACAGAAAACCAGGCAAACATTTGAGAGGCTGTTTCTCTTAGCTTCCACTGGAGATCTGCTTTAGAATATTACTAACATTTTATTGAAATTATTCTGTTCTCTACATAATAGTTTGATTTAGAAAAACTGGCAAATACTCATTTAAAAAAATATTAAAATTATTTGCAGTGCTCTTTCTCTTTTCTTTCTTTGATACACTTTTACCGGACAGCATGGTTTTGGAATTCTGGAATCCTGCATCCCACTGCCTCTATCGTATGCAGAGTAAAAACACAGGTGGCACTTGTTTTCATCAGTGCACACCTGACAAGAGCTTATTTTTTTAAAAAACAATTTTTAGAAATGGGGTATGAATATTCCTAGTTTTATAGCTTCTGTCTGAAAAGTATAAAATCACCAGCCAACCAAGGTGTCAACTGCATGAACAAGATATGGGGATAGAATTGACATATTTTCAAAATTTCATTAAAAGGAAAATGCTGTGAATGGATTTCATAGGATGTGATATTTAATGTTGTAGCTATGTCTTTATATATTTAATCTGATAATTTAATAACATATTTAAAGGAAGCCTTCACGAATATTTTTTGTTCACACATAATCACTTTCTTGTCTAGCCCTTCATGTTCACGAATGACTGCATTAGATTCCTGCTGTTCAGACTATAAGAACAGCCAGAGAAGGGATTGTCTCAGTATCTAGCCTTTAATTTTGGACCCAATACACAGGATGAGACAGGAGGATGAGGGTTTAGTTATCCTTTGTGAACCGTTTTGCAATGCAGACATGATTTCAAAAGGTTAGTGTCGTAAGATCTCACTGTTGCATCACTCTGCTTTAATTTAAGGCATTCCCACTGGGAATGCAGCAGTCACCTTTCCTCTTTTGATATTTACTTTACTTCCTCTGTGATTTAAACCTGCTAACATGTCATTTTCCCTCACCTCTTTAGAAACGGTCATGGCTTTTTCGCTTCCACTCAAACTTCTTGTTTCTATGATTTTCCTTTTTTCTTGTATACACTGGTGTGTTTCCAGTGAACTTCTTGGTAGATTCACTGCTGCTTTACTCATTAAAATTTCCCCAAGGTTTAAGTGCAGAACTGAGTTGTCACAGTACTTATGTGCTGAAAGAATCATCAGTGCTGAAATGATATTCAATGTCAACTCCCAGATTTCTTTGTAATAGATATCTTGAGAATGTTCAATAAATGAGAGACATTACAGTTGCAGTAAATAATACAGTAGCAGCAAAATAACTTAATATTACTATGGACCTCTTTTGTGTCGAAAGATCAGACTCAAATATTATTCTTTCAGCTTGCAGTAAGAGACACTGTGAGCTATTTTAAGATTCCTATAGAATAGTTAAAATGACAATGTTGTTGACGAGAAGGTGTATTTTGAATACTGTACTTTCTTAAACAGAGCTACATGTACGGGTTGTGGTTTAAAATGGATTTTGTTGTTGCCTTCAGGGTTGGTGCATTGCAGTTGCTGAGTTACTCGGTATCCAAGAGTTGGCTCATGATACTTTTTTTGTCTTAATTTGCTTAAGTTGTCTAATTTGCATTCTTTTCAAACTGACATCTCTCCATTTTGCTGTTTCACATGGAATAAAAATTTCCAGTTGATAAGGAAGTGCTGACAGAAGTGTAGATAACTGAAAGACCGAGTTCTAGATGCTTTTGCCTCTGGCCTTTATCACTGCCTCTGAGTGCCTTTTAGGACCTTATGTTGATTACACAGTGGTTGGTATTGAGAAAGAAAATAGGTTAAGAAGTACTGCCATGGCTACTGGAATTTAATCTAAGTACTAGCTTTGTTTTGTTGCTGCTGTTATGCTTTCCTACTGTCTGTGTTTGATAATTTCTATCTGATTTTTATACTTTCTTTAGGCATCAGAGTATGTGTGACACATGGGATTTGGGTAGATTTGTGTTCTGACTTAGTCTTCTGAACTGGATGCTTTCTCTCTGAAATGGCATTACAAAATTAGATCCTTTACACCCAGAGAAAGGGGTATGTTGAAATACTGTTCTGGACATGCACAAGTACCCAAGAGATCACTTAGGTTGTGAAGTCACTTTGCTGACCAAAATATACTGTCATTAGTGCTTGAATTAGTAGGCTACTGATCAAGTTCGACATGTTAATTGCTATCAGTGGAGAAGACAGGTTACTGGTAAGCCTTACCAGTCACCAAACTTGGAAAGAGTTTGGGGATACACTTGTAACATGACTGTTGATCACATTTTACTGCTAGGCAATGGAAGCACCTTTTTATTATGAACAGAAATAAAGCGAGAATCCATGTTCTGTCTTAGCCTTACAGGACTTAGTGGGATGTGGCTCATTCACCTCCTCTCACAGCTGAGGGGAGGGCTCCAAGGCTGTGAAAATGACCCTTTCCTCTCTGCTTCTTCCCAGAGGATGAGCCGTAACCAGCATAAGCGTTTTTTTTGGTAGAGGAGGGGTTGTTTTTTTTTTTTTTTTTTAATTTCAACACCTAACTATCCATCAAAACAGATTTATGCATTAAAATGACTGTAAAAATAATTCATCCCAATTCTCTGTAGGATTCTGCCTCTCTCATAGGTTTTTTCCTTCCCCCACGTCTAGGTCCTTGCCTTATTTATTATTGGTTAAATAATTAAAACTGCCTGTATTAAAATACTTCAAGCTGCAAACTGCTACATATCATCATGATGGATATGCAAAAAAACGTTTTCAATCATGTAGCAATGATTTTTAAAAATACAAATGGGCATTAAATGAATAGCTAGCCAAGTTAAAGTATTGTACAGTCAAAGGTCAGAATAATCGTGGTGCTGTGAGTACTTCTCAAAAGGTTAACTCATCCATTTTAACTTCAGTGGCATTTTGGTGGCCTTTTAGAGAAGTAAGCAGGTCTGTACCAGTGCAATACTAAAATACACTTGAGTTGGACTTTAGAATACTTTGGAAGATGATGGAGTTTTTTATATTCAGATTTCCATGTAATTTAACAGCAGTGTCTCTACATATTTCTGAAATTCATTTGACTTTCTTGGCAAGCTTTTCGTAGAAAAAGCAGAAATTATAATTGTCATGATTGCAACTTGGGATTTTTTTTCCAGTCAGACTCAGGCCTTATGGTCTTTGGTCCAGCAGACACTAAATCCTTTAAAACTACGAAAAATCATTAATTGGCTGCTCAACCAGGGCGCACAATCCTTGAGAAAAATAGTGAGATTTAGTTTTTAAAATGAAGCCACAGAGTAACTGTAGATCATTTCAAGCTGAATCATTATAAGCAATTGTAGATGCTTCCGCTTTGGCTTTTTAAAAGAAAAGTATCAATTAAATTATAAGCAAATGATCATATTAAACAATGTATTAATCCTAAGAGATCTTAAACAAGTGTAGCTGTATATCTGTCTATAAAAAACAAACCAAGCAACAGGACAAGATAGGTCAAAAAGTCCTTTAAAAATATATATGTTCTGCTTTCCATTAGAACAATTGAATTAGGTTTCTACAGTCACACAATTGTGGTCTGGACTATAGGCAGAACTAAAGAATCTTTATTGTTAAGATTTAAAGAATTATAGCATTTGTTTTGTCACCTATTTCCACAATATTGTCATTTCATTAAAGGGAACAGATAGTGCACCCCGCTGCAAAGATCCCGATTAGGCCTGAAGGAGGACAAGACAAAAAGAAGTGAGAACCGACTGTATTCTGAGCTCACAAAATTTCTTATAATCTCACTGTTGTCTCGAATGATATTTAGAGGACCTTTCTAAACTCTTTCTGAGCTGTCCTCATTATTTCTGTAATTCCAGTTGTGATCTGCCTTAAATGTTTCTGATATTACAAGGCTTGGAATGGATTAGCACTGATAACACATTAAATCCAGTATGTATGTCATAATATCAGTGGCAAATAAATTTCAATGCTTGCTGAGACATTTTTAATTATAATTTTGTGTATCATTAAGAACATCTTTGTTCGTGCTCCTTTTATTCTTAGCTGATAGTGTCTCTGCTTCACATGTCACTAAGGGCCCAAAATTTGAATCCTTTTCCTGGATAAATATTCATTTATACTTATTTTTTTAGGGCACTTTTTGAAAGGCTATTCATTCTCAGCCCTTGGATGAATGCCGTAGCTACACTGCATGGCAGAAAAGGCAGTGAGTACCAGCAGCCTGCATAAATCTCCTGTGTTAGGTACTCTCTAACCTTATTTAGCCCCATCCCGATCCTGATGATAGGTGAAGTTACAGACCTCACCTGGGAAGCTGAGAATCATATGAGCTCTTCTATGTGCCTGATGCCCTGCCTCTCTGTATTTAGCTAGGCTTTCAACAAGTTGGGTTTGCCTGGGGTACAAGTATGAGTGAGACAGATGGAGGCAGAGAAGCCTGCATGCAACCTCAGCAAACAGAAAAAGTAATTCTTCCTGTTAATACAAGAGATAAATGAAAATCCTGTATAAGAACCAGGGAAAAGGACATGTGGGAGCATCTTGACCTAGGGCACCGTGGTCTTCCTAGCTGGGAGGGATCTTTTCTATATGACTATCTGTAGCTTACCCAGTTATCTCCATGAGATTATGCTGACTGTATACAAATCAGCAAAGTAGGTCTGTTTATCCTGGGCAGGAACAAACTGTAAGAAGTCTGATTCTTGAATTTAATACAGTAATTGGGACTCCCTCTCTGGTAGCAAGCAAACTCTAATTTGAATGTGAAGCTTATCTAGTGTATTTTCTGATTTGTACCTCATATTAAATTAGTGTGTTCCTGAGTTTAACATAATGTTAAGCTCAGGCTATTCATTAAAATGCAGTATCTCCAAACAGACATGGCTACCTGTAATGTAATCCATTTTTTTCCTGTGTATTACAGTTATGGTAGCAGAAGAAGAGTTGACTTGTTGAAGGACATATATTGACAGAGAAATGAAATTTGAGATGGGGCACTATCAAAGGCGACGAGGATTACAAGAGCAGTTGCTTCAGTAAATGAAAGATATTGATTGCATGGAGTGCATGAGGTTATATCTGTGTGGAGTACAGTGCAAATCATCCATGCAGCCCTGGCAGGATATTAGGTCCAGCTCAGCTCTAGAAAACACTCTCCCACATGAGACTGACATCTTAATTAGTTACAATATTGCAATGAAGAGCGATGATATCCAGCTCCCCAACACATTAGTCATCCCTCACTCAGGTTCAGTCTCCAGCTATTTTTCCTACACGTTTCTCCTCTACATCCTAACTCAGCACTTTGCAAAGCAAACTTCATTCTCCCTTCCTCATGTTTTGCTGCCAGTACTTATTTCCAGGTCTGCTGCTGGCTGTCCTGTCCTTTCTTCTGAACTGTCATGACAGGGCAGTTTCCATAATGTTTACTTTTTTTTTTGTCTATTACTGAAACTTCCTTTTCTTATTACACTCACTTATGTCCGCAGACTCCTTGAACACCAAGCTCTAACTCCCTCTCCTCCCCATATCATACCTGTCTTGAACAGTTCTATTTGCCTCAGTTTTCCTCCCCTGCTCTTCTGCTTGTCCGTCCTATCTCCCTCCTGCTTCCTTGATTTTCTATCTTCTTTCATTTCAGAATGAAAAAGAATAGAATATTTCAGTTGGAAGTGACCTACAACGATCACCTAGACTAACTGCCTGACCAACTCACGACTGACTAAAAGTTAAAAGCACATTATTAGGGACATTGTCCAAATGCCTCTTAAACACTGAAAGGCTTGGGGCATTGACTACCTCTCTAGGAAGCCTGTTCAAGTGTTTCACTACCTTCTCAGTAAAGAAATGCTTTCTAATGTCCAGTCTAAACCTTCCCTGCTGCAGCTTAGGACCATTCCCGCACACGCTTTCACTGGATACAGGCAGAAGAGCTCAGAACCTCCTTCTCCAATTTCCCCTTCCCAGTAACTCAGGAAGCGGTAGAGAGAAATGAGGTTGCCCCTCAGCCTCCTTTTCTGAACTAGACAAACGATATCTTCATTAATGCATCTCTTTATATCTTGTCAGAATTAAATTTCCTGTCTGTAACTACACATTCTTATCTCCCGTGTCCCTTTTTATTTCTTTTATAACTACCCTAAGAACATGCTTTTTTGAGTTCTTCCTCTGTTTGTCTTCCAATATTGCTCTTTTTTGCCTTCTTCTTTTTCCATATCATTAGACTGTGAGTTATGGTGTGTCTTTTATATATTTTAAAGTTTTTGTTACTCAGCATCAGAATTTACAAAAAATTTCTGCTATTAAAGTTAAATAAAAATGCCTTGTTGTAGTTAGTATCAACACAGAAATGGAACATTCTGGTGATAAAGCTGTTTCTGTCATGTATGTAGCTACTACTTATTTAGAAGATAAATTTACTGGATAATAGATTTTTTTTCTTCACCAACTGTACAATTTTGGAACCCCAGATATTCTCATAAAAACATATTTATATAAAATGTCTTAAATTTTGTTTATCTTGCAGCATTTTAAAATCTAAATGTAGAATTTCTATTCCACATCTTTGATAGCAATAAAATGTCTCCCTGTCAGCTAAAATACATCATGTTTTATGAGTATCACTGCAAAAGAAGACAACATACGTTGGCCTCTTTACACATCAGTGGAAAAATTTAGATATTGCTGTTTGCTATTTGCACTTCACTGGTACAGGCATCATAAAGTACTGTATAGCAAGTGCTAATGTTACCCACAGAGGCCTTTAATTAATAAAGTATTTTAGCCAGGACATAAAAACTTGCGTCTCATAAGGTACAACAATGCATTACAACACCTCAGTTCAGTGCAACAAAATCCAATACAATGCCGAGAAAAGCTCCTGGAGCTGGCTGGTTACAGTGCCTTGCACAACCTATTGCAGTGTAGCCTGGACTAAGCCTCATGCAAGCATGGCTAATTTACCCTGTTACTCTTGTATTTGCTCAAAAGAAGCTGCCTCATGGAACAGCCACAACCTTCAAAGTATTCCTCAATATGGGACAAAAAAGTTTTTATGTAATCAAATGAACTTTCAGTCTCTTAAAATAGACATTCCTGGATCAGGGGTGAGTGGAGCTAGTCAATGCTCATCTGAAGGGCCTGTGCTCAACCTAATACAGTGAGGCGTGGCAAGAGCTGAGCATTGCTGAAACAAGGTAGACTTAGATCCAGCTGGCTCTGAGTACAGGCAGAAATGAGCCAGATGCTGCCCGTAGGAGCCTCAGCCATTTGATTTGCTTTGATTTGCTTTGCTTACCCTCACTTAATAACACACTCAGAACCATGACTACTCCTCAGAATAGAGGGGCTTAATAGGAGGGAAAAAAAGGAAAAGGAAGTTTCTTAACTGGTGTCCTGGATGCTGGCCACACTGATACAAGTGTAATGTTTCTAATCTCTGTGGCAGTTACAATTACTACCTTTCTGCAACAGCACTGTGCTATATAAACACAGCTGCATCCATAAAGCATTCAGTCCAATGTGGTATTTGGCGTCCTACGCACCTACTAGCTTAAGGTAGCGACCAGCTCTGAGATATCTGTTTAATATCTTGTTAGGGGTCATACTGGAACATAATTTCACTTCACAATGCAAATCAGCCCGTGATAAAAGTAGTAGTGTCATTGCCCTTTCTCAAATGCCAGTTACAAACATTTTCCATGTCATTGTAGTACAAGTCACTTCTTACATTAGCAGTCTCAGCTACCTCACAGTAGTACTTTTCTGTTCAGTCTGTCTGCATTTTTTCCAAACAGATAACAGAAAGGGTGATTCTGTAACAATGTGACTCGAAACCCTTTGAAGGGAGGAATGGAAATGCTAATGTTTACTGTAGGTGAAGATGTGCACAAGTACTAGTCTCTTACTGCAAGACAAAGTGTTTTCTGTTTGCCACACAATTCTTGGATGTAGCTTGTTCTCGTGGTTGCTTCATTGAAAGATCCTCTCTAAAGTGACTGAAACAAAACAAGGAATAGGTCGGGTTCTTCACCTCATAAACTTATGTACCATGGTGTGTATTTGAAATGGAGAGGACAAATGGATAACTTTTCTGTTGAGAACTAAAAGAAAGACTGAAATATCTGAAAATTAAAGCTATGTGAAAGATTAATTTTTCATAGCTGTAAGTGGAAGTCTGAAGGAGAGAATAAGTTGGTTTAGATGAAATGCTTTTATTCTCAACAAAATAGAAAATAATAACTTTCAATACAAGACTGGTATTTATTAGAAAATTGTAGACATGACTACATTTTAAAAATACTCAGATGTTGGAAGGGGGGGAGCTGAGAGAGATCATTTCAACCCCTCTTTTAGCATTTTACTTTGTTTGAAATATTTGCACAGTCACAGAGGGTAGGAGACAGAGGATGACAGTCAGACCTGGGTAGTGGAATACGGAGTGGGCCTAAAATTACTCCTTCAAAGTGAAATGTATATTATCAGACAAAAAAAAGAGAGACACACCTTTAAAACAGCCAGTAGCACAGTGTCTAAGGTGATATCTGGGAGGGAAAGAGCTGAGGTCAAATTAAGGTAGTGGAGAAAATTGAACATTTTTTTCCTGCAATTTGTCTGCCATCTCCCTAAGCAGTTGCCCAGTTCAAAGACATACAGGTGTTTGTTCAGGGCAGGGTTTGGGCAGGGGGGGTTGACAGTCATGAAGCTGACACAGCAGTAGTTCCGTTTTCCTTGCAAAACCAACTAGATGATCTTTAGGTTGCATTTCAGAAGTGGCCAGAGATACTACAATGACGTTTCTAATTCATCTGAAACATGGTATGAGGATTACGGAATATACAACATGTCAGTGTTTTTCATAGTTTGTAAAAGATCCTTTCAAAATTTTCCTCTTCATCTTGATGTGGGCTTTTTTGACATTATTTTATCAACTATGCCATCAGATATATGCTGTGTTTTTCCTTTTTGAATGTAAATATTATTCCCCCATATTAATAATTTGTTTCAGCTTTGGCTCCTTGGTTAAATCTGTTTGTTGAAAGAGCACCAATATTAAATCATATTAGAGCATATTATTAAACTGAAGATTAGTGAAGTTAGATGGTGTTTTGCATGTGTCACATCTTTTCAGAGATCTGTTCTAATTGGCCTAACTGCATATGTTGTGTGACTGATTAATTATTGTCACAGAACTGACACTACAGTTGTCATTGAGAAGGTACTTTGTGTTAAAAGATCATCTCCTTTCAGGCACTTAAAATCTCTCTGTTTATAAGATGTTACTCTGAAATTTTTAATTTTCCATCTTTCAGCTCACAAGCACATTTCTTTATAGTTTTGGGAGGCTTAAGGCTTCTTAACTCCATCTCCTCCTTTTAGATAGCATAGGATTCCATTCACTACATACACTTCCAGGTATTTCAATTGGTTTTCAGACAAAAGAAAACAGATCTTAAAGAAGAAGAAGGGTTTTTTTAATGAGTCTGAAGAAATGTGTTTTAGAATAAAAGCTGGAAAATTCAGCTTGGTAGTCAGAGAGGTAGGTTAGGCCAATTATTCAATGGATAGACAGGTACAAGTGACAAAAGGGGTTTTCTATGACGATGTGGCTCTGCTACATTGAATGTTTGGAATATAACTTCACATAAATGTGTACCTACTGTAGGCTGATATAGGATGATATGTAAAAAGTCATATATCTTGTGCTTAATGCACAAGGATTCCAGGAAATGAGCAAATGCAGATGATCTGTAGAGACAAATTATGTCTGCAGCTCCCAGCTCCTAACTGTCCAGTTAGAAGAGTCGAGATACCACTACAGTTACATTCTGAAAATGTTTTATTCTTGAGCTATTCTGCGGGACCAGCCTGCTCAGTCTTTTCCCTGGAGGACCCTGAGTGCAAAGGAATTCTAAGATAGCTATTTTTAGTCAGTACAAGATCTTACCTATACTGCTGGAACACATACATGAGGCCAAGATGTCTTCAAATGCTCACTTATTTATGATCTACAAAGTAGCTTGTGTAGGTATACAGATACATTTCTGTAAATCCTTATGGATTTAGTTCTGGTCAAATTCTATCAGGATCTTCCAGCTGACTGAGCTGTAGGATATTTAGGAGTTGGATTTGTTAATTCTATCTTTGTAGAGACAGAAAAAAATAATCCTTTTCTAAGGTACAGAATTGCTCTATGATTACCATTTTCATACTGAAGTAGTTAGTTGCATCTCTTGCCTCCCCTCTTCCCAGACACAGCTCATCAGTCCTATACAACTTACAGTTCACTGCTCCTTCGATCCCTTTATCCACTAAACACAACAAACTCCACAAGTAAAGATGAACAGTCCTTGTGCTCCATTTGCACAAATTACCTGCAGGGATCTTAACTGGACAATGTGAGCATTTAGGATCTCAGATGAGTCAGTCCCTCTGGGCTGAAGGACTTACATGCCTGTTGAGAGACTCTCTCATCACACGAAGGTTGGACTGCTGGGAGGGATATGATTCACCCTCAGAAGTGGTGGCGGGTTTTGAGGTTAATTTGGTTTAATTGAATCTGACTCTCCATTTTCAGACAAACTATGTAATGTATTCATCTGAATTTTCTATCGAACTTCTAATTCTTGGTTTTAAAAAGCCAAAGAAACTGCACGAGAGAAAGTCCTGTATTGTAATTACTCCTGGCACTTAAATAGAGTAAGGAAAGAGGTTTTTTAACAGAAACTTGGCCATAATCTATCTATCTATATATACATAAATTTAACTCAAAGCAGAAAAAGAAGAGCTTGAAGATATTACTGGTGTTTAGAAATAAAGCTTATGGGAAACAGGAAGACATGATATGAAAATATATCATAAGAAAGTAAGAACATAAAAATACACAAAGGACAGAGTTGTTTTTTTTTTTTCAAGTACCTTGACTTTGAAAAAAAGGAATGTACTGAGCTATAATGTCTGTATGCATATGTATAAGCATTCATGCAGTCATACATACGAATTACTTCTGCCTTCCTCAGTAAATACATTTTTTATGAACTGCTACCATGGAAGCTAGGGGTAAATTTCCCATCAATTTTAATGGCAGTGGAATCAGACTTTAGCTGTACATTGTCATAAATATTTTCCAACTTCAGGCATTAGGATAAGGGATGTATGTTTATAGTGAATTATTTCTGCATTGTTATAGTCTCAGAACTCTGTTTAGCATTATCTTGAAATATTTGATAATTATTATTACTGTTGCTTCATTTGAAGCTTTAAGGAACATGTTTTCAAAGGATAAAGTCAGTGTGACTCCAAACACTTGCAGCTGCTTGGCTGTTCCACACAAAGGGGCCCTCCTGCCTGTGACAAAAATGTTTGCTTGCACAGCTGAATGCTATGGAAAACGAATCACTTGCATCTTCCTTCCTAGGTGAAAACAAAACACTTATTAACATTTATGGTAACAGTAGGCCTAAGGCAAGTTCTACAGCTGTAGGAAGGGAGACAGCAAACTTACAGGAAAGAGCTACGAAAAGTTGTGCTGTAAACTTTTGGGAGGCTATTTCACTATCTACGAAAATACGCTCCTTAAAGGAAACTACCAATTAAAATAAAGGCTTAAAATGTGCACTCTTGCTGTTACTCCAGTTGCTATATAGACTAGCCTAGCCATTTAAACCCCATTTCCTTTTATTCTTCACATCACCTTCAAACAGGGAATTCTCATATTATGTTCATCATCTAGGATTAGAATAGTTTAATGGGGTCAGACTGGTTTGTTTTCTGCAAGTTATTGAAAGCACTTAGCATACCTTATTTTCCATTTTTCCTGTACGGTGAATAAAATTTTATTTTCTTTGTGTTAAATGAGAGACAGCATAATTTAAATTTTTAAATATAAAATTGTAAAATTTTGTAGGGGGACTTCAGCAGGGGACTAGTATTTACAGGAACTGTTTTTCTTGTGGAATATTCTCTCTTAACCCTCACAGTAGATGTATGTTGCCTCAATACAGGCAAAAAATAATATTTATGCACGTTACCATGGCATCATCACTAGTTGAGAATTTTTTTAGTAGTTGCATTTTATCTGTGACAATCCAAGAAGACCAGGTTGTAGGAATAGAGAATGCATATTGCCAAAACCAGCTGATATGGCTGGTTAAAACAGATGTGCTTTTGGGAAAATTTTTTAGGTTTGTTGTTTTTTTTTTTCCCCAGCTATGTCAGTTTGTCCAATAGAATACTTTCTCTCTGCCTACAAACTTTGCCTCACTTGTAATAATTATGTCACTCACAACTCAGTGTTTGATAAGGGGAAGTCTCAGCAGTGTACGTTAATTTATAGCAAAGGGTACTGTTTTGATTCTCTGAGTATGCCTTATGTCATGCTAATAAATTTATAATAGATACATTAAAACGTACTGTGCTAGATATCAAGAGGAAAGTTTTCTAGGGATTAGAATTTAAATGAAAGCTGACAAGCTGACAGAGAATTTGTAAGAAGCAAAATCAGACCCATAGCGTCCATTAAAGTAATACTGCTACAATGAGGAGAAAACGGACTTAAAGTTATTTACCAATAATTAGGTTTTAGTGAACAGAAGAGTAATGCAAGGCTACTCAAAGTAATTACCAGTATTTTCTTATCAAGACCTGTAATTTTATTTTACAATGTGCATGGCAGAACTATGTTTTTTTTTAAAAGATTTATGAGCCCGACCTCAAAGGTACCATTCTTTAACCACAGCACAAATTACGGTAAATTCATACATGTAGGTATTGAATGGTAGAGATTGAATTTCTTTTTTATCCCCAGATAATCCTCATCCCCTTCAGAAATTTCCTTGTTGATGGTTACATATCAAGACAGTTTTATTACTGTCTCTCAGTCATGTTGATAGTTGAAGCAATTCATAACCACTGTGCTTATGCGCTCTTTCAAATTAAAGAATCTGTTGCATTAATTTCCATGCAGAACAGGAAAAAATGACAGATGTTATTTTCTACTTTTGCAAACAATTCTAGAATCCTCGTGTAAAAAGCATTTATGACTATAGTGGAAGAATAACTTTTGAAAATAAAGCAGAATTTAACAAAATCCTGCACCTGGAGAGTTCTGTTATAATTTTGGAATATAATTAATGAACCAGATCTGGACATACAGAAGCCAAATTATAAATCAGAGCTATAACTGCAAAACATAAAAACTGTGGGGAAATTTCCCGGGAGCATGGACAGAGGTAGAATCAAATCCTGAATTCTAATTTTAATTGAATACTTTCTCAATACACATTCAAAAATCAAAATATTTTTCTGCCTTTGTTCAAAGGCCATAGCAACAACATCCCAAAAACTGAAGCACTTCAATGTGAGCATTGATACTTCTCAAAAGGTTACTGTTATCTGGCAGAGACTCAAATATACTATGCCGAGGCTCCACACAATTTCTGCTTACTTGAATTGAAATGATAAAAAACATACTTTCTGGGATGGAGATTCTCTCCATCTCTGGATGCATGAACAAATAGGTAATCCTTATGCATTCCTTTCCTATGTAATAGGAGAAAGGTTGGTGATGTAAAAAGGCATCCACTTCATCCTTTTACTATATCTAAATTGAAGTGTAATTACTGAAGGAGCAATAGTACACAGGCAAAAAAATGCGAACAAACCCAACTGGTCTTCATCTGTATAACTGATACAGTTCTAAAAATAGTTTCCTAATATTGTCAGAGAATGATGGAGCAATACAGCTAAAACACACTTGCGGCCCTCCAGCGATGGAGGAAAACAGGCTGTTGTCTTGGAATAGCAAAGGTCAGTTTGGCCATACTCACAGAGCAGAATTCAGTAAGTGAGGAGAAGGGAAGCGAAGATTTGGGGAATTGGCTACGAGGACAGTGCGTGTCAGGACAAAGGAGAGAGGGATGATCGGTATGGCTTCTGCTTCTCCCTTTCTCTGTACCCCAACTGCAGCCTGCCCTGGTTCTGAGAACGTCTTCTTGCTTCCCCTCAGGCAGGCTGGATCTCACCCTGCAGCAGTTAGCAGGCCAGGCTTAGCTACTACAGCTGTTAGCACAAGCCCATGATCTTTAACCAACTTTCTGCTGTAACAGAAGATGACAAAATGCCAGATGAAATCCATTCATATAGACTCCATTTTCAGCACCCAGGCTGCCCCTGTGGGGTTCAGGGGCGCAGGGGCCGCATTGTGAGAAGGTGCCAGGAAGCAGGCCTTTCTGCTTCTGCCACCAGCCACAAGAGGAGAGGAAGGCAGGGACAGTACCTGTGTGCCATCCGCATGAGTAACACTGTCCCCTGCTTGTTGAAAGGATAAAAGGGCTCAGAATGTCAGCAGAGGAGAGCTGTGCAAGTAGGGAGCAAGTGTTCAAAGCCAGCATCCACTTCACACAGCACATGCAAAGACAACACGCGCTCAAGCGAGCAGCTGACTGCTCTGTGCTGACAGTTAGCCCTGTCCCTGTGGGTTTTTTACACTGGGAAAGTTCGCAGATTTATTCATCCTGTCATTAGAAGGCTCCCAAGTGTTAGCTATGTATTTAGTTTCTAAAGAAATAAGAGCTGTGCCAAAGAAATTTTAGTGGCATTCAGCTTCAGTTCTCTACGTGCAGTAAAATCTGACTCTTCCTATCAATATAAGTTTTTCCCTAAGAAACGGAAATGAAGAGAGAAATGGGCTTGGGCTTGAAAATTTCTCTTCCTTCTCTCTTGTCCTTAGAAGTACCACAATAAAGAGGCCGACCTTAGTATAATTGTTTTGGTCTCTCCCTCCTCATTTCTATTTGGTTAGTGTGTCTTCATGGTTCCGGTTGCCAAGGATTTTACGCACCCCTGCCAAAAAGAATGTAAATTATTTATCTTCTTCTCTGTTAGGTTTTGAACGCTTCACAGAGATAATACATGAAAAGGTGCATGAAATCTGATATTGGCATGAAGTTCTTGCCAGGAGAAACTTCAGTGAAAGCACTGTGTTTTCTGTAATGCATATTTTCAGAGGATTTTGTATACTGCTTATTCCTGCAAAGGCGTTTCTACAAAAAAACCCACTTTTTATAACTTGGTACCAAAAATAACTTTGATTTCAAAAAAGAATGAAGATCACGGCTCAGTGATTCATTCTTTTCTCCATTCTGCACAGCAGTTTGTGGCATGCCCTGAAGTTGAGCAGCTGGATTAATTTTTGCCAATATACATGAAGGCACACACATGTATATCACATGTGTGATATACAAATCACAAATCCATAAAAACATGTGATGTTCATAGTATGAAGAAGTCAGAATTTAGTTTCTTTTTCTTTTATCCTTTGAAAACACTGACAAGATTAAACTTTTAATTTTGCCTTTTATTCCTTGATTTTCCAGTACTTTATGTTGTAACATCACAGAAAGACTGCAAAATAACCATTCCTGGGCAGAACAGAGCCACAGAAAAAAACCCTATTTCTACCATGAGCATGAACCTGAATTAGTTTACCTAGTCTTAATCAGGCAGGATGCAATCGTTTAGTCCTTGTGACTTTCACAGAGGCTTTACCTGCGGCAAACAGCCTGCTTTTCAATATTTGGCTATTGGATTTGAAATATCTGTCCTACCTAAACTCTAGTCCAGATGTTACTATGTTACCATCCAGATGATGCCATGTTACCATAAAATTCTATTTCATAATGGAGTAAAATAAATATACCAGTTCTGCCTTGAGGAAGACAAACCTAAGTTTACTCCAGTGGCTCATTTAGTGGTATCATTAAAGTTTTTTTTAAAGGCAGGTTTTTAATAAAAAACTGAAAATAATTGAACCTGTGAATTCATATTCACAAATGGGAAACACTATAAGGGAAAGAGAGATATCTACACGCAAATACTTCGTTATTTTGTACCCCTCTTCTTTCTTATTTTAGTCCATTAGCACTACTGCAATTGCAAGAAGAATTTATGCCAGCCTGGTTAAATCCTCTTTCTATAGTCAAAGGCATAGGTAGTTGTAAGATGGCCAGTTTCAGTGCTGCATCTTATTTAATTTACATGGGCATTTAGACATATCAGCATGTGCAAAAGCCTTCTTCTCTTAGAATAGTTTCTTAGGAGGGAACACTGTTGCATAAATTGTCAGCAATTGAAGCAGCCATGGGTGAAATGGCCTTTCTTATTAAATGTCAGAAGATTTAATGTCACAGTATAATTGGGATGGAAGGATAATTGAGCTAAGCTCAAGCTGTCTTTTTCTGCTAACACATCGTTAATCTACAGGAGTGTTAAAATATGTTTTATAAAGGCCCTATTCACTTGAAGATTGTTGGCTCATATCAAAAAAAACAAACTATTTTATTATAGAGCCCATGAACAACAAATTTGGATTTCCTTCACAGAGACTTTAACTTCTAAGTAAAAAACCTACATATACAGCACCAAAAGACTGTAATAAAGGTAGTAACTGAGAACTGATTCCTGATTGAAATCCCGGTATTTAGCCCTCATTTGAGAACTTTCTTTAAGTAATTTGACTTGATTTAATTTAACAAATAATTTAATTTAATAATTTTATATAGTTATTAGTTAAGTACAACTAACCAAGTCACTGAATAAGGCCTTTCTGTCTTAGTGAGTAGGGCACTAAATACACTGTTGTATCTTGAAATTTTAGATTTTCCACTTCCTTTCAAGTAAAATACGAAGCAGTAGAGAAGCCTTTTGGAGACATCAAAATGCAAAAAGTTAGTATTAAAATTAAAGGGCTTCTTTTCTAATTCTTGCTTCCGAGAATGAAGAACAACCAGCCAGTCTGACAGTACTTAATTCTACACTTTTTTTATAGAGCACCGGTTCAATGTGTTCAGGCCCCCAAGGAAGTGGGTAGCCAGGCAGAACAGATAGGAGAATTGTATAACAAACAGCTATGTGTTATTCTGCTTAACTGCAGTGCAGCCTCCCCATTCATCAGTGGAATAAGCTCAGCTCAGGTGTTTACAGGCTGAAAGAACTGAATGCAGCCAACCTTACTGTTAACTGACTAATTTAAGGGCAGTGATTCTGAGAAATGCATGTTTAAGAGGAATTTGGTCTTTCTGAGCTGCCAGACAGCAGCCCAAAGTTTACATATACTTTAGCTAGGATACCTAGTCCTACTAAAATTCGATTATGGGGAAATCTCAGATAGTAGTGTAATGTAAATTGATGTAGTTCACTCTGAGATGTTGCATAGCTGAAACTCATAACTCTGTCTACAGAAGAACCATTTGGCAAACTCAGGTGTTTCCAGGCACTGATAAACTACTAAGCAGTTCTCCTGATATTTGCAACCTAGCATCAGAGAGGATAAAGAACTTCACTTCAAAGAAACAAAAAAATATTATAAGTCAGCTCCTTTATTAGAGCTGGCTAAAAAATTCCTTAAAATATTTCAGAACTTGTCTATTTCCCTCAAACACATTCCCCTTCCTAACTGAAAAAAAACCCAATGTCCTTTTTTTCCCCCCAGGTTTGAGGTTGCTGTTTAATTGCTTCTTTTATAAACTTGCCTTCTAATGAATTCAAGAGGAAAAGCCCTCATCAAAGACAAATACAAATGAATTATAGACAAGGGTTTTTTTTGGTGTTTTTTTTTTCTTTAACCTCAGAACAATATAAATACTTCATACAAATTGTTTGTACTGAAAAAGAGAGGAGGAGGAGATCAAGGTGCATTTGTCCTATAAGAAGGAAAAACATGGCAAAATATTTCAGCAGCAGTTCTTTTAAATTAATGCTAATTAAGCTCCCTCTCTAGCCTTTTATTCTGCTGGGGTTTTAGCATTACTGACAGTCATGCAAATCATTACGATAAAGCCTACTTTCTAGTAGAAACAATCATCTGGGAGGTTTTTTTTGTTTTTTTTTATTGTATGCTGAGATAACTGAAGTCGCTTGCAGTACCATTAAGACTTTTAGTGCCCATCACCAGCTTTTGAAATTTGATGTATCTCTTAGAGCTCATTCTCTAAGTTACTTTGGGAAACAGATACGAAAAGAGAAAAAAAGATGCCTTAAAATGCATATTAAAAGAGGATTTCTGTTTTGTAAGAGTTGATCAGAATTTTTCTCAGAACATTCCATTTGCTCAGAACTAAAAAAAAATCTGAAAAATTTCTGCATGTCTTGAGACAACTGTTAGGAGTCCAAAAAAGAGATCTGATTTCCATTCAGTGGAAATTCATAAAATCCAAAAAGCTTCAGGGAAATACATCTGGTTTATGAAAACAGATCTTCTTGAGAAAATCTTTTCACTGGAATATTTGTAAGCAGTTCTGTTTACCATATTTCCCAAGATATCTGGGCATAATTTACACAATGCACATAGGGATGAACATATTTCTAGTAAAAATAGACAAAACATAACTGTTCTGTTCAGTGCACACATTTAAATACTAGCTCTTCAGTGAAGTCTGGGCAAAGGATGACAACGCACTCCTTAACTTTCCAGGATGAATGAATTCAAGTGTTGCATTCCTAGCACTGACAGCGTTCCAGGTCTGGTTAGTTGTCTCCTGTCAAGCCTGCTAGTTTTAGGCAAATGTAAGCAAAATTCAGATAGAATGAGTAATTTCTTGAATCATTTAATTATAGTGGTATGTACAGCCTCTTGCAGGAGTGAATAAATAGTCTTTCACGGAGAGGAAAGTCCATACTTGTCTATGTTAGGCTCAAAGAAATAGTTCTGGCCATTGATGCAACCAGTGAATACCAAGTGCCACCTGGAATAAAAGTCAGGCCTGCAACTCCCTGTCCCATGTGCTAAGGAACTACTTTTGAGTAGTGTTCAGAAAAACTTTTAAGTGTGTGTTTTGAGTCCATGTTCTCCTAGGCTAAAACCACAAAATTTAATTTCACTCCTCAGGAGACTGAACTGCAAGTGCACAAAGTAATTAACCATTAGCAACTGAGGTATATTATAGTGCTGGAGAGGAAACTGCAGAGAGCATAGAACAATTATCTCCTGCCACTAAAGCTCGGAGGAGCTTTTGCCCGCTTATTAAACATAAGTTATAGAAGGTAAGAAGGACAAGTTAGGGAAGGCAAATGCCTGGAATCCATGCACCTGATAAGCATAACAATGATGTGAATATAGAAGCTCATCATACAGACCTCTCTAGGATCTGTATCATACAGACCTCTCTAGGAAAATCGTAATATAATTGTGTGGTCTTTTCTGCTGTGACATTATAGCAAATACTGATGAGCCTTCTATTGAAAACTGTAGCCAGTTTTGCAGCCAGAGTTCTTTTTTATTTGCGTGTAAGGCAGGAGCAGAAGAGTGAGAATTTTTAACAAAGACAGAGTAGAGCACCACAGTCCTGCTTCTTGTGAAGTTCAGGAATGAAGCTACAAAGTGCAAGAGTTAACATTGCAGCAGTTACACATTAAGATTTTTATTTGCTCTATTAATCAGATCAAAGTCTCCAGCACTACAGTTATAACATACACTAATAATTAGTATATAAGGAGAAACTCACCAGAACTCTGAAGAGTCATGGCTTTTAGACTAAAGGTAAAAGATGATTTTCATCTGTAATGCTAAATAGAGCCTTCCTGAGCACAGAACAGCATTTTGGGGGAATTTATTCCCACTTCATAATAATACAAGTAGTTTTCTGGACAGAGACATTAGAATACACAACATCCCCTGAAAAGATGGAGTAGCTAATGCTTTAGGAAGAGCTTTGCCAGCAGAAGTTTTGGCTGAATTTAGAAAGCATACTCACACAACCTCAACTTCATTCTAACAAGAGTTATCTTTGTGGCCTATTCCTCCTTTCTGATTATAGCTTACCTTCTGTTTGGTTTTGCTGTTCTCAATACTTATAGGTTCTAATCATAGTAAAAATAAAAAATGGTTTTAAATTTTTGCATGCATGTTCTGATGAGTTTTATTATATTGAATGTATGCATATTTTAATTATATGATGACCCATGGCACAGTAAAACTGCTGAGTACTTGAGAATTGTAAAGGCATGCAAAAGCTAGAATTTATACCCAAAAAAGGACAGCTAATGAGGCTCTGACATTTCCTGTTCTGCCTAGATGTACTGGTTTTCCCATTTCCCTGGAGTTTTTTAGAGGGAATGTCTAGTTCCCCTAGGCATTGTCTAAAATACTACATTTCGAAAACAGTAATTGAAATACCAACATGGATTTTGCAGAACGAGTTTCTGTTAGAAACTACTTGTACCAAAACCATCTGAACCACTAAAGAAAGTGTTTTTATGCATCATAGTCAGAAAATCTAAGTCTTTGAAAGGGCTCTGTATATAACATTTAAGACTTTATGAGAAAAGGATGGCAACAAAAAAGTAACTTCTACTCTCAACAATTCTATCAGAAGGTGGGGATAGTATATCCCTAAAGAATCTTAATTAAAAGTCTCCTGTCCAGCAATATAATCCTTTAACAATAACTAAAAACTTTGATGACTCACTAACACAGGTCTTCTAATATTTCCCTCCCTGCACCCCAAACATTAGATACCACAATTGCAGCCAGAGAAAAAGTCCAAATTTATATGGAGGATGAACTATAATCCTGGTTTCACATCACAATGCCATATGCACAACCTTACTATGGTTAACAGCCAGACAGCATACAAACTCTGAACTTCAGTACATGTATACTGATTCAAAATAAGCACAAGAAACTGAATTTTAAAGATGAAACTTTCAGTTCTAGTGCAAAATATCCTTCTAATGCACCAAGTTGTAGTAATAACGTCTCTTTTAAAAGAGATACCTTTAAAGTTACAGGTGTCTTCCACCCCACTGAATACCCATTAGTGTACTGTCTCAGACACTGAAAGCAAACTGACATTGTCATTTGGAAATCAACGTGTGCTCAGATGGAGATCACAGTTGTGAAGCAGTATTAAGGAGTAAGCCCTGCAGTTATATGACACTTCCTGGAAACTCTGGATAAATTTCTTTACCAGTTGCATCTTAACTGCAAATGATTGCAATGAATGTAACCGAAATGACACTGCACATAACTGTGATACTAAACTACAGTAAAACTATTATTGCAGATTTGTCATGCATTAAGAGTAGAAGGCTGGTAAGGTATCCTCAATTGAAACTGGCTGCATTTCTTATGGGGAAGTGTTGTAGGACCATGGAAGAAATTCTGGCCTCATTTAGAGTAATAGCAAAATTTTAATTGACTTCAAGGCACTGGATTTTACTCAGGATACTTATTTCAAGTCCCTGATTACTGTCTAGGTTCATTATCAAAACCACTCAATGGCTGGAAGAAGCATAAAATTAGAAGTAGTACTACTTAATAAAATCATCTTGATTTCTATCAAGCAGCCAGAAGGCTATTTAGTGTTTGTACGTGGAAATATGCATGTGTGTGCTGGGAGGCCAATGTACTCATATGATACAGCATGGGGATAACTCAGGGAGATGGTGTACAGCCCAAATCACTCCTTAAGCATGGTTTCATACACATCCTTTTGACATGGTATGGGTAGAAAGACAGGAGGCCTGGAGACAGGATGGTATGTCATCATACATCCCATTTAGCTGTGCTGTAGAAATTGCTTAAGCTTATCTAGCGGCACTACTAATTATCACTCCATAAAAGAGAAGTAATGTGCCTTTCATTTATGGTGAAGCAGATACTAGGGAGGAAAGGTTCCCTTTGATCCTTTTTTGGGTACCTGTCCTACATGACACACTGCCATAAAACAAAAGCAGAGCAGACTCTGCCTGTCCACTGCATTCCTCTTTCTGTGCAGGAGGCCATGAGGATGTAGGAAGCAGCAAGACTATCAAGATTGTGGAAATTGTGACTAATTCACTTCCTCCACAAAGGAATATGCTGCCTATAGCTGACTGCAGAGCATACATTTTACAGTCTACCTTAAGGAAAAAACCTGTAATGAAAGGTTACTCATGCTGCTCTTTTTTAGGCCTTTGTTGCTTTTATTTGGTCCCTCCCTTTACTTAGCATAAAAATTGACTGAGTTAAGAAACATGCTTGTGTAACCTAAAACAAGCAGAATATAAGCTTTCTCCCTTGAGAGAAACTTACTTCAAAGTTGACATTTCTGTTCTTGGAACTCTTTCTTGCTATACATTTTTTGAGGTTCACCATTCAGAAGTGACTGAATTTATGGATGCTTATAAGTACTTCACACACTCATAATGGTAATACTGCACTGGAAAAAAACAAGGATGCAGCCATTTCTTAGGATCTTAACTTATATTTAACTGACCTTGAGATCTTTGTTTGGAGGATCTTAGCAATATCTAGTCTTCTCAGATGCCGACCAATAACTTATTTTACTGATATCAAATATCATTACCTTTACATATATAAAGAAAAAAAAGCCTATTCTTGACTTCATGGTTTCTTGCTCATTTTAGCTCTATTGTAGCTGAAATTAAAAAAACAGAGTGCAAGTGAAAAGGTCCCTTTTCCAGGAAAGGCTGAATATCATTGTGGCTGTAAGACACAGTATAATGTACCATTGCTGTTACAAATTACTAAGAATGTCACAGTCGGAAAAAGAAGTTGGGTTTTTGGGAAAACAAATAAAACTTCAAAGTTTACCCATTCAGAAAATAAAAATGAAAAATCTCCATTTTTCTCTTGCAAAAGAAATTCTTTAGTCATAAAATAAGTAACCCCCAACTGATAAATTAAGTGCTGGATATGGGACATATATTGTGTGACTCTTTTTGTTGGTATTTTCAAACCTGAGAGCTACTGAGGAGTGAAAATAAAAGATTAGAATTCGATCTACAGGTGTTGCA
The DNA here is from genome assembly GCA_033556795.1 of Tapera naevia. NCBI lineage: Eukaryota > Metazoa > Chordata > Aves > Cuculiformes > Neomorphidae > Tapera > Tapera naevia. The sequence goes on from JAUMJJ010000069.1 coordinate 12,707,171, forward strand.
ATGCCTCAATTTGTGTTCTACATAGAAAGATTAAAGGTTTATTAGATTAGATCAAAGAACAGAACTAAACTGCATTTTCGAACCATTATCCCTTTGTATCGGACTCCTAACATACATACTGTATACTTCGTTCTCTTTAATCATGGTGTTTTAAATCATAATTGTGAATTTATTCAATGGCATTTTTGTGTTTTATTTTCCAAATAAACATTGGGAATTCAAAAGAAATTATAAGAAAAACAATTGTTCTAAAATAACAACTCCACTACACTTAGCCAAAATTTACCCTGGGAACTGCAAAGTGATTTCTTGTATATAGTCCCATCTTACTCTGCACTTGGTTTCACCGTGGTCTATACAGCACCTGCCACAGTAGAACAAATATATATTAGGGCTGTTAGGTACTAATACACAACAAATAACTAGTAGTAGTATCATGAAATTGTAAGAAAAAATATTTCTGAACAGATGGTCTGAAGGCCAGGATTAAAACGTATCGAGAAGGTTTACATATCTCTGTATAATCACCCACACTTCCGCATTATGATTTTTTCCAATGAAACAAACAAGTATATCTTTCTTTTCATGTTCCCCTATGACCATCACTAACTTCCTGCTTTTGCAAACTTGCACAAACTAATTAAGCAGTAATGAGAAAGGTCTTGCTCCTGTTCTCATTGACTTCAATCAGAGTTTGGCATTGATTTGCAGATGATCACTACTGGATGGAGAATTATTATATTAAATAGAATATGCAAAGATTTACAGTTTTGACTTGGAATTCCATTGTAATTCTCACAGTAATTTTTATTGTTGACTTTTCCCTTAAATTAAATCCTTTGCTAAAATAATTCAGTGATTCATGAGACAGAGTCTCAACTTACCTTATTTTACACTAGGATAACTTCATTGTCTGGAATAATTACAAGATTGAATTACTAGAATTTTCTTATTTTGGGGATCATTAGATAATTTGTATAAGTAAGATTAAATTAGAAAAATAATCAAAATTATCAGTAGATTTTAAGAACACATTGAAACAAAAGGCAAAGTAGAAGAAACATCTATTCTCATAGAAATTGTATTCTCTGCATCAAAAAAATGAAGTCAAGGAGAGTCCCAGGAAAAAGCACTTATGCAAGTGAAATCAATGTGTGCCTTGCTAATTAAGAAGTTAACTTTATAGAGCTCTTTCTCCATATTGTTCCCTTTTCCACTTTATTGAACTTTACTTGATGATCTGGGACTCTTATCCTGAAAATATAGATCTCAGTGTTATAAATGCACTGACTTCCTGCGTGCCAGAATTTTTACTTACGTTTTCAAGGCTTATCTTATACGCATGTTAATACTTCAGAGCCTGCTGGTTTCTCAGTTATGAAACTTAAAAACTCTCTTCCACCAGTTTTATTTTACTGTATCTTATACAACCCTTTTCCTCTCTCCTATGTGCTCCTCCATGCAAGTCCTTGATTCCTTCTCCTATCCTGTTTTTTTTACTTTGTTTATTTTTTTCCTTCTGACTGTGGGAAGTTATTTACTGGAGAAAGGGCCAAAGGTGTGGATGCTTCTCAGTGCCTCTCCAAAATCAGTATATTTCCCTTTATTGAAGATTCCTCTCCTCTCTTCCTACAGTTCTGGAAATGACCAGATGAGACAGTTATTGCTTTATAACTACAGCCCAGCCAAACGTAGGCAGGAGACTTACAACTGGGTGGCTGTGCTACATGCCATACCAGCTATTGCTTGGTCCTGAGGAACTTAAATTTTTTTTTGCATCTCTTCACCATTGCATGTTGCCTATCAATTACTGGTTCAAACCCCATATAACTGACATTCAAAATCATCTTTACTGATAAAGACCAAAACTCTCTGTACTTTTAAAGAAATGGTAACATGCAACTGTCTATTTTTTATATAAAAACTATAAAAATTGTAATTCTGCAGATAAACATAAATGTACTTAGAGTGATTAAAATACAACAATAAACCATCAATGCTATTATAAAACTATGAACTGTTAGTCAATATACTATAAAATTAAAAGTGCTAGTTTAGCATAATTCCCACAAGTCATCATTCTTTAATACTGTGAAATGAATGGGGGTTTTGTGGAGTTATTAATTGGTACTGACAAGCAATAAACACTGGAATGAAACTCCAATTATCAGGACCCATTAATCATATTTGCTGTCATCTGTGATGTCAAAAAAATTCAATAGTACTCTAAACAGCAAAAAACAATTTATACCTCTCATGTTTTAACACACTTCACAGAAATCAGATGGTCATTTGATGGGATAAGCAAGGCATTATGAAAGGCTATTTTCATCCTAAGCACAATGTTCAGTCTGTATTTTCCAGTTTCTTCCACTTTGATGGAGACTTAGATACCTTGCAGGTTTATTTCTATGCAGTTAAGTACAATTTGTAACATAATTTGTTGCTAGCATAATGTTATTTCAGTATATGGCTTTAAAAATAAGAAATTACAGACATCATCTGAGCATGTAGCTCACTCGTCTGTGTTCCAGGAAAGCACTTAATGTTACTTCTAGGCTTGAGCAAGAGATGAAGTGTTCTTGGAGATGAGAGTGTAAATAAGGATAGCAGAGCCTTCATTATGGTACTTGAGCATTCAAAGAAAATGAACTTGCTCAGAACATGTCGTTCTATACTTCTAATCTCGTTCATTTATTATATTTTGTTGTTTGCTTCAAATAATTGTGGGTGGTTTTTTTTTTTGAAATTGCACAGTATATCAAAAACACATAGGTATATCTTTGGGAACAAAAGGATAGGACTTCAGTACTTTACTAGTGACTGGTTTGGCAAACTGTGCAATGTAGGCATCGTAGTTAAAAAGCCATGCTGGTAAAATGGGATCTGCTTATTATACCCCTTAAAATTGCTGATATTATAAACAACATTACAGGACCATTAAAAGCATATTGTGGTCTGTATTATCAAATGATATTTAGGTTTCTCCTGGACTGCAGCAAATACATATCATGCAGGGTAATTAGAATATGGGGCCTTTCCAGTCATTTTCTTTGAGGATCTATTAGCTTTTGATGGCATAAAAAGACTTAGATTTAAAATAGTGTGGAAGCACTAGTCTATAATCTGCTGTGAATAACTTCATTTAGAAGAAACACTGAAATTCTAAATATTTTGTTCAATATACTGTGTTGTTCTCTTATGATTTCTTCCACTCTTCATAATTCATCAAAAATACAAGTCCTTTAACATGAATCAGCAGAACAGGAGTAACATCTGTTCATAATATATTGCAAATATCCAGTAGAGAATCTTTTTGGAAGAAGTATATGAGAATTGACAGTTGAATACATATAAAAAAAAAAGCCCTAACAAAGATACAGAACTCGTATTTAGCTAGATCTCTGGCACCTCCAAAGCACAGGACAATTGCTTGTTTTTCAAGATTTGAAGTAGAGGTGTATTTATAAAATTGAGTATATTAGTGCCTCTGGAAGTAAAGTCAGAGGCAGACCATATTAAGACTTTTATTATTCCAGTTTATATAAACAGTGTCACAAATTTTTAAATACTGTGTTTTCACTGCAACCAAGGTGTGTAGCTGACAGTGTGGTTTTACAATGCACAATGCACTATTTAAATAGGTCATGTTGTTAAGATTGTGTCCTCTCTGAAATTCTCATAAGATATTGTCACCATTCACATCTTAGTAAAAATTCTTTATTTGTGATTTTCCTGCTAAGTGTAATAGAATGTTCTTCCTCTGAAGCATAGCAAATTTTTGGCCTATCAGCATTTTCTAAAAGTAGTTGAAGACTTTGAAAGCGTAAACATCTAATAGAATCAATATTGTACTATAATATTGTCATGATCAATTAATCAAAAAAAGTAACTGCCTAAATGAATTGAACAGGCAGAAAAAACATTGTCTGTCACAAGAAAACTTTAGAACATGATACTTTCTTTGAGTTCAACTCCTAAACTCTTCAATTTATTATTTTCTTTATGTTTTCCCGAGTTTTTCAGTATGAAACTTGAATAGTTTGTAAATCTATTAAAAACCAAAATTAGTAACAATTAACATGTTACAATAAGATTTCAGGTTGAAGAATTCATACTGACATTCCGTTTCTGGTATTTAATTAAACATTTTTATCTTTTCAGAAGTATTTTTTTTAAAAGCTATTTTTCCATTACCAATTTAAAATTGCTCCACTGAATATCTATCATGAAATAATGTATTAATTTATGCTTATTGTCAAGGTAACAGAGTTCATCAGAATAACAGAAATCAGAGTATTCAAAATGTAGTGGTAAATTCTAAATTTATTAGAGTAAGGTAAACAGTAATTCTGTTAAACACTTTCATTAATAGAGAATTGAATACATTCTTAGAAAGAAAAATATCCAGATATTGCTCCCTCTTGTAATAATATACAGCTTTCCTTTAAAGAAGATTATAATAGACAAATGTTTGCTAATTCAGCAAGTATGTTTACAGCATGATGCTTTATACGTGAGCTGTCAGTAAAAACATATTCAAGATTCCTGCTAACTTAATAGGGAAGAAGGCCCTTGCCTACAATAACGATAACTGTCTTTTTCCCTCCCTCCCTCTTCTCTTCTCTCTCTGAATAATAACCCTCATTTAGTGACATCAGTCATTTTTATGCCAGTCTTTTTTATGTCTGGAACAGAGATTATTTATGGAGTAAGCATAAGTGGCATTCAGACTGAAATGTGTGAAAACTTCATAGATTTTGATAATATAGTGGAAACTGTGTCATGAGTTGGGGTTAACAGTAGCTGAGAAATGGATGCAGTACTTTGCAAAACAATTGCAGTTCAGTCCTTCCTGCCATCGTTGGGCTGCAAGTATTTACAAGTGTAAACCAGTGCAGCGTCAAACTCTGAGAGCGGTAAATGTACCCTGTGGGTTTCAGCAGTAAGTGCAAGGAGGGCAAAGCTTACAGGGACTATATGGCCATGAACCTCTGTTCATTTTACTGTAAGGTTGTGTTATCTTTAAATGACATTGGTCACTTATTGGATGACTTATTAAAAAAAAATAGAAAAGAAAAAAATTATCTTCCTAATAGCAGGGAAAAGCCAACAGGAAAGCAAAATGTGTAACCCATAACAGGAAATATTGACAGTTACTAAAATTTCTCTGACTTATTCCTGCTAAGAATCTGCCTAAAGGGAATGGTATTCTACCTTTTGGCTGCTCAAACTGAACACTTGAATAGAAACGGCTTTGCAGATATCATCTAAAGTACTGAAGAAGTAGCATGAATAATTTTTTAATCCTCTGTTCCTGTAACAGATCTTGAAATGCCTCATCTAATGAACTACTGTGTTTAGAGCCCAACTATTAAAAAAACTAGCAAGCCTGTACAATTCAGAAAATTTGTCACTTAAAATTTGTCACCTGAATAATAGCTTCTGAAGAATGATCTGATCTTGGTTGGATTTTTCAGAGTTAGACTACACCTTTAAAGATGGCACTGGAGGCTCGGAGGGGAAAAGCTCAATTTACTGGTGTGGGAACAATTAAATTTGCAGGCAAACACTGCCACGTGAAATACGAAGTGCTTTTTCATTGCACTTACTTCCCTGAAATCTTGGCTAATTTTTGGCTGCGTTACTAATAATCTGCTTGTGAAATCTGATACATTGTAAAAGGAAAGCTTTTTTAATTTTGGAGATGTTGTTTGGTTTGTTTTCTTAGGCCCTGTGATCAGCTCACTTATCCTGATAATGAATTGACAAAATTAATTTAAGATTCTTTTACTCTAATTGCTTTCAGCAAATACTCCCCCCCCCGGCTTTTTATTATTCCAATCATTCATTTTATGATTTTGTTATAGCTGTGCATATGGACTCTTTTTCAGAGACTACTGATTTAATTTTTCCAGCCTACTCCATGTAAAACTGTATTCTTTTACGTCGAACGGCATTATGGTAACCTGCATAGCACTGCACTTAGCATTTGCTGACTTTAAGTCAACCTGCTTTGACGTTGTCTGTAGGCTTTTACATATGGTGGCTGGCAGTTTCTCCCTGTTTAAATATTCCTGATAGGAGTTTATTACTTTTCAGTGGCAGGAGAGCAGTACAGCACACATTCGACTCTTGTATTTAGTTCCATCTCCATTTTAGTTACAGACCTTATTGCTATAACTAAGAACTATACAATTTGTGCTTATTATTCTATATACCTTGAGTGCATTCTGTTCTCCTTTTACTTTTGGCGCACTCCCCAAGGTAATACAAAATACTAACATGCCATACGGCAAATGGAATCAGCTGTAACACCACACAATGTCTTTTATCACGTAGCTTTTACAATATGACATTCTCAAGTTTGTAACTGATGAATACTGCATATCCTAGAGAAACTAGCTGCATTTTTGCAGCTTCTCCCACTAGAGGCATCCTAACTTATGCTCTGAGCCATGTTTCAATGTAGACATGGCAGCTGTCATTTTGCAAGAATCAACAACATTCAAAGGAATAGGCAGAATACCTCAACCTGTGGTAATCCTAGCAAGTAGCAAAAAGTTAGCATGAACAGAACATTGCATTATCATGAATTACACAACATATAATTGACATGATGTAACAGTAAAAATGAGGTTTAAGTAGTTCGGAAGGCTTGACTTTTTGTTTGTTTATAATTTCTGTGGAGCTTCTGGGAATTCATAGAATGTGCTATTTCAATAATGAATTTCCTTAGGTTTGGAGTCAGTCAACTGAAACACGCTGTCTGGAAGCACTGGATACTGTTCTATGCAATAACACAGGCATAGCGTACGCATTTTGTAGAAGGGTTAAAGCACTTCTCCTACAAGGTAGGACTCTAAAGAGTCTTCTTTTTTTGGATACAGTAAATGGATGTGATAAGCTGATGATGTTACTCAGGAATACGAAACCCTATAGGTAACCATTTCTTAGCAGCTGACACGTTTGTATACCAGTGTCTCATGTGAGCATTAGTTTTGAGAGTCGAAGGGAGAGGTAAAGAGTAAGCAGAGAGATAGGCAAATGATCAATACGTAATGTTTAGCTATGGGTATTTCTTCTCATCTTATGCTTATGGTAAAAATACAATTTCAACCTATTCTAAAAGTAAGTATATCTAAGAAGTTAAGATAATGCTTCTGTCATGAACAACTGCATCGTATAACATGCAGTTACCTAAGCTCCCAGCTTGTTTTAGGCTGTTTTACTGGTCCCACTGTGTCCCTACAAGTGGTACAGCAACTTTTCTCCAAAGCGGGGGAGCAAAGGGAAAAAGGATGAATTGGTGTTCACCATTTCCCCAGCTTTCCTCCTTTGTAAATATATTTTTACTCCTCCCTAGTCAGAAAGTGTGTTCAGGCTCTAAATGAACCTTCCACGGGTCACTGGTGTAAGAAGGGAGAGGTAGATCATAACACATGTTGCTTTTTTGCAGTGTGCATGCAAAACGCCAAGAGACTGGTACTAGGACATGAGAATATGAGGTTTGAGAACTTCAAACTGATTTGTTGAGAAAGAATAGCAACACACATATCACAATTCTCTTTTACTCCTTTGTAAAAAATACTAATTGTTTGATTTTCTGTAGGAAACAGTAACGATTTATTTAAATAAAATAAAATTAAATACAGAAAATTAATTTACTAAAAGCAATGTCAATACCAGTACAGTAAATATTTTCACTGAGTGTACTGGCAGTTTCCCTCAAAAAGGAACTTCATTGAGTGAGTGGGTGTAAGTGTGGTGTATGCGTACATGTGTGTACAGCTATCCACAGACACATACAGCAGTAATTCTCAGAAGTTCTGGGAAGGACTAGATAAGCATGAACTATTTCATGTAATTCTTCGGACAATTTACATTTTGTATAGAATCACCTGAATTCCTTACCTGGTTTTTTAGAAAATGCTCTGTCTTTTCATCCTTATTTTTTTATTCTTGCTTATCTGCATCACATTTACTGCTGTTCTCCACTGCTCGACTCCTGATCCCACGTGAAACCAGTGTGGACTGTATATTGATAAACCTGCATTGACAAATATCCACAAGTTACATATTGGCAAATGAAAGACTTCATTACTCTTCTTTCTGTCTGTCATGAACATAGAGATAGAATAACACATGTGGGGTTGAGTTCTGATGTAATAGTTTGCACATGTGAATACTGCCATATTTTTATATTGTTAACCACTTAATTTCACACTCAAAATCTATTTGGAGGGGGAAGTGGCAATACAAACACATAGAAAAAATACATGGGCTTATGATAAACAGAAACTATGAGTGTTTGGTAAGTTGTCCTTTAGAAGCCCAAGCAACATCTTCAGAGTGACCAGTCATATGTAAATTTGCCACAGATTAGTTTAGTTGCAGCATTTATCTGTTTTCTTTTAGGCCTGATCACGATGTCTACAACACAATGCCTATCCAAGACACCTCCGCAGGAGGCTTAGTGATTTTCACAGAATTCTGATCAGAATTCTTGTAAGAATTATCCTTATATTGTACATGCAAATTTTATAAACTGCAATTCAAAGGCGGTTAGTCTGGTTTTTTTTCTGTTTATCACTCTTTGGTCATGGTGATTTGTTGGATTTTTTTCTTTCCAGAACTGATTTCCCGGCTTTTCCTCAATTACTAAAAATCTCTTCTCCATCTCTTGTGCTTCTTTTCTTTTCATCCCCACCTTTGCTTCTGAACTATCATGCCTTTAGGCAAGTGTTTGTAAATTAAAATTGTATTGTGCTGTTTTATAAACTGAGCTATTCACAACATTCTCATTTCTAATCCTCTGACTTCCTTAATTAAGTCCAAGATAGTCATAAACACCTGTATGGGGAATACGATGATGACTATTTGAAATGTCATATTTTTGACATACAAGCAGGTATGAAAAGTAATTAAAATTTAGGAAAATATAATGGTACCAAGGAATTTTAACTGAATTAAACTATAGACTCTTGAGACATCTTTTCATAAAATTAAAAGCATATCTTTAACACAATTTCTACATTCATGAGGAGCTTGTTTTCTTCAGAAGGACAAAAGCCTTATTTGTTGGCCTTCTTCCAGTAGGAGTTGTCAGAATGAAGACAAAAAAGCACAGAAATACTTAAAAGGGCTTCCTTTAAATGACATAAATGCTTCTACCCTTTAATGCATGGAGTCCTGGAGTGTTCGGACTCAAGGACTGCATAAGCCTCTGCAAAAGCCTGCCTGCCACTGAGCTTTCACTGTCAGCCCTCTGTGGCTCAGAGACACAAACACACTACGGTGGACAAAGCCCTGCATTGAAGATGAACTTAGCCTAAAAAGAGCAGAATTTGTCTCCATGTTTCCCTTTGTCTCACTGCCAGAAAGCATAGAGTAAATACATAGAGTAAATACAGTCATCAAAATCCACTTATGACAAGTAACGGTTTGCCTGTGCATCATTTATTGCAAGGTTCTGTGATTAGTCACATCTTCATACACTTTAACATGTAGTACGTGTTTCCTTAGAACATGCCACATTTTATTAAGATGTCCAGTTCTCACAGGGAGGATAATAAATGGAAAGAAATCTTATTTGGCTGGAAATTTATGCCATACACCAAATACCATGTTTTCTGTGATTAGTTAGCAGAAACCATCTGTCATGTCCCCACCTCCACAGTGCAGAGGAAGGCAGAGGCTGAAGGTGAAAAGGATATTTACTTTTGACAACAAAACCAGCTGTTGTCGTTATTTTAGCTGTGAGGCAAACATGCTGGAAAAGGTGACTATCTACTGTGATTCTAGTGCACTGGGACTAACTATGACTCTTAGTGACAGCCATGGTCTCAAAATCCAGAGAAAACAGCTTTATGGCTTATGTCAGGAGGGCACGTACAAACACAGCTCCAGCTGGGAGCTGGAAACAAGAAGCAGAAACTTCAGGCTGGAAAAGTATCAGGATGAGTTCAAGTAAGAATCTCACCTTCTCCTGCCTCCCTTTTGGTGGAAAATTACATTGGAAAAGAGAACTATTTTTCTCTAATGATAACACAAGATTCTGAAATTAAGCACAGCAGGTAGAAACATCCGGCACAGATTTAAAAAGATATTGCATATTCATATGCTGAAATGTTTTCCAGCGCTGACAGCTAATGATTCCAAGTGGAAAAGGTACATGCTCTGCTGTTGTTCATTCTCTGCCAATTTCTCTTTTTAAAACTCTGGCACCATATTTTGGGGGCTGGGTACTCTAGTCTCTGTTATCTTAACATCATCCATCAGACTAAGAAAGATACTTACAGAGCCAAATCATTTTGACTTTGAATAGGAATTGCAGAAAACTGGTGTATTTTCAAAATTTCTGAGAAAGGGAAAATGTGTATTTCTTCACACTTCATCCCCTTGTTACCTTCTTCTATATTTTACTGAGCACTGTTCTGTGGTGTGAATGTACCTAGAGCATATTTCAGAAGCAAAATATAAACACTGGCAGCAAAGGGCACTTCATGCAAATGCGTTTCCTGAGTGATGGCTCTTCCTCCCTGAAGACTATGGCAAGACATAATAATTTGGGAAAATAAGTCAAGTGCCCTGCCCTTCAGCTCTTTTCTCTAGAGCATCTACACCCCTTGCAAATGGAATTATGACAAAATAAAAGGTTCATTTGGTTGGGAGCTTCTTTTTAAATATGTTAGATATATCACTGTAGAAAATAGTAAAGATAAAGCAGAGCTATAAAAGGCACACTTTCAGGAAGAGAAAACAGATCCTCATGCCTAACTCTGCATTGCACTCATTTTCCTTTTACAGCCCACCTGTCAGTCCTGTTATCCTCGTCTAGAAAACAATTTACAGTAAGTCTCTGCTTCAATCAGTTTCCATGGTAACTTGGTTCTGTTTTAAAACCTTTATGTAAAAATGGCTGGGTTAAAATGATAATGAGCTGGAGTGCTTGCCCATACCTGAACACACCTTTCTCATTGCTCAAAAATAATCAGATAGAGCTGTCACTCCATCTGCTCTAGTTCCTTTAGCTTCTACAACACTGTCTTGCTAACAAAGTCAGATCACTTTCTTTGCCATCTGGAAATCTGACTTTTCCTAGACTTAAAAGTTCAGGGTATTAACTAGTGTTTACACATCACATGCTGTGGAGTAAAGCATCTTACAGGCCAGAGTCTTGAGTTGACTCAGGAAGGATCCCACTGTGTTTACAGTACCTACACCCAGGTTGAAAGCTCCAAGGGCCACTGCATCTTTTAATATACCAACCAGAAGAGGCAGAGTGACACCTTTTCAGAAAACAATTTTCACAAAGATAGGAAAAAAATTTCCCTCCAGGCTAGCCCAAGGGGAAAGAAAGGTTCAGAAAAAAAGCAAATGAAAGGTTTAATTGATTCTAAGAACTTTGTGATAGTGTCCCATCACTGTGGATATGTACATTTTATCTGAATTTTAGCTATCCCTTACCCTAGCTTCAAGCTCATCTCTTGCACTAATAATGTCTGATTCTCTGAAGCAGTTTAACTTTGACAGGCTTTTTCATAATTCTGATTAATTCTTTATACTGTCTCAGATCTCCTCTAAGAAGAAAAATCAATATTCTTTTTTATGTAACAAATACTTCAATGATAACACAGTTTCAGTTACAGGGCAATCGTAAAAGAACTTCTATGTGGATCTGATAAGAGTTCTTCAGCAATTACTCTGAAAACTTGCTGCATTTCATAGAAGATTACACCCTCCCCATGATGTCAGAAACTCTCAAAATTCTGTACTAGATCTGCTCTTGTAAGTTGTATCAGGTAGCTTAATATTGGTACAGTTTTTTGTTCCATAGGAGGCACTGGTAGAATGAATGGAAAATAATTTTGCACTGCTGTATCCTCCAGACAAGCATCCCAAAAGCTGCTGAATGTATCACAGTATCACACAGTATCACAGTATCACAAGGTTGGAAAGGACCTCTGAGATCATCAAGTCCAACCTATAACCCAACACTAACACCAACACTAACACCAACCATCATCTAAACCATGGCACTCAGTGCCTCATCCAGTCTCCCCTTAAACACCTCCAGGGTCGGCGACTCCACCACCTCCCTGGGCAGCCCATTCCAATGGCCAATCACCCTTTCATTGAAGAACTTTTTCCTCACATCAAGCCTAAACTTTCCCTGACGAAGCTTAAGTCCATGCCCTCTAGTTCTGCCACTAGTCACCTGAGAGAAGAGACCATACTAGCCAATTTAAACCTGAGTTCATCCAAACAAAGACTTAGTAAAGATCTCATGGTTCAGCATGGAACAAAGCAATATTATTTTCCCATGATAAATGGTTGCTCAGCTGGTCCTATTAAGCATCTTAAATAACAGAAACAAGTCCATGTTTGCACTGTGTTTCATAGTTTGGATAGTATGAAATACTGCTGCCTTGTCTTTAGCAATACACAGAAGGCCACCGTTCAGTGATTTTTCACACCTCACTTTTGAATGACACTACTATGCAAGGTGCATGTGTGCTATATCCTTTATATAGGTTTACTTTTGTATAGACTAAACTTTGACTGTCATTTCCTGATTCATGTAGATAATATGATCACCTTGACATTCAGTTGCAATTTAAAAGGAAAGAATCAGTATCCTTTTCCCAAAGCAGATAACACGGGTGTACTACAAGTTCAGTTTGGACCTACATAATTCCTCCCAAAACAACTTGAAAAAACAAGCTTTCAAATGCACATTTTTCCACCTCTTCTTTTTAACTAGCAGTCTCTTTTACCCCCTATAACCCAACACTGTCCTACAGACATTAATTATTGAGGGCAAGGCATTGTCAAATCAGAGTATCATAAATCTACTAAATTCCTTTCATCAGTCATGGCAATAACATCTTCGCAGTACTCCTGCGTGTCAGTAAAGTATGACCTTCTCTGACTGATCTGTGCTTAACTGAACTATGCTTTTGCAGTGGGCATTTTTATCTTTCACACATAATTTTTTCAATAGCTGATTTCCAACCAATTCATCTCCAGCTTCCAGATGAAAGAATAAAAAACATCTGATATTTTGTCCATTGAAAAAAAAAGTTACTTATTTTTAATACTTTTAACATCTTTTAACTCAATCGAACAATTAAATATGTTCACGCTTTCCTTGGCTTTTATTTCGTTCATAATTCTTTGTATCCTCCATAAAAAGGACAACAGAGTCCATGCCTCTTTTCACATTGCAGCATTATTGATTACATCGTGATGCTAATCTGTGCTCCAGAAATAGTGTAGTTTGGTGTGAAAACTGATCATACTAGTTGGCCGCTTGAGATGGGAATTTTCTGGTTAGGCATGGTCTTTAATACAGTTCTTACTGTATCTAATTAATCTGCTTATTACTGTGTAGTGCAACCAGCTATATTTTCTTTTGCCCTGAATATTGTTCATACATACAGCAGATCAATTGCTACCTGCTAAACTATCTTAAAATGTATCATTTGATATTTCTGCCTTTTTTAAAGTAGATTAAAAATTACTGCTAAATTAAGAGGATCTTATTTCTTAATTTGTAGCTCATTATGCTGACACACATTTTACTAAGTCCCTTGATTCCTTTTTTTTTTAAATGTCTTCTAACATCTTATATTATTACCAAGTATTTGAGAAATACTAGTATCCATTACTAATTTAGTATGTTGCTGGCAGGAATTCCAAACAGATAACTCCTGTGCCTTAAATAATTATGGGATTTTTTTTACCTTTATAACTATGACTACCCTCATGTGCTGCTCAATAGTTTTTTTTTTCATTTTACATACGCTTAACAAGATTTAATTTATTACCTATTTCACCCCCTCAGTGTGCTTTCTGAAGGCACATATTTTCAAAGCTTGTTATGCTGTGATTAAAGTAGAACAAACCTGTTTGGATAAAATAATCGAAGCTGAGATATTCATACATCCACGAACTTTTGTATTACGAATCTCAGATGTCTCTGCTGATGAAGACTGAATAGGCTACGTATAACCAAGCATCTAAAATGAGACTCTAGCTTGTAAGAAGTTAACTGTGCCTGCATTACCAGTGTGCTGCCACATGTGGTACACATTTTTGAGCTGGACGAACTTTGCAATGGTAATCTGAAACTCAGTCTTCCTCTTTCCTGGTCCCTATGGTCCTGGTATCTCCTACATGCTGCATCCTCCAAAATTCCACATCATGTCCTAAACCTACTTTCAAGATCCCTCTCTCTCCAATTTTATTCTCCTTCTGCAGTGTCTCCCCTCTTCCTAGTTACATGCGAGAAATCATGTTTTCAAGTGTGCTACACCGAAGGAGATCAACAGATCATGATAGTTACAGGAGGGGAACTGGAGGTGCAAACAGAGAGTCTGGAGAGTGTGGAGGAAGGAAAGAGAAGTGCTTCGTTTCTTCTCTTTGCTTGCTCCTCCAGTGAGCAGCGCAGCCAAGGCAGGATTTTTAAAGCAAGTTTATCAGGATCATTAAGGTAGAAAGGCTCATAAAACTGAGTCAGACACTTTCTCTTTAGCATACATGGTTTATTTGAGTCAGAACCACAGCACGTGAAAGTCTTACGTTCTTTCACTTCTGCCAGTCTCTTGCCTCCAGCCCTCCTCCTAACATAGGCACTGGCCTATTCAGCAGTAAAACTCTTCACACTAATTGATCCTGATCTTTATTGTGGTGAGAAGTAGATGGGAATTGGTTTATAATGATGCAGGATAGGAAAGAACAAATAGATGTGATGGACAGAAGAGCCAAAAGCTCAAACCAAGCCTTCAGGCACACTTCAGAGACCACAAAACCCTGTTCTGCTCTGGAAGGCCAAAAGGTTGTGAAGAAGTTAATTTCAAACTAAGGTTCTACCCATTCAACTTAATTGATTCTTGTCTCTAGAAACTCTTGTGATCACAATGGACACGAGACTAATGTGATCAATATTCTGATTTTCTTTTTTTCAGAAATATTTTTAAAGACATACACGTTCAGGTCACACTAAAATTAATCTTAAAAATTCCACCTTATTTTGAAGATAACTAATATCAGTGAAAATAATAACCATAAACAATATTTTCATGTCACCTAATAGCAGTGACTAAGCAGGTACGTGTATTTTCAAAATTATTTTGAAATATTGGTTGATCCCAGTCTAGTAAAAACACTAAAAAAAAAAAAAAAAAGTCTAAAGCCAGAAGCAAGAAGCATTTTTAAAATGTTCTCATCTTTGTAAATGTTCATATTTTTTCCTATCAGAATTTTTCTACCCTACGTTGTCTCCTCTCCACAAAAACCCTGAAAATCTCTAACACTGCCTCTAATATGTATAAAATTATCTTTCTAACATTTCTTTTACTCTATTAAACTACTCAGTCCTTTATTCTCCACATTCAGAAGCTCCAGCAGCTAAGTAACTTCTCTATGTGCGACTTCCACTAGTAAGACACTCAGTTAGTACTTAGTAGATCAAAAGCCCTTTAAATTCCTACCTAAACTTAATTGTTTTGATGTTGGAATTTAAGGCTAATAGGCAAGCATAGAAGCATGGATTATTTTTTTTTTTTAGCAATTTTGTTTAATAGTAGCATAGTAGTCAGACTTCTTGTTCCATTGTGATTACACTTTTTGTCATTTTTGTTGAGTTTGCTTTTTGAGGAACAAAAGTTGTAAGACATATTTTGGCTCAAGGAGCTTAGTCACTCATGTGAGTTCAGTACCTTCTTGACTACTATAACATTACCAAAACCAGTAATTTTTGAAGCCATGAAAATTAAGCAAAATCAGTCATGCTGTAGTTACAAACAACTAAAATAATGTATTTTTTAAAATAAACAGGCTCTTTTTAATTTCAAATGAAAGATGCAAAAGTTAGATTTTTAGAAATTAATAGTGATGAGGAGGGGGAATTGAGCGAGAACATTCACCCATTCTACAATTATAATGCAAGAGCTCAGTATTCTTAAGGCCACTTCTCATTGTTATTAATATCCCTGATGGATCCCTAAGATCAATTAGGTTTAATATAGCCATTATTCCTCACTAAACTTTAGCTTTTCAGTCCTACAATAATACATGTTGATAAAAAACATGAGAGAAAAAACCTGAGTTTTGGAATTTTTAAAATCTAGTATTAGAAAGAAAAATCATTAAAACAAATGCTGTTTTTCTATACACATGGATATGGGTTAAATTATGGGGTTTTTTTTCCTCTTAGGTTTACTTTTAATCTCTATGAATATTTTTTTTTTCAGATGCCCAGATATTATAAATTATCTACATTCACTTCAGTGATGTAGTATGGATTTATACCCCCATGGAATGGAGAGCACACATATCTAACACAGCATAGCATAAAAGCTTTCGGATTTAGCAGAGACTATCTATCTGCATGAGAGTTTGAAAGTACTTAATATCTTTGACCAACGACTCAGAACTTGGTGGGAGCATTACCATTGCCTTCTCTGGAGTTAATGGGGAATATTTACAGTAGCCAATCCTAGGCTACCAGCTTAGATCAGATGATTACATAGACATTTAGAAAAGGTAAAGTTGATTTCTTTACGGTCCAAATCCTTATTTAACAGAAAAGAACTATGTTCTGTTAAGCTCTTCTTTGAAATTCAAATTATGTTTATACCTTAGGGAAAAGACTAACTAGAGGCTATTACGGCTTGTGTGAGCTTCAGATGATTAACCTACGTTATATTGCTGTCACCACACTGCGTTGGTTAATCATTATCTTTTAGCAGCGTCTTTAACAATTAGGTAAAACAGCATTTATATCTCTTCTATATTTCGAAGACCTTGAACAAATAAATCTTATTTTTCCTTTATTTTCCATAATACTTGACATATGGAAGTTGTATAGTAGAACTAATGTAAGAAAAAATCAATATCTATCCTTGACTAAATACAGATGAGTGAATTCTTTCCTATCTTTACTCGCCCTCTAGGCCTAGTGTCCTTTACTGTTGAACAAGATACTACAGGTTTCATTGGCAATTTAAAATTCAATCAGACATTTTCCCACTCAGCATCTATTTTATCAGCTGATGTTTTCCTGAAGCATTAGAAAATTGATTGGGAAGTCCAGTAAAGAGAAGACATTCTTGAATATTCTGTCCAGAATGAAACAGTCAGTTATGTGTATTTGTGGTGATCCCATTGTGTGTTTCAGCTCATAAAACTACTACACTAAAGGTAGGACAACTATTAGATTACTAGTTATTAAACACTGGCTTTCTAGTGGTGGATATTTTGGGGGAAAAATAAGACGTTTTCAGGTTCATTCCAAGGCCCACTAGGTGCCACCCTTCAGCCACAGCACAATTAGCAAGGGATATCTAATCTATCTACTCTTTGTTTCATGTATTTCAGGGACATAAACTTTGCTCTTCAGGTTTTCAAGATAATATTTCAGAGATGTTTTAATAACAGGTATTACAATTATTTTTTCAAATGGCACGGGAACTTGCAGTGGCCAGTCCTGCTATATGTGCAATATATTTGCAATTCACAGAGAAATCTGACAAAGGGACTTGTATTTTTTCACTATGAAGTTTTCGTTCTGTATCCTCAGTTACTCTTATAAAACTTCCAGTATTCTCGTAGGAAAAACACGCTAGCTGATTCTTCTAACACTGTGCATACTTGAACTGTAATGTCTTAAGTGCTATTTTTCTTTTTAATTTTTTAAGATGCTAAACTAAAAAAGAATTCAAAAGTTTATTCTTTAACAGTTATGCAGTGTAAGAAAGGAACATACAGCTGGGCTTATTAGTATGTTTCATTGTACCAAAACTAGAAAACTAAGTCAACTTATTGTTAAGTTGAAATAATTTTAAGAGGGAATACAATTAGATGGCTCTCAGAAAACTTTTTGAAGCAAAATACATATAAGCAATTTATAAACGCAATATATAATGAGAAAATTGCAAAGTTCTCTTCTCAAGGAATGTCATCACAATACCATTCTATGTCACTTCCTTTGAGAGAAAGTACATGCACAATATAGAGGCAGAGTCTGCCTTTAGTGCCTCAAATTAAGAAACAAATGATGACTGATTACAGAAAATGGAATAGCTGAGAAAAATATTAGGTATAGTCTTATGTAGATGCTAGATCGAACATCCGATGTACATTCAACTATGTGCTGAATTCCACAAGATTATCTAATTCTTGTAATTCATGGGACTATCACTGCAAAAAAAAAAAATTCCCTGGACTTCAGATAATTACCTAATGACATTGTTAAGAGTAATCCATGGGAACAGTTGCTCTTTTTTTCCCCATCTTCCTGTACACCATTAAAAAAAAATATCTCTCTCTCCCTAGAGAGACTAAGTAACTCACAAACTTACAATACTTACTGAAACACAAAAATCACTGAAAACAGTCATGTGGCATAGGAAGAGAGCAAAAGGCATTGTGTTATATCAACATGTCCTGTACGTAGAATAGAAGGAAAGTTACTTGCTAAGTGTTCAAGTAACTGAGAAAGAGACTGTACCACATGCTATAAAAGGAGGAAAAAGATAATCAAGAGCTCCTGCCTGTCTGATTCTGTGGTAACAACTTCTTCACCTAAATCTGATTATTGACTAAGGTTGAGCATGGAACCACAATGCTCTAGATGCAGGCCACAATGTGCTTCGAAACCACCCAAAGCACCACTGCACTCCACTCACCTTTCTGTCTCAAGCAGAAGTTATGTTCGGCTTAGCTATGAATATAAGGCTATCGCACCTTCCTGTGCTTAAATATTGGCTTTACTTACACTGTCCAGTGCTAGAAGTAGAAATGTCAACTGCATAACTAATACAAGGATATACTTGTGATGGCAAAGACTGGCTAATTTTGGAGAGCTTTTAGCTTCTAAGAACCCCACCACATCTAAGAAAAAAATTATACCTTGGGAGTGTTTAGTAAAAAAAAAATTCCCACATGCAGAACTCATGCATAATATTCTTTTTCAATTCTGCTTCTCCTAATACAAGATTTCAGCGCCATCATTTTAACATTTCCCAAGGCCATACATTTCAGAAATTATGTATTTAAATATCCCTTTCCCAGAACTGTAATAATAGAGGATTTCATTAGGACCATTTAGGAGTTTTAAATTATTGCTGAAGAAATAGATATATTATAGTGCACAAAGGAAAAGAAAGAATAGTTTTCCCCCACAGCAGATTCTCAGTGTATATTATATGATTCATAGAGAGAACAATCATGTAAATGAACTGTGTTTTTGTTTGAAAAGATTTAAAGCTAGACTTATTTCCAAATTATCAAAGTGTTATCAAAGCAAAAGAAAAAATTCTCACCAGTAAATCCCCTACAGGAATACTAAGCACATACTGCATCTTATGTATGTAAGCAACTCGCATTTGAAAAGATAAAATGGTGGGGATTTTTTACAAAGAAACTGCAAGGAGTTGCTGTAAATTCTTGAAGATAAAAGAATGGTCCTCTAAAGTGACATAACAACTACCTTAAGATCCTATGATTTTTTTTTTTATTTCTATACAATGTACTAAGAAAACTATCAACTTCCTTTTTAATCCACTCATTCTACTTCAGTGTGCTTTTATTTGACTTCACACGACTGCTAGTTCTCATTCAAGTTAGTGCAGACTCACTCTTCCACCTCATGCTCAGTTTTATGCTCCTTGGCCATCATGTGTTTGCTGGGCAGCTTCTCTCCTAATCCTGGACCACATATGCTGGAGGCAGTGGATCAGCAGATATGTCAACTAGTTTTGCCTGCAGTATAGCGTCCTGGAATAGGACAGAGACACCAACGTTGCACTTCAATGGGGAAAAAAGTTGCTAGATGTGGAGGCATTTGTTTGTGCAACCTCCCTTCCAGCCTTGGACTCTCCCATGCAGAGGGACAATATTCTCCTGCCATCACTAACCTCACTGGTCAGATCTGAAAAACAAAGGACATCACTTTTCTGGATTTCAGTATAGGCTTTTAAGCTGTACCAATATTAACTTAAAACTACACGCTTACTATTTAACAAAAAACTGTCTACTTAGTAGCTACTCCATTTTTATCCTGCCCATGATCTCTCCTGTACTCCTGTGTACTGTGATTGCAACTGGAGTAATTTTACATTTGACAGCTCCAACACTGGCTTATGCATCTGCTGTAGAAAAGAACTTTAAGTGGGATGCACTGCCTATGTGGGAGCCCAGAATGCAGGTGCTCAGCTCACACTGAACCCTCCGTGGCCTTGTCTAAACTACTGCCTATGCTTTGGCGTACTGATGCTTTGCTTGGATATGGTTATGAAAGCCACGTTGTAGGCATGGCATCAGTAGTAAACCTTTCATAATAAAACAACTCGAAATTTGAAAATCTACGTTATAATGTTTCTGTGGTGCCATAGATGCTTCCATTGCATCACCTCACAGGGATAAAAAGCACATTCATGAATAAAGTAGTTTTCAGCTCTAAAATGCTGTAGTAAAATCTGTTGGCATAAACTACGTGTTAGGTCAGTACTAATCCATAGGATCCTGTGTATTTTTTCATCTTTATTTACAGTGTGTGATGTAGCCCTCTTTCTCAGTACTTTGATATGTTTATCGTATGTGATTAACAACTAGAAGGGTTTCCAGGTCAATTCCCAGGTAGAAGAGGCAATCCAAACAAGCATATTCTAAAGTTGGAAGTGGCCATGGTATAAATCTGTGTCAACGAAAGTGAGGTATTTTTAGCTAAGATGATGTACTGAAGCTGCAAGTATGTTTGGTTTAGTCCTCCTTGTTGAAGAACAAACTGTCAAAAATTTTCTTTTCTGTTGAGCAGCATCTAGTTTCCGTGTCCCACTGCCAGGGGTCTATCAACCAGATCCAGTGGAAAGTGGATGTTGACTTCTTGATACTTCATTCCTTTCTGTGAAAGAGTGGATATATTTTACTTAGGTAATATACAGACTTTAGCACTGAATCTAGAGTATTCTTTATGGGTTCTGTAGGTACTATGTCTAAAAGCCAAAGATTAGTAAATGCTAATTGTAATTCATCAGTTAGTGCACAACGTGACCCAATACTCTAGGTGTGATCTGTTGAGGCTAAGTTGTCCTTCAGGCCAAAGAAGTAAAACAAAAGGTTAGTCTCACATTTGGGATAGCTCTGCGTTGTCCACACCCTCATATTCTCCAATGATTCAGTAATTTTCCCACCATTTCAAGCTGAGAGATAAGTTCTGTAGGATATTTTTCAATCTCTTAATATTTTCTTTAGAATCTATGACAATATAATATCAACATGGTGCAACTGAGCTATGACACTTCTCAGAATGGCATGACTCTATAGAACCTTGTCCTCCCTGAATGTGTGTCCATACTGAGAATGAGACACAAAGTATTGCCAGAATCTGAGAACTGCTTGTATACATCTGCCTCCACCTGATGCCATTTCATCTCTTGAAAGTATTTGGGTACCATCATGCGACAATCACAGAATTTCAGCTTATAAGGTCTGGGAAAACTACTGCGTGCTCTTTTTTCCCTTAAATTCCCTGGCACAGTTGCCAACTGGTGCATAACTTTACGTTCTCCCAAGTGCAGGTTTATCATTGAACTTCAAGATTTCACATCCTATCCATAAAATTATTGCAGGGGCGAAGTAACAACAGTGTATACAGCTTTTCAGCTCTTTGTTACTACATATGTTAACTGGCTTGATATCAAAACATTTTTTAAGACAAACAGAAAACGCTGAACAAGAGTTTGACTTCAAATATAAACAATTGTAATAAAATAATTATTGGACAGATCCTGACATGGTTTAGAATTGAGACAGAAATTTAAACAGAAATATTTACTATATATTAGAAATATCATAACAGAGAACGTGTTGTAGCCTAATAATGTACTGTACAATGACTGGAAGGAGTAACTGGCACTGGCTGTGTCTTCAGTTCATTGCTAGCCTCAGCTGTTATTGTCCAAACTTGTATTTTAGGTTGAATGCTGACTCTTCTGTCTGTGGAGAAACTTTGTTCACTCTAATTAAACTGGATAATGAAATTAATGAACTGTTTCTGCATCAGTGCTCTTCTTACTTTAATAGACATTGATGAAAAATAAGTAGGCTTCCACAAGAGGAACTAAAAGTACAAACTCAATCTCAGAGAAAACAGCCCATGAAGATTTGTCAAAAGTAAAACACATTGGCGATCTGCAGCCTTTCCCAAGCCTTGCCTTGGAAACGCTAGTGGCCAGATGGCACTATTTCATGCTACTTTGGAATGAGTTATCAAATCCTGCTGCTAGTACACAGCCAAATAAGCCAGAGTTTTAAAATAAGTTATCAAATCTTGGCATGGGTGCACTGCCAAACAACCAGAGGTTTTAAGACTGAGAGCTGTGGAATGACCAAAACAAATCTTAGTAGAAAGGGATATCAGAACAGTTTTGTGACTGTAATTACAACAAAAAAAGACTGCAGCTTGCCCAGTGAAGCAAACCCAGTTTCTAGCAACCTCTTTTCTAACACGTTTTGTTATTTAGACTTTCCTCACAATCTGGAAGATTGTGAGATGCAGCACCAACTTGCAGTTCTCCTAAGTCTTCTCCACTTTCTTTCCCTTTACCAGTGCAGAGGGAGCTTTAAACGATTTAAAACGAAAGCCTAAAGCTTTCCTCCTTTAACACTGCAAATAGCTCCCTATGTTAATCTGGACAGGCATCACTTGGGTGGCAGCGCATGACACGTTGCTGCTAGAGGAAACCAAGTGGGATTTTGGACAGTAAAGCAGAAATTAGATTGCTTTCCTAGTCTTACTGATATTCCTGTCCAGATGTAAGGCTATTTCTTATTTGCTGGCAGAGGCTGTGTAGAGTTTTCTTAACTCTTTTCACACAATGCATAGAGGTGGTTTCCACTTTCAAACATATGCTGTAATTTGGAGTAAAATATTAATAGGTTTTGTTGTGAACCAACATTTCCTCAACGTTATAGTTGCTATGGTAAGACAATTTTGTTGTCTGGGAAGTTAGAAGTGCCCAAACTTTGTGACTCTGTTCCCAATCTATAGCAAAATAATTCTGCCCAAACTCTCATTTTAAAGCTCTGCAAGAATCTTTCATCAACAGACTCTGAATATTTCTACCTCTGTTACTCATTTAATGTGTGCACTTCGTAAGTGTCTAGGGTATTTAATGATAATGCCTGCGTTTTTACGGAGGCTTAGCAAATTGTAAACTAGCAGCAAAATCCTTTCAGCCCTGCAGAGGCAGCAAGGTGGATGATGACAAGTCATGCGTCAAGTGCACAACAACTGTGCGCGTCACTGTAAGGAGTTGGCAGGGAAGAAGGCCAGACCCCTATCTTTAGTTACAAAGCCCAAGCAGACGACATTTTTAAAAAACTACTAACCATCAGGTCTCAGATTCTCAATTCCAACTCTCTGTCCTTTTCTGCTTTTGTCAGTTCCAACTGTTTTCCCCAAACTATTTATCCTCTGCATGCTTTTTTCTGCCTCCTAAGCCTCAATGGCATTAAAATGTTTCAAGTCATTACTTGCAAAGGCATAATTGGTTTTCCATGATGTGAAATGAATTCTACTGAAACATGGAATGTTTAGAGGACAAAAAAAAGTCAAAATTGTCTGTTAAAACTTAAAAAATAGTAAATAAACCTTAATATTTTATATAATAACACATACTTCCTCAATAGTTTTGAAATACTCATTTCTTAATAACTAAGATTTCATCAGCTTGAGTTAGCTCATATCCCTTCTGTGTTAAAGTATTATTTGTCATCTAACAATCCCCAGCAAGAGGAAGGAACTACTGTTTAGTGTTGAATAGTGGGGAATTAATAATTCCTGTGAAAAGCTTTTTTTAATTATGATGACAGCATGCAGGTGAAAGAATGACAAAAGGATTTCTTTCATGAAGATAAGACTTTTCTTGCATGAAGAACTGCATTGGAGTATGTCTAAAATAGATATCTGTGATTCTGTATCTGCCTGAGGTTGCCAGTTCAGCTGAAATAAGAGGCTTTCTGGTGTTTCTCTTAGCATGTATCTAAGCATTTAGTCAAAGTCTAATATCAGCAGTTATTCTCTACCTCAGTTGTGTCAACTCCAAATGATCCTTTAAAAATTTATAACATAATATGTTTTAATATGACAAATGCAAGCAAAATCCTGTGAAAAAAACCCAACCATTCACACTAGACTACAGATTCCTTAAAACTGTGTGTCTGATTTTCCCAAGTTGAAGTGAGAGAGTACTTAGTATACCTAAACACCTACATATCAGACTTAAGATAAAGTTCCCTGAAGTTATTCATCTTCGAGTGAGGGGGAAAAAAAAGGCATTTGAATTCTGAAGTAGCTGCTGCTTAAAAATTTTGCTTTATGCAATAAACTCCAGAAGCCATGCAGAATATAGATCCCTGATCTCTTACTCATCTCTGCCCTTATTTTTGTCACCCTCCTACCAGAAATAATTAGAGCCATCTCAAATTCTGCATCTTAATCTGAATGAATAATTTCCATGTAGGTTTCACCTCCCAGAAGTCTGTTTATGATCTTCAAAGCAATTTCAGCATGTCTTAAGAAATCCCATATCTTTGATCATATTGTTTCAAAATATATCCTATCATACCAATAAAAGGAAATTAACATTTAGAGGATACCTTCAGGTAATTCAGAATCCTAAACCAACATAAGCATAATTACTTGGAGAAAGGCACATCAAAAGAGGGAGACATTCCTCTTGTTTCTCTGTCAAAGGAAGGTTTTCATGGGAAAGAGCCCTTTGTGACATTTCATTTGTATCATTTAACCATGTAGTGTCATCTTTCCGGATGGCACACAGAGATTGTAGGTTCTGGAGAACCAGAAAGAAATCAAGTACGTTCTTGCAGAGATCCTAAATTTTGTCTTATGTGCTGCACACTTGCACTTCTTCTCGTTTCACTCTGCGTATAAGTCTGAACAGGATTTCTGTGACTCTGGAAAAACTGAGTAAAAAAGTTACATAGCATCATCTTGCGATACTTTGAGCATAGTATTTATTTCAATGGAAACATGCTGTATGTCATTCCTGTTGTACCCTCTGCCCTGAGTCACTGTCTTTTTTTCCTGAATCCATACTGTGTTGTGGCCCACACGAACATTTCCGTCTATGACAATACAGTTTTATGCCAAGAAAGACACAAGAAATGGTTTTGCAGGTAGCCTGCTTTAACAGCCAGGTATTTCCTCCTTTTCCGAAGCACAAATCTGTGGTATCTATGTGGAAAGAGAGAGTGAAGCACTAAGTTGTGGGATTCACTGTGGCCACATCAGAACAGTCTGCAGCAATAAGACAACCAAAACACGAATACCTCAATTCAAACTAATAGAACCAGACTACTTTTTCAAAGCCTAGAAGAAAACAGAATGAGTGTGTACCACGAATTGAGTGTGTTGTCCCTATATTTTTATGAGAATGTTGTTGTCTTGCCACCTGAAACTCACTGAAGTAGAAATTATTCAGAAGTTGTGAAGGAATTGCTATTTAAGATCCTTCACTGACCATTCTTGCTAGGTAGCTGAAAGTAGTTTTATGATCTTTTACTATTTTTTCGATCTACCATATATCAGAGAATTCATCATGAAGTTCTAATGAATTCATAATTCAACAGCATTAACAGCTGCACAAACAATACAAACTGTAGATCTTCAGTTTCTAAAATTCAATTTTATGTTCAAGTCCCAGAATAACTTGACTTTGGTCTGCAAGTCATTTGACCAAAGGCTATTTCTTCTTTGAGCGATATCTGTAGCTGATTCCTGTGGTACTCTCTAACATTAAAAATGACAGACACTCCTGAAGTATGATTTATGCAATTATTCTGATATAAGAATCCACTAAAAGAAGCTACAGTTTGCAGTGTTGATTCTCAGGAATGCTGAAAAGTTTCAGCTCTCTCTAAACTCAGTTAATCAAAACCATACTATCAATGAACATATGTAGATAGGAATGGGAGGAGTACCTGATCTCTTCTCTCCTTTACTGCTGGACAGTACTAAAATCAATTCTACATTGATGCTAGCAAAGGCAAAGAGACTTGAAGTATTCGTGCAAATCAATCCACTACTTTAACATTTTAACCAGTGTATTTTTACGTCAACCATTCGTTTTGCTTCTATGATATATTGAAAACAAAGACTCAATTTTAACCAATAATGAAGTTTTCGCGTTAACTAAAACTAAATGCTAAAACTATTTTTACAAAATCAAGTGATAAGAGAGGACGTCACTCCAAATTATAGGGAAAAGAAGTGGAAAATCTTTCAGGTAAGACTATATTGAAATGACTTCTAATGGAATGACTATTCATAGATAAATAATGAGTATCCATATAGTGCTTTGTAGGATTTTAAAAATATTTCATGCCTTTTGGTGACTAAACAATAAGTCAAAGTAAATAATGTGATGGTATTATTTTTGTTCCAGTCAGATATGCATAATTTTTTAATAAGAAATTCTAAGGATAATGCTTTTTGAAATATTATATGTGCATGCCAAAGAATCCTTTTGAAAGCTCTACTCCTTGTGATTTTACATCTCCAGTAAGGTACAGCAAGTTAAACTCTTCTCCCTCTG
This sequence comes from Tapera naevia, assembly GCA_033556795.1. Classification (NCBI taxonomy): domain Eukaryota; kingdom Metazoa; phylum Chordata; class Aves; order Cuculiformes; family Neomorphidae; genus Tapera; species Tapera naevia. The sequence continues at coordinate 12,733,798 of JAUMJJ010000069.1, forward strand.
CCAAATATGCCATTTGTCTCCCAAAGATTACACAGCACCACCTTTCCTTTTAAGCTTCTTATTAGTAAGGATCCTCCAGCAGACTGGGGACGGTATTTAGCACTTTCCCTCTTACCATGGAGATTCTTTCATGACCAGCAAAGCTCCACCACTCCATCAAAAGGGAAACACTTTGTCACAGCTAATTCATAATAGGCCGATATACCTTAATTTAAAAATACAGTAGGTCGCAGCACAGATTTATTAGTACCATCATATATTTCCTGGAAGGACAACTATAATGTTTGAATTAAGACTATATATTTGCTAACAACTCAATAAATTTACATTTAAAAGTAAATAACATTAATTAGAAGCAGCTACCCTTTTATTATGGTTCAAGGACAGGAGTAAAAAATTTCCTTTAATGTACATTAGAAATGAAAATCAAATATGCAATGGTCAAGTCTGCACACAAATGCTGCTAGAAAAGTATTTCTAGATAGTTCCAGCAACTCACTTCATTCCCTTTCCCAAACTTGGCAAATAAGTGCTTTGAGAGCTGATCTTTTAAAATTTGTTCTTTGTCAGACTCCCAAAATCTACTTTGAATTTTCTCTTAAAATAAAAATCCCACCTATTTTTCCTGATATAAACAGTACAAAAAAGTATACTGTACAAATATAATAAGCTCTAGACCTAGAATTTCTTCAGTTTTGTCTCTTGGCCTTTCTGATTCCTGTGGTAGCCCAGTTTAATATCCTTTCAAAGCCTTACCTCGATATACGCTCTTGTGATCACACAGTACAGTATGCAGTTAATGCTGACAAGGATGCCATTAGAGGAGTCTGCAAGACTGCAAAACTAACAAACAATATAGCAAGGAAGAGAATGAAGGGGTTTTTTTCCCCAGTACTTTTAGTAGCTTACATTCCACATAAAATGCAGAGATAATATTTTTATTCCCCATCTCATGTTGATAACCTAGGAAAAAACTTAGGAGCTTGATCCAGTATCAGATGAAATGCAGATATACTTTGCAGACATCCTACATTCTCAAACAGATAAAATGCTTGCAACTAAAAATCAAATTAGAACTGTGAAATGTAGCTTTGTAGTGAATCCTATTAAACAGCCAAAGGTCATTGTAATCTTGTTATCCAGGCACTTCTTTCCTTAACTCTTCAGTCCTTCAGTCCTATGTAGCTATCTTGTATGCTTTTTTCACATTGTTTTTCCTTTTGTCTGTTTCCCTGTAATAGTGAGAATAACCAGTGTCTTTTGTTCAGAATGCATTCTTGGTGAGGTAATTCTGCATAGTCTTGCTAGATAAGAGTTGTCTTCCCCCATGCTTTCGAAGGGCAAGTAAGTTTCTGTTTGACATTCTTAATTCAACATTGTCTCCTCAAGATGAAATGACGCCTATCAACAGTGCTTATCCCTCCTCTTCCTGCACTGCAATTTACCCTTCAGGCATAGTAGCAGCAGTATATGTTGGGCTCTCTTCTCATGTGACCTCCTTACCAGCTTGCTCATTTACTACGTTTTTACATTGAGTATGCATTGATCTTCAGTTGTCTCTATCCATTTTTAATACATACTACTGCTCTAAGGGCTGCAGGTCTGTAAGAATCCTAACAAGTCACTGTCAGACAGGTCAAAAATTTCCATAAATTTCTTCCCACTGGTGAAGGTTAAAGGCATTATCTTTTAAGCCTAGCATGGAAAATCAGCTATGTCTGGGAACAAACCATAGCTTTCTATAATGCACTGAATCAACTTGTACAGGCCCTGGCAGAGCATTATCTTTTCCAAGATTTCTTGCAACTCAGTGTGGAATAAGCCCATCACTAAAGCAACTAAAATCCAAATACTAACATTTTAATTAAGAGGCTTTTTATTCTTCTGAGTTCCAACTGTGTTGAATTCTATTTTTATTTGACAGCAAGAATGACTAGATGTTAATTGCATCCTTCTCTTTTGATTCCCCATTCTATTGTTTTCAAAATTTGTGGGCAAGTTAAACAGCAGAGAAGTAGACAAATCCTATGGAAAAAAAATTAAAACATTGAAGGGGAAAAAAGGAAAGAACAAAGAAATCAACTAGAGGAAAATAGTAGTTACTGCTCTTTTCTTGAGACACTTACATGAAGCATAAGACTCGCCCCTTTCATTACCATATCACATTCTGCAGTGAGTTGACAAATACCATACCTTCACAGCACAGCTTGAGTCCTGCATCAGGATCCCTTTTGCTTGAGTCAGTGGTTTTATCTGTGATAGCTCAACCACATCAACTTCCAGCCTGAAAGGGGCCTGTGCACCTTTGCAGCCATAGATATTCCTCCAAACATTGCTTGACAAAAAGGCACACTCCTGATGATGCCATTCTTCCTCTCATGAGAAGGCAGTTTCACAGTATTTGACTCACATGATCAAATCCCTGCATCTAACGTGGTGAAAGCTGACAGATACCCACTGTTTGAGAGCCAGTGTTGGAGTTGAATGCATTGAAGAAAGCTGATGATTTCTTCAACATCACAAAATCCCAAAGTAGGGATTACACCTCACTGCACATTTGGCACAGGAGATTCACATGCACTATTGGCCCAATGCCATTACCGTATGTGGAAAGGCTCTTTCTGCTTTCACCTGTAGCAGAACATGTCAGATAATATTTTGGGAACTCCACCTGAAAAAAATTTCTTCATATTCAGTCTATTATATGACATGAAACGTAGGAAGCACTGCATGCTTCTAAAGATGATTGTGTTGGCTGAAATGCAGAGCATTTCACCTCCTGATAATTAGACTGCATTGAGAAGAGAACAGCTAGGCAGCTAATAAGGAGTTTTTGACTGCGTTGCTTATCTTTGCCACGTTCCCGGCTGGACAGATGGCAACCATGTTGTCAGTCTCAGCAGATTCAACAAGGACTTCAGTATTCACGGAAACTAAAATCCCCTCATTTGCATTAAAACGGATTCCAGCTTGAAATTTTAGGTGTGCTGTTACAGTGTAATGGTGTATTCAGCGTATAAACAGCACACTGCTATCAGATTAGTGCCTTTTGAAGAACATAAAATTCACCAGGGAGAAAAATAAAACATTTACATTTTTAAGTTTCCACAGGTGCTCAGCTCCAAATTCCCATAGATTTGGGGGATATTTTTAAATTAGAAAATACAGTAATTCCTGTGTTCTGCAAACAGCTATGAGAGATGTGCTATAGAATGCTTGAAACTTCTTTAAACAATACAAAGAAATTCTGAGACTTTGCTTCTGTATTTAAGTAAAACCTGTTAGTATCTTCTAACATTTTGGATCCTTCTGCAGGTTTTTTGCATCACCTGTTTTCTGCCATTATACTGGTGTGATACTTAAGTCTCTATTCCCTTTCATTTCTTCGGTTGTTCATGTATCTCAGTGAGTTACCATTCTTTTCTTTGGTCTTTCATATTTATTTTCTCTATTGTGATTTATGTTGCACTATTCTGGTTGAGAAATGAATATCCATTTGTTCTGTCATGTGAAGACTGGCTGCGCTATTTTTCTTTGTTCTCTTTTCCTACTGATTCATCCCCAGATTGCAGGAACAGTAGGTTTCATATATACTCATATATCTTCATGTCTAAAGTATCAATACAAATTCATTATATTTAGCTGATAAAGCCAATAATTAATTTTAGTTTGAACTGCAAGTTAAGTACATTTAACACTGAACTAAATTTCAAATAAAGAGGAACCAGATTTTCTGTTTCATGAAAAATTGGCCTACTTCAGTCTTTCAGGTCCAAAATGGAAAACAAAGTATTCTGATATTTTTAATGGAATGAATCCTTATCCCTACGAAAATCAGTTGGGTTTCATCAAAGCATTTTCTATCAATAAAGTCAAGAAGATTTTAACTCTCCTTACGAATTGTTTAACTTACAAATTCCATTCAAAATTTTGTTTCAAAACAAAAAATAAACAGCATTTTCTTTGACATTTTTTAAAAGTTGAACTAGGACATATTCCTAAGTGAAGCACTTAAAACCTAAACTGAAATTTCAAGAAGCATCAGTTTCTTCCTATAATCAGTATTTTGCAAGTATTTACTGTTTGACAGATTTTGAAAATGATGAGCATTTCATTTTTTCCTGAAAAAACATTTTGACAAAAATTTTAATCAGCTCTGTTAAGAACCCAAATGATAAAGATGTTGCTTTACACACAACTAAACCAGACCAGCACCCAAAGGATCAGTCAGTATCAAGAGATAGCATCCTTTATGAGACAAGGACAATTTCTTTAGCATTCTCATCTCTTCTCTAGCATCTGGGCTATGCAAATGCCAAAAAGATCAGAAATATTTTTTTGAATTACACTGTAGGAAAGATGACAGACAGGCTATGTCACAACCTTCCAACCAGGTCCCCTGTATGTGTGCTCACAACAGGCTGTAGGCTGATAGAAGCTGTTTTTCTCCTGTTGCCTCCAGGAAACAAAAATTGAAACAAGATTTCTTTTTTCCTAATTAAACATCTTTGCAAAAAAATGAAGTCTCCTGAATCACACGCAAATATGAATATTTATTTACTTATTATTACTTATTACTTGATAGCTTTCCTTTTACGATGTGTTTCAATTTTATACAGTGAATAACAAGACCTCTCCATTATGAATAAACAAATTGAGTGTTTGAGTAATTCTAGACCAAGTTATAAATTGTGTAAGGGCTGTGTATATTTTTGATGTTTATTTCAAGTACTGAATTGGCAGGAGAGTTGTGTTTCAGCATTGGACTTACACTTTCTAGGACACTTTACCACAGCAAGAAACCTCTTCATTTTATGGTGCTCTCATTTACTTAGCAGTATTGTGAACTCTGTAAAGGAACTGAATAAATATGTGTCTTTACAATGCTGGGTCATGGCTTTGCCAAGACAATGCAGTATTGAACTGTGTTCTCACTGCCTCTTCAAAATTTGACATTTCCTTCCATAGCTAAAAGGAAAAGCAGTTCATCCATAGCATAACGAAGCCTCGACACAATCATAATCACGTCAGCAGAGATATACTTATTTGTAACTGTCCAGGCATTTTCTGTCCTTATAGTGATAGTTTAAACCTAGTTTGAATCAAACCATTACAGCACACTACTGTGATCACTGCCTTGAAATGATTTTGATATGAAGACAGAACAAGCCAACTATTAGAATTTACTCTTCCTTTAAAAAGTAGGAAGTATTGTCACATTCGACCACTTGGCAAGTGAGGGCCCGTGCTTCAGAGAATGGCTGCACCTTCCACAATCTCCCATCACAGCACCATAAAAAAGTGATAATAATTGTACAAGCTCATGGTATTTTAAACTCTGCAAAGCATGTTTTCAAGTTTTCTCTTTCATCTAGTCCTCCAGGTTTTGATACATTATTTATTGAGAAAAATCTAATTTCAGTAATGTTGAAATTCAGAATGTGTTTTCTGCCCTTGTTGTTGCTGCTACAGCATCAAATAAAAGATGGACTCAAACTTTTAAGGAAGTTGATCTGAAAATGTAGTGTTAATAGGCATAACCTCTGCACAAGCAGCAAGCAGTCTCCCATAAGTAACAGGATTCTGCTACTACTTCAGATTTTGTGTCTCATCTCTGAGTGGTCACCTTACGGAAAATCTGGGAGTTAGTGTGCCGCAGCCAAGATTTGCAACTTCTCTGATAATTAATAGCATTACTTTCCTTTCATTGTTGTGTTACTCAGTCATTTACCCGTCTTGATAATGTTGTCTCCATTTGCAGAAGGGCTAAAAAGTGTCCCCCTAGTATTTATCTGTAATATTGGGAAGGGCAAACAGTAGTAGTTCTGCAAAGGCACACTGGATCACAGCCTGAAGAAGAGCATTTGGGTTAGGAGTTGGCTAGAAAAAGAACAAAACCAAGAGGCTTATTGGTGTCTCACTTTTGCATTATTGGTGTCTCACACCTGCATTACAAAACTGTCATACTTATGTATTATTTCCTTTACAAATATCATTTACTCTAGTATTTTTTAAAAGCTCTGAAGACTTATAAGGCCTTTTGAAAGTCATCTGGTGGGTTCAAAACATACATATTTGCAGAATGTAGAAAGTCATTAGTTTAAAAAAGTACATTGACAAACGTTGTTATTCTTTGTCTCAATGGCTGCCACAGTAGAATTTTTAATCACAGTATCACAGTATCATAAGGTTGGAAAGGACCTCTGAGATCATCGAGTCCAACCTATAACCCAACACTAACACCAACACTAACACCATCATCTAAACCATGGCACTCAGTGCCTCATCCAATCTCCCCTTAAACACTTCCAGGGTCTGCGACTCCACCACCTCCCTCGGCAGCGCATTCCAGTGGCCAATCACCCTTTCAGTTAAGAACTTTTTCCTAATATCAAGTCTAAACTTTCCCTGACGAAGCTTGAGTCCATGCCCTCTAGTTCTGTCACTGGTCACCTGAGAGAAGAGACCAACGTGCTCTGTTTGTTCTTCTAGCTTTTAGTAGTGGCATTATACTCCATAACTTACACTAGTAATTTACAACAGAGATTAACCCACAACAATACATATTATGGATTTATTTTGGGACTACTCCTCAAGTGATTACTTTAATGATCTTTTGCCCATGCCTGATTATATTCTTTTTTTCTCAGTTGTTCTTTTCCACAATCCCTTCTGATACCTGTATTCACTTTTTAGTTTTGTTTTTTTTTTTGTGCACTTAAAGAGTTCATAGACAGACAGGTTATAAGAATCCATCACTTGCAATTTACCAGAAATCCTGACCTGTACTACTAAGTACCTCTTAGCAGAGTACTTTTTCTCTGTAGAGGATAAGTTAGGAGCTCTGTATGAGTAAAAATGTTTTCATCTGAACCATATAGTGCATACTCATTTAGAATTTATTTATAGATATGCTGTGCTTTTCATTTTCTACCCCTTTATATACATGCATCACTCTGATCCATTATTGTTCTACTTCCTTTATTTAACAAGTCATTAATTAAAATTCATACTTTTGGACAAGAGGGAAAACCATGACAGAAATTGACTCAATTGCTGTCACATCAGAAGCAGGACAGAGTGCGTCAACAGTTCTTCCCAGGCCAGTAAGAAATCGAATTAATAGTGTGCTACCCATGTGGCTGGTGAAAATATGGGATAGCTTCATGGTCATTCAAGAGCAGATCATCACATCCTCCCTTCTTCCTTTTATTTGTGAAGAGAAGAGGCTGTAGTTCAGCTGTAGCTGTAGCTACCTTTATCTGATATGAGCGCAGCCCCTTGCCAGAGGAATGATTCCCATTGCTCCCTCTACGCCCTGTATCACCAGGCTAGCACTGCGGAGTCGGGCTATGAATCAGATCATGGGGTGACCTGGCTAAAAACTACTCTAGCAAAACAGATCAGTTTTTAGTTGGTGCAATCAGACTCACTGCATTGCCATGCAAATTTGGGAAAAGGAGGTACCATTACCTTTTTCAGCAGCTGCCCCCCCCCCACACACATCCTGCATCAAGCAGCCATGGAGTTGTAGCGTCAATCAGGCAGTAGATCTGCCCAACCTGGAAGCCAATGGAGGCAGGGGGAATCCCTGTTTACTAAACTACAGGATAAGGGCTCCGCTTTTCACAAGTTGAGGTTGTCTCCATGTTAACTCAAGATACAACTGGCTTCCATGAAAGAGTTATTCAGGTTAAATATTCCAACACAATATTGCAAAGATGCTAATTATTTTTCTTCTGGGCAAGAGTAATCAGCACTCCTTACTCAGGTCAACAGAGAAATACCAACGTAAGATAAAAGCAAATCTGCCTCAAGGAAATTAGTATGTAGGAGAAAGCTTACAGGAACACAAACTGTTTCAGCAAAACTACACAGGGGAAAGAATTTGGCTCCAAGTTCTTAAAACAGTGGGAGGGCAAATGAGCAGCTGGAAGTTGAAACAAATTGGGTTTCTCAAGATATCATGCCAGCCCTGTGAGCAGCACCCTGTGCATTGCTTTTGATAATGGATAGTGTGTTTTTAAAGTGTACATATTTTTTTAAAAAACATGGGAGGGAATAAAATACCCAATGCCTATATCTACTCATATCCTTCCTAACAGTAAATGACCCCTGCTAGAGCTCAGATTTTCTGTAGGGCTTTAAAGTGATGACAATATGCAACACATTACTTTAATCAAATATTAATAAATAAAATAGTTCCTGATTTGTAGCCCTGTGTTTTCAAAAATCTGTACATAACTTTTCCAACCTTTTGTGGTTTTTGAAATAAAAAGAAAGCCACTTCAAACTCAGCCAGTTCAACATGTACTCTTGAACAGAAGCTTTGAAAGATGCAGCATATTTCACATCATTTGAATCTGTTGTCTTAAGAAACATTTATGTAGTTAAAATACAGCATTTTTGAAAAAAGACAGTATGTTTTCTTAGCTTTCTTGGAATGTTAACATTAAATCATCCACACTACAAAGATCTTTGTCTAAGGACGCACAGTCTATTATGCACTTCCCCTGGAGGAAGAACAAAGGTAACACTAAACCTGGTGGCAATGGCAGTGTAACATAAAAGAGGTAGCCCTAGATTAATTCTGTTCTTAGGAAACAAAAGAGCAATCAGTTGTCAGAACTAAAGATTAATACCTAGGTAACCAGAAGGGTGAAAAGACCAGGAAAAACAAGGAATATTAAGGAATGGTAATACAGTGTTACCCTTGGGGGAATGATTTCTGAACGGGGTTTTATGAAATATTTCTGGATGTCAATCTGATTAGCAGGAACAGAAACATGCAGATTTTTAATCTTGTGAAATATTTGAGTGTTTTAGTTAATTATTACATTTTATAGTACCATTTTCTATTTACAAGTACAAGTCACGCCCATATCAGAAATCTTAATAACTTTGGTTAATATTTTTATTTGATTAATATTATTTTTAAAATATCTCGTGTGTATTGAAATGCTTCATTACATTAACGTTCACAGAAACACAAGTGCCAGATTCTGTCATCAGTCACGCTGGAATCACGGAGTTCACTTGATGGTGTTATTCCAATTGCAACAGGGTCGCTAAAAGCAAAGCTACATCATGCTTCTCACCATAATATTAGATAGTGTGGATTCTTTTTCACCATAACATTAAGATTCCATACAATTACTCAGGTTCTAGAGAAGATCAGAAGATCTTGAAAGATCAGAGGAATGAATGACTTTTCAAAGATATTTTTTCATACATCTCTTACTGCAAGCTTTCACATGGAACTTTGAACAAGACAATCATAATCTGGGATTCCTTTTGTCCACAAAACATCCTTGTGACTTTCCATTTTAGCTCTGCCTGGAGCGGCCTTGGACACAGATTCTATCAGACTTAATATACAATTTGTTTCACACTAACACATTTCCTTTACAGTCACATAAATATTGCAACTGTAGTTTTAATTTCCTCCCACTTGAAGTTAATTTTAAGAAAGAAAATATAAATAATTCAATGTATGATGGAGTTAGTCTTTTCTTCAGAACAGTTTAAAACTGTCATTGTTTTCTGAAAGTCGTACCTCATTTATCCACAGATACCTATAAGAACACAAATGTTTTAGTGCTAAATATGGGCTTAGACACACTTGGCATACTAAAAGATTTTTTTTTTTAAGTGTGGCTATTATTCTCTATTTTTATTCTTATTTTAATATGGAGCTATGATGCAAACATCATTAAATCTATCCTTCCATCACCCTTCAGAGGACATATGCTGCATCAGGTCTTTGCTATTCAAGATGTCTCTGACAAAGCAAATAAAATCTGAAACCCATTCACAGTTTTTCTTTGTACTTGGGTTCCTTCGGTAATAACCGGTCAAATACAGAATGAAATTTGCAAGTACACTATTGACTTCTAATGGTAAATGAAGTATATGTTGTGTGTGCCTTAGCTATTGCAGATGACTTCTTGAATCCCATTTCCCTCTTGAAAGGGGAGAAAAGGAAAGGTTTTGCCTCATGCTCCACATTTTTTATCACCATTTACATTACTAAAGCTGTAGCAGTTGAAGATCTTGGTGCCAGTATGATTTCTACCATACAGGACCTCTGTCCATCATCTTGGCAAGCTTGAAGACCCTAGATCAACAACTTAGGCACACAAAGTATCCTGTGCCAGTTTCTGCTTCTGCATAAAGCTATAAAAGTCCAGAAAGTCAAAATCTTACGGATTTCCCTTACCATCTACGTCTTAATGAACTGGGTAGCAGATTCTGGAATCCATTTTAAACATAACACCTCAAAGAACAGTTACCATTAGAGTAAGTATCTTTTATCTCCTCTTCTCCCATGTGCTACTCAATTCTTCTGCAAGGAAGTGATTAGCAGAGAGCTTATGTCCTTTTCAGACAGTGTGTTCTGGTCGGATCTGGCAAACTGCAATACTAGGACTGCTCTCCAAAATGTGCAATCAAAACTGACTTTGGTGTCCAAGGTGTCTTTGTGTACAAAAATTGTTCTCCTTCTGGATTCCTCACATATTCTGATCAAACCTTCTGTTTTTCACTGGCTCCTGCAGTGTCATGCAGAGGAAATGGTACACAAAGCCATCTCAAAGCTTACAAAGCCACTTCTAACAGAGCACACTCCAGATATCACATCTGCTAGACAGCTGATATTTAAATGATTGCAGTAGAGCCTTAGGGTAGTAAAGCTCTGCTTTTCAGTTGCTAATAATTCAATATTCATGGTATTTTTTAATTCTTTTGGAAAGCCAGGTACTTGAAGAGACACAGTAGGTCTCTAGTGCTAATACAGTATACCAGACTGTTCCCTCCTTTAGAGGTTCAGCTGTCCTTGTGTCCTGCCTCCTGAAGCAAGGCAGAACCCATATGTTTCTTCTCCAGAGACTTGCTCTTAGCTTCTCCCTTTCAAGAATTATCTGGAATGATTTTAGGAGATGTGTATATATTCTGTGTAGTTCTTTTCTTAATATTGATATTCAGGATCAAATTTGTCAGTGACAGGATTGGTGTTGAGGCTGCTGCCGCCTTTTCCCGTCATCTTTTCACTTCTGGGTTTTGGCTGTGCATGTTTGCCTGAGAAAACTTTGTTCAAATGTCATCACATAGAGTGATGGCACGATACTATCTGAGACAACTATTTTTGGACATAAGATTGAGAAAAAATAACAGGAAACTGAGCATCTATATGAGATACGTCTATTTCCTAAACTGAATAAGAAGCTAAATATAAATGTATACAAGACAGGCATAGACCAAATCTAAACTGCTCAGTATTACTTGCAGCAGTCAGCGCAAACTAACTGCTTTACCATATTTCACTTCCTCTGCTAGTGCAGTTCATTTTAGTTAGTGCACTATTATTGGGTAAGTTTTGTCAGCAAGATGAGACATTCAGTGGACCTGTTATATGTAACTGGGTTGTGTCACACTACATTTGGTGCTAGATGATTTACTTTAAATATTGTGACCTTGCATTCATGAAAACCACTAACATCTTCATCTCCGGAACTGGTGCATGACCTTGGAGCTAATTTTATTTGATATCAGATGTGCCTTGAATGTCCAAAAAGTGTGTATGTACAAATACCTCAGGTCTTGTACTCCTAGCATATGTAACTACTAAACCCTGTTCTGATTCTAGTCAATCAACCATGACAATCTCTGATCTTAATCTCAACTAGCACCTCAGATAAACTGCTTCTGGAGATGATAGCTCCTTGGTATGTCATATCACTAGTTTATATTGTATTTCTCTATTTTAGAAATGATTCCTTCGGCCATAGGAAATGTACATCCATACGTCTGTCATGTTTGATTCTCAGTTTTGAGCTGCATTCATCTGATAACTCGGTTTTGTGCAAATTGATGTTTTCACATTTCTTACTGGCAAGTTGCAAATGTACATTTTGAATCTGATATTCAGTAGCTGTAAACGTTTTTATCTTCTATTTCATTGTTTTAGCACTCTACTAAATTTTCAGATTTAGTAAACATCTCTGCCAAAGTTATGCCATATTGCTGTATTTGGCACAGTTCAGAACTACAGTTTATGTCACTTCTGAAGATTTCTTCCCCACACCCAAAGCTATCCTATTAACTGAGCAAGAAAATAGTAAAGAATAAGGTGAAGACCTATAGAGGACTAAATCTTAAATCACCCAACCTTCCTTTAATTCCTACCCTCTGTTGCCCTGTCATGGTGGTGACATTACTGATATGCTGTGCGCAGTAATTTACTCTTCCAGGTTCTTCAGATCAGCCACAGCATTACAGTGGGAATGTTTATGTCCCACAGCAGAAGCAGAAAATGGAAATGGATGGAGGAGCTTAAGTCTCTTCCCAACAAAATCCTTGTGCCTATGGACTCTGCCCTGCCTGTGTGAGGGCATAGGAAACATACATGCATGCCCATTAGCTTGGGTAAGCCATCTGTTCATGATCCCCATGTATGTCAGGAATTGTTTGGATAGCTTCTCTCTAGAGCCAACTTTGCTCATTCCAGCAGTCAGTAACAAACATATTCTGTGTAGGAGCATGTAAACTTGAATATATGACATTACCAATGGCTCCCAGGCTCTTTTTGTTTGACATCTTCCTTCATCAAGGTCCCAGGGATTTTTGAAAAAGACTAGGCCCCATTATATTGAACACTGTGCTAATGCACTAAAAATTGCATTGATAATCTGAAGCTAATGGTATGCTGGGCCAGCAACTTAATTCTACAAGACAAACACTGCACTATTCCAAAACACTGAAGTCACTCACTCGATATGGAACTCGATTATCTTACATCGTAATTTACATGATATTAAATATATCCTGACAGCACAGTGATAAAGGAGATGAAAAGAAAAGGTTGTGCAGAACTGTATGGGTTGCATCCATCTTCATATTACTTTGAGAAGGTTTTTTCTTTCCCCCCCTAAAACCTTGAGTTTGAAGAACTTGCCACAAAATGTAAGGAGAAAGACAGGCGTTCAAATCTAATATCTGATGTCTGTTACTATTAAGAAAAGCCTGATGTCATCGGTCACAACAAATGCCTTGGATCTGTTACGAATCATCAGTTAAGAATCTCACCAGATCATATCAAAGAAACAGCTATTAAATTAGCATCTGGAATAATATTAATTAACAGACATCAGTTTTAAATTTTTTGGTACAGCAGATCTCCACACAGCATAATCTTGGCTCATTAATATGACTAAAATACCGCGCTATGAAACCCAAAATGCACAGCAACTTTAGCCAAGTGTCTTTACGAACAGTAGAGATGTCAGACACTGGTGTAAACAGCATGGCCAAATCCCTGAGTTTCTTTTATCTTTGACTGGGTTTTAACCATGGGCTGTTACTGCACAGGCCAAGGACAGACAGTTGTGATTTGTGCTTCTTCACAGCTACCCACAGCATCCTGGACTGGAAAACTGCTGACTGGACAGCATCCAGCAGCTGCCCAGGGCTGTGTTAGAATGGCCAGAAACCGGACAAGGTAATTGTTAATCTGTGCCTGTGCTTCTTGGGCAGCTATCAGACTTGCTCACAACCTGCCTAGGGCACTGAAGAAGAAGGATTTGTGACAGAGAGGCTCAATGTTCCTGCCTCACCGATTTGAATGTGCTGTCGGGGCTTATGCCAAGTGCTCAACCATCAGTAAAGCACAGAGCAATGAGACCTGAAGAGAAGTTAATATATGAACACAAGAAAAAGCTGGCAGGAGTCATTGTTTAGGCCTGATAGTTTTGTTTCCTTGCCCCAGCTTCTTAGGTACAATACATTCTTTTAACCTGTACCATGCTTCTGAATGCTTTTACTGTGTATATTGTCAGTGTTACAAAGGTTCCTTTTATGTATTACTGTCTCTGTTGTTCATTTTCCAGACTGCTATAGAGAATGAATTTTCTTTCTAAAGTCTTTGGGCCAGAGAAAGCTGCAGATGCCTCAAATGCAGTATCCTCATCCCTCTTAGTAAGTACACTGTTGTGTTTCTCTGTAACATCTCAAAGATTTCTTTTGAGGTGTCACCTCGTCAACTTGTACTGAAGCTTATAGTTATACCTATACTTATAGTAGAGGTACACAAGTGTCCGTATCTGAGCAATTGATTAAATGAATTCCAAAGAAAAAAATCTGAAGATTCAGGCACTTTAGGTTTGATGCTATCTCATGTACAGCAGGAGTTCTAATTCTTGTGTGGAAGATTTGAAAACAACTTTTCACAAAACGAAGCATACAAAGGGGAACTCAAGATTTTTTTCTTCTTGCATGAAACAAAATTCTTCTAAAAAGCAGTTGTAATAATAAAGGATCTCTAGAGACATTCATTGTCTCTAAATCTCTGCCTTTAGGAAACGGTTCAGCCCATCTTTTAAAACATTAATGATTACTTGTGATCCTCTAACACTGATTTTTAATAAAACAGCTCAATTCTCCTGTCGTTTCTCCCATTTTCGTGCCCATGGATTTGTTTCTTTTAGTTCACGTTTGCTTCTGGTAATATATTCTTTATATAAATAATTTACATTGTTCAAGTTTATGGAGTTTTTTCTTCCAGTTCCACAGTTCCAGTTTCACAGGAAATTACATTACATATTTAATATGGAATAAATTCAGTTAATTCAACAATCTCAACAAGGCAGAATGTGTAGAAGTGCAGTCAAGTTAAAGAAATCTTCCTGATCTTATCTCTCCAAGTAAAGTCAGACTTTATAACTGAGTTGCAGTGTTTAATTCTCAACACATGGGTTGTTGCCTACACACAGACCTTCACAGTCAGAACTCAGCTATCCCTGGAAAAGCATGTACCATACAAACAAGAGAATTGTGATCGGTCTCTTCTTAGTGAAGGTGCCTTCAATTTGATTCACACAGAGAATGACAACATAAAAATGTTCTCTTCATGCTTTAATTTTGTGGTGACTTTCAGTCGTTGTGGTGATACCAGCTATCTCCCATGGCTATTTTTCTTAATTTATTCACACAATAGGCATAAAATAGCCACAGCACAGTAGTTTTCACTAAATGATCTAAACTCCATGCCTAATCTCTCAATTAAAATCTATCCCATTCCGTGCAATTACCAAACTCTGCTGTTTAGACTGAAACTCCCAATAACGGTCCCAGTCTGAGCAAATCCAGATAATTTTCCTGAAGGACAGTCAAGCCAATGATTACATATTCCTGTCTTTTAAAGTTTAGAATTATTTATTACATAAAGCCATCATGCCAGTTTCCTTATAATTTTCAAATACTAACGAACAGTCTGCCTGCTTCTTTCTGTCCATTTGTTCATCAACATTATGGCTCTTTCCATCACATCTCTGTTTCTAATGAAGCACATTTCATTACAAAGACTCAAAAGCATGTTCCATGTGTGGAACAACACAGCTAATTTCATTTTCACATTTTCTACTTAATTGTTATTTTGTACATAGAAAAACTTGAAAAAATAGCTGCCTATAAATGCTTAGTTAGGCAGGTAATACCCGCTTACAAAAGAGTATACTTGCCCATGACATGTCTATATTCAGTCCTATTCAGTCTTCCATCAATACTAACCTAAATTAATCAGCTAAAACATAACAGCTGTGTCTCATGGGAGACCATAATGAATTTCATATCGAGGCACCATTTCTGTGTTTCAAAGGAAGGTCAAAAATACATAAGTATTCTTAACTATTCTGAACTTTCTTCTATATATAATGAGTCTCAAAAATGTTATGATTTTACTTTCATTACGATGTCATTACATTCGGTACATCCTTCCTCCCACCCCAAGACCTACCCATTCTTCTACTGCAATTAGTATATATTTATTAGTTAGAAAATAATTTAAATTCCTATTGTGTTTACAAATAATACAACTTGTAGGGGTTAAAAACTCACCGTCTTCTGCCTCTCAGTTACCTTTCTCTGTGGTACACAGGCAGTATGCAGAGGCACTATTTATTCATATCAGAGGAAAAGATTTCTCGATTTAGAAACCATCAATATGAAATTCTGACATGAGGATGAACCTTCATGTTCCTATTCATTCATCACCTTTATCACCTAAATAAAAGGGAAATTCAGATTTATTTCTAGTTCTAAACCTGACTTCTGTCATAGTTCAGAGACAAGCTGCACTTGTGATCTCTTTACCTTTCAAGTTTTCCTCTCCAGAAGAATTTACACTCTGTGATCCAGCTGAAATTCATAATCTGTGAGGCACCCTATCCTCACTGAACTGTTGTGCTAAGAGACCTCTTATTGCAATCTCCTTTGAGTGTGTATCCTTCTTGTCATGGTACATTTTAACGTTCCAACTATATGCCAAGACACACTGTATTGTCCAGTCCTGAGGCAGATCATACGCGTTACATAGCTCCCACAAGAAACAGATCTTGTAGGTTGCTCTAGGACATTTGTTTTCCCCGTGTTTATGTGAATCCTGCATTACCATACAACCTCTTTAAGATTAGGATAGCTCTTTTTGCACATACTATTTTTTGCCCTGCCAACTCAGATATCTGCATGTTGGCTAGTTCTTAAGTAGACGCTCACTAAAATTAATGTTTATTTCCAGCTCTTGGTATTTTCCTTCTACCTGCCCAGTCATTATGCTCTTAACATCACAAAGTCACAAAACCTTCTCCTACCTCCAATCACTGATTTGTTTCCAGATTACTTTTCCACCCTTGTTTTTAATTTAGCTCTGCATAGTCAAATGGAGTAATAGCAAGTAGATAAACTGATGTAAATATACTTTAGTTACATCTTATACTGCATTGTATAGCTGCATTTTAGAAGAAAAAAATTAATAAAAACTAAATTTTGAGGAAGGTGATAATATTCACAGATAGTCATGAGCAAAGAGATTAGAAGCTATTAAATTATTAACTTTTGTGAAGTATTTGCTCAGCCCTACTAATGTCTACAAGTCATATTTCTAGTTTTGTGCTTGGCAATTTCACATAATGGATATTAGAAGGTGATGAACAGACAAAAGGAAAATCTGGCAAGCAAAATAACCTTTGAAAAGTACAGTGGAATTAAATATAGACTTTTTTGGTATTACATAGACTAAATTGCAGGGATTGTACATATATTCATTAGTTCCTTGATCCCTAGCGGGAATCACAGTCCTGAAATAGGCACCAATTCTTTTTCTATGGTATCCACAGGCATTGCAAGATGCTTAGAAATGATTCCTACAGTAAGTAGCCTGCAGGTAGCCACTTTCATTAATAGAATGGAAACAGAGGTCTAAATCCATCCCGTTCTAGACATGTTGATAGTTAATTCTGGGCTGAAGAAAGGTACGTTTCCACCAAGGATTCAAAGTGCTGAGTATTGCCTGATAGCTGGGTCGGAGACAGATATCATATTTCCTAAAAAAACACACAAGAAGCTTTATATTAACATATCTAATAATCAGAGCCGTTAAGAAGGAATTAGAAAAAATAGGTCCAAATTTAGATCTCCGCCTAATCTCAAGGAGGGTTGAAATGTGTATTTTTTATCTGCCAAAATATCAGATTCTTAGCAGTGTACCTTAGCATTAGAGTTCTGAAACGGACCTGCAGGAGCTGGTGGACTTTGCATTAATAGCTAAACATCAACTGAAGCCAGTGTTACAATTTGGCTGTTTCTACATGAATCTCTCAAGCTTCGGGTTACTTAGTATTCTCATCTTCCTTCTAGGAAACACTCAAGCACTTTTATTAGGAGACAGTAGGACAGAAGTTTCAGTTGTCAGCCTAGCAGGGACACCAGTAAACCCAACACCTCTCTGTAGTCCAATGCTGAGGCTGTGATGTGTACCGACAACATGCAGATTTCAGTGCCATTCAGAACAAATTACTGTCATCTGCTCTCGAACAGCCGGCTCTGTCATCAAAAAGCCACCTTGTCCCAAACTGCCTTGGCGACGCATATTCAAGCAATGCACAACTGTGGATGACTTTCACACTTAAACAAACCTGACACACAACTTACACGCACCGCCCCGTCACAAAACTGTAGCCTAAATTGGCTCCTGTGAAGCAGCTCTAAACATGAAAATCCACTGAACTTTAGAACATCAAAATACGGGTTTAGAATTGGGACTGATGAAATGGTTAAAGCAACAGCTAAAGCTCATTCAGAAATGAAGGCTTTGAATAATTTCTCTTGAGAGGCAGAAGTGCAACAATGGCCAGTAAAAAGAAGCAGAGGAAGGCATGTAGTTATAGACAGAGCATAACGGGGAGATATTTTGGGATTTTGGTTTGTTTTTCAGCTAGCACCATGGGCTATTTCTATATGGGAAATATATCGCAGTTGATTTTTCAGATGCAAGTAGACTAGCAGTGAAACTGCCAGTATTATTTCTGCAGGAGAATCTTGAGATTGCAGGCTTTCTAGTGATATTTGCGTATTTTTTTTCATTCCACAGATAAAGCATGCTAAATGAAACAACATATAATTACATGAAAAATTACGATATATCAGGACACTCTGACATACACATGCTAGAAATGTGGATATTATCAGAAAATTACAACTTAACTAAAGAAAACTTCTATGGATTCTGAGAATGAGTTCTTATTTTACTGGCAAAGATTCTTTTGGCATTATCACTACTTTTAAATTATATGTTTATTACAAAACATGTAGTCACAAGGTTAATATACAGGATTACAGTAATCATGTCAATGTTCTCAGTAGAATTTATTGTGAATTACTTTTAGAAAATACAATTTAAATGAGTAATCTCTTTTGTGTCAAAAAGGAATTCAGACTGATTCAAATTTTGCCTTTTTTTAAATAATTATTTTTGAGAAGAAAACCTCAGCACTCTACAACCCACTATCAAAATCCAGCAATTATTGTTTAGATCTTCAGGTACATTATCTAATACTTGAGTGATAACAAAATGTTCTAGATTTTATGTCCTATATATTTCAGACTTTAGACTGGCTGGTAAAAAGTAACTTGGAACTATTACTAACTCTAATTACCACCTAAGGCTATTCTTCCCTCTGTGGTCTCACTGAACTGTTCTGTTCCAAACTGCTACAGCTTATTTCCCAATAATACTCTTCTTATGCATTTAGCAAGCAAAATCATGACACGCTGATGCCAGTAACAGTTTTGCCAGATGAGCCAAATGTATATCAAGACGTCTGGGCAACTACCATGATTTTTTCTTCACTGGCTGTCTTGAAATCTGTGTATCAGAGATCTCAAACCAGTTGTCAATTTTCAACCAACTAAATTCATACCACACTATACAGCTTATCATCCAGCTTCCTTGCTGCAGAACAGGCAGTTTTCCAGAGTCCACAGCAATCTTGTACCCAGCTGGCATATATGGTACCCTATTATTTCCTGCCAGCCCACGCTGTCTCAGTAAAGAATCAGGAAAAAAGTCTTCACAGCTACTAAACTCCATCAGGTTTTCCAGTGTCTTCAAATTATTATTTTTTAATTAAGTAAATTTACATCGTGATATGAATGTGTATAATTATCTCATGTTCACTGCTACATGCATCGCTCTACTTTTTATACATCTGACAAAATCACTGATACATACTGTAGAGTTCCTTTTCATCTAACCAACCTCCCAGGCAATTCTAATTTTCCGTTGTCACCCTCAACAGCTTTACGTCCTAGTGTAATGAAAACGAAACTGCAGCTCGTCATCAGAGTCCTGATGAGTCTCCACATAGATAGGAACCTACAATTTTAACTCTATTTTAGAATAAATAAGCGACACAAAAGGCAGACCTAGGAACGATCCACAAGAAATTTTCTGAAAACAGACGGTTTGTGTCATGTACAACACTAGACAAGAGAGACGGGGGGATATCTGGATTCCAAATCACTTTCACATGAAAACAAAATAAGTACAGGGCTCAGTTGCCCAAAAGACCAAACTCAGTTAGGTCTAGAAATTCAAAAGAGGATTACTAAGGCATTTTTGGAGTCTGAGAAGTATTAAAAGTTCTAACAGTAGACATACCCATTGGACGGTACAACAAACTTTCAACAAAAAGCAGAGAAGGGCAGAACTACCTTTCCTCTGTTAGAGGCTGGTGAATGTCATCTTGAGTCTTCCATACTAAGCCCTTTTGTCTAATGTTTTGTTTTCTAAAAATAATTTTTTCTAATAATTTACTTTAGACTGGAGGATCTAAATATGAAGAAACTGCACTTGCTTTACCTCTTGTCCTCTGGTATTATATAATGCAGTAGCATTTACCACATGCTAGAAGAAAATGTGAAACCTGAATCAATACCTTTAGTTGTTACTGACTCTCTCGTGTATTTATTGCTTATTATGAGACACAGGAATATAAAGACTAAATCTTGCTTTTAATGAAGTGATATTTGATGCTAAATTCTTTCATACTGTTGCAGTATCAGTCAGAGTAATATTTTAATATTTTATTTACAAAACTACGTAAATGAAGAATGTAATTAAAACACTATTCTCAACCTCTAAAATAATGTAAGAAATTAGACAAGTGATTGATTGGTTCACACACTTTACAGGAAATATTGAAAAAAACCTTTTACTATCTCCCACTTGAACAGTAAGTCAGCTAATTTCAATATGATTCATCCCTCCATAGTATTGTGAGTACAGCACTGCTTTCTTTTGGGAGGCATTACAGGTTAATGTTTAGTCTATTTAAACTAAGCTAAAACAAGACAGTGTTTCAGTCAGTTCAAATGACATGCAGCTGAAGTTCTCAACTTCATCTTTACTGAGACCTCCTTTTCAGCTTGAGAGTTCTTGTCTCTCCAGTCAAGCAAAGAACTCTGCTTCCCTTTGAAATATGGGAATTATAAAATCACCCTAATACCCTGACACTTGTTTACCACTCCACTGAGCATTATGACTCTTTGATCTAAAAACCTTTGAGAAATGGTAGGGTTTTTTTTGTCGTTTCCAGTTAGCCAGTTAGCCTCTAGTGTAGATTAAAACACAGTCGAGTGCATCTCCAACAACTAGAGGGAGCTCAGCTCCTTGGAAGACCTCTTCTTTCAGCCTGACTTACAGCTGTTTGAGAATTCAGTTTTGTTGATTATTAGGTGGAGTCATAAAATTCACAGCAAACAAAATTGTAATGCTTAGTGCCAAACAGAGGACATAGAATCGTAAGTGATTATTTCACTTCCCTGCTAATTTACTTGAAGAAATCATTCTCATAACCAGGAGCTGGCAGTTTTAGGCTCAGCTGGCACTCTCAGAGCTACACACAACCTTGGAAATGTATGTAGAACAGTGATTTGCCCACCACAGGGGTCTGCTCTTTGTTACAAAAGAAAATAGCATGTAATAGACTATTTCTTTAAATGGACATTATTTTGTTAGTTTGCAGAAATCAGTCTCATTCAAGCTTCTAAAGTGTATCACCTTTGTACTGTTAGAAATTCCTACTTTAAGAACATACGAATGACAAAGAACGTAATATAATGATCACACTAAATATATACTAATGCGTTATAACATAAAATAGTATGCAATTAGACAGTGAATTCCAGCAATACATTTTAACTTGCATTTGCATTGTTTTCAGAATAAGTTTACAAACTTTTCTTTGGCTCTACATTACCCTAAAATTGCCAGCATACATACAAAGAAGTTGCTACCTGTTATTATCTAGTCCTTGTCTTCAATGAAAGGACCTGAAACAGGGCAATAATCCTACACAAAAACTGAGCATTCTAAAAGGACACTAGTTAATAAAAGTATGAATATCTGGGAGTTTTAACATAAATATATCTCCATACAAAATACATTATATATATGTATACATATATATGCAAGTCTAATGAGGAGCGGCTGATGGAACTGTTGTTGTTTAGTCTGGAGAAAAGCAGGTTGAGGGAAGACCTTACCACCCTCTATAACTACCTAAAGGGAGGCTGTAGTGAGGTCGGTGTTGCTCTCCTCTCCCAAGTAACAAGTGATAGGACAAGAGGAAATGGTCTCTTGCTGTGCCAGGAGAGGTTTAGATTGGATTCTAAGAAAAAAATCTTCACTGAAATGGTTGTCAAGCATTGGAACAGGCTGCCCAGAGAAGTCTTACCCTGGAGATATTTCAAGAAGCATAGATGTGGCACTTAAGGATATGGTTTAGCAGTGGTCTTAACAGTGTTTAGTTAAGAGTTGGACTCAAGGACCTTAAGGGTCTTTTCCAACCTAAATGATTCTAAGATTCTATACACATATAGTATAGATATAAAATATATTTAAAAAATTTAAAAAGTAAGAATACGCTATTTAAAAATTCTCTTTAATACAAAACTGCTATTTCCTGGGGAGGCAAAAACTTCTCTAACCTACTCACACAGAAGGTAGACCAGCATAGGAGGTGACCTACATGAACATACAGGGATAGAAGGATAACTCATACAGCAGGTATCCACATTTCATTAAGAATTGTCAGTCATTACCACCTCGTAACCTCCCCATTTCTTCTTGTGTCTTGGTCAAGCTTTACTTGAGAACTCTAGTGCTTCCTCTCATTCTAGCTCCCTCTTTTTTCTCCCTTCAAACTTTTCTGTCTGCTTCTCTTTGATTTCAGTTTTTCTTAAAGGTTTCAGAACAGTAGCAGTGAACTTTTAACCACGGACATTCAAACAGGATCAGAATGATGTCAAAGGAGTTCACACCTCCCTACCAGTATGCATTTATAGAAAATGATTTGACTTCTGGCTTCTCAAAATGTAAATTCTTGTTACAGAGGGAGAAATATGTCATAAAAAGGAGAGGTTGAAGAAACAAGAGGCTCTGTGCTCCCCTCCTTGCTTCTCATGCAGTTCACAGAAGGTGCCATATTTCATTTCACTCTAAAACCTGCTCAGGCTTTAGTTTAAGAAGATCCGGAATATGAAATTTTGTATGTCCTGTCCTCTTTGGGTCATCCAGGAGTGATATGGGATTTTCATAGATGCTATATGTGGAATAACTAAGGAATCCTGAGCACTGTTACTATTAGTGTCAAAACAAGAAAAACAGAAACACCAAAACAAAAACCTACCAGATTCCCCCGCCTCCCCAACTGTCAAAAGTCATACCTGTTTGGTAATGTCTTGAGTCATTCATTATCAGTTATAAACAGACCTTTCCAAACAACCTAAACAGGACCTTGTAAAGCAAACCATACAAACTGCGTACATATATAATCTCTATTCATACAAATATATAGGAACAAAGAGAAAAAAATCACATTTCTCTGTGAAAAATTATTATGAAGGTATCGAACCTAAGAAAGTTCCTAAAGAGTCAAAGGATGTACATAACATGGTTTCTTTCTGACATTTTAACAGGCAATATTTCCGTAATCAATCAACTCTGAGGCATCTGCGCTCCTTATATACTACCTTAAACTGTTGGTGTGTTGATTTAAGATAGCATTATTCTCACCATCATATTCAGGTACATTAGCAGTCACAGTTTCAGGCAACTATGAGATTTTTAAAGAAACACCAACGAAAAGATATTTTTTTTTTCTCATCAGGATGTTGGAACGTTTAAATTCATTCACCCTCTCAGAGGTTTTAATTGCCTTTTCCACAGCTTGATCTCACTTTGCTCTTTTCCTCACAAATTTATCTTCTCACATAGACACTAAAAACATAGTCATATTGGTAACATTAACCCAAGGATAAATTTATATTTACTTAATTTGCATATAACAGAATATCTATGAATATTCAGTCAGACCACTTATTTCATTGAATAATTTTTTGCCCATTCACAAACATGAGAATGCAATAATCATGGCTGGAATTTTGCAGTGTACGAGAGACTTTCTTGCAATTCTAACAACTTTCTTAGATTAAAATATATTTAACTGATACAATTTAATTCAGGTAGTTGCAACTTAAAAACACAGAACAGCAGCTGTACTCTAATAATTATGGAACAGTACGTAGACAGTGTCTGATCTTTTTATGGTGGAAGTGTCACTTATTCATCCTTTAGCCAAAACTATTCAACTGAGGGACATTCATTTTTGGTTGTTGACCGGAACAAAAAGCACTGTCTGGTAAGACCTTAAAGGATAAAAACAAAGCAAAAAAATGACTAAAACAAAAAGGAGCCAAAAAGACAAATATTCCTGCTTACTGGCATGAAGTCCACAAACTGGACTATTAGGAAAGGATAACTACTAAAGAAGAATCTGTAGAAATATGATGAATAACAAACACAGGACACTGAGTAACAAAGATGTGAAAAACTTTTCAAACAAGCACTCTAGGTAGTTTTCTTATAGATGTAATTCAGAAGTTCAAAATAGTTGCCAGCACTTCCTGCTTTTGTGTAAAGTAGCACACACTTGTGGAAATAACACTGTTCTAATTCAGCACAGAAAAAAATCATCACAGTGTTCAGCTGACACCCCTGGCGTTCCACAGATTACATATGTCAGCTTTCCCCTAGTTTCTTAGTAGGAAACTATAAGAGAAGTAACAATCTCTTTGACGTACAGAGTTTGTGACTGTGCTCTGTGCACGAATCATAGCGCAAGTCTGAACAATACCAGCAGCTGTAAGGACAGTATTGACAATGGCAGGTAGTACTAAATTGTTCAGGTTTAAAATTTGGAAGAAAAATTGATGCTGCTGCTTTCATCTTTTCTCTACCTCCTCTATTTTTTAGAGATATCATGGAACTATTTTCACATCTTTTCAAAACTCAGAAGTTCAGGAACTTCACTAATGATTTATTTTAGCATCTTAAAATCAGAGCAAATGTTGACAATATATTGAATATCAAAATTTCTCAGGCATTTCCTTATTCTGCATTATTTCAGTAGCTGTTTTACAGGTTTTGCAGTAGATTTTGAATCTCTTGAAGAGAGATTCTTAATCTCCTGAAAGACACCACGTTTTCTTAAATAAGTTTATTCAGCAAGTCAAGTATTTCAGATCTGATGAATAATAACCACTTTTCATTAATTTGCAGAATTTGTATTTCTAACCACCCCGCCACCCCCCTGTCCCTATTTTTAAGAGCCGATTTGGAAACCTTTAATGAGCTGAAAGCACAACCTAATCTGTATCACTAAACTACAACTGGATTTTACAAAATCCAAGTACGACCTACTAATCTTGAATGAGAAATACAGGCTCAATACACAGGATTTTAGATAATAAAGATCAGACATATATTCTCCAAATATTCATAAGTCGGACACTCTAATTCAGTAACCTTTAAGAATCACCACTGGATTTCCTGACACTATTGATCTCTATTCTAGAATCTAGCCTAGTATCAGTACTGCAGCACCACAAAATTAAACTGAAGGAAGAATTTATTTGAGAGGATCAACCCGCATAAAGGAATTCAACATTCTTTCTTAATAAGTCTAACAATTCTTTCTACCTGGCCTGTGCCTTCTGTTGCTTAGTTTCTCTTTTACATCTCTCCCTCCATCACTAAGTCTTCCACCTCCTGAAATAACAAATAGCTTAAATTAATGAAGAGTTTAAAAATTTATATGAAACAAAAATTATCTAAGGAGGGCATTCCTCTTTGATTTAAAATTATTTCCTGTAGTTTTCTAGCAGAAGAAAACCCTTGATTTTCTAGTAGTGCCTACTTCTCCATGGAGGAATTTGAAAGCTCAGTCTCCAGTAAAATCAATCCATCTCTGTTGCTCAGTCTCCAGTAAAATCAATCCATCTCTGTTGCAATGGTACCAGTTTTACACCTGAATTATTGTCAGTCACCCTACAATTATCTCATAAAGACTAAATTACTAATACTAATGAAATACTAATTAAATTACCTTCTGTTACACTTGAAGACAGAGAAAACACCCCTGTGGATGGCAAAGAAAATGCCAGCTGGTCAATGACATGTAGTAAACCCTATTTTAAATATCATCCCACCAGAAGAAAATCAATCTAATACTGATTACAGATTACAAATGAGGCTTGGGGTTTTTCAAACATAATTTTTTTGTTTAGCATGAGCAGTGATTATGATCACAAAACTGCTATATACAGGTTATTTGCACTGAAATCTTCATAGAATACCGGACAAATAATGACAGACTTTTATTATTTCTTTTCTAGAAAAATAGGTTTATTGAACAATTTTTGCAAGGTATGCTGAATACTAGGAGAGAAATTACGGCTACATACACCATATCAAGCCTTCAGGATTCTAAGTGAAAATTAAAACTGTGATAGGAAAGTAGCATTTTGAAAACATATCTTTTTCCTTCTCTTTTTGGAGCATTCACTGTTCAAAGATAGAAAAAGGCCATTTTCAGTAATGGAACTAGAAAATACATTGTGCCTAATATGATCTACGCTTTGCACTAAAAAAATCAATAATATTAAGGAGCAGCATAAATCTCTTTATTGATTTTATTAATAGCTCTATAAAACACATAGCAAAACTTTTCTTTAAATCACATCCAGCATAGTTTAGTCACAGGACTTACTTTTAGCTTTATCTGAAACACAGGACCAGTATTTCATTTGTATGAGAGACAAACAGGAACGCTTAGCAATTTAAACTGAATGTTATTAAAATACATTATTACTAGTGAATGATAACAGTTACGTTCTTTCTAGAGATATGAGCCTGAAAATTTCATGCCTGACCTATTTAGTAGTATTCCATCAAAATCAATCTTTTAAAAAAGGAAAACATTTTTGTAAATTCACTGTTCATGTTAGAAATCTCAAGAGTTCTCATTAGCAGATCAAGAAAGCTTTTGTCATCCTGCAGATGAAATGTGTGTGGAGTCATGAACTCATTTGAAACTATTTGAAAAAGCAGGTAAAACAAAAACGGTGTTTTTTCTGTTCAGTTCTTACTAAAAAAAGGAATATCACTAAGGAAACTGATTATTCATGTGAATGTATAGTTTCCATGAAAAAAACTGCAGCTACCAGTTCCAGTCTGGCCATGAACGTGGTCCACAGGTGCCTAAAACAGAAGTGGTCCCCTTGCTACCTGGTAATTGTTTAATACACTTGCAGTTAGCTCTCATAGCAACCACTGGACTGCTTCCAGATGCAGTGAACTCCTCTTACTTTGTACATATGAGTGGATATCTGCTTTTTTTTTTTTTCTGTTATTAAAAGCAGGTTGGCATATCATGAGGTCCTGCAGAGTCAAGGTGATCTCCTGAACTGCTTAAAAGTTAACTACTTTTATATAATATATTAATGTATATAAATATACATTATTACTAATAATATACTAATGTATGTAATTGTATATATACCTTTTATGTAAATATCTTTGGAAACATGTAATTTTTAATATATATATATTGTTCATGTATCTATAAAACTTAGACGAGACAGACCTCTGCACAAGAGTAACTCATTCTTCATATAAATGGCTGGTATATACAACCAAAACTGTATCTAGTTGTTCATCAAGGTCGCTGAGAAAGTGGTGAAGACTGTAAACTGCTGGTGAAGCTTGTAACATACCTGTTACTTCAAGTTAAGAGAAGGGCAAGGAGTGGGAGAGGAGGTGTTTTTGTGGCTGGTTGGTTTTAATTTTGTGATGTTTCTAATAAGTAAATCCTTCCAACTCTGTCACAAGCTATTAACTTGTCAGCAAAAAGTACTTTTAAATGATACATCAAACCCCAAAATGCTGAAAGAAGTCATAATTTTGTGTAACGAGGAAATAGCAATCAATTTACTTCCCATCACCTTACTTGCACAAAGTGGAGATTAGTCATTGTCTCCCTTAGGAACACTTACTCCAAAAATATGTCCAGTACATCCTAAATCAATGGTATTACTGCTACCTTCCCAGTAGGCTTTGCACAAATTCTACCATAAGCTGTTATACATTAAGCATTCCTTTAGCATGTGTATTTTACTGATGTTGTTAAATCTATGCTACTTACTGAAAGCTGCATGTTAGCATCAACTATTTAATTCTTTTACTTTTTCAGATCATTCTGTGTGTATATTCTTCTAATATATATTCAAGATGAACCCCATGATAACTTTTAAGGAAAAACATCTATAGTCTTTATTGAATAAGAACTGCAGAGTTAAACCTCAAATTTTATTAACCTTAATGCTTCCAAAACTGGAAACGCTTTGCCATGCCCATTGTGCTGAACATCCCTGTCTAAATTATACATCTGTAAATATTTCTTTATTGCTTACCATTATTTCTAATGTCCTTCCTACAGTTGATGCCTGTCAGTCTTAAGAAAAATGGAATGCCCCAGGGTTACAAGGGGTACCAGTGGTGATTCAGGGAGTGGCAATCTGCTCACTGGCTCCATGCTCAGCTAAGGTCTTTGCTCAGCAGGGGACACTGGGTTCTCACAGGTGCTTGCTCCTCAATACAAGTCCAGTGTCTTATTTACTTCACACAAAATATGAAGCTCCTCTAACAGATGGTGACCTAGTAAAAACATTAAGAGAAAAAATCCGAAATAATGATGATGGTTGAAAAGTACAGTACTCAAAGTCAGGAGAAGACAGAACTGCCTTGCAAGAGCAGTTTTGAGT
The DNA here is from genome assembly GCA_033556795.1 of Tapera naevia. NCBI lineage: Eukaryota > Metazoa > Chordata > Aves > Cuculiformes > Neomorphidae > Tapera > Tapera naevia. The sequence continues at coordinate 12,762,289 of JAUMJJ010000069.1, forward strand.
TTCTGAGTAACTACTCATAATCAGAAATACCAGCAGAAGTCAAGACAAATGACTCTTCAATGTTTCTAAGTACAGCAAAATTAAAATCTGTGTATTTAAGAAATGTATTTTTAGAAAATATAGGTGCTGGCCCAGCCTAATATAGCTCACATCTCTCAAAGCACATCGTAAGAAAAGAATATTTCCTCCCCTTTATTTTCTCCAGTACATGGTATCTGCTGATTAATTACAGGTAGATTAGGTCCCTATCACTGCAGCAACTGGAGGCAGCAGATGTGCCCAACAAATAGATATCAACTAAGATTACATTATCTCTGTCAGAAAACAAAGCAGTTCTGCAAACACAAGCAGTTCTGCAAACACAAGCAGTTCTGCAAACTGCAAATCTTAGGAGCCCTACTATATTCTGGATTTTCATTGGTAATATCTCTCCCCTGCATGGACTCCCTAGAAATATAACTAAATTCATACTTGCGCTGGTTTTGGCTTGGATAGAGTTAATGTTCCTCATAGTAGCTAGTGTGGGGCTGTGTTTTGAATTTGTGCTGGGAATAGTAACAGGGTTAGTTTAGTTACCCCTGAGCAGTGCTTACACAGAGCCCAGGCCTTTTCTGCTTCTCTCACCACCCCACCAGCAAGTGGGCTTGAGGGGCACAAGGAGCTGCAGTCCAGCCAAGAGATACCAGCTCTGGAGTGCTGCCAGAACATGGCTTCTTGGAGAAGCCAAAATAGGAGACTTGTGTGGTCGTGTGCAGAAGTGAAGCCAGTCTGAGTATGCCTGCTGTGCCGTGCCAGCACTTGTGGTTCCAAACTGTCTTACTGGGTCAGGCAGACCAAATGCAGCACCTGAACTGGTGCCGTGTGTTTACACAGTGTGCACTCTGAGCCATTCTGGGAGAGCTGGTCACAGGTGGCACACGAAGCTTCGAAAGCAGTGGAGTTAAATTATTCCTCAGTCTTGGAAACAGCTTCTTCCAGTCTGTTTTCATTGCAGATAATGGAGTGTTGAATTGATTTTAATGCTTTAGAAAATCTTTTTCCCCGCTTATAGAAAACACTATAAATAATATTATATTATATACAGTTTAGCAAACATGAATGTGCAAACCCCACCAGTTTCAAAAGCTAGAGCACAACGAACATAAAGAACTTTTCCAAAAGTTTCCATAAAAGGCAATCTAATAATGTAGACATCTGTGATTTTCTTTGAGAAACAGGTTTATCTTTGACAATGACACTGTACTACTTATTGTCAGTCTGTGCAACTGAGAGGCACTTCACACATTCTTTTCTATTCTTCTTTTGATTGACATGGGCTTTACAGGAACATTTGTTTTATAACACTGATGTGAAACTCTGAAAGTTCTTCTGATTTACTTGTATCACTTGTACAACTTCATAGTGAATATTCACGCTTTTAGCTTTTAACATTTTCTTTTCACTCTCCTGCGTTAGAAATATTTGCTATTTGTACTATGTATAAAAAATATTTGGCTCCGTCACCTTTACACCTATGTTTCTTAAAGACAAAGACAGTCTCTTTTGACATTTTGTTGTGTTTATTTGAGAGACAACATGATTTATCTTTAAATGGTGGTTGACTCCAGGTTTCTGAAAGGTCTGTATGGGCACTGTGGAAAAAATGTCCTACAATTTTTTTTAAAAAAACATATTCTATATGCATAGTTTACATTCATATTCAGCTGCTCCTCTTTTCACTGTCATTCATTCCTCCTATGTTAAAGAACTGATCTCACTTCTTGTTCTCCCAACTTGTTTTTTAAAATAATCTTTTATAACTAGCATCAGACATATTTCTTATCTTGTGCATGTCTTTGAGTGTTTTATCTACTTATTCACGTTTTCCTCTTCAGAAAACACCATTGCCTATCAAAAAATTGAAATTATATGAACTACACATGTTCTGTTTCTATAAAAGTGTAGGTTTCACAAAGAAATTAATGTAGCTATTTTAGCCTGTAAAACTTTTTCATACTATAAAAAGTCCAGATGCTACAGAAATCAATAGCGAAACTCACATTAATGGAGCTAGGATTTCACCTTTAACTTGTTCTGAAAGAGAAATGCCAGTTTAGCACTTCAGTGACGACAGGCTACTGCATGATGCCATGACCAAAGATCAATATGCCAAGCTACTAGAAGAAAAAGTCACTGTAATGTATGTGGTGCACTGCTGAGACAATGGTTCTTACAGAACAAACAAGTTTTCCCACACTTTCTCTCAAAAGAGAATTCAGTTTTTAGGAAGAATGAATTGTACTGGTTCAAAATATCTGCAGGCTGCTACGATCGGCCTTCTGAAAAGGAGACTTACAGATTTCATCAGTCTCTTCAGGTCAGAGACATTTTGTAAAGCTAAGGAGGAAAGAAAGCTAGACAAAACCCTCCCTACAAGTTAGCTTAAAACACCTACAGAAATTCCTAAAAGGCTGCTAAGTCGCTGTTGTCTCTCCACAGATGTTTTGCCTTCTTCCTTGGTCATTGCTGAGCACCTAGGTCTTGATGGGACCACTACACTAAATGGGAATGGTTCCATGCACCCTGTTCTTGAAATATAATTGGATAGAATCAGCATGGAATTGAGAAAAATAAATTTAGTTCTTATGAGTTCTTATGAGTCTCTTCAAAACACTTCCTGCCACAATGATCAGTAGAAATATGGACAGTATCTCAATAAAATATGAGACCTATTTCATAGCCTTAAAATATAAAAAATAAAAATATGCTTTCATATTATTCTGATTTGACATAATTGAGCACAGACTGTTCTGGCAGAAAAGAACAGCTGGCTTAAGTAACTTCATGGTACATCTCCAATGGCACATATTTTTCTATCTAGTTACAGATAATTGTATGCAATTACAACATTTTAGTAATGTCTGTAAAACAGCTAATTTAGTTGTCCTGACAGTCTCCTCCCCCCCAGCTTTTATTTTCACTCAAAGCACAATGAGTTACAGCTTTATAGATACCCTTTAATTTAACTCTTCTCAAGACTTGCCCTTCTGAACTGCCAACAAAGCAAGTCCCTATGCTCCCAACCCAGTGCATGTGCTGTACTGCACTATGCCTGAGTAGCAAAATCCTTCTACACTGCCACTGCGGGTGGTCTTTTAACAAGTAGGCATATCAGAGCATAACAAAGACTGTTTCATATAAAAGAAGATAACAGTCATGTATTTGTAAATTTTTATAAAACCTTAATTAGACTAGCTAATTAATGCTTCTAGAGCATATCGAGTCTGCCTTTCTCAAGCATGAGAGATCAGATATCCTCTTGGTCTCTTTGAAAGTCTTGGCCGTTACTCAAATTACTTTACTTCCAATGGATTCTGGCTTGAAATCACACAGATATTTCCCCCTCCTCCCTTCCAAATTCTGCAATAAGTCTTGTAAGGTAGGTAGACAGAATAATATGAAAGCATTTAAACAAACTGGCTTTGTTTTTTATCAGCACCCAGAAAGACAAATAAGGTTAAATGGAGATGCAAATACTGTACAGTTCTTACTATCAAGCTATTGCACTGTGGCACCATAGCTGGCCGCTTTTGAAATATCAGATAGCATTCTTGCATTTGCAAGAAACATGGGTTGTTTTTTTTTTGTCTTTGAGCATTTCTTTTCAGTATAGGTCTACTACTCCACAGAAAAAAAAGCTTACACAGGTTAGTTTTCACTACAGCTAGTAAAACAAATAAAGCTCCTAAAAATAGGCTATGGAACACGCAAATGAATAGTTCTTAAAGGCAATTGCAATAGAGAAAAATGAATACATGAAAGGTTGTGGAAGGAGTTTGCCTGTTTCATTTGTTGCCATTTCACAAACACAGGTTTCTACTATTCCTTCACTAGGTGGAAGAGTGGGGTTTTTTTGCCTTGTAAATTTCAGTGCCAAAAAACAAATAAAATGTCAGCCTTTGCTACAAACAATATGCAAGTAAAAAAGGGTTTCCATTTGTAGATTAAATTATCCATTAAATAATACAAATGAAAAGCAAAACAATTAGTCTTGTAACAGAGGCAAAAGGCTGCTAGGTAGACTTCATAAAATTTTCACAAGCATGAAGAATGAATGTCTATCCATGTGTAACCAAGCACTTATAAGAAAACTTTCTGAAATCCTTTAAAAAAATAAAAATATTGTACAAATCAGCTGTGAAGAAATTCAGAAAGGGGTTCTGTGGATAAAAGCATAATATTTTATTTTGAGACTATCATCTTCCATAAATTTAAGTGCTCAATATTGTACCAGCCAGGTGTCAGAAATGAATAGTGAACCTGCCAGGAGAGATGTTTTCAATTTCTTAACCACCATCCTGGTCTGTGACAGAATTGTTTGGCTTTTTCACATACACTGCTACTACTGGCAGAGATTAATATATTATTTCTTTTTAAATAACTATCTTTACACCAAATTTGTTCACTTCAAGTGACTTCAGTATGATAAATACTTTGATTTTTAAAAAGATAAATTAAATAATCTAAATCCTTAGTACTATTAAGTTCCTTTTTGAGAATTCTAGAATATATTTTGACAAAGGGCTTGCTTTATAATTTAAGCATAACATAAGCGCCACCTGCATTAGATCCTTCTCTTGTGTCAGAGGTACTTGACATTTAGTTCACCAAAAGAGTATCTTAATATATTAGGTACTCTATGCTGTTTCCTATGATAAGAATTTGAGTTCTCAGTCTTGCTTGCCTTCTGCTACAGTTTAAGGTGTTAGCAGACTTGACAAGACTGTTACACTGTCATAACACTGATATAAAAAGAACTCATCAGTGACTGGTCATTCTTTAGTAGTCTGCTGTGTGGTGTAGTATTTCCTAGAATTTGTGAATTATAAGATCAACTTGCATTATAAAAGCATAAGAGAGGTACAGGAAAGTCTTCTTACCAAAACTGATTTTTTGTATCCCCTTCTTAAAACTCTAAACATCATCAACTATTACAAAGTAAGGCAAAAGCTTAACAGTGTAGTCTTTTTTTTGCTTCTGTTGAGTTTCTCCCTGCTGGCCAGGTCTTGCTGACCCCAGACCAAGACTCTCTTACCAAGGTCCACATTGCAAGGTGAGGGATCTGCCATTAGGCTGACAAAGACTTAACTGAATATTCATCCAGGTCAAAGGGAGTCTTTTTTCATTATTTTAATAGACCTTAGGGTAAGGTTCTTATTTGGGAATAGACCGCCTCAAGAGTTAAATTGTTCTCAGAAGGGAAGTTGTTAAAATCTCTGGAAGAAAACTTCTCAAATCTCCTTTGCCATGTGTTCAGTTTTTTAATTAATTCTTTTTGAATGTGTTCGCATAATTTGGTCATATATTGGCACTGAGTAGTTGTGATTTTCCTCCTTCTTTATCACTGAAATAATAATATACAAAAAGCACATCATGGATCCACAGTCATCCATCTCTGTGTCTTCAGTAGCCTTGCAACGGGTAGGCAATTTTGCAGCTTTCATTGCAAAAAGTCACATTCAGGAAGCTTTCAGAAATCCTTCTGAACTCCAAGTTCAGAAAATGCATGTTCTTAACACTGCACGTTGCATTTCAACCAAAGACAGCTCAGTGAATAATAGAGGAAAACACTGCTACTAGGATGCGAAGTTTGCTATGGTCCCATTTCCTTCTTCTACAACCTCAGTGTTCTCTTAAGGTAATAATTGTACGTGAATATGAAAAAAGTGTCACCCTAATTGTAACAAAATTTAAATGATAAATTACAATAGCATTTTTCTACATATCTTGACAGATATTCAAAGAAAATAGCAGAGGACTACCAGTGATTTTTCTAGATAAAAAAACCTCTCTCACCCTTAAACCATTTTCTCATCTTCCATTATAATGCTTTCATCAGAAACTGTATTGTTCTCTTTAAACAGTAGGTTACCTGCTTCATAACAAAAAAGATTCAAAATCTGATTCCAAAAGTATATCACTCCTGGGGAAAGTTGTATTTCCACAATTCAACAGTTCCATCTCAGGATTTTCAGCACATAAAATTTGGAGAATACCTAAAAAAAGCCAGCAGCCATTCTACAAATGTTGTACATTGTCAGATCATATAAATTTAACTCTTCAAGTTCTCTTGATGGATACAGAAACACATGGGTACCATGCTTTTAGAATCACAGGTGAGGACTTAGTAATCATTTTTTTTTAATACAGTGTTCTGAGATCTTTACATTCGGTACACCTCAGATATTTCTGTGGGTTTCATACAAACCTGATGCAAATAATAGTCCAAGCCTGGAATGAGAAGTGAAAGGCACAAACATGGCTGGCACAGAGACAGCTCAGGTTTGGCAGCGATACAGCAGTGGTAGCACAAGGCCACCGGGACAGGCAATGACTCAGCCCTGAACTGCGCTCCCTTTGGGGCCCCACCACTCTCCAGCAGTGCATATGCACAGCGTCCTACATCAGCCTCAGTTTCAGAATTACTGAACTGCAGTTATTTAGCCTGGTCAACAAAATAATAAATTGTGGATTTATGCTGTGGGATGAAGAAAGCCACGGAAAAGAGTAGCCATTTCAAATTATTTCTCTGGCAAATGTGCTATAGACTTCACCCTTAGCAGGTGGTACTATACTGTTACTGAAGAAACAAAACCTACGCAGGACAGAATATGTTGTGAGCGTTTGCATGAGTTCTAGCTAACAAAAGTACTACCCAGAAGCATACATCTACTACAAATAGCGCTAAGACCATCAACAGTGATTAATAACAATGCAAGTATAAAACATTTATAATTGTGAAAGGCAACTAAATTGATTACACATCTGTGGGATTCATTTAGCTCAGCTCACGGGTGGCAAACACGGGCCAAATCCGGTCTTTCACTCTGTTTTATCGGGCCTGGCACCTTGTTTCTGCCCGGCGGCAGCACCGAGCTCCTTGCCCCCACGCTCCTGCCAGGGCTGGTCACGTGTGCAGCACATGCGACACACACTACGCTGCAGGAGTAGGCTGATGTGGCCCCTGATGAAAACGAGTTTGACACCTCGGCTTAGCTGAAAGGTTCATTGTAAAACACACATTTAAAAGTTTAAGTTACTGCTTATATTGATACAACAGGAAAGTTAAAAACTTAATGTCAGGTTCCTGGGAGCTGTAAGAGTATATATTTAGGTAAGCGATAATGCTGACTCAGCTTGCAAATCTGTCTTTTGTCCTTTTCAAAAATTACCCCCTTTTGTGGGCTGTCTGCCCACTCCTGCTTTGCTGTCTCCTTGGTCTCACTCCCATCTACTCATCACAGTCACACAGCGTTCACCTGTGGGGTAGCAGCAGCCTGCATAGGAAACACACCCCAACACCTCGAAGATTCATTCTCAGCCTCCTTGCTGAGTTATCTTTAATTCTATTTTCTAGATGCTTCTTTTCCATCCATATTTTAATGATCTCTTGCCACCCTCTCCTAGTCACCTCTGTCCTCCCTTCAGAGTATGCATGCATATACACATGGCTTCTTTAGATAGCCAATTCAAGGCTGAAAAGGACCATCAACACTTCACATCTTTGTTAGAAATTAATGCAAAGAAATCCACAAGCCTCTTCCATGCCTCTTCTGAGAGGGATTGTCCTTGGGGCATGAATAATAGTAGCACTCATCTTCCCTACTCAGTGTAACGCAGCCTGAATTTCGCCTGGGGATCTGTGACCTTTGGCACATGCTTGCACACATAGATGCAGACCATGGATGGGATGATTCAGAAGTAGGAGAAAGATAAAACGAAGAATAAATATTCAAGGCTGATATATTTATACAAGTTTTTTAGATTTTAATGGAGAACCTTCCTGAGCAAAATGGTTATGAATAGTCAAGAATAAGGTATTTACTTACCAGAATACCTTATAGAACAGACTAAGGAAATGGCTGCTTTGTTTAGATGTTTAAATGTTTGATTAGATAATGGAAACTTTACCCAGGATACACATGTGTAAAGTTAGCATAGAGGCTTCAAGAATAAAAATGTCAAGTTTGTATTACGGAAAAATGGCAAAACCAGGTGTCGATGACAAGGCAAACTGCCTAAGGTGAAGTAGCAACATTTTTTCATAGCTGACTCTAGGACTTGGATAGGAAACATCCTCTGTCTGACCTTATCTGCTAACTGCAGGTCATTTCCACTGCAAACAAGGATTTGCCATGTCAGACTGTCAATATCATCTCTCTTCATTGTTACAAATTCCCCCTCTTTTCACAGCTTGTGCTTCCTTTGACGGGACTCTTAAACCTCATAGTAAGATGCAGCTGAATGCTGGGCTCTGTTTGTAACTCTAAAACTGAGTGGACCTGGGGTGGGGGCCGATGAGGAAGCTGACATATTAGGTGTTGACTGCACCTCTTCCATCCATATATAATGTTACCAAACTTGCTGTGGCAATGTGTTCAGTGGCATGTGGTTTGAAGCTCAGTAAGTTGAACCTTTTATCCACATTGTTTATTAGGAAATCTAAAAACGAGCCTCACCACAGACAGACTCCCTCTCAGATGAGAGAGAGGGGGAAAAACAAATCTTGTCAGAAGAGGATTTAGATTTTCTAATCAGACAAGAGTCTTGATTTTTCTGCTTCTTGTTAACATACAAATAACTCCATTTACATAGGAATTGCAGCAGAATAAAGCAAATGCAGTACCAGGGGAGCACAAGTGCAACACAGCATTTCTCATTCCTCTTTTTGTGTACCAATATTATCATTTGGTGAAGAATGAAGTATGGCTATTTTTTAAAAAATATATTACAGTATTTATTTTGTCATCCAGATGACAATGCAAAATAAATCAGTTTCACATTTTCCATATGTTTTCAAAACAGAAAGCTGTATGTTTTTCTTCTAGCTTTTCAATTTTCCAATGTAGGCAAATTGGTTTTTAGAAAGCTAAAGAACTAGGGAATATTTATACTTAGAAGCGAACCAGACAGAGCCTCAACTTGATTTCTTGAATTTACCCAAATGCACCACGATGTTATGTGTTATTGTTTCCAGATGTGCTGGAACACTATTTGTTCCCAACAGCAAGTTCATTTTCCCTAAAAATTACCTACTAAGAGTAAAAGCCACATAATTTCAGTGAAAAAAAATGGCTTTGAATTTAGAACATTTATTTACAGAAAAGGTTCACAGACTGATAATTCGTAGGTGGGTATGAGGATAGGAGTTGCTGCTGCTACGTAAGTCATGGACAGACATTTAGTCATAGACTGCAGAGGCTGCATGTTAGCAGGTAAGCAAGCCCAGTAAGCTTCAGTTTGAATGGGAAAAAGGCCAGCGATAGACTCCCAGCAAACCGAAACTGGGTTTTTTTTTATTAGGACCACATAAAGTGCTATACTTTTACCCCAGTGCCCATAAAATGTTACTCAGTAGAAAAAAATACATCCTACTGCAAAAAAAGCATAAACAACTGGAGAAGAAAGTTCTCTTGACTTCTAGGTTGTTCCTTTACTTCTGCATTTCCCTTAGCGAAAACTATTTTTCATCTATAGCATAGAGCTGACACCCAAACAGCCTGTTCCACACACTGGGCAGAATGTTTAGCAGTTACCTCCTTGATAATGCTACTCAGAAATACAGGCTTCAATATATTTCTAGTTATTGAATAAGATGTACCAAATATATCAGAATATAATGTCCTTCCTGATGCTTAGCTATAAGCTAAGAAAATGTAACTGCCAAAAATACATGAATGCTATTCCACATTTTTTCATTTATTGAATGGGCTCAATTCTATCACATAGATCTGAGATTACTTCTGGGTCTTATCTGATGATGATTTCTGGGAATTTAATCTTCTTCACAGAGATATTTTTATATTTCATTTTTGATTGAGTAAATTTATCCATGTGATCTATCATCAAGATAGGGGGATGATAATTCTTTCCCATTGAAAATGTGCCTCACAACCCTTTAAAGTATTAGAAGTACTAGTATTATTCCCACCCAGAAACCTATGAGCACTCAAGCATCTCAGTTTAAAAAAATAAAAAAGTAAAACCCCCAAATTCAAACATGGTTTTTTTATTTGCATAGTCAGAAGCAAAATACACCTTTTCCTTCCTATATAACTCTCTTTTTTTTTGAGAAAAAATGTGTGTTAGTGAACATGAGCTCTCCAACACATCAATTTGTTGGAATTCCATATGCGTATTTTTCTGGGTTTTGTAATACTTTGATTACATTCAAGATTCATCTTAAAAGCATGGTAGTTCATCTCTCACAGGAGGGTTGAAGCAATAGGGTCTGAATAGATATTTCCTCAGAGACCTGCACAGGCTTTTCTGAAGAGGAGAATGGGATTACAAAATAATACAATTCACTCTGTATGCCTGTACGCAGAATACAGAGCAAATGGACAATTAATTATACACTGTCAATGGAGGTCCCAGAATCTTTTTAAGGATGTTGATACAATGAATATACCAGACTCTGTGAAGGGTTGAATTCTTCAGTCTGCACCAAAAACAAGCTGTAGGAACCTCTTTGAGCTAGAGAGCTCTAGAAGTCATTGGAAAAGATCAAAAAGAAGGGGAGTGCATCAAGTGATTAGCATCCTAAAAGTTAACAGAAAGCAGCCTGACTATTTCAGTAATTTTAAGACCAAAACTGCAACACTGTGAACTACAGATGTCACTGTCCAGAAAACGAGAGTGACAAAGAATTCCAGGTGGCTTAATTTTATATATCTACTACACCAGGAAATTACACCATTACATAATATGTTAAAGCATTTTCAGCTTTGATAAATGCTTCTTCTTAGATTTCATATATGGAAAAGCAAGTGCTTTACATAGAAGACAGTTTGAATGTAACCATTTAAACAAGAGCTCAAAGACATTAAATTCTTGAAAAGTTTAAGTCATTCAGAGACCAATTAAATTTTTCTCTGGTATAAGACAGTACACTTGGGCTTCAGTCTATTCAAGATAAGTATCTGGATAATTAAACTGAGCCTGTTAAGAAAATATTTCAGAACAAGAGCAGGTGCTGGAAGGAGGTGGAAAAGGCATTGGCACTGTCTAGTGCTAATATGGTCTTCACATTCTTTGCCCCCATGACTGGACGGCTCATACTCCTCTGTCACCTCCTGAAGGAAACTGCATCGAAATATTTAAAGGAACAGATATAAACACTAATGAAGACTAACTTGGATTTTATTAGTTCTTTATAGTTTGATATCCCAAACTAAACCACAGGTCGCTACTGAATGACAAGGAAGAAATTATGAGGTCTATTATGACACACCTTAATGAAGTAGAAAATCTTACACAACTGGTCTTGTGATGTTTTACTTGGGAAGGGGATCTGCAAAAAGTAAGAATAAAGGTTTTATTATAACTATTCAAAACTCAAAATATGATTTTAAAGGATTCATACAATAAATCTTTGCATTTTTATGAATTCTAGATGAGCGTGTTTGTTAACCCTAATGAAAAAGCGTCGTCATGTCTATGAAAACTGAAAACAAAGTTGTACTTGATAGTCCCATAGTTTTTAATTTTAATTTAGTTTTCACTGTGTTTTTAAAAAGGTGAGGAAAAATGCTGTATTTAAAAACTCACCGTTCATAAGAAATGCTTTAGCTGGAAGAGAAGCTTTATTGATTTTTAGGGTTGGGCAATGGGAATTGGATTTTTCTGGAGCATAATATTTTATTTACTGATGGTTGACAAACTGCAGCATCACTTGCCAGCTGGCTTCAGTTAAAGAAAGCTGACTGATAAGCCACAACATACATAGCAAGAATAAAATTATAGAATCGTAGACACACACCCCCCACACCCTCCCGAATTAGTCAGGGCAAGTATTCCTTTGGCTTGAACAGTATCATTATTTGCTCCGTGCATCATTCTACCTCCTATAGGTACCAATCATCATTAGAGATTCTGTCTACTAGGCTCTTAACATTCTGTATGAGAAAAAATGATTTCAATACACTATGCAGTCTCCAAATGTTTATCATCATACAGCATAATTTAGACATTTATCATTGCGTCAACTGCAATTTCATCTCCTCTGTATGAAGATGTGTGCGCTAAACAAAGTACTACAGTGTTCAGGAATAAATAATAAGAACTACATTAAAATAATTCACATATTAAATGCAGCATTAGAAAGGAATAGTTTTCCAAGGTTTTGGGGGGGGATGTTTCCAAAATAATCTAATGACTAATTCCCTTGGCTTTCTAAAAAGGACAATTAGTTTTAGATGAGATTACTAATAAATGACTAACTGCATCATAATTTCTTCCTTTCTTCCTTCCTCTCCCTTACCGCTTGCCTGAATCTTGCCTTAACTTCTTCCTTGCTGGCCACTGTCTGTACTGCTTTTCAGACCTGTTAATTCTGTTTATTGACATGGTTTGAAACAGCTTGTTCTGTCAAAGGCAGATGCCCTTATGTCATAGTTCAACCCCAACTGGCAACTAAGCACCGCACAGCCACTTGCTCTCCACTCCCATCCCTCACAGTGGGAGGCAGAATGGAGGAAAAAAAAGTAAAACTTGTGGCTTGAGATAAAGACAGTTTAATAGGACAACAGATGATCAATGTCCAGCTCGTCCCAAGCAGCAACCGCTGGCCCCTGGCCAAGTCCCCCAGTTTACACTCTGAGCATGACATCATATGGTATGGAATACCCCTTTGGGCAGTTTGGAACAGCTGTCCTGGCTGTGGCCTCTCCCAGCTTCCTGTGCAATCCCCCCTCTCTCTCTTGACAGACAAGCATGAGAGAGTGAAAAGTCCTTGACTGCTTAACAACAACTAAAAACAGGGTGTTACCAAGATTATTTTCACCCCAAACCCAAAATGTAGCACTACACCAGCTACCACAAAGAAAATTAACTCTGTCCCCACTGAAACCAGGACATTTTCTGAAGGGGTCAGAAGCCCAACTGCTTCTCCAAAGTTTTGTACTTCAGTTGATAAAAGACTGTAAGCAAGGTCAAGAAATCCTGCACAATACAGATATTTCATAATTGTCTTTTCTGTCATCAGGTGTGTAACAGACTGAGAATGGCAGAACAGTATTCCTAATTTTAATTGGTATTAACAGTGATACGGAATTTAAATTAGAATTCATTATCTAGAGAACCACTGATTTTGGTGAAAAACACTGTGAAATTAAACTGATTATCTGAGAGGAGTATCAAACATACTTATTAGATTTTTATTCATTTATTTATTTCAGGGGACTTGGAATCCAAACAGATTCATGAAGACTATAGAATATATATTCACTACAGTCTTTCTGTTATGTTTTGACTATCTGTAACATACCAGATTCAACTACAGAAACACCTTGTAATGTTTCAGTCAAATCACTTTCTAAGAAAGTTACTATTTGCCTGTCAGGTATAGCCAAGCAGTATTAGGGTATTAAGTTCATGCATGTAGGTGGTCTGCAGGCTGTCCACCAGACAGACACACGGACACAAAGCATACAGTATAGATAAAAGTGTATGGCAAGATTGTGGCTTTGGAGACCTCTCTTCTGACTACAAGCCCTCATTTAAATCAACATACCATGCCAGTCTTCTGTCCTAGGAAAGGGAAGAAGGAATTCTGTCATTTACCTTTCTAGTTCTCTAATGCAGGCATAGAAAGAATTCCTGTACACCAGTACTGAAAAATCCTTTCACTGCACCCCATTCTATGTAGAAAATTCCAAACAAAAAGCCCTTTCCTATTCATCAAGGTCTTGAAATGATTAATTTTGCCATTCCATCCTTAGCCTATATCTTATGACACCCAAACATAACAGCAAGAGAGTAGGAAAGTGCAAATGACCATGGTGTTTTGTGGATGCTACCCATTTAACTGGTCCCATACTTTAGAAGAGCAGACAAAGAGCTCTTAGTTGTTTTTCTGCTTCATTTATCATGAAGGACATGCTGATCACAAGTTTCCTCAAAATTAGTTGGCAGTTAAAAAAAAGCCCCAACCAAACCAATGACAACAAACCTAAATCTGCCCTAAACAAGCGTAAGCCACATGGAGGACATGACATCTGTTCAGCATCTCCAGAATCTGCAAGAGTAACAAATGATATAGTTGCTGAGTTGGTCTTCCGACTTTCCTTTTAAAAGTAACTGTTAAATTAAGAAGACAATAATTGTTACTGATTCATCACTTAAAAAAAAGAAACAACAGAGTTCTCAGTTTTTCATCCTAGAGAAATGCAGAATATCTACCAAAGGGCAGTACCATAACAAAACTGGCTTGCAGTGCAACTTCTGCAACTTCTTTCACATCTAAAGATCTGCATTAAGGAGAACTCCACAACATCAATTAATTTGTGCCTGACCGCCTGACCTTATAGCTGGTAATGGGAGTCAACCATGGTTCAAAACCTGATGCCACACTACAGCAAGCGGAAGGAAGTTTGCTCTTTAGTCAGTCTCTGCTCTGACTTACTATAATTATCACTAAAAGATTTTCTTACATAGGTCTAAAAAAAGTAGCAAATATATGGGTAGGGAGGAACAGGTGATAAATTCCCAGGTAGACCAACACAAGACAGCTTTAACACAGTTCAGCTTAACTGGTTCTTCATTGGCTGGACTGTAGCCACCCCCTTTGGCTGACCTCACCTTGGTCCTCACAGAGTTGGAGAAAATCTGTAGCTCCTGCAGCCACACTCACCAGCTGAGTCTACTCAGGACAGATTGATGATAAAGACCTTTGCCAGTCATGTGCAAAGTTACTGTGGCTTGCAACAAGTTCATAGGTGATTCCCTTAGAACCCTTGATGGAAAGCAGTTTTCAGTGTACATCTGAAAATCCAGTATGTTAACCACTGAATTGTATTTAAAAGTTAGGATGACACCATGTTAAATACATCACGTTTCAGACATTTTTTATGTCTGAAGAACATAAAAAAGAAATTTTATGCTATGTTGAACTATGCCAAAAATTTAATTCTAACACATATTCTCCATTCTGTTATATGGTTGATTTTGGCTAAGCTGAATGATCCAGAAAAATATCTCTGCTAATGTAATATGAAACCATTCACAATCATGACAAAGACATCCAGCAATACTAGCACTTAGTCTTTCTTGCACAATCCAACCATTTGCTAGGATTATCGAATTTAAGCAAAGTATACTGAAGAAGCCCCTTTTCTGTCCGAAAATAAATCTGAAAGATTTTAATGAGTCAAAACTAATGTTTAAAATTCAGTATTTGCTTGCTGAGCAGCAATAGCTCAATGTTTACTAGGAACAGCATGATTGGACCTTGGCTATTTTTCACTGGAGTTTCTATTTTGTCTCACTCCTCCAGATCCTTTTTTGTTGTCTTACAACTCACATAACCAATTTGTTCTGTCCCAAATTTGAGTGGAAATGCTGAGCTAGACACTGCAGTGAAAATATCTAAAGACATTTACTACATAAATTACAATGTACAGGTACAGTGCCTTTGGCTACATCAAGTAGCTACAGTGCTGTCTGCTTGAAAAAGCTTCTAGCTCTTGCCCATTGTCACAAAACTGATGGCAGAGAAGAATAATCCCTCCCCCAGCCCGCGTCTCTGAACAGCCCATAGCTCACTGAGCCTTTTGCAAACATGCAAGTGTTACCTGGGTTTACTGCACCCCAAATTGTTCCATGCAGGAGAGAGGAACAAACATATGATTGGGAAAAAAAAGCTTGTTTGAAGATTAAAATATAATTACATGGCATCCCTTCAATAAGCATTGATTGTACCACTTTCACTAATCTGAGGTCTGTTCGCATAAACGTAAATCATAAGTGGACAAAACATGTTTCTAATTTGGTCTTCCATGTTACAAATGGTTTTTTAGATATAATATTTCTTTTTCAGATAGATAAAGGTAGCTATCCACTATGGATACAAAAACCCCCTCAAGCACCAATATTTAATTTCTTTTTATAGTTCTCTTATGTCTTTAAACATTTAGATTTCTAGTGCTGCAGGCTTCCTTCCCTAGGTACTCTAGGATCTGTATGGTTTCCTGTGGCTTAAGGACTGAAACACAGAAGTCAGTTATCCTGCAACATGACCAAGAAGATAAAAATAGGCACTTTTTGATCATATTTCAGGGAAAGGCATTTCAGAGGTTATGAGAGACAGCACAAATTTTTCATTCATGCTAACTGAGCCTTGATTTCTGTTTGTTTCTTGTTCTTTTATTTTCCTTAGAAGAGATACTGTAAAAAAACAAAACAAAAACAAAACAAAAAATTGCAAACTAAATTTTGAAAAACTGGCTTTATTCTTCACATCCTGCTTCAATTGCAATATTTAAGTTTGACACAATGTACTGAAATCATACAGAAATGAAGAGGACTATCACCTAATAAAAATATTTCAGACATATGGGGATAAGAAAAATGTCTTTTTATAAAATTACTTGTTTTGTCACTATTTTATTAAATTAAAAGAGCACTTGAATATCTATTCATTTTGTTTTCACCAACTTAATGCTCATGATAAATGACAAAATGTACCATCAGCTTGAATGCCAGCACTTCTAGAAAGTAACATAGCCTTATCCTATCAGCACACTCAGACAAAACCAAACTTGTGTAATTTTTTTAATATTTTGAATACTGTCCACCAATAGACTCAAACTCATGTGATTTTGTTTGCAATTTGGTTACTGTCTATGCTAAGAACACATTTTGACCACAAACTTTGTAGGTTTATCAGGAAGAATATAACACTAAAGAATATAATTTATATGGCATTCAAGACAAGGAGTGAGAATTAACCTTGAAATTTTACTCTACTAGTCACAAAATTGCTCTTTTTGGACATTTAAGAATGGTATGTATGTGGTGTAAACCAATCAAACTAACTGAATGCCAGCCTTTTCTCAGACACCGGAGTTATGCCAGTGGCATAATCCCATTATGGCAACTCTTGACAGCTACTCCCTACAAGACTATTACTGTCGATCCAAGTTTTATCAGCCCAACATTGTTCAATTTACCCTTTAAGCCAAACAAGCTACACAGAATCACAGAATGGATAAGAGAGCACAAGCAGTATTGAAGTATTTTCCATATGCCGCACCTCAAATTCCCAAACACTTCCCTGAGAGGTCTCAGTATTTGCATATGAGCGCCTACACTCTGGGTAACTCCTGCTCTGGAAATAGAGATTTCACAGATGTTCATTTTGCCCCCTGTAAATATCTCAAGTTTGTAATAGCTCAATGCCAAAGCCTGCTTGATTTTGTTTCCAACAAAACCAACAAGTACAGTGAATGATAAAATTAGAATACACTACTATTACTATGTGCTTTTCCTCTGCAGAGCCTAAAATCCCCTTGCCCAAAGTGTAATTCCTTTTTTTTGTTAAAAAAATCCAAACCAAACAACTTCTCGCCCCTCATCCCACATTCATATAAGTAAGCCTGATAAATATACGAGCCTTTTTCATACTCCACAAAATATAAACACATTTTACTAGCACATGCAAATATCAATTCAATCGGTAGCTACTGTATAAAAGAGGTTACTGTTAATAGTCTTATTTGTTACATTCCCTTTCCACTAGTCACGATTTGGAATATTTATTCTCAATCAACTTGACGTAGTATTTAAAAATGAGAAACTACTGGAAGCGCAAAGACAATTTTCAGACAGTCCAGAAGACACCACTAATCATTCTGACTTTACAAAGTTTGTATCGGTGGTGAAACCCTTAATTCTCAGTTGACCCAAGAGATCTTCCAAGGAAGAGAGAAACCAGTGTACTGCCAACAAGCCCATCTTGTTGGGCTAAATCTGTAAAAAAATACAGCTTACTAGAAAACACTGCCCTTCCTTTAAGCATAATTTTTCTTGAGAGCAAAATTTACAAATTTGGAAATGTCCTATAATTCATATATCTAACATGGTGTGAATCATTAACAGAATCCTTCAAGTGCTTTGCAGAAGGAGCTGCTGTCCTTTTTTACATCTACAGTGCTCTGTGCAAAGGCATCCAAGTTACATACACATAAGGAAGAATACTACAATAACAAAAAGATATGTCATACTACTACATATAATAGTACCAATAACAGAGTGGCTCCAAAAAACGAAAAGCTACTCTCTTAAAGATGTCTCATTGTGCAATGTTATATGGCTATCTTGGATATTAAAAGATGTTGCTGTAACAGACTTCTGTGAATATAACTACCGGGACTAACTCCAGCAGAGTATCAATTGACTGCAATCTACTACAAATACCCCTCTTGAAGAGATACTTAACTAAAAATCACATTTTCCTTCACAAGCATAAAATAAAAATAAAAAAAAAATCAGTATAAAAGATTGAGTATGATCCCTAGGAACAACTGACAACTCATGTGGCATTTGCAAATTGAAAGTGTTTTTTTTGAAACAAGATAAAATTTCATCTAGTTTCACAAAAAGATGCTAAGGAATTAGAACTGGACTTGAGCAAAATTAGATAGATCTTTATGTAAATGTTTAAAAGATCCACATGGGATGGAGTCTGCCCATTCTAAATACCAGCGCCATTTAAACATTCATAATTGAGTTCCAAGTTTAGTCCCTTCTTCCCCTAAGATGTTGCATATTTGGATCCAGTACTTTGCATCAAATTTTCTGCTTCAGGTTCATAAAATCAAATTGTAACCCTTTACACAGAGTTAAAGTAGTTGGAGAGCTCAGTATAAATTCAATACAAAAAGATTGCAGCACAGACAAAAAACTTCTCTTCTGATCTGCTATTTTAAATAACATAGGCATTATCCAGGACAGAAGATCTGGAAAATGCCAAACTGCAAAATCAACTACAACTAATGGCTTTCTTACTGCTCCATCAGCTCTAACACTTGGGAAAGAATGCATAACAAGAATCTCTTAGTCCTAGCTAGCTTTTATACATGCTTTTCAAGGATTTTGAGAAACTGTTTTGTATGAGTTTCAGAATCATTACTGGTGAAAAAACAATAATCTTATTAACCATTTCAACTGAAAGAAATTACTTTGGGAAGATTTGCAACTGTAGATATTTTTCTAAAAAAACAAGATTTTCACTGTATCAAGGAAAGTAAAAGTATTTGACTCTGCTTTGGTGTTTCCCATACTCACTGTCCAGGTCTGTGCAGTTAGACTGACTGGGAGGAGAGGTGGAATAGAAATAATGTACTTTGTATTTTAAGAGACAGACCAAAAAAAAGAGGTTCTAGATGTTTCTTTATAAAACATTCTTCTTTGTTACTGAAAATGTTATTATGCTATTTCAGAAATGGAATGAAGGTGGATAGTAGAGAACTATATACAATAGCAACTACGATGTCTAGGGTTTTTTTTTTGTTTGCATTATTAGTTTTACACGCTTCATTCAAAAAAGCAAACCCAAACAGCTAAATGAAAGACATGTAAACACATACAGAAATCGTTAAAACTTACATTAACATAACTCACAGAAAAATCAATTAAGGAAAATGAGAACAAGAGAAAAACATTAAGCATTTTATTTAATAAGGAGCATTTTTTTAAATTAAGCAACTGTTTCTCAGTACAATGTGCTTGGAACAAGTCTATTCAAAAGAAAGTACCACGTAAAGTCTGAACAATGAAACAGTCTTTGGAATCAGTTTGAGATGTTGCTTCAATACCAAAAGATCTTTCTCAGAAAAAAAATGTTGGACCTTTATGAAGAAAACTGCAGAAAAACTGTTGGAAAGAGGTTAATAGGAAGAGTAAAAAACCTAAAGGCTGAGTAAAGAAGAAAAAAACCCTAACATTTAGAACAAGTTAAAGAAGTTAGCAATCTGCAAAACCAGATTATGAAGTTTTTCTGAAGAAAATCTTTGGCTGGTGCACACAGTCATAACTTCATTAACTTCAGCAGCATTTTGATAGGACATATTAGTCAACAATGTGCTCATAAAGTTTTGTGAAGGACAAGTCCAATGAGTTTCAAATTGCTGCTAGGAATAACATTGTGTTTTCAGACATCTTTACTGTAAGATTGCTTATTGAAAGCAACCTGCACGGTGAGGCAGCTGAGCCTGAAAAGATAAATTCAGTTGAGAACTATAAACATATGCCAAAATATTTCAAGAGACTGCAAACCCTTTTGTAGCAGTTCAACCGCACAGTACAATGTGTCCTATCTTAATTCTAGCATGGTCTAAAAACTCTAAGAAATGCTTCTCATTTTCATCTGAACATCACACTGCTTGCCGGGTTCTTTAATCATCTAATTAAAGAGAGTTCCTAACGTTTTTGATTTTCTAATTCACTTTGAAAAAAATGTAGTAATTGCTGAGGAAATCATACTTGATGTCTGTGTAAGTATGTGAGAAAAACTTGCACCAGGGCTCAAAAGAGTGAAGCAATTTAAACTTCAAGACAGTATGGCTGTATTGATTCAACATGGAAAAAAATATTTGTGGAATTTTAAATATGATATTAAAATGGAAACTTTGAGCGATATTTGGATAATTTTTCGAAGTGCTTAATGTTCCTAAAATAAGAAACCAATGTTATTTTTGCATAATTTACGTATTACAGTTGCAGTTTAAATAATAGTATTAAGATTTAATAAAACAAATTAAAAATAAATTAAAATTAAAAATTACAATATCAATGAAATAATGTCACCATTTTAACACCAAACAATTAAGACTGTTTGCTGTTAAAGACTGCGTTTTCAACAAATATAATTCCAATCTGACAGATTCTGCGAGAAAATAATGAAGTTCTACAACCAAGTAATTCTAAAGGTTTCTAATAAAGATATCGACATTTCATAGCTAAGCAGCTGTTTTTCCAAAAGTAGAGCCAACTTCCCTTTGGAGCAGCGTGAGTCATGTCCCCCTACAATCTACCCATCTTCATTTTGTAAAAAATACACTACTGGCAACACAGACTCCCAGCCAATGAGCTTATCTTAAAGTGAATGCATGACCTAGGATTCTCGGAACCTTGATCATTCCTAGATCTGGCAAACAGATCAAAAAACAGGCTTTCCTCTCATCCAGCCTATTTATTCCTCCCATCCAGCCTATTTATTCCTCCCATCTAGCCAACAGATTAATGTTCTGCTCACCTAATCACAGCACCATCTATGAATCATGTAAGAACAACATGCTCTTGACAGCCTCCTGACACGTGTACTGTACCTTGTAGACCACCGTGACTCTGTCACCTAACATTACTAACAGCATCCATCTCATCATCTTATTTTATACAATGAGATATGCTCTGTGAATGTAATACTCGGCTCTCACCACTCTGAAATAAATTATCAGCATAGTGCATTTCACACACGACTCCCATTATATATAAGCTGCTCCCTAGCAACTGCAGAAAAAAAATGCACCCCTTTAGGTATTTTTCCAGCTAAAGAAACCAACTTGCTATTTTATGAACTTCATATATAAAACAATCTTGGCTACTGTCAGCTCAAATTATTCTGACTAATGGTCCTTAAGATGCATTTTTAGCCCTTTGCTAGTTTGGATTCTGATACTGAAGCTTCTCTCTTGCAAACCTCCCACCTCAATAATTTTAGCACTAAGGAAAAAAAATATTTTTCCAAACAGAGATCTCTTCCCAATAAAACCTAACCATTTATACAAGAAATATAATCGTGTCATGCGTTAGAAATTCATTTTATATGGGAAATGAAACTCCTAACATGATGGCAAGCAAGAGTGGAGACGCTGGATTTGTTTTGTGGAACCTCAAAGTCTTTTTGTTGGACTTCATTCACATACTGAATGGAACTGCAAATACTTTCAAAAGACTGTAAGCTTTTAAGTAGACTATTGTTTCCTGTGTTACCCCAGATCTATTTAAAAGAACTTAGTTAACAACTGGGGAAAGCCAGAAACTACTACTCCTTGTTTGAGAACACCAGCCTCACATTTACATTGCACCTTGTGAGTAAGACTTTTGAGACTGGTGTTCATTTAACACACCAAAAAATAAAAGAAATAATTGAACAATAACAGCTAATTAATACCTCACACATAAACAGAATCCTCCACCAAACAGCATCAAAATTTAGGAACTTTCCCCTTTGCCAGGGGAAAGGGTGTGACTGCGGGCAGTAATTCCCAATATAAATAAAGTCATGCCTTCAAGTCTGATGTTATTCATGCTGATTAGGTCAGCACATTTAGGCAATGGCTAGTTTGGTATTGTTGTTGTACTGATGTATAGGGCTCTATTGGTGAACCAAATAATTATGAAGGAATTGCTGAAAAGAGGAAGACCAGAGCAAGCAATGCATCTTCAATACCTTCTGGTACCAGTTTGTTTGAACGTGGACCATTCATCATTTGGCTTCAAATGTCAAGTTAACTCCAGTCATCTTTGTAATGCGGGTCCAGCTCTAAAGTTGATTACATTAGGTTCCATGCTTAGATTATTTTTGTTAGACTGTTGTACTCAACCTGGTGGTAGTCACTGCAGACAAGGATAGCCAGATCATGATGCAGTGATGATCTTACATTATGCAAAGCATACTTCCTAGTGATTGAATTCCTCAGCATCTCAAAACCCACTGACCTCCAATGATGAGACAGACTCACTGCAACAGTTTTGTAAAGTCACTCTCTTCTCTCTGGCCTTCCAGCATGGCTTAATGGTGAAACTATATGAGTTCTCTTACAGATAACTTACCTTTGCTAAATACACCACTACAGATTAGCATCTGCAATGATTAGATTTTGGTCGGTGCCTAAAGTTTAGCTTTTTTAATGGTATAACAATAATAACATTGCAAGGTGTAATTTTGCATATATAAAATAGACATTACAGTTTGAGACAATCTCTTGAGCTTTAAAAGAAAGTTCTGTTGCTGACGAACAGCATTACACTGAGTTCATGGTACAGTGATACAGACAGAATCTGTTAAATTCCAGGTGTTCAAGGAGTAACTTTTACAGAATCATTTTACATTGTATATAACTGCACTGGTTTCCAAATTTACATAAAAGATGCTTGGAAAATGAAAAAAAGGAATCCCTGTCTACAAGATGATACACACTTGTAAAGCACTGCACACCACCAACTGCCAAAAGATGTTGGGTTTTCTGAAAGAGTAAAGGATTCACAATGTGAGATAAGCAAGGGAAAACGCCTCTAATTTTTTGTGCAGGTGAAATGACATTAGTGAACAGTAGAACAAATAACTTAATCATGACAGTAGAAACACCAACTCAAACAAACAAAAAACGCCGCACAACCCTCCACAAAACCTACCAAATCACAATATCCTCTTTTAAGTGATGTGTAAGATGAATTTCAGACTTTTCCAAAAGGATAGAGAGTGCTCCAAAGCTAACTTCTGTCTTCTTTATTGGATTACAGCTCCATTCTCTTTAATTTCTTTTTTCTGAGCAGCAAATATTTTAAGGAACATTACAGAAACTTCTGTCACAAAAAAATTCATTAATGCATTTTCTCTCTCCCTGTCTTTACATAATACCAGTATACAAGAAAGCAATGAGCACTGAAGAAATCTTAATTAGGATTCTATCAACAGTCCTTCTACCAGAACTGTCATTTTCTACTTCAACATAAAAATTATAAGATCTTTAAAAGTCACGATTGACTCTGGGATCAGGGAAGAGGCAGACAACTCAATTTAGGTGTTACGCTATTCTTACACAGTTGTATTTTTCTCAACTGAGTCAATTAAACATGCGAGGAGCTTCATGCTATTGTGATTATTGCTTCTTGTACTAGAGTCATTTGGGTATCTGCTCCGCAGACAGAGAGAGTAGAGTTTCATTGTAGTTGTGTTCATTTGGGATAGTTTACTACAAATTTTGTCCACACCAAAAATAAAAGCATTGCTGCTGTCACACTTTTCGGCAATTTAAAATCAACCCTAAAAACCCTTTAACTGAAGGCAAGAACTAAGCTAAACAAAACACGTGCATAAATTTGCTCACTGGGCATTGATACTACCTTATAGAAGAAAAAAAAAAAAAAACAGGAGACAAATTTAAGTTGCTGCTGCTTATGCTGTGTTTGTTTTGTGGATAAAGGCATGAACTCATTTATTACAGGTTTCAACACTTGTCACCACGACCAAATCGAACTGAAAAAACCCTACTGAACACTTCCAAAAACAACTCTTACGTAACATTATCTTATAAAAGGCACATAGCCCTCATGCTTCCAAAATTGCTAATCATGCCTAACCCGTTCTCCTGTGCTCTTTGCATCACACTGTGAAACATATGTGCTTCAGTTGCAAATGGTCCAGAAATAAGTATATGCACACATTTTTATCAATTCAAAAGAGAAATCCTACATAGGCTTAAGAATTTAGGATCTACACCATTCTCCACCAGTACGCAGCCTTGTGGATGGTCAGAGACAGCAATTCCAAAAACTTATTCTTTCCCTTTAGAAAATTCTATCTATGTAACTATTACAGAGCTCTAGGGGGAGTGAAATCTGTCCTTTTAGTAGTACCAGAAAAGACAATAAACAAGACCTCTGTTGACTGACACCTCTCTGATAAAAAGCATAGCATGTGTTTCATATGGCACACTTTAGGCATATTTCTTCATACCCTTTAAGGGATACCGACCCTGAAAAAAGCACAAATCAAAGTCACACACAAGTTTATGCCAAGTTTTGGCATGACCCTTGACCAGGGTCCTGCAAACCATTTAAATGTGTGAAGGAGACGTGCATTTTCTAAGAAACCATATGTCAGTGCCACAAGAAGTTAAATGCTATACAGAAATTGGCATATTTAATAAAATGCCATCGAAATGCATCCTAGCTAAAAGACACGCCAAATTCCTTAACCAAAGTAATCATTAACTTCCTGGCACAATGAAATGGCATATTCATTACAGCAATGTATTTATCACTTCTATATTGGGGAAAAATTTGAGTTCAAACTGCATTTCCATGACAGAGTTCCACATGACATAGCCGGTGTGGTATTATATATTTACGCTTGATGCAAAGTTTTATTAGTAGTAATAGTCTTCAGTTCAGCAAGATACTCATTTCATAAACAACATCTATTGACTTTTCTGTGAGCTTTATGTACTTCAGGTCTGCAAGGTCAGGTCTTCTATCTATATTTTAATGACCTAATCAAAATAACAATTTTCATACCAATACACAAGGTATAATATAGCAAGAAAAGAGGGAAGCTGTTTCCCTTTTTATACTAACTGGCACAAAAACTCCTAGGTAACAACTTTTTGCACAGTTCAGCATTTCCTTATAACAAGAAATAATTGGGTTATACTTACTCCCCCAATATTAAGAAATCTATATTTGAAAGGAACAAAACATCATATGCATATGGCATGTCTTTCAATGTATGAAAATCCAGATGGATCAGAAGAAGACAAGAGTTTTGCATAGTTCACACTCAGACAAAAAGAAAAATAATATACAAGCTTCCTAGGAGTGCTGTCTCCTCAAACCATCCTTGTAAAACAGAGGATACCATTTTTTTATTCAACTTTCTCTTCCTTGCAAATCTGTTTACCTTTTGCTAAATAGAGGAAAGAAAAACAGCCTGGAAAAGAAAGATGGTTTAACTGGTTCAAAAAACTAAGTGCAATATACAAGTTACTGTGCAGAAGAGAAAAAAAAAAAAACTTTGAAGATTTAAACACAAAGATACTACTCACTGTTACAATTTAACTCGTATAAAGCCAGATAAATTTTAACATAGGTTGAGAAAAGTATTATTCATCTGACCTTTGCCATCATCTAACTTTCTTGAATATCAAATTGTGCTGTCACCTTGGATATACATTCAAAACTTCCATTAATACCAATGGAAGTTAAATGTCTGCAACACTGAAACACTCAATGCAGGAAAGATTACTGTCGTTTTGCTTAGAAGGCACCATTTTCAAAAAAAAAAAAAAAACTGACTGAATGAGCTAAATAACAAACACAAAGTTCCCTTTCCTCTGATAGTTCAAATCTTTAAAACCTTAAAATGCATGCCAACTGTAATATTTACTATGTTGCCAATTTAAATTTCTAGCCCAAACTCAAGGGTTTCACTCTTTTCTCTATCATTATTTCCAGAATACAGTACAAAAAATGAGCAAGGTGTTCATGACAGTAAACAAATACTATGAAAGCAAAGTGCTCCTAAGCCCTGATAAAACAAACATTATCAAATTGCACAGATATTGTCCTGATGGATCCACAGGCTAAAGGTTTTTGGGAAAAAGAAAACTATAAATCTTGGCAACACTGTGCTCAAGAGAAAGATCTTAAATGCACTAAAGGTGTATTAATAACTTCCTAAATCCTGCAAAGTAGATTCACTGAAATTCAGGGAAGTGCTAGCTTTCCACTCTCATGGAAGAGGAGAAAGGACCCAAAACTGACTGAAGTTTGCTGAGGTCTTAGAGACCACATTTAGTTAGTTCAGTGGGCTTTGGGTAAGGACATTAATGTGAAACTCATTTGGCAATCAACTATTTTAACATTATTATTATTTTTATGTACATACTTGTACATTAGCCTGCCTTTTATGCATTTGTTAACATTGAGTATGGCCATTTCATTATGTTTGTTTATTGTAACTGTTCTTCACATAAATATTATTTATGCAGAATAATAATACTGTTTGAAGAATAACTCCAGAGAGCTGTACTTGAGGTTCCTCTCTAGACTTGCACAAGGTTATTACGATATTTCATTATCACAAACAATATATCTTCAGATAGAGGCAGTATTAGCTTGTAATATTCTTTGCTATTGTGGTACCAACTTTTCCTTGTGAAGCAATTTAATCACTACCATATTGGTAATACATGAAATATTAGTGCTATGCTTCACAGGGAACACTTCCCGAATATTCATTACAACATGCTGTTATATTACCTATACAGTTGGAAAATCTATTTGTCTTCAAGCACGTCACTGCATCTCACTGAAAAATGTCTAGCCTAATGAAGTTTTGCTAGTTAAAAAAATGCATTTTTCCAGTTGTAAGATCTCAATTCAACCAGTCTGGGGTTCATTACCTATTTTCTAAGCCCCACATTTCACCTCCGAGGTTCTTTTAATTAACTTAATACCACCTATCAGAATTGTTAAAAGACCATTAATCTTTGTCTTTCTAGACATAAAAGAACAATCACACAAATTTTAATATCTCATGAGATAATCTGGTACTGTAACTATATTCTTAATCATCTGATCTCAACTATATTCTTAACTAGCCACTATATAGCAAAAGAAACCAAGACTACATCAATTACTGTTGTTTTACAAATGAAAGACGTGATCATTACCTTCAAAAGCTTAACACAATTTTATTTTTCAACACTGAAAATATTTTCTTTTTTCTCCACAGAAACAGTCCATCAGATAAAAATAATAATAATAATACGCCCTTCTAGGCAAATTGGGCATAAAAGTCATCCAGTGACCATGAAATCCTGGCACATAACACATACAAAACCAGAATAGTGACAGAATTCACAGAAGACAACATAATGGATTAACAATTTAAGTATGCATAAATAAACATGTACGTACTGCATATTTAGAAGGCTTCGGAATTGAGAAAAGATGAAACTAAAGTTCTGATCAGCATTTTTATCATCACTGGGGAAATGCTAGGCCAGGTCCTCAGGTGCATGAAGTTTCCACTCTGCAAGAGAAGCAAGCTGTCACAAAGCCAGTTAACAGCTACCTGATTCTGTAGCACCCTCAGCAACACCTCAGATGTGGCTCATGCCACCTGGCTAAGGCTCCTACAGGAGCTGTAATACCCTTGAACTTCACCCACCTAAGCAAGGACAAATGCCACCAGGTACACATGTACATCCATGTGTCTGAGAGCATTTTCAGACCCAGCAGATCTCATTTGACTCTCCCAGCTGACCTCTAGCAGCTGGGACCAATTAGTTAGAGCATGCAGTGGCCAGAATACGACTTGGAAACTGATCCAGTCAGGACTGCTCCCTTTGATCATCTCCAGCCTAAGCAAATCCGCATGTTCAGAGCAACAGGCTATCTGAGAGGCAAAATTGACAGCATCTTTCTGCTGTGCTGTGTAGAAACTTAACTGGCTCTACAGATAACTGTGTCTCAAAGACTGTAATGAAACAAGTACTACTAAAAGCGTTGGTAGTGTAACCAATACTAAAATGGATTCCCAATATTAATCACTACTCGGAGGATGTTTCAGCATACAGGACAGCAGAAACTGTGCACTCGTGCTAGGTCCTAAAGAGACCAAAGCACCTTTTAAAACATAAAAACATGTAACATTTTTAATACAGTTGCTTGAAGCCATGTTGTTAAAACTGTGATTAAACACTACTCTCAAACGAGTGTGTGTTATGTAAGTGTAATCTTGCTTGTAGGTCGTATTGGCCCAGTAAAATAACAACTGATAGAGTTTGAAAGATGGGCAAAATATATTTTAAAACATTTGGGTAGATCTATAGAAGCTGGGAAAAGTATGTAGAACCCTTTCGGTATCTTGCTAGAGAGAACTGCATTATCAATAACCGTGGGTTGTACAGGCTCTAAGTTAGTTTCAAAACATTAGGAACATGCAAAACCATCAAAGCCCGAAAGGTCTTATAAAGCAATTACAATAGGTCTGAGTCTTCATTTCACTGACAACTGTACAAACTGCACAGGACTTTCTCAGATGTAATTGAACTGTTTGCCCACGTCAGAAGTCTCACTACAGGGCAATCACCTCAAACAAGTACCTAATAATGAAATGAAAGCATGCAGTAACTTAGCTGAGTGACCACACAGGAAACAGCGACATAAGTTTATAAAAGACAAGTTCCACTAGCACTTGTAAAATTACTTATTTTTACTGAGAAAATTTCTTTATAACTCAGAGTTTTCAAATTATGAAGATGTTTTCCAGGTGACCTTAGATGCGATACACTAACCAGTGCACGGCTTCCCCAGACTTTGTGTGGTCATTACAGTGATATACAGTTTAAAATTATATAAAATAGGTACGGGTTGGTTCAGGCTCAAACTCCTATGCCTTGGTGCCTACCCATAGGTGGACCTGTGATTCCATGACAGCCAGTCAGAATGATCTATAACAGCCCAGTCAGCAGCAGTTCAGTGGCTCAGTGAAAAGCCAGTGATGAAATACAGCAACAGGCAGAGGCTCTGTGAAGCCTTCTCACTCCAGGTCAGGTGTCTTTATTCCAAGAAGTCTTTGCAGGGCAAACAAAACCTAGCAGAAGCCTACTGTGATGGTCTCATTGTTACATGACCCACCACTTCTGCTGCATCATCCATGGATTTTACTATGACTCGATGCAGTCTCATACCTAGTAGAAGTGTAACATCTTCAGAGGAAAACCTATTACTTATGACTCAGTTATTTTCTGCGCATTTTTGGAGCCATTTTGAAGTATGTTGTTCTATGTTTTACTTTCTAAAAAGAATTAATGAAATTTGTTTCAGAAAACTGAAATGACAAAATGTCTGGAAGCGCACAGCTGACTTTCCTTTCTAAAAAACTGCAAGTGAGTTATCTGCTTTTACTAGCACATTCTCTTGCTGCTTTACTTTTGTAATGACCGTTCCTGAGATTA
Source organism: Tapera naevia (assembly GCA_033556795.1). Lineage (NCBI taxonomy): Eukaryota > Metazoa > Chordata > Aves > Cuculiformes > Neomorphidae > Tapera > Tapera naevia. Next base: position 12,791,856 of record JAUMJJ010000069.1, read on the forward strand.
CAGCACTGTCTAATTGTGTCAGATGATAGAGTATTTTTACAATGGAAGGTGCAGTACCAAATTCACTTTGCAAAATACTTCAGGTGACAGCAACAGCAAATCTTAAAAGAGGAAGAATTACTGTTTCTTCTCTACAAATGAAAAACAATTCACAGCAAACAGTTTTGTACATTTCAACACAGTTTCCTGTTTATGTTCAGAACTTGCAAAGGATATTGCTGAATAAACAGTATAGAACTTTTAGAAGTTAGTTCTTAATTTAACTAATTTGTTTGATGCCTCCATGCACACCTATTTTGCTCATACCCGTAACTACCGAGATTTTATTTTCTCCAGAGAAACAGTCAGAGTAACATATCCATAATATGTTATTTCAGCACCTCCTCCTGCCTTGTAAATACGTCATAATGTCTTGTATTCTACTTGAGTTCTAATTTCATAAATTAGATAGAATATATGGACCATAGCAGCACTATTGTTTTCCACGTGAAATAGTTCACACATCCAACCTGCGACATCAGTAGCAGACGAGATGCTCAAATTCTATTCCAGACTTTCATTGTCTATATCAACCCCCAATTTATCAATGGGAACGCTTGACATTGTACAGTAATCTGAAACCTGCACATGAAAAATTCCAGCAAGAATGCTATTCTCTTCAGAGACTACAAGACATTTTATCACTCGAGCTGCAACATAGCAAGATATTTGCGGAATAGGTATTACAGAGCAGAAACTGTAATGTGCTCTTTGACAGACTGAGAGGAGGTGAATCCCAAGCAAGTATATGCAGACTTGGGACATGAGATTCAACCTGACTTAGTTGCCACTAACTTGGTAAGAAACTTTCATTTAATTTAAGTGATGAAAACCTGTAATATGATCAGCTGTGTCCACACATTTGAATCTTTCAGCCAACTCCTAGCAGTTCTAGGTAACTTCCCAGCTTATTTTGAGTAAATACAGTAGTGAACTCAAGAGCATAATTTGGCTTATGATTACATTTGCGATAAATAAGATGCATTTTTCTGAGGCCTTTTAACAAACACCTAACACACTCAAAAGCTTGGCAAAAAAAGAAAAACTAGATTTACTACAAGGTCTGAAATCCAAGCAAAATCTGTTATTTTTCTACATGGAAAATTCTTACAAATACTGAAAGTTTTAAATAAACTTCCGTAAAATATTTTATGTTACCAGGAATGTACTAATGCCACTCTTACTAGCTGCCTAACAGACCAAATGATTTATTGAGATTTTAAAATGTAGAAAATGTACAAAGAAGCAAAGAGCTGTTTTATAATAACTTGCAGATGCCTGTAGCACCGTGGCTTCCTTTACATGTACCATCCTACCTACATGAAAGTACCCTTTCTGGGGAGGAACATATTAAAATTTGGCTGATGATTCTGAAGGGTCTTATAAAAATGTTAGATGAATGATTGCATACATCTTAATACAATAAGATATTGTCATAATTAAACAAAGGAAGACAAGTTCCACTTTTTATGATGATAGTCTGTTTAAGGCAGATAAGCAGCGTAAGTGGCACTGCTCTATCAGTATGCTGCTAAATGTATTCAGCACAGATTCTGCCAATTAGCACTACCGTAGCCTATAAATACTAAGGGGGGGGAAAAATAAGAGACCAAGCAGACTACAGACTACCAGTGTTCATGTCCATCCTTACAGGCTATCATGAACTCACTGTTCCATGTTAAACTCATCTCTAGCTGCATCAGCCAACAGAAATCCGAGCACAACTTTACAGCTACTGTACAAAAGGACATGTTTGTAATGAAGCAGGACTAGGCCAGATTCAAGCATACCATGAAAACGAATACATCAAAACCTTTCCCTGTGGCAACCAACTGCCTTGTCTCAGTTTCTACAGATTCCTGCAAACAGGACTCACTACATAGATCAGGAAGCTGACTTTAGACCATCCGTTACTAAATTTTAATAGTAGAAATATTACATATTTGTTACATACTTGAATACATGCTAATTACAAAAAGATCTTTTTGTCAATTATGTTATGGCAGAAAGCAAAATGAAAGAAGACTCCTATTGCTGCAAGTAACTACAGTTGGTATCACAGTCTTCTAGACAGCCAGATTTACACAGCAGATGACATCATCAACGGATAGTAGGACAGCTGAGTCCTTCCTTCAGAGGATGTGAAATATAATTCTTTAAGGTAAATATCTATATTAATAAAGCAACAGGTTGACTATGAAAATAGTTCTGTACTTTTGCCAAGTAGTTTAACAACAGTAAATCAAGAAATAGAACAGTGTTTCAGGCTGGGGTTTCACAAGCACATAAAGAAATTTAACTGATGCCTGTCAACCATCTTGCTCTCCTTTTCACTTCACCTTCATAGTTCTGTGTTCTTGCCTTCATAAGGTCCTCTATGAAGAGGATTCAAGCTGGCAGAAAGCGGGTTTCTGTTTTATTTAGGTGGCATTTTTAACTCAGTGGCCAGTGGTGAAGAGCTGTCTTCTGCCAGACTAATGTACTGAAGTCATTCTGCAAAGGGTTAGGAAAGATGGAGTCATTGTAACTGGGAAATGGGAAGTCAGGAGCATCACAGACACACTGCTGGAGTCACTTACCCTGCTGTGAAACCACATTTATTACTAAGTAACACCAAGTAATAATGCAGCACACTAATAATACAATTCTAATGTTTCGTTAAACCACACTCAATGCTGTTTACTCAATGCAGCTCTTCTAAGTGACATGTTCTGAATAACAAATGACTAGCCTGCTTTTGAACTAGAAACATGAAAACATCCTCCTATATGGTAGACTTCCAGCCTAACATCTAATAAAACTGGGAGGGAAGAAGGGAAAAGCTCTGCTTATTATTTTCATGTTACTATGATATGTAGTTCACAAATGGAAAGTGATTAATTAGATGGCAATGGAGTTAAGGCCATTGTGTAATGCATCCACAGAGAGGCTAAGAAAGCAGAAAAGTTATTTGAGTAAGCATCACTTTGCACTCGGATATTTTTTAAAGCTTCTTTGGTTTTAATTAAGCATAATTTTAACAGCAATCAATGTGGATCAAATACCATATACAACCATTCTCATTTCCCCATTCAGTGGGATTGGATTGAGTGCTATGAATAGCATCTTTCGGAATTTTCTTTCTTTTTTACTTGGTCTATGTTTCTGGACACACCCTTAACCTGTTACTCTCCTGAGCTGATGTTTACTGATACTCCAAGGGGGGAAAAACCCCAAACAACAAAAAGCAAAGCCTGTGTTATGTACAAGCCATTTTTAAGATGTACAAACACCTTGACTGATTTGCTCCAACACTTTTGTCCCTCTCAAACATCAAGCATACACAAAAAAAAACTAGTAAGGAATTATACTGTTGGCAAAATTAGTAAAAAGAAAATAATTTGCCTTCAAGTACAGAACTAACGCCATGCTAATGGCAAAGTACTCTAGAAGTACCTCACAAAACTCAAGGTGGACAAAAAGATGACAAATGAAATTCAGTGTATAGCTCTAAGCTAATTCATCTGATGAAAAACAGCCTAAATCCCATACACACCATGGTGACAAATGACTGAGAAGAAATCTAGGAGTCAGTATTGACGGATTCCTGGAACTAAGTTTTAAATTCAACAGCAACCAAAAAAGCCTTGCAAAACATTGGGCATCATGAGCAAAGGTAATGAGGACAAAACAGAGCACACTTACACAAACTTGGTCCACCCACGTTTCAAGATTGGGTGAATTTCTGGTCTTTACATCTCAAGGACAGACTCTAGTCACAGAAGGGCATACAAGGTATCAAAAGGATGGAGTGCCTGCCTTAGAATGAGACTAAAGAGGATCTTCAGCTGGCTGAGGAGAAGGTTCAAGCAAGATATGATCAATCAAATCATGAAGGTAGTAAATAAACTAACACAAAACTTCTGCTTTCTAAATCCTCTGGTAATAGAACTAAGGCACAATTAACTACGCTAGCAATACATTAGTTTATAAAAAGATTCAAGTGTTTCTTTACAAAGGTAGTAGTAAGCTTCTAGAACTTGACACCACAGGAGGCTGTGAAGGTAGCGTGCATCAGAAAGCTTGAAAAATGCAAGTTCTTGGTTGGCAGGTCCACAAACAGAATCTGAAAGCACTGAGCAGATATATATCTACCATTCCTAATATGAAAACCCAAGTATGTGGGGAGAGTATAAGGCGACAGATACATAAGTGGCTAAATTTGTGTACAGCCCCTAAATAGCATCCCTTAACATCACTGTTGGGAGACTGAACTCTGAGTACAAAGGCCCACTGATCTGACCAGAGTTTTTCTATTATTCTTAACTTAATTTTTTTCTATTATCTTCTGTTAAGGCCTGAAAAAAACCCCAAAAAGAGGTTACACACTTGCTTCTTATCCACTGTGAAAGATACAGATTCTACGTTAAGCAATAAATGAGATCTATATCTTTTAACAAAAAACAAGGGTCAGACCCAGGAGGAAGTATTTGAATTACTCCAGCCATGTGACCCCCACAAAGCCATAGACTTGTTCCACAGCAGGATCAGCTGTTTCAGTGAAAATGTAGCCACCTGCTGAGGGACAAAAGAAACAAACACCAGCCCCTCAAACAGCAGAGCTGCAGAACAGCTCAAAGGGAGGTAAGGTTAGGCACGTAAGTCATCCACATTTTTACTACAGCAAGTCTCAAAAGATAGTAAGAGTTAAAGCTTACTGGTACTCAGATGGTAGTCTTAAAACACTGAGTGCAAAAGCCAGTTATCTATAGGGTATTTTCTGCCCTCTTCTACAGAAAATATTTTTACATGTCATAGGCATATTATAACTGAAACATTTTGAAGCTACTGATAATACAGAATACTTCCCACAAAAGGAGAAGGTATGCTGGCAACACAATGAATAAAAATTAATAAATATAGCTCAATAGAATTCTCAAATGGTTTCAACTTTATGGTGTATTCTTCACTCTTACCATTAGCTCCATCTCCAGTATTTGGTACTTTCTTGTTATTTCATAAACATATGCAGTGATACATTATGTTATACATTAAATTATACATCTATATACGTATTAAATTATACATTTTCATTCTTAAGGGAATAATGAAGTACAGTTTTGATAAGTAACTATTGCAGATATCTAGATTGCTCCCAATAGCTCCAGAGGTTAAATTGAGAGCTACAAAAATGAGAAATCAGGAGAGTTAAAGAGTGTGCCCATCCCCCACTACACCTGCAAAATACATAGCAATTTTTCCATTTTAGGTAGTGACATAAGAAGAGGGGTGTGCTTGTAAATGAGGTTTGTAATTCACACCTTGATTCATCTCTGTATCAATACTGCCCACAAGCATTCTGTCCTTTCTCCTGGGTGAACTCTAAAAAGCTGATCTCAGCCACCCACACACTGGCAGCCTGCAAAGCTCTGCCGAAATTTACTCTTGCCTGCCTATCAAAGAACAACTCGCCCATCTTCAACTCCTTCCCTCTGTTACTCTGTTTAAGACCTGTATCCTCAGCATCAGGAGCTGAATTCCAGAGTCCTGTTCAAGAGTATCTTTTGTTAACTTCCCTGGAAAACATTCACAGGAGACACAGGAGCTGAAGAGCAATTTTGATCATTCACATACGCAATGGCAGAGTTAGGCATCAGCAGATACTATCACCATCTGGAAACTGAAGCCTGTGAATAACTGACAAAGGGAACACTTGGATGCAGAGGCATTTTATACTTCCATTTATCTGGAATTCTGCAGAGCTTCCATACACCAGTGTTTACAGTCACTGGGTTTGCTGGATACAGTACTAATAGCTATGAATCAGTACTTCATCTGCAGTTCAAAAACAGTATTAACTTTCCCAAAAAGATCAGTGTACGTTTACACGACCTAATACAACTAGGAGGAGATAAATCTTTCATCTTTTCTATGATCTTCTGCAACTCCTTAGTAGTTCAACTAAACGTAGGTATGTATTTATATGCCACTTGATTTGCCTAGCTGTATCAAAAGAAATAATTTTCCTACTACTCACAGCAAATTACATCAATAATATTAGTACACATATTTATTATCTAAGCAACAAAATAAGCAGCAGGTTGGAGAATATGACATCAGTGACTGCTTTAGTTCCAGATTTCTCATTATATTCCATATAGCAATAATTCTCTATAAAAATTATTACTGCAAAAGCAGCTTAGGAATATCCAAGGTTCTTTGTTATTTTAGAGAGCGTACTTTCAGTTGGGAGGCATAGAGGTGGACTCATATACAAAAACACTGAAAACAATCTAACCATCTCCAAAACTTCGGTGTTTTCCTCTAGCTTTAACTAGGTATGAGAAATATATAATCTTAAGAATTATGAATATTAGTTAGTCTATAGCTGATGAATATTTTTCACAAGTAAACAGTTCATACGCTTACATTCATTTCAGTAGTGGAACCACCCCTGCTCCAAAAAAATTCATTAGACAAAACAGAAAAATCAATACTGAATCAAGCACCCTTCTAAAGATATATATTATATATATACACACAATTGAAATACTTTGATCTTTTATAAAATGTTTCCTAAGAACTCTGAGTAAAAAAGTTGTTAAGACAGATAGGCTACATAACAAATACACTGGCATACATTATCCTGCGGCACATCCTCCTCAGAACAGTCCCAGAGAAGCGAGTATCGTGAATAAAGACTACTCACGTGCTGAAGGTTCTACTGCTTACCCATTCATAAACCAGATTTTTAGATGAAAATTTGGTGTCGCTCACAAGGGGGAAAAAAGAAGTTTGGTGTCTTCAGCCTGTAATCTTTGCAAAAATTCTTCTAATCTCTGCCACAAAACCACTACAAAAATTTGGAGGCTTTTTTTTTTTAATAAAGAAGAACATAAGGAAAACATAGGTGAAGGATGAGGCAGACTGGCACAACTGAGTGCATCTGAGACATTGCATCATGCAATGTACTTGGATCGGGATTGCTCTCTAAATTAACATAAAATACTCTGAAGACATTGATTCAAGTTAACTAAATGAGGTTTCTCAAAAACTGATTTGCCAATATGACATTTTGCTGGATCTATTCAGATTTGGCGATATACAACAAACAAACTTCTTCAGCAATTTACGTTCTGTCAAAAACAGTATATAGTGGATATGTACACAGGGAGAGAACAATATTAACCTGTATCAGTTATAAATTCCACGTCTCAAATCTTTTACACTTACTAAGTGCTTCCCCCTCAGCTGTAAAACTGGGCTTCAGCTCTCCAGAGGAGATCATATATTTATAACAAGGGAGCTTACCCTGGTTATTCATCCTCGCCAAGTATCACATGATTTTAAAAAATTCTGAAAGCACGCTACGCATCACGTGATTGAATGCGCCCTTATAACTGAGTTAATGTATCAGAATGCTCTGTATCATGAGAGAAGCACAGCAGTTGAATCCTAGAAAGTAGGAAAGGAAGGTTATAGCTACAAAATAATGAAAACCTGAATCAAATGAAATCCTCTTTGTTTTCTGCAGACGTTTCTTAATATTTAAAATACCCACCCCATCAAAATAATCAAGGGATGACAGAAACCGTTTTATCTTCATCAGTCAATTGTGCATGCTGTGTTTTTCTTACTTGCTTTTTAATGGGGAAAAAAACCAACATTTTTGTGGTGGTTTTGTGGCAGAGACCAGGAGAATTTTTGCATAGATTAAACGCTGAAGACACCAAACTTCTTTCTTTTCATTCCTAAGGAATAAATGTCAAAACTCCTTTTTATTTCCAGGATCGCAGGGCCAGATCTGACATCGCAAAGTCTGTCAGTATCCTAAGATTCCTGAAAATGTTATACAATCAAGACTGAATACTTACATTAATGTCTATAAAGCACACCTAAAGGGTAGGTTTTTTTAAGATTTGACAATACTTCAGAGCCTTCCAATATTATCGTCTATCATTGAAAGTACAGCAGGCTGAGAACAATGAAAAAGAGCGCACAGAGATAAACAGGATTCGGTCTCTGGGATTCCTCCGTCTCCACAGCCAGCGGTCACCCACCGGCCCTCGCCCTTACACTCACTTTAAAATAACTTTCCTCTGAACGAGCTCTTTTAACAACTTCAAGGCGCAGTCTGCGGCCACAATACGACCACCACCTTCCTCAGGGCCCCCGCCCGCCGATCGCCCGGCTGAGCGCAGGGGGCCGCGCTCGCGTAAAACCCTTGCCCGAAGCGGACGCCGAACACCCGCCCCGCCGGACCGACCTCCGGGCTGGGCACGGGGTTGTGGCCGCTCCCCCCCGCGCAGGAACCCCGAGCCCGCCGCGGCCGCCACAGCCCCCTCTGAGGGAGGGGGGCAGCGCCCGCCGGCGGGGGCCGCCCCTCCCAGCCGTCGCGCCCCGCGTTCCGTCCTTCCCCCGAGCGCTCCCGCGGCAGAGGGAGCAGCGCGGCAGTCCTTCCGCGAAACCCCCCTCCCGCCGCGGCGAACACGGGCACTGCCGGGCGCCGCCAGCCGGGCGCCGGCACCCCGAGATCCCCTGACGGGCACCGGAGCGACGCGCGGCCGAAGGGCACAGCAAGGAGCGGCGCGGACCTCGCCCGCCCGCGACCCCCGCCCGCCCGCGACCCCCGCCCGCTCCAGCTCCGCTGCCCGGCGCAGCCGCCGGCCCCCAGCAAAAGGCGCAGCGGGCGCGCACGGAAGCAGCGCCGCCTTCCCCTGCGGCCGGACCTTACCGGCCGCGCTCGCCGCTCCGTGCTGCGCTGCCGCCCGCCGCCCCGCAGCCGGCATCACTGCTCCGCCCGCAGCCGCACCAGCCGCCGCGGCGCCCGGCAGCAGCGCCCGCCTCACGAGAGCGCAGCGCGGGCACCGGCAGGGCTCGGTCGCTCCGATTGACAACAGCCAGCAACCAATCGCCGCCCGCGCAGGTGCGAGGAGGCGGGGTGGTGTGGCGCGAACGGACCAATGAGAGCGCGGTCCTGCGGCGGCGCCGTTTCCGGGAGGGGGGAGTCGGGTGTGTTCGGTGGTGGGGATGGCGCTGGAGCAGGGCAGAGGGTCGTGGGGGAAGGCGTACTCGGGTTCTGTGTGGGGCGGCGCGGCGGGACACATCCACGCCGCTTCCAGACTGTGAATGTGCCGCGCCGCCCCGCCCCGCGCCATACCGCCCCACACGGGATCTGCCAGCACCCGCTGTCGCTATGGTCCTAGAAAACTCGCAGGATCCACCATAGAGGAATGTTGGCGTAGGCTGATAAGGGAAGGGGCACAGGCTCACGTGTGATCAGTGAGAGAAACGCAGGAGTGAGAGAAAAATGGTTTGGGAGTTAAAAAGGGAACAGTATCTAGCGCCTGGAGAGGAGGACTTGAGGATGTTCGTGGATGAGAAGCTCAACATGAGCCGTCAATGTGCAGTTGCCGCCTAGAGAACCAACGGTATCCTGGGCTGCATCAAAAAGATGGGCAGATGATGTGCTTAGAGAGATGATTTAGTACTGGACAAGTACGGTTTGACTCGATCTCAAAGGTCTTTTGTAACCATGATTCTAGAAGTGTGGTCAGCAGGTCAACGGAGGTGATTCTGCCCCTCTACTCTGCTCTTGGGAGACCTCACCTGGAGTGCTGTGTTGAGTTTTGGAGTCCCCAGCAAAGGAAGGACATAGACGTGTTAGACTGAGTCCAGAAGAGGGCCGCAAAGATAATGTGAGGAGTGGAGCATCTCCCATATGAGAACAGTCTGAGAGAGCCGGGATGGTTTAGCCTACAAAAGAGGCTCTGGGAAGACCATTTAACAGTCTTCCGGTAAGTAAAGGGAAAAGAAAAGATAGGGAGGGGCTCTTTATCAGATGGCAATGGGATAGGATTATAGATAAGGAATTTAAGCTAAAGGAGGGTAGATTTAGATTAGATATTAGGAAGAATTTTTTTTTTCCTGTGAGGGTGATGAGGCACTGGCATGGGTTACACAGATAAGTCTTTGATCCCCCATCCCAAGAGGCATTCTCGGCCAGGTTGGATGACAGTTTGAGCAACCTGATCTAGTGGAGGATGCCCCTGCTCATTTCAAGGGGGTTGGAAGTGGTGATCTTGACGGTCCCTTCCAATCCAAACCATTCTATGATATCTAAAAGTCAACATACAGAGTAAGTTCAGGTATAGAATTAGAACTGCAGACCAGTGAAGAAAGAGAATGGTAGAAAAACATATTAGCAAAGATAAAAATGACCGCAAGTGGATCCTAGAGGAAGAATAAAAATCATAAATATGAACATTGTACTTATCACCATCAAGAACTCCAAATGCTCACAAATCACATTTGTCCCACCTCACGCTTCTAACTAGAATAAAATTGCGGTCAGGGTAACCAGAGGAGCAGTGGAAAGGTGGATGCAACAGCAGGAGAGAGGTATAACAACAACTTTAACTGCATTATTATTATTCATTTTCTGTAACTAATAATTGTTAGACTCTTAAGATTTCAGTAGGCTAACAATAAGTGTCTTTTCCTTCTTTTCCAGTCTCTTTCTCAAAAAAGCTAGGTCAATAATACTTGAAAATGTTCTAGAAAGCTGCTGGGTTCTTTTCAGTGTTGTTAGTCTTTATCTGTTGTTGGTCATTATCTGTTGCTTATCAAGAAAAGCCCCTTACCCAGTGTTGTACTTTATCCTGGTTCAGAGGGTATGGAGGTTTCTTAATTGCTAATGGTTTACCATCATATTCCGTGCCTTTTTAGAAATGTTTCGAAAATGAAATAACCTCTTGAGTTAATCTGGTCATAAGCAAATGTTTGTTAGATCTTAATGAACGCATTTGAAGTTAATTCTAATATTGGGTACTATTTATGAGCAGAATTCATTGTGGAGTTGTAGTAGATGCAGGTACCCTCATCTGTGCTAAGTTTAGAACTGCTACTACTGTTAAACAACCTGAAAGTCACGCCCTTTCCTTTCATAGCAACCTTTTAATGCAAATTTTATTCTGGTGAGATTGATCTATTTTCCTCACACTCTTCAAATGTCTACCTTTCTTTTGGTAGCAATGATACATTTAAGTGTACTGTGTGCAGTGTGAAAACTGGATGCACCCACTTTTGTTTGGAGGGAAAATACAAGAAATGTTCTAAATACTTATGGATTTAGACACTGTGCAATAGTTGTCAGAGATGTTTTTCTTCTGGTAAATTGGATTTATCAGTTCAGGAGTCACCTCAAGCCTTGAGAAAATATTTTATATTTATTAAAATGTCTGTTATTTTTTACTCTTTCTTAAAGCAAGAGGTGTTTTTTTTAACATTTGATATCACCCATATGTTTATCTTTGAAAAAAAACAACAAACATACTTTATTATTTTTTACAAATTTTGCAGAACTAACTGAAGCATTGCACAGTTATAATCTTTTAACTCCTGCAAAGCAGGAAATACGAAAAAATAATCTCTGTAATTGAAGCTCTTCCACAGTAACTGGAATGTAAATTTCATTTTTAATATTTTAAACTTAATCTGAAAATGTGAACAGAAATTCAGCTATCCTGTCTGAACAGTATTTTCATGTTGAAAAATAGTTCTTGAGGTTCAACAGCAGCTTTTTGCAAGCATATACACAGCTCAATGTGTAATGTAAGTGAATACAATATACTACATAACAGTTAAATATTCTGTTTATTAAACAAAATTTCTCAGAGGGAAATTTCTTACAGGCATAGAAGCACCTAATAATTAAAAATGGAAAACATGGAAGTAAGAGAAAGCAGCACGCTTGAAATATGAGCCTGTTCATTAAAGTGCTTTACAGCACGCATATCATTTTCTAAAATTTAGTACTTTGATAAACTGGGGGGTTTTGTATGCCAGTAAAATTACATACATTTCTTTAGCCCATAAAACTGTGATTTAGCCTTCAGTCTCATAAGGCAGAAGAGTTTGACAGTTCTTTGTAAAACAGCATAGTACACTTGGTAAGTACTAACGGGACCTAAAGGAGCTGAACTATATCTTATCCTCTGCAGAAACAGTGTAAGTATGATCCCCATACAGCTCTCTCAGCATGAGTCTGTTCTGTCCTGGATCAGCAAGCTTCTACCAATGGCAAAAGAAGTCAGGAATCACACCTATTAAATCGTTGTTTTAGCTGTTTAAGACTGCCAACAAGGTGCGAACTGTGGTCTAAGTGCTGGTGAGGGGGACCTTTGGCAGACAGTAGGAACTATTCTGGAATTCAATTCCAAAAGAAAAAACACGGCTGCTGTGCATCCTTTGGTCTTTAACCTCAGGTTTTAGGAGAGGTTCTGCTTTTTACATACAATGTGTATGTGTTGAAAACTTCTCCATCGATAAAGCCTTAGTGGACCCAGGTTGCTCCCCAATTAAAGAAAGTGGTTTGGGCTCCCTGTTCCAAGACGTTTCCGGTGATTATGTGTATGACTTTATGCAGGCAGTTTACTCTTTCATCTCTGCTATTATTTTATACAGAAGATAGTTATTGGTTTTGGAGAGTCACCTCACAGGGAGTTGATATTTTGCTAATGTAGGTAGCAATAAGTGGAGTCTTAGTATTATGTTTTTACATTAACTGCGCATCCAGCTGGAGACTGATTATACCTAACATCAAATCTTCGGATTTTCCATGCTTCATCTACTCCTTTCTTCACTGATTCTCTGTTGTCTTTGACTGTCTGTGCCCTGCCCCCCTTTTATTTGGATGAAAGCTCTACCTACAGACATATATAAATTGCATTATTACCTGCTGCTGTTTTCTGATGTGAGTCACATTTTTTATTACTAGGAAATAACTGTAAGGCACTAAATAGGTGAGGTTATCCCAGACAATCTTTCAAAGATGAATAACTGCAGTAAGGGTTTGATGACCAAGAGGAGTACCAGAAGACAAAACCATTTCCAGAATGGTGATAGGCTGACAAAAATATCTGAATTATAAAATACTGTGAATTTTCCGTGCTGTGGTGGGTTAACTTTGGCTGGCTGCTGGATGCTCACCCAGTTGCTCTCTGGCTCTGCTCCTCAACAGGACAGGCAGTGAAAATAAGATGAACAAGCCTGAGGATTGAGATAAAAGCAACTTAATAATAAAATCAAAGCTCACCTGTGTAAGCAAAGTAAAAAAGGGAATTTATTCACTGTTTCCCTATTTCCCACCAGCAGGCAATGTCCAGCCATTTCCTGGGATGCAGGACCTCAGTGCATGCAGTGATTGCTTCAGAAAACAAACTTTGTAACCACAAATATATATGCGTGTGTGTGTATGTATGTGTCCTGTCCCATCTTGTCCCCTTTTCCCCTGCCCTGCTCCTCCTTTTCCCCGCTTTTATTGCTGAGCGCAATGCTATGTGGCAAAGAATATCTCCAGTCAGTTGAGGTCAGCTCTCCAGGCTGTATATTGGCAGTTAGTGTTAGAAGGCAAACAATGTTATTAATGGAGCCCTTCTGTGAGACATAGTGTATCAGCAGATCTTTTACATCAAACTGTAAAATAACCTTTTAAAGATAAGCATTGTATCACTCCTTCTTTTTGGTAGGGTTTGAATATTTATTTAACTAATGCATAGATGCAGCACCGCCTTTACAGATCTGTGGGAGGAATATTTGATTATTTATTTTTGAATGGCTTACAGGTTGCTAGTGTTATTCAGCCTCATTTGCTAATCCATCTGTTAATATTATGTAGATATATGATGTGAGATGCAAATCACAGTTACGTGTTAGGTGCTATATAGACAAGTAAGAAAACAAAGTTCTTGCCCCAAAGAGTTTGCTCACATGATTTGTTCTGGAAGTGCATTGGGGTCTGATTTCACACTACATGAAGAAGTATTTTATTTCCTTATTTTATTTACCATATATTGTGTCAGCTGGAGAGAGTTAATCTCCCCATCAACAAAGCAAGGCAACTTCCTTTGTGTGCTGGATGTGTCCTTCAGGATGTTTATCTGAAGTGATCAGTTTCAAGCACAGCTTCCATTTATATAGTGTCCTTCACAGCAATGTCACTATGAACTTAATGAATATAATTAGAATTATTTAAAGACTCCATAAATATATATTTCTTTGTGACTGTCTTGAAGAGTGATGCAAGATAGGCCTTTTGTGTTGAGAAGGGGTTAGGTGGTGCAGCATTATTTCAGATCCAAACAATTCTGCTTTGCAGGAGTGAGCAGGACATAGAAAGAACATTTTTTTTTTCTACATTGGTCCACTCAATTTATGGTTTTTTTTGTCTTTAATATATTGGAGACTTTATTGTCTCCCCACCCCATATTTAATTTTGTAGTGGATCATATGTTTTGATAATTTTCCACAATTACCTAAGAAATTAATTATAAAATAATTAATCCGGCTCTCAACTAGGTTAACTAAGAGAGAAGAACCTTCACATCACAGCCAGTGGCTGAATCCAGCTGGCAAAAATCAATGTGGTTCTGTTTAATTATGATTAATGTTTTCACTTATTTTATAATTTTGAATGCAATCTTCTTTTTAAGGCTCTTGCAGGATGATTTAACAATTCCTATTCATGAGCCAGAGTGCTTGGTTCTGTGTCATCTGATGTACTTACCAGCAAGGGGATATGATCAGTAGGGGGATGCGACTTGACATTAAATTCTGTTTTCTCAAAGGATGCATCTACCAGAATTCAGGGTTCACATCCTCCTTGTTGCCAAAGTTTATTCAAAGTAAATACAGAAGAACTGCATTAGGAATATTTGGATATGTGGTTTTGCTTGTTGTCTGGAAGAAAAAAAAGTGTCTATAGTCTCAGCACCAAAGATCTTATAATGCAAGTAGAAGAATGACGAAAGAAAAAATGGAGTATATGTATAGAAAGTATGAGGGGGGGGAAGTGAAGCCACCACATGAAGCAAATTAGTGGTACTCAGCTTGCTTGTTCTATATATATGCAGCTGATGTTACAATAATTTGCTGATTGCTTTTCCTTCTACTTGTGTATAATTGAGCATCTATCTATTTATATACATACAGACATACAAAATTCATATATTACATTAAAAGAACATGAAGTTTGAAAGTGAGAATACCTGAACCCAAAAGCTGTCTGAAGTAGTCTTTAATTTTGTGATTACATAGTGTTTTTCCTAGGACTCTTACCTAATTCAGAGCAGTGAAGGGATAAATCCTGCTATTTGCACAATTATTTAATATTTTGATTTATTGAATTATAAAAAATATGACCTCAGGCCTTATTGATTACAATTTCCTATGTATCTTCTAGCTGCTGCAGCAATTCAGAAAGAAGTCCTAATAAAAGCATTCTCATGACTATATTTCACCAGGATGTGATCTATACCATAAAAAAAAATAACGTGAGATGTTGAAATTGAAAACTATATTGCAAATATAGTCAAAACAGAGCCATATCAAAATAGAGGCACTATATTGATTGAAGTTTATTCATCTGAAAGGTATTTTTTAGCATGGGTAAAACTCAATGCTCTTACCAGATTGTTTTCCTGGAAACAGAGAAAGCCTTTTTGGTACAGATTTAAAAAACAGTCAATCTATCTGTCATATGGAAAGCTTTAGCCCAAATGGATAACATCAGACAAAATTATAAGCAGTTGAAAACAGCATTTTTTAAATAGCAGCTATGCAAAATTATGACTAGAATGGTATTACCTTTTCGAAAAATTAAGACATATACATGACTGTGTGGGATAGACTGAAACATAGATTTTATCATCACAACCTAGCAGAATATTACTTGCATTGTGATTTTAGTTGGCATATATGTATGTATGTATGTCTTCAGCAAATATATTGAAGGAACATTACAGGTTTGGAATCAGGTACTCAGATGTTAGCAAATGGTAAAATTAAGGTGGTTCATTCGAACTTATGACCCTCTGAATTGAGAATAATTTTTGAAAATTATGGCCATGTAATGATGAATTAATAATACAGTAGATATTAATAAATATAGTCATACATGTACATATGAGTGGAACAAGCTCAGTAAAGGTACAGGAGGTGTAAAGTTTCATCCATTAGGCCCCTTTTTCTGTGTAGTCAAGTCTTCGTTTGAGGAAAAAAAAAAACTTTCCTAGCAAGCTCTCAATGAATGTTAATTTGAAACTACTAAAGAGGATCATCCCAATTCCACTCTGGCACTGAGTGCAGGTTACTTCCATTCGCATGCAGACTGGTTATAAGTTTAGAAGCCCTTTTCTAGAGAGGACAACTAGAAGCACAGTACTGTTAGTCAGTGTCAACAAACAAGTTCCCCATGGTTAATTCTATTTTCTGCCTTCCTGTTTTTAAGTTTCTAGATGGAGCAAGTTCCAGACTAACACCACACTTCAGCTGTGAACAAATGCCTACAAGGATCCATGTTCCTGAATGTCCCTTTGTCAAGATTGAGTAAGTAACAATCTGATGACATTGATCATTCCCAGTGAAACAACAGTTTCCTAGTATTACACAAGAAGTTTACTGGACAGACATGAAGTTATCACAGGAATTTTTCCCTAAGAAGACAAAAACTAACTGAGGTTAGTCTTTACAGTTGTTACTATAGAAATTAAAAAATATGTTTTGATCAGGGTGTCCGTATGCGCTTAAGTAATTTATTTTGATTCATATATTATTTATCTTAGGTATTTGGGTATGGTGTTGATTACCTCTTCACTTTGGATAAACTTGGTGCAGAACTTAAGAGTGACCCTATAAAGAAATGTATATTTCTCCTTGGTTCTGGGGCTGGCAAAGGACTGGCAAATACAGATTGTCTTCATGGCTTCTTTCACCTTCAGTTCACAACACTTCACCATAATAATCTACTTTCTCAGATGAAAGTAGCCAGAACACAGAAGCATAATGCTCTTTATTGCTATGTCATCTCTGTCTCTCGAATGTGGTGATGAAATTTGTAACTGATGAAAGAAATTGGTTTGTTTTTCTGGAGCGCTGCAGTAGTGCTGAAATGTCATCACAAAACTTAAATGTCTGAAGACCTAATCCTAGCCTCACTGAATTTGTTGGAAGCAATTCAGAAGAGTTCTAAAATGTTGAGTTTTACACATGCATTCACAAATAAGGTGAATTATCCCTATTAATTTTTTTCCTTGTTTACCTGTCTTGCTGTCTATAGTGCACGTAAAGTGTCTTTAAGAAAAAAACATTAAAATACTGGAGTACTCTGCAGTACGTTGGATTATAACATCAATATTTTCGAATATGGTTTGCCATGTATTGTTACCCAGATGTTCATATCACAACACCTCCAGGAACATATAAAAGTATTCTTTGTTGTTGTCTTAATACTTTGTTTTGAAGAAAACGATTTAGTCTTCACATTCTGGCCCAAGAAGCTGAGTCCGTGCTGTTCCTATTTTATGGCATGCTGTCGGCATGGATAGCTGCCAGAACCTGTTAAGGTTACTTTTCATTACTTTCTCTCCAAGCTCATAAAAACCACTGCCTACTTTGGCAAAATAGTTTCCTCAGTCAAAGCTACCAAGACTCATTCTGTAGCCTTCAGTGAGTACCATGTCAACAAATCAGAGCAGCAGCTTATAGGAGACAATAAACAAACAAGTATTCTAAATACTACATGACACTGAGTACGTGCTATTTCCACCCTTAGTACTGCTTTGTGAAAAGCTGTAGAAAACCTCTTAAAACCGGAACTGCAAAATTACTGTTTGTGTCCAGTCATATGTGCTGAATTCATAGCTTTCTGTTTCTTCCTTTTTATCTAATATCCCGCAGAGCTCTTAACTGTGATCACAGAGAGAAACTAGAAGCATATTCTAAGTGGTAACAGACTATTTCTTATAGATTAGTTATTCTTTTCTTTATAGTATGTGCACCAGTATTACAATTAAGATGACATATCTAATTTACCAAAAGGTATATTGAAGTACTTTCTTTACTGTTCCATCCTCTTATGGTACAGCTGTATCTCCATTCACCCATACATTTTTTTACTATTTCACCTTTCATACTGAAAAATCAACTTCCTTTTTTGTTGAGAGTTGACTTTCTTTGTCATGAAATGAAATATTTGGTCATTTTCTTTTTCAATAAGAATGACTGGAAAACAGCCTTCTTTTCATTTGGAATATGCAGTTTCTGTGGGAAAAGAATGGCTCTTTCATAGGTACCTGTTGTGAAAAGAACATTATTCCTTGTCAGCATCTGTCACAAGTATCATTACATCAGTCTAAAAGTAATTTTAAATGGATACAGATAGTGATGGTTACAGTATCAAGAACCAAAAGGTAAAGTGGGTTGGAAATTAGCTGTCATTGCATAGATATCCCTTGAGGTTTTTCTAAGAGAGAGGTTTTTTTTAATTTAACCAGATTATGAGATTTCTAAAAGCACTTGCTGCAAATATGTAGTGGATTTTTTATGTCTACTTTTAACAGAACTGTAATGTACTCAATTTATGAAAACATGTACATAATGCATATGAAGACTTTATTTTCTCTTACTGTCTCCAACACCCTACTCCAAGAGATGAGAGATGAGGAAGGTACAGGAAATAGGTCCATGTAGGTGCACAGAGACATAAGACTTTGAATTTTTCACCTCTTCTACTGAAGCAGTAAACAGCTGCCTCATTTTTTGTTTAAAATACTGAAAATGCAGATCTTTTGTTGTTAAATTGTCATTTAATGTTTTAGAAAGCTCAAATGTAGGGTCAGTCTGATTATGTCCCTAAGCCTATTTTAACACAGTTCCTGTCTTTGAAACATTTTAAAAAGCTTTTCATGTCAAAATCGTCAAATGTAACCCACATCCAAGGTGAAATACTGCTTGTGAAAGACAGTAGAGTTCAACCAAAGGATTTAACTTAGGTGCCTCTTAATGGGTGAAAGCATGAAAAGAGACAAAGGTTTTAATCTGTCTCTTTTTGACTTCATGTTTTCCTGTTTTTGTGAGAGTACCCAGGGTACTTAATGTTTTTGCAATTATACCTAACAGTTGGAGGTGTGCTTGACTGAAGTGACCCAAATCTTATATAAGTAATTCTGATAATTATCCTGCACCTTGAAAATAAGACCTGAGCTGTAATTATTTATGGGGGGGATACTGCAAGAAATGTTCTGTGTTAGAATAAGGCAGATCCTTAGCACGGTTTTAAAGTCTACGCTGAGCACTATGTTCTTTAAGATACCAATGTGGGTATGTCTATTAATATGTATGAATGAGATAAATGCTTAACAGAAGACAAAAAAAGATAAGTACACTTTCTGCAGTAATCATTTACTTTCACTAAGTCCTTCACCTAGGAGGGTTCCACTTCAACAGTATAGTAAAAGTGTTATTTAGGTCCATCCATCATTTGAGGATGCCCCTGACTCTACAAAGACTCCAAAGGGATCCATTGATATGCTGCAGCTATAAAAAGAATTTCAGTAGATCTAAGTAGTCTTCGTGCCAGTTATGTTAATGAAGCTGCAAAGGGACTGCAAATTTAGAAGTCCTCTAATGTCCAGTCCAAATGCTGGCCCAGCAATTCAGAAGCTCCTTAACAAGACATTAATTCAGGCTCTTTAATCTCTCTAATTGGTGTTTTTGAGCATAGAAGAATACATGAACCCTGCTGTGTTCTAAAAGCAGTAGAACATCTTCACTAGTCAATAATAACTAGTGAAAATAGACTTCTCAGACTACAAGTCTCATATGCTATTCAATTGGTGCAAAAATAATTGCCATTTTTAACCATCAACTTTAAAGCAGTATATCTCAGTTTAGATTAAAAGTTATTAATCCAAATAAGAACCATTGTGATGTACATGTTTTTGCCAAGAAGAAACAAGTCTATTCCGGTATAGAATCCTAGAGTCCTGGAGCTGATGAATTCTTCAAAGGTGTTTTGAGCTGCTGCTTGGTTGTGGAAAACCTTGCAGGAAGGTGTTGAGATGCTTGAGAATGTGGTAATTGGTGGGAGAGAGGTGTGGTGAGTGAGCTGAGTGAGGCAGAGATTTGTAGCCCAGTTCATTCAGCTTCTGCAGAGTAATTTTTAAGAAATGTGCTTGGGTGTTGTAATGGAGAAGAACTGGTCCTTTTCGGTCTACCAATGTTACATGTAAACATTGCATTTCTCAGTGCATTTTGTCAATTTCCTGGCAATAGTTCTCTGCTGTGATTGTTTCGACAGGATTCAAGAGTTGTAGTGAATGATTCCTCTTGACAACCACCAAACAGAGACCATAACCTTCTTTTAAGGCAGCTTCAATTTGAGGAAGAATTTTGGTGCTTCAGCTTGGTCCAGCCACTGCATGGAATGCCATCAGTTGTATAGAATCCGTTTGCCATCACATGTCACAAAGTGATCAAGAAATGGATAGTTTTTGTTCCACAACAGAAGCACAGAGCAGACTTTGTAATGGCGATTTTTTTGATTTTCACTCAGCTCTTGCAGCACCCATTTTGTTGAGCCTTTTTGTTTTTTCCAGTTCAGTGCAAATGTCGAACAACAGTTGAGTGGTCAGCATTTAGTTCTTCTGCAACCTCTTGAGTTGTTTTGCATGCATCTGTTTCAATACTGACCCCCAGTTGGTTGACATCTATTGCAGAAGGATGTTCACGACCCTCTTCATCTTCAAGGCTCTTGTTTCCACTACGAAATTTTCAGAATGAATGTTGAGCTGTTGTTGGTAATCCCCTGGCAAAATGCTTGGTTGATACAGCTAGCAGTTTCTGCTGCTTTACATCCCCTTTTGAACTCATACAACAAAACACTTGAATTTGCTTTTTTCCATCTTTAATTTGACAGTGTAGTATAAAAAAGAATAAATGGTGAAAATAAAATCAGTAGCCTAAATAAGTAGAGCAAAATTTGTGCTTTAAAATGGTGTATTATGTGAACACAGTCTAATTCAGAATAAGCATCACAGTTTACAATGACAAAAATGACAATTATTTTTGCAACAACTTAATGAATAAAGATGCAGAGAAATTTCATTTCACTGCTACTTGTCAGTGCAGTTTTGCTGTTGAACAGTGCTTGGCTGCAGCTGTGCTGGAAATGGATCAGCTCCACACTCCATGAGTGTAAGGTCCTGTTCCGAGGCATTGCTTAATATTCTGTCCATGAGTTAAAGCACAGACCACCTCCCATCTCTTTTGCCTTCTGTGTGAAAAGAAGTAAGTCAGACACAGATCTCAGTGAGTTCCAGCCTCATCTCTGATTACTCCTGTTCTAAGCTTTTGACTGAAATTCTGAAGAACTCTTCTACTTCAATTTTTTTTCCAGATCATTTGCATTCTTCAGCACTGTTTTATTACCCATGGCTATTAGTTTTCCAAAACAGGTTTACAGGTTCTCATCCTTATGATTTGTGTAAGAACACTAAGACAGTATGGCAGGACACCTGGCTTGTGTTTCAAAGAAATAATTATGTCGTATGATTTAATTTTTCCTTAACATTGATCCTTAATACTGGAGGAAGAAAAAAGGCCACCCACTGAGAGAAGAGAGCGCAAAGCTAATAAATCCACTAGAGGAAGGCTCTGCACTTCTGTGTCTGTCTCATGCTAAGCAGAATCCTGATCATGGAATATCCAAGGAGATTTGCCCCATACAGTATATCATTTATGGATATTGACTTTATATATATAATTATACCCTCTGGGAATAAAAATTTCCTATTTCATGAAAGCCATTTTATTTCTGTCTTCACTAGCTGACCAAAGGGAACATGCTTTTTCTGTGACTCATTTTTGGTTGTGTTTTTATTTTGTTTAGGGGAAGCAAAAAGGTCTGTATTTTGTAAGATATTTTCAGATGCATTATTTCATTGGTTTAAATGAGTTTTTATTATCATGACTGATATCTGTCACTCCTCTAATTTGGAGGATACAAATTCAAATTCATCTGAATATGCAGGAGGATTGAAATTCGCACAGGACTATATTTCAGCTACAAATGTTGCGACCATATTAGCTAGAATTATTAACTTCCATATAATCACACCTATGTATGTGCTCATAACAGAACATCCACTATTTTACCACCAAGATCAGTCCTAATTCCTAACTAACACAGTCGAAACTGATCTTATACCTAATAAGAAATTGTGGGGAATAGTGGAGATTTAAAAGTTAGTCCATGTAGTGCTCTAAATATTTTGGAAAAATTCTGTTGTTTTTCTTCAGGCTAGCATTTACAGAGATTTTTGCTGTTATTGTCGTTGTGTTATCTACTAAAAAAAACCCCAACACTTAGATCTATTTATGAATCTCTTGGGTGTTTAAAAATAGTTTTTCATGGTTACAACCAAATGGGGGGAGAGGGAAGAATAAGAGTGAGACATCTTGCCAAAATAATTTTAAAATGTTTAAAATGGCCAAGAGGCTAATGATTTTTAACAGTTATCAAATACAGTGGTATCTGAGTGGCTTGCGTGAAGGCTAATTATTATTCTGGAAACATTCATTTTAAGGGATATTTTCTGTATTTCTGCATTTCATGAGAATAAATGGGATGAGTGAAGCATGATTCATAAAGTGGAGGCTTCACTTTCTCAAAGGATTCTTGTGATAGAAGACTATGTATAGTTTTTCTCATGTGTGTTTCTGTGTAGGCATAGAAGATTCACCCAAAATCCCATTTCTTTGGGCAATGAGTTGTAGTACAGCAAATATTTTGTTTTAGAACTCTGCACAGTAATTTATTAAATGTTTTATCATCAGCTTGTCTTCCCTGTAAAATGCTCCACAACACCTGTCTCTGTCAGATACTTAAGAAATTATTTTGAAAATGATATTTTGATTATCCTTCCCTTTCACTCTGACAAACACTTTAGTTTAAAGTAATCACCTCATGAAGAATTTCACAAACTGTTTAAGGAAAATCATATGTACAAATTCATATTTAAAAAAAAATCACAAAATACTTTATTTTTATAAAGGTTTTTTTTATTATGCATTGTCAACAGTTAAATTATAAGATGCTGTTTCATGCAAGCTGGAATAGTGTTAGGAGAGCAAATATTAATACAGAGATATGTTAAAGAGAAGAAGTGCTAAAGTTGCCTAAATATGTACAGGTTTAGATATGGAACCAGAGAGGTGCTTCAGTTAAAATGATTTTGAATTAGTTACTGAAACAAACAGTAGTCTAGTTGTTCCGAAGCCTTATTTCAGTTCTGCATGGGATGTTTGTTTTTATCCTGTATTAAAATTTGCTTTTCTTCTGTCATGCGCTATAAAGCCATAGTAGCAGCTCTAGGAATATAGCAAAACAGTACTATTCAGTAATGAGTCTTTTCAAACTAAGTACGTCACATGCTATTGCGGAAAAAAAAAAAGAGAAGGACAAAAAATCCCAACCAAACCCCAGATATTCTAGTATGAGCTAACACAAAAAATGTACATAGTATGTCATGGAGTAACAGCTCAGTTCCAATATGTAACAAAATAGCTATGGAATTTTTTTTTTCTTGTTTTGTACATATCAGGTGCTTCACATCCTAATTTGTTACAAATGATAACAGTAAAATTGAAGTAGTCATGTAGTAAAATGTTTCTTGCCATGTTAAGGAACATAGAGAGACAAGTTGTTTTAATTACAGAGTGAAAAAAAATCTTGTTTATGTATCTTCATTGCCTTAAAAATAAACCAAGTAAATAAAGTCTGATTAATTGACAAGATATAATAAAAATTTTCTGGTGTAATCTCAGGTTATTAAATTCTTCAAGAAGGACTATAAAATAACTGGACTGAAGAAATGCCTATTTACGACATGCTTTACAATGAGTGACAGACGGAGCTGATCACTTCAGCTGTTTTATTCATTTTCATCATAGATTCTATTTCTTTTAATTTGTTCTTCTACAGTGAGCTGTTTGAACTTGACTTTCTTGCCTTGGAATGATGGAACAGCTGTATATCTTGAGCTCAGTAAATCTAAGCTTGTGTTTATGTCATTCTTTGACACTTGGATTATTTCATTTTTTTGACAGGCATTAATACCATTCAGTTCTGTATCGTAATTCCTATGTTCTTTGAAATATGAGCTGCAGGACTTTTTAGGTATGTCTACAGAATCTGTTAGACCACGGTCAAAAACCAGGTTGTCTTTTTTAAGAAAAGATGTTTTCTGAGTGTCAGATAAAATAGTACTTAAATTTTTGTTGTATTTTGATTCTTCACCAATACGTACCAACTCAGAATTAACAGGGAATGTTGTAATAGTTACCTCCTTTAAAACTAATATACTGTTAATACAAGACTTCTGACAGGTGGCATCTTTATTAAATTGAGCAAGACTATTACAAGTAACAGCATCTTCATCTTTTGAGTTCTGTTCATCCCATGAAACAGTTACAGTATCACTAGAATAGCTCTCATGAGATTCATATATCTCAAATATTTCTTCATTTCCAGACTCATGTTCCAGCTTTGCGAAGGCACGCTGTGATGCAGTGCAAATTGCATGGCTTAGTGCTGTCACTGCCTTAGACGTAGCTGAGAGAGTTGCTTCCTGTCTACAAATGTTTAGATGTGAAAAAGTGGCATAATTGTTATTGTTATTGTTATTCAAGCCAAACTCTTTGTGATTCCTTTGTACTGTTACATCATCAATGTTAGTAATCTGTACCACTTCTGAATCATCAGTTTCAATATTTTTCTCTTGCTCCTTCCCAGCACTATGCGTGATGACATTACCGCCTTCATTAATTTCTTTTCCCCTTTCCTTTGTATTCTGTGATCCTCCTGTTTTATTCAGCTTATCTTGCCCATTCCCAGCTTGCTCATTTTTTCCCTTATTGCCTGCTTCATTTTTATTTGCTTTACAGATATTTGTAGCTTCTTTTACAGAGAGAGAGATAAATGATGAGTGTTGATTTTGTTGTGCATTTGCAGTGTCATTTATATTTTGCTCTCTCACAGCATTTTTTTCCTGAACATCCTTTTTATTGCCCAGTGGTTTATTTGTATGAAAACCAGAACCTTCTTGAGCAAAACCTTCTGGGGGCCACTTAGGCTTATTTACTTTAGCCACTTCTTCAATGGAAAATGTTTTCTTAGATGTTGCATCATCTGTTGAAGGCGGCCATGTCATCCTTAGTTTACCTCTTTCCTTAGATTTTTTCAAATTATTATCCAAAATATCAGGATGAATACCTTCAGTACCTGAGCACAAGTCTTGATCAATTTCTGTAATTGGTTTAGTATCAACAGGTATACTATTAATGAGATTTGTTTCTTCAGCATGAATATTGCCAACTGAGCTATGTTGATCTTTAGAATTCCATAATTCTTTATGTTGCTTGTGTCCAAAACCTTCATCATAATTTCCTTTTGATTTGAAAAGCTGCTTAAAATGAGGCTTACAATATATTTTTCCATGGAGAGATGCATAATTTCCCAAGCTGCCGAATGGAAGAAAATTTGATTTATACTTTTACATATTAAAATCTACCATGAATTTTGCACTTTACTTGGTATTTCAAGTACCCTCTACATAACAGCATATATAAAGAAAGAAAGGGCAAAAAGAGAGCAAATTCAGCATGTCAGCCAATTCTGACCACAGACAGACAGACACATGAAGTATCTAAACCCTTTAATTGCAAATTCGCATGCACTTTGAACACGAGAATGAAGTAGAAGAGTCATGCTTTGTGTTTTTAGAAAGAACATAAACTTATTCACTTGTTGTACAGCATAGGCTTCAAATAGGAATGTTTCTCAGCACTTCAGAGTTGTTTGACCTTTTTCTTAATCACATGAAAGACTGAAGCATCTGTTTTTCTACAAAATGGAATTTTTTGGTGTCAAAAATACAGTGCCCATTTTTCCAGTAAAGGAAAGGTGTGTAACTAATCTCAAAGGTTTTAAAATCAGAACTGTTAAACTTTGCAATCTAATAGAGCAATGAATACTGCATTTCATATAAGTTTTACAAGAGTCATTTGCTAATGCAGAGAACCACCATTACTCAATTTATGGATGAGTAAAAGTGAGAGAAAATTTGGTCTGTGTTTAGATGTCTTATATTCCACCCAAGTTTCTGTGTTTGCGGCTTCCTGTTTATGAGCTCTCCTGAAGGTCTAGAATAGTCAGTAGGAAGTAATGTGCAGAAGAATTTGGAAGATACTGGTATGAAGCAGTTCTTTAGAGAATTTAAAGGACTTGTTTCACATCACAGTGCATGTCAGTAGCAGAGAAGAAAAGGGAAACCCAAGTTACTTCCTTGTCAACCCAATATCTTACAGGCTGAATAACCCAGCTGAGAATAATTTCACCTGTATTCATATTGAAACACAGAGATCAATGACTGAATATGCAGTTACTTCTTACCTTAATTGACTGCCACAGTGGTGACATCGGAAACATGATTTATGAAAATTCTGCTTGTCGGCAACTAGGCATTCCATTGGATAAACTCTCCGTTGACAGAGTCTGCATATTTCATTTTCCTGAATCTGCAGTTTCTAGAACCACATATTAAAAAGTTAGAGTTAGTTTAAGCCATATATTATGATTTATTTTTAACTGTATCAGTCCATATGTTTGGCTAAAGCTGTAGTTTTCTTCATCCATTTACTAGTATCTCAGCCATCTGGTTTAGGGCTTCATTTCATTCAACTAGCGTTAATCTTTGAAAGTGAAAAAATACCTTTCCCTTTTCAGAAAGCTGTACATTTGAAAGGTCTATTCACTTCATTACAAGAACAAGATTTCCCATTTATTTGTAGTAACTATTTATTTTGAGAAATGAGATAGGATGATAAAATGTTTACTAGTATAAGTGGAATTGAGTATAATGTATATATAATCTTTGAATCTACAATGTGATTTAGCAGGGGCAGATGTTTAAAATTCTGATGAAGAAGTTTTCTTTAATTATGCCAAAAGCACATCAAGGAGTTCCATTTGTGTGGTTACCTGCACTCTGTGCACTCATATAGTCCAGATATGCGATGGTCATAGCTATTTGTGATTTTTACAGTTTTCATTTTCAGACCTGATACTTCCTTTGGTTAATTTTTAAGATTATGTTAGCTAACTGTAGCAAATCCTTTTTTTATGAAGTCTAATTAATTATAAGGGATACTAGTTGTCTGTAAAGTACAAAGCATCAATAGAAGTGTTCTTCCATACTATTAAGGGGCAGAAGGAAATAATGGCCAATCTGTTGGGCTCGGAAAATTGCATACTGCTCTTCTTTGTTGATTTCTGAATTGGTGTGAAAGCCATATTAGCAGATAAATACAAACAGGGTGGACCAAATAATTGCTTATATAATTATATCTCCATTGATAATAGTAATGCCCCTTGACATCAGCAGAAAATTTGGCCCCTTTCAGCATTCTGTCTGGTTTTAGTTTGCCTGCTGGCATTGATTTTATAGCAATTCACAAACCAAGACAGAAAGTGATGCAGATTTTGTAACTGCAGCTTTAGTTGGCACAAATCTCTTGTACCCACAACGAGAGCTGTGAAAATTGCTGAAAAATAAAATATCTTCAAAATAACGTAGAACTTGCAAAAAGAATAAACCATTATTGAAAACAACAACAAAAAATTTCCCAAAGAATTGTTGGTCATGAACTAAAAAGCCTTAAATGTAGCCTCAGCTTTGTCTCTGAACGAGCTGACGGAGACGCTGGGCAGATGCGAAGTGTGGCATACACTACCTGCATCCTGCGTCCCAAGGCAGAGACTGCCTAGGTTTGGCAGTGTGAGCCAAATCTAAGAATGCAGGTTAATATTCTTAGGTACACAAGTGTTCTGAGTGTAAAGAGGGAGGAGAGGAAAGGCACAGGCTTTGTGATCTGGGATAAGGTGATTGGGAGGGGAAAAACGGTGACATTCTCCTGGAAGATTGTCTCACTGGCTGTTTATACTTCATGCAGCTGGCTAGTTGATAGCAAGCAGCGTGCCTCAGAAGACAACAGTCAAGTGAAGAGGAAAACAAGGAGAAAGAGGGATTCAAGAGTAGCTCATCCTAAAGCAACTTCCAGGACTGACTAGTGTGACCAATATTCATCTTCCTGAAAATCAAAAACGTATTGGTTGTCAGTGGGAAGGTTTTGGTAGCTGGGGGGGGCTGCAGGAGCAGCCTCTGTGAGGAGAGTCTAGGGCTGCCCTGTGCTGGATGCAGCCAGTTCTAGCCAGCTCCAGCAGCAGCACCCCAGGCACAACTGAACTGGTGGTACCTCCTGGGAACATATTCAAGAAGGGACAAAATGCTACACATAAACTAATTTTCCCCCAGGCAAGAGTATTTTGCCTGTGAATTAGGTTGACTGGTCTGACCCGTCAACCTATCACATGTGAACAGTCCTACAAAATCAGTGAGGGAAAGGCTGGTCTACTATTTGAGATCATCTGTATTTACAAGATAGAAGAGATCCAAAATGACATCCAGAAGCTTGAAGAGAAATCAGTATTGTGCTGGTGCTGGGTATTTCTACTCACTTTTAACATGCTTAAGTGTACTGAGTCTGTCTGGGATGCAGTTCATTTTCTGCACAGCAGCTCAAATGGTGCCACATTTTGGATTTGTAGCTAAAGTGTTGGCAACACATCATTGTTTTAGCTAATGCTTAAAAGCATGTGCACATTGTCACGGCCTTTTCTTCTTCCCACTCTGCACCCCCCTCACCACCCCAAGCAAGTAGGCTGGGAAAGCACAGGAAGGTGAGAGAGACACAACCAAGACAGCTCATCCCAGATGACCAGAGGGATATTCCACATCGTGTGGCATTGTGCTCAGCAATAAAAGCTGAGGGAAAGGAGGAGAAAGAGGGGATATTCAGAGAGATGGTGTTTGTCTTCTCAAGTAGCTCTTGTGAATGTTGAGGCCTTGCTTTCCAGGAGTGGCTAAACATCTGCCTGATGATGGGAAGTAGTGAATCAATTCCTTAGCTTGAGTTGCTCGTGCCCCAGCTTTGCTTCACCTGTTAAACTGTCTCTGCCTTTGCCCACAGTTTTTGTTGCTCTTTGCTCTTCTGATTCTTTCTCCCATCCCACTGTGTGAAGTGAGTGAGTGACTGGATGTGGACTTAGCTGCTAGCTAGGGCCAACACACCCACCACATGAAGTATTTTTTTGGACCTTCACCAGACTGTGACTCGTTTTGCAGGATCACAAGCTATGGGTGTTTAATTCTGCTCCTAGCATAAACAGAGGTAGTACCTCTCTCTTCTTTGTGCACATAGCTGGGAAACCCAAAGCAGAGGTTTCTATTTAGGAGTTATGCAGGTATAAGAGTGTTTAGCTTTGTTCTGTGATTTTCATTGCTGTGCCAGCATCAGCATTCTGCTCATCTGTTTCATATGGCTACAGCTATGGTAACATTTGGTTTTCCTACTGGATACCATCAATATTCTGTGCCCAAAAATAAATGCATAAAAGGAGAACATTGGTGTTCATCATGAAATGGCATATATAATATTTTCTAAGATTCAAATGCTAACTTCGTAATCGAAATAGTTTATTATAACTTTTAAGTAACATATGCACTATGAGAAAGTAGGAATGTATTATTTTCAGTGTTTACTTCATATTCATATATAAATTTGTAAATAATTTCAATAATTTTACTCAAAACAGGAAACTCAATGAAAGTAGTTTACTTTGTCTTAAGTCATATCTTGTGCTTCAATAAACTAAAAACAGATATGCACAAAATATGACCATTATTTTATCTTTAAAGCTGTTTTATATAGGCAAAATTTTACCCTCAGTTAAGAGGGTGTTGCATTGATTTTAAGCATGAGAGGTCAGGTGGGTTCTGTGCACATTTTTATTATTTTTTATATTATATTATATTTTATTATGTTAGTATTTCTTAAATACAACAGTAATGCTATTTTAATTTTAGTATCTATTTTTATTTTTATTTTGCTCTATATAATTTTTCAGGGTAACTCTTGTAGTATTAATCCTCATAATGATTGAAGAGATAGTAGCTAGAGGCTTCACAACAGTTTGCATGTCCAGCTTGTCACCGTTCTCGTCTTCATGGATATATATATGAATTCCTACATATCTTGGTGCTATTTGTTTAACATTACCATAAAATTTTTAATCAGAAAATGTGCTTTGCTGTGGTCTTACAGAGGCTGCTGCATCTTGTAAAGAACCTTGATCTTGCTTGTATGATTTTTGTGATGCTGGATTAATTTGTCTGAATCTTCTTGTTTTCCAGGGCTGTGTTTCAACCTACTGGGAAGTTGCTGTCATTTCCAATGGAGCTTTTGCATAAGTAGAAAACTTTTCTATGCTTCCATATCCTCACGAGATCTGGAGCAAACCATTGCGGAAGTAGCAATTCTGTTTTTTCCCTGGTGTAGACATTTTTTGTAGTCTTCTTGCTGAAGTAATAGTGGTAGAAGAGGAACTAACTATTGAAGGCAAGGTAGTTTCTTGGTACGTATTTTCCATCTTTAGGGAACAAAAGTTTTGTTTGTTTTTTTTTTTAAGTATAGTAACCTAGAAAACAAATTTTTCTATTTTTCACAAAAACTAGTTCTGCAAGGATCCAAGCACTAGAATTATAATAAGACCTGGAAAGACAGAATCTGTCAACTGTTGCTCAGAATGCATAAAACCAATCTTCTGAACTAATAGCTGTGTTCTTTTCACCATAGAATATATGTGAAAAGAAATGTGGAATTCATACAAAATGCAAAATGATGATTGAGCAGTTTTGGTGTATTTGCTGCAGCAAATGCAGAGTTTGCATTATAAGCATAATAAAGTTATGCAGGGGCATATGCTCATTTTCATTTTTCTGAAAGTGACATTTTCAATGCTTCTGAGAATCTGTGGTGAAATAAATTATATGTATTTACAGATTCAAAACAAGGAAAGAAGAGACTATTCAGCACAGGAGGACAGGAATGCAAAAGCTTTTATAAACGTCTACTTTGAATTATGTTCGTCACATATTCTAAGTACTTGTTGAGCCTTCTAACAAACTTTGTATTATGTTATAAGCAATTAATTCCTAAAGTCCATATTTGCCCACTTTCATAGGTTACATTTTTAGTTGCAATTAAAAATAGTCAAAATAGAAATTCAAACTGCACATATCTTAACTTCACCACTTCTAATTTGCATTAAGATCCCTCTTATTAAAAGCACAGACCTTTACTTCTTTTGCAGGTGTTGCAGTCTCTCTGTCAGATTGAAAGGCCTTTTCCTGAGCTGTCCTTTCAATTTGCTGTTTTAAAATATGCGTTACTGTCTTTGGGAGTTCTTCATTCTGAGCTGCATTGATTACTGTAATGGAAAGAAGAATAAGAGTTTGTTTCCCCTTCACCCCACATTTTATGAAATTAACTTTATCAGTGAATTATAAAAAATTATTACATTAGAAAACTTGTACTTAGGCATGCAGAAGCCTAGAGAGTCACTTGATCACAAACAGAAATGTAGAGAACAGCAAAGTAGTTGTTTAGGGACATGTTGTCACCTGCTGTTTTGCCATACCTGAGTGGTGTGGCAGGGCTGAAGATTGGATGGGTCTGTGGGATTCTAATACCAGCAGTAAACTGCAGCAGCACTGTCTTAACACAGTGGTCGTATTCGACAGGGCTATTCAGTTCTGCTCTAGATTGAACCATTCTCATCCACAATTTCATATATACATGGGCTTGTATTTGCCTGTGCTTTCACACAATTCTTCCAGTCCCTAGGTCTTTTAAGAAAATGAATGCGTAAAGTCACCTCCTTATGCAAAAGCCATCTCTCCATAGTCAATTAAAAGCTTGTTTCTTAAGTCAATGAATGTACTTTGCTGAGAATTTGGAGCAATGTGCATTTTCTTATTTGTTTGCTAAGAGTGGTATATTCTGTGAGTAAGGACATTTGCTATTGCTCATTTGTAAGTCTTTATTCTCATGCTACTGCTTACCTGTTTCATCAGACTGCTGAAGGAATGTAGAAGCCATTTTTATCTCATGAGTAGCGTTTTCGCGATGAGAAACCTGTGCACAAAACCTTCAATTTACTACAGGACTTACTGCAATATGTAAGAACTTTGCATACTTCTGCAACTAAATTTAAAATGTTATATCAATGAAAAATATGAATGGGAAACTAATTAATTACTGTGTTAAAACAATAATAAAATTAAAACATTTAATAAAACAGCTTTAAAAAAATATTATGCATTGCCTAATGAGGGAGACTATCAGCAGCACATCCATATCTTGCTGTACCAAGCGGTAAAGGAGGAAGAAGGGAAGCAGATATGTATCAGCATCAGTATAATTGCCCAATGACACAATTATTAATTGATACATTTACCTCTTCTGTTTGAGAGGCTTCCATTTGACTTTCTTCAGAGGTCATTTCATTGCACTCAGCTTCCCTGCTGCTGCTTAATACTGGGTGCTGACTGCTACTTGATGTTTCCTAAAGACAAATAAAAATAGTTATGCATTAACAGCTGATAGTGAATTGGAAATTTTTCCCCCATGAAAGACTTTCACAAATAAATTCTAATATAAGTAGTGTCACTAGAATAGTCATTTTACAGCAGAGTGCCATTGTTAGAATGATTGATATTTGTTGCTGTAAGAATTGGAGCAGGCTTTTTATAACACAGAATTTGTCATGTCATTTCTGTTACTGCAGCCAGATTTTGACCAGCAGATATGGAAAACTGCATGAATACGTATGATGTATAATTAGACTGGAAGGGGATGGAGGTGACTAGGAGGACTGGTTCTGGCTTTATGTGCTGTGTCATCAACTTGTTAACTATCAGTGGGCATGAGATTAATGCAACTTTCTAAAAGGAAGTATAATAATGTGTCTATATAAGAGAATCTGATTTCCCGCATATACTTTATACAAGTCTTCTGATCCAAAAATCAAGCTGAATTGCAATTCTGAAAAATATGACCTATAGGGTGACCAAAATATCTTATAAAATATACAGGTGAGTATTGTATCTACAAGTCTGACAACTGCAGTGTAATAAACAGAGCAGAGAGTTTAAAGCACATCTGAGATGCCCATGTAAACTGATTTCTGAGGTTATCTATGTTTAGTTTGACTTCAGATTTTGGCAATGATTTGTTTTCTTATTTAAAGCCTGTCACAGAACCTGTGTTACATCACATTACCTGCGTCCATAGAGTACTGTGAGATTTAATCATTAGATGAAATAAATCCTGAGGGTTGACATTAAGGTACCAGTTCTGTGCTTCCTCTCTTTTGCGCATGAGCATGGACACAGAGCCATCTAACAAATAATTTCACTCATGTCAAATTAAATTTTCTTATTCCTCTGTGAGAATGAAGTTTGCCTGTTAGTTTCTACTGATAATGAGCTTTCAAATGAAAAGAGCTTCTGATCCCTCCAGCAAGAGCTTCCCAAATGTTCAATGTAATATGAATGTGAATGGAGGCAGCACTGTATTTCTGAGATTGCTTCTATACGTAAAGTGCAAAAGAAAGCTGTAAGCTTCCTGCATCTCAAATCCTTGCACCAGCTAATTTGGGGGAAAAAAAATAGCTCACTTTCTTAGTCATCCCATGACAAAGCATATCTTGATGGGATTTATTCCACCTTCAAACTAAGGAATGCTTGCACTGCTCGCATCTCCACTAACATTTCTGCTGAATCAGTATAAGGGAGCAACCATTGCCTGGCTCATTATTTCTGCCATGCAGTAGGCAGCAAGGGGTCATAGGTTCTACAGCAGAGAAACAGTGTGCGTCCTGTTCATGGGCTTTAGCAATTCTTTTCCACTTTTGTGCTGCCAAATCATCTGTTTCAACTATAAGATGAAATAAGATCATATGAACAAAAGGTAAAATAAATTTTCTGATCTTTAAAGTAATACATTTAGCACATTAACAGTACCAAAATTAATCCTATCATCTATCACAAAGTTTGAACTGTCAAGGTGAGGTGAGGCTTGAGGAGAACAAGTCAGAGGGTGGTTTGCACTCACAAGTTCTGTATGTGTAACAGTTGTGAGGGAGCTGCACAACACGAGAAGTACCAAGTTGAAAAGAGGCAATTAAAATAAAATGAAGTTAGAATTTACCCGTCTATTCTATGTTTAATGACTATGTGTAGGTGTATGTATAATATGACTTTTCATTTTATATATTTATGCATATATAAGTTTTATTCATTTAAGATATGCTTTTCAGTTCTAATGTGCATGTTTTAGATATGTAAGTCAAGCTCTCATTACTGGAAAAGCTCATTCATGAGACACAAAATATATTCCTGATAGTCATTATGTGTCCTTTGAATGGTATGGGGTGTTAAAAAGGAATATAATTAGACTTAATGTAGTCAGGAAGCAAATCTAATCTGAATGTCACTACTGCTTTATTGCTGTAACTTTGGTAGTGCTTATGAAGTAGTTGCCATATTGCAAAATATTATAATCGTTTAATGTGACAGCTATGGCTGTCTAAAATGCAGCCTAAACATTATGGGCCAGGTTTTGACAATGTAATTTACACAGCCTTGCTCTGGGCATGCAGCGAGGAAGAGGGACTTGAAGATTCTCGTGTTTTTTTTGTGTCTGTCAAGATGGCTGACTGAAATTCCAGTGACAAAAGGCAAAATGGTACTTCTTTATTATTCCAAAGAAGTGGAATGCAGGAAGACCTGTGATTTCATCCCTCTGTAATGGCCAGCTGTTGAATAAATGATAAGCTATCCTGTAGGTAGGATTAATTTAATCTACCCCATTAGAGTTTGTGACATGTTTTGTAGACTCTATGGATTCTGGAGAATATTCTGTAGAATTATTTGATGGTCTGCACTGCTCTTATCTCATCAAGCAGGATAGGTCATGCCTCCAGTGCAGGAATGTGGCTGGATCATTTTCTAGATTTAATACTACTTATGAGTTATGCCTGTGGGAATTTGATCCCTATATTAGTTTCTGTGGAATACACAATTCCTGCTTTACTGTGTATTATTAAATCAACCAAGGTTATTTAATCAACCAGATCCAGCATCATGGTGTCAGGAGGGAAGAGCTGTGTGAGGAGAGGAGGACAGACAGAGAATTTAAAGTTATTTTTGGTGGCAAGAGTGAAAAGACAACTATTGTGGTTGCTTTTCCTATGGCCCAAGAATTACCTTTCAATTACTTTTTGTGTATTCTATGCCATGTCATGAGTGAGCTTCAGAAAAGAGTCAGATGGATGATTGTTGGCATGCTGCTAGCTCATGGGTAGTTTCTTGTGGCAATTTTATTTTTATTTTAGACTTCCATAGCCCTACATTCGCTTTAATTTTGTTTCAAGTCACCCTTTATGGGGGCTGCTGGCCTTCACATTTGTATTTGTATGGTACTTAATACAGAGGTCTATAGTATCCTGTTGTGTCTCTGGATAGTAAGTCATTCTAACCTAAAACAATACTATTTAAAAATAAAGATGTAAGCCTGAGAATAGGTCTGAATACATTTTGTTAGAGGAGTGCGCTTTTATGTACGTGTTCAGATTCTGTTACTGAAGAGAACTCTAATTGCTACACATGTTTTATATGTTTGTGGTCCATACATCAATTTTAGTGCCTCTGTGCTGCCATAATTTTGATAGAATAGAATTTTTATTGCAAAAGGTGCCAAGTTTTTAATTTTTGGTAACTCTTCTGTGTATTTTAGACCAAGGTTTTCTCTCTTGTGTTGGCATTTTTGCAGGTTCCTTCTGTTCTGACAACAGATAAAACATACTTTCCCTTTCAAAAATGAAATTGCTTTGAAGCTCAGAACATGTATGCTATGTTATATGCTTATGTACATGAAACACGTGCACTATTTTATGTATTGTTTAAGGGGATCTAATGGCCCAAAAGTTTGTCCAAGCACAAGGAAGCCTTTTACTCGCTCACATTTGAAGTGTATGACTTTTAGTTCAACTGTACATTATGGTCATCATATAAGCTCTGTGGTAGGTTGAATAATATGATATAATTTAGGTACCAGCATACTTAGAACTTATTGTTCTAAATGATCAGTATGTGGAAACTCATAGTTCCCTTTATGCAGCAATGGAAGCAAATTCTGAGCGTAAAACTTTGGTTACAAAATTAGCAACAATAGAATGACTGATTATTTTCTTGCTGTGGACCTTGATTTCTTCCTCAAAACTATGCTTTTTTACTTATTTATGTTCTTATCCTGGTATCTTCTGTGCATCAGTACTGTGAGAGTCTTGCAGAGATTTCTTACAAGAATTTGACTTATCTGCACTTAATTTCTATGATTTGTCAGCTTTGCGTAGTTGTATGTATATACTTAGGGTGTTTTGGGCACTATATGGAAGATTTTCATAAAAAGTAAGGTGTTCACCTTTCACTAACACTGTCCCAATATTCAACCTGCAATCCCTAGGAA
This sequence comes from Tapera naevia, assembly GCA_033556795.1. Taxonomy (NCBI): domain Eukaryota; kingdom Metazoa; phylum Chordata; class Aves; order Cuculiformes; family Neomorphidae; genus Tapera; species Tapera naevia. The sequence goes on from JAUMJJ010000069.1 coordinate 12,828,201, forward strand.
ATTGGCAATTGCTACGCTTAGCAATCTTAGAAAATTTGTATGGAATGTCTCTCAGTTAAGGAGAAGTAGCTGTACATGACACACAATACTATATGGTTGAGTGAATATCAGATCCTTCAATATATTCCACTCATCCTTCCTGTGTAGAGCACTGAGCTCACTTGCCAGAAACGGCTTGGCACTGGGTGCTGACTTTGAGCAGCTGGCTAGCTGGGCTGCTGTAGCAAACCACTGCAGGCTGGCATTGCAGAACAAAAACACTGAAGCTCATGACCTCTTCTCAGTTTGATGGCTGATGATAAAAGGTGCTCATGATGCCAGTGGTCAAATTAAAGACCATGTCTCTATACAAACTCTGGTTAAATTTGTAAACACGTGGCAATTCTGTGATCTGCTTTTATTGCTGCTTACCATTCTGGACAAGAGTTTAATGCATCCTACTGGTAATATGGCACCTTTTACAAGGAGCAAGCTCCCTTACAATGAAGAGTGCTATAATTGATAGCTACTGTCTGAGAAAAACAAAGATAAATAGTTATTATTTGCATATTTGATATAAATATTTTGAATTAAAAGTCATGTACTCCTTATGAAATTATAGAATGTGTAGTAAAATGTTCAGCTATTTCGATCACTGTTTAAAAAATTGTTTGCTTCCTTATTTTAGCTTGGATAATAATTGGAATTTATCCAGATCTGGAGATCTGTCTTCAAACTACATGATTGCTCTGGTTTACCCTGGCATTGATTCAGTGACCTTGAATAATCTTTCAGCTACCTAAGTGTATAATCCCATTTTCCATGAGAGTGCAGTTATGTTAGATAGAAGTGGGATTTTATGGTCTTGCAGTAAGTTATTTAACTTAAATTCAAAGATTGTTCCATATAGTCTGAGTGATTTTATTTCCTGTGAACGTGACAATTTCTGCTGAGGATTTGAGAGAGCCTCTTCAGCAAGCCACAGAGGACAAATACATAGATGAGTATGTTTAGAGGTCACCTCTTTGTTGGGGAAGTGGAACCATTATAGTGGCTTTGTGGAGAACTAGCCATCACTATTAGGCCAGGAAAAAAGCATCTTCACATCACAAAACCGAAATGATTTGGTTCTGAGTAAGAGAAAAAGTCATATAATTTCTGTACACAGTTTTGCATTTCTTCACCTAGATAAATGGCAATTAGGTTGGACCAATGTCATCAGAAAAGCATGTATGTAAAACTTCCTAGAAAGGATTATCCTCCAGTATGATTATATCCAATTATGGGATTTTTCTGCTTAGTTAAAAATGCTTTAAGAAATCTGCAACAATCTTCCCCCTAACAAACTGGTGTTTTACTTGTTGTCTGTGCAAATTTTTGTTATTACTATTGATGTGTAAGAAATAAGAGATGACCGATGATACTTATTTAACATGAAAATGACCCTATGGCAGAATGTTGATAAGTCCTGTTCTACAAAGTTGGAGAGCAATATTCCTTTAAAAATCTCTCCTGGAAGTGAAGGATGGTAAAGCAATTTACTGTGCCATTACTGTTTTTCAGAGTGCACAGGACAGATTATGCAATGTTTTTTATTATAGGGGATTTCACACAGTCCAAAATCATTATCTCCTAAAAAAAATTTTCATGGTATATGCTAATAAAGCAATAAAATGTAAAGACCTTTTATCTAAAATAACACTTAGGTGCTGCTTTGTTCTACTTTTATGTAGCATCTGGGTTCTTCTGTGCAATTTTTGATCTGTTTAGGGGAACTGATTAGATTTAATTCTATGGAAGCAGGAAACTCCTTTTGAAAGAGAATGGCTTAACCTCACATCAAGTGCAATATATGCAAAATACCACCATGATACTTGATAAAGAATTACAATCTTATAGACGAGGTTCAGTATAAAATGCTTCTATGGTAGTAATCTGCTTTACTCATCTGTTTGCTGTAAGTCTAGTTGTGCTTGCATTGAGTGCTTGTCTGCATAAAACAATATTATTCCTGTAGTATATATCAAGAAGAAAATTACCTGAGTGTGAACATAAGGGAAACATCTTAGTCATAATGAAAACTCTTCAATAAAGCAAACAAACATTTTTTTTCACGCTATCTAGCAGGACATACCTCATTTGTTAGTATTAAAAATGATGTTCTTACCTGTACAGGTTTGTGCTGCTGCTGGTACTGAGCAAAGGTCTTTTGTGAAGAGGTCATCCGCACTTTCTCAAATTGTTTCCTCACTGCTGCAAGGCCACCAGGCACAGTACAGAGCTTGTTTTTCTCTGAAGCCTAGAGTGATAAAATAAGGGCAGTTGTTTTCCATTTGTGCTAAGGATATACTTCTATGAGCTGAGTTTTCAGAAGTAGTTAATAACAGTAAGTTATAATCCTTCTAAATTTCAAATGGAAAATTTGGAAACACTTGGTTATGTCTGTAGCCTCTCATAGGCAACTTCCACTGATGTAATCTGTAAACCCTACTTATTTGAGCAGTACATATGAATTAACGTTAGAATTCAGAACAGATACAGTAAGACAGCTATTTTTCAAGAGACATATGTTGTGATTTGGAGAAATACAGGCCAATGAATATTTGGAAAATGTGCATGTTTGGTGTGAACCTTTAGCACCAGAAGGAGTAGGTCCCATCTACTTGAGTGCCAGTAGCGATCACTTTCCAGAACAACCTTTCTCTGCTATTCCCTGTTCTACTTGTCTGTCCTGAGTTCTATTGCGTTCAGAGTTGCCACCTGGCCCTGTTAGTAGATTTTCAATATATACTGTTGAAAAACATGCTTCAAGTAGGCCTTTGTGAGATGATCTTTGTTCACTAATGACAGTGCCAAAGGTCCCCTTACCCTTAGTCTCCCTGTTCTAGTTCTGTCCCTTATGTGTTGCCTCTTAGATGGTACAAGAATGATGCTTTCAGCGTTTAGACTTATTAATTAGTATGCACAAAATAAACTGCCCAATAATTATAAATAGCCTCATAATGAAGGTTACTAAGTAAACAGGTTTAGTGCTTACAATCGATGAGGAGGCAGATCATAAAAAAACAGATTCTTTGTTTTTTCTTAGATGAAGATGGCATAGTTCTATCTGTACAAGGATGTGTGAACGTGAAAAGTAATTATTTTAGTGAACGAACATTTCAGGCATGTCTTGCCAGCCATTTAGAGATATTGAAAACGTTTAAATGCAGTTATGGGTCCTTTAGGGAAACATATTAATTCCTCTTAATGGAATTGAATATAAAGTTCGTTTTTCAGGCAACCATCCGTTTCAGCAAGAAATTGCAAGGAGTTCCAGAGTGTAAATGAAGTAGTTCCCATGTGCTCAACACAGATCGACTGGGTTAGGCTTCATGAATTTCTTCTCTTTTTAAGAAAGTACTAGGTTTAGGCATGTTTCCAATTGGAGGAGTAGGAAATTGGAGCCTTTTCAGCCAGGTGAACTGCAGGAAGGTTCTCCAAATACACACAGACAACTAGGATATAAGGAAGTAATCAGGCAGGAATTTGGTGGTTGGAAAACACCTGGGCTCCTGTGAGTGTGGCTGGTGCCTGTTTTAACTATGGGGCTTCTGGGCTATCCAAGTACCCAGAAGGTCCCTTCAGCTCTCCGTATCACTTCTCCCAAGACAAAAGTGCAGGTAAGAGCTGAAGCATAGTTGGCTTGTGAGAGCTGGATTGTAGTCCTTCTTTTGCCACATACATACTCTGATTTATAGAAATTACTCTGTCCTAGTTTACAGTAAGAAAAAGGTGTTCTTCCCATGTACTGAAAGTTTAGCATAAACAAAGACCATTATCATTCTAATGTTGAGCAAGCCAGCATAATAGCTCCATTTCCTGATTTTAAGAGGGTTAAGCTACAACTTCTGGGTAGGATTTTAAGATGTGGTAAAAATATACTTTTTGCCCCTTAGTATTTCTGCTGAACCGAGGCAGATTTTCCTGTCTGAGATCTGAAGACCTGATATTCATTACTGATAATTAAATTTTTGGTGAAGTGGTCTTGCTCTATTTTGGTAGATTATAAATTCTGTTAGACAAATATTTTTTGTGCTACTTAGTATTAATATTAAACTTTGCTGTAAAATACCTAATCCCTATTGATAGATATATAGAGAGGTGAGTAAAACAAAATTTAAAAGTTTTTTAATACTTCTCATATAATGCTCATTTTAAAATAATTTTATTATAAAACAATACTTTTTTTAGACACGTCTCAGAACTGCCACTTTAAAATGCAACAGTTTCAAATTCTTTAGTTTGAGCACAAAGAGGTCTAAACTTAATGTGCTTTTGCATATTATTTTATTATTTGGTAATATTTTTAGTAATTCAGAAAATGCTGGGTTTTGTCATTATAAGCTGAAAGAATAACGATGTTGCTTATCTCAAGCCTATGGTCCTAATAAATGCAGTTCATGCAATAGTAGGATAAGAAGAACAGTTCTTTCAATGAATTAAAGGGAATTGTCTAAATGACCAAAGGTATATAGTATGAATAATCTCATTCAGTAAAGACAGAGAGTGATAATTCAGTACATTTGCTAAGTAGATTTGGTAATTTGGTTTCAAATTTTGATCCCCATAGTTACCCATCAGTCAGCTTATATAAATAAAGAATGTAGGCTATGCCACTATGCAAAGCAAATACAGAGCTAAGAAGATAAGGAACCACTGATATCTTACATGAGCAACAGAGTTGCTACTCTTTATCTCAGACACAGCAGCCTTGTACATAGCCATCCTTTCTTTCAAGGAAACAGTCTCCTGGAAATCCAGCGGTGCGTTCTCAGCCTTGCGAGTGCTCTCTTTAGATAGTCCTTTTACAGGTTTGCGAGAACCCACTGTAGGTGCAAACAGACATCATAATTTCTGAGAAGGAAACAGGTAGCTGATTTTGAAATCTTGAAAGAAAAGCGGTAGTAGAAAGGAGCAGTATTGTCAAGTTTTTAGCAACTGAATCTTATTTTCAATTTAGAACTTACTGCGTACAGAAAACCTTAAGTTTTTGGAACTAAGAGAAATTCCTTGGGGAAATAACAAGAAGCTTTTTAAAAAAAAAACATAGAGTTTTATCAGCAAGCATAGTATATTTCTTCTTCATAGTGTTACATTTGAATTATTTTATGCTGTAAAAAAGTCATTGCATGTACTACAAATAACCAATTATAATTGTATATATTGTGTTCTAGTTAGCTTTAGACATTGTAGTATTTATTTGCTTAACAGAGGGTCTGTTCTGAGTTGATTACAGATTTCAGTTGTTTACTGGTACTGTATTAGAGTATATTTAAGTCAGCTTACTACTAGTAAAACTTTATTGAAAATTATCTAAATTACTAACTACATTTTAACCTTGTTTCAAGGTGTGAAAGTTACAGAGTTATCTATAAGCATATGCAATTCAGCCATAGTTCAGAGTACTCCTATAAAGTTTAGCACTAGAAAGCTTTTTGTTGCTTCTTTCTACATTCTTATGAGTGTGATAGAAGATTATTTTTTTTTCAGACAAAGAGGAAGAAGTATGCTGTGTGCATCTCTCTTGTCTATGATCAGAGGCAAAAAAGGTTTTATATGATCCCGCAGGCTGGAAACTCCTCTTGTTCTGCCAGAGTTTTCTCTAGGGTGTGTCAAATTGAGTTGAATGACACTGGATTTCTGTAACCAGGACACTCCCTTCCTTTTTCTGAAGGGAGGGAATTTTGAGACTTCAAGAAGATATACTTTTAGTAAAACCACCAGAATCTATTTTTTTTAATCCTTGTGCTTGTGCTGCAGGTAACAGAGCACTCTGATCTTCCTTATATCCATCTGTATTTCTCCTTGTCCTTGCATAATAGGCAGAATAAATTTGTTGCAACCTGCATTACTTTCTTTTAAACAATTATATTTTCTGAAATTACAGAAACCAGCTGTAGCTGAACTGAATTAGCTGAAAAAATCCCTACCGAACTCCACCCTGCTCCCCTCCACATGATATATCTTGAAAATTCTAAAAGTTGAGAAAATTATTGATTTTAAAAAGGAGAAAAGAAGGCAGGCAGAAACAGTGTATAAATGTCCTCCTGTTCTGTGTATTTAATTCAAGCCAGAAGGTATACAAACTAAAACCTTAAAACCCATTTTCAAACAGGAAAGGAAAGTCAAAGAGGAAGCTTCAGATGTGTGCTTTCTGCTAGCCGTTGGCAGTTTACTTTTGTTCTTACATGTTCTGTTACTGCTGGCACTGTGTCTTCGTCATTCCGAGTGTGCTTTGTCACTTTGTTACAGCACAGGGCTGGGCGGTTTTTTATTCAAATAACATTTTTATATTTATCGTGTACAATTAATTTATGCTTTTTTAATCTTGTGGATGATTTTCAGGCTTATTAAATTAAGCAAGTTGACTCCCTTGCCATAATTTTGCTAAGAAATTAGTAACCTCTCTTTGTAGAGTGTCAACTATCTCATACTGTATGTATAAAACACCAGGGATATATTACAGTGCATTTACCTTTCTTACCATTCAGTGCAAACCAACATCATTTACAGAACTGATCTTTTTAGAAAGGAAAAAAAGTCATCAAAATCCTCTCCTACGGTTTTTTTTTGGTCAATTTTTAAGACGAATTTCCCAGTCTCCTGAAATACACCCCGCAGAGGGGGTCTACTAAATCCCTGCCTGGAGGAAGTAGATGGGCACAACATTTATCCTCACATATATAGGGTGGGACTTAATGATTGTTTTCAGGACCTGAGGTCTGGATAGCATTTGCCAGAGTCAACTCCTTCTTCTGAAAGCCTAACTGTAGTACGTATTGCTATACATATATGCATCAGAAAAATGTGTTCAGTCAATCACATTTCTTGTTCCCTAAGTTGGTTCACTCTCAATTACTGTGTTGTTTTACTAAGGCACTGATACAAAAGATAGAGACAAAAAAATCCCCATTTTTTTGAAGTACCCAATCCTTCTTTTTAACATTATGAAATGCAGCAAAAAAATGAGATTTTACAAAAAGCTACATGTTCACCTTTTCACCTGAACAGAGTGCCAGGAAGGGGTTATCCAACTAAGCAGGGAAGAATTCCATAGCACATCTGGCATGTTCGATGTAGAAGTGTTTATCTGGAATAGGTGTTCAAGGCCCAGATACAGCAAGCAAATGTAACAAGCAACTCTAATCTTCAGCAAAAATCGGACATAGATGTAGGCATACATAGAGGAGTGGTCTCAGTGTAAATATATTGTGTTTCTTAGTATTTTACCTGACCCTAATCATAACTTACTTGAGGATAATTTTTTTTATTGCGCTTATCCCATGCATGTAATATTGCATGTAATCAAGATAGACAAAAGAGTTCCTACAGTTCAAGAAAGAATAATAGCAGCAGTAAGCATCAGTGGAAGTCAGCTGGAATGAAAAAAAAGGTTTTCAAGGAAAGTAGAAATCAGAAGAGAGAGAAAATTGCTGTTCTTCAAGTAAGAAGTCTACATTAGATCAAATCTGACAAAAACAGTGGAAAGTTTGAATCTATGCTTTAGCAACACAGAGGGATGGTCCATCATAGCCAAACGGTTCAAGGTCATTTCTAAAGGCAGATTGAATTACGTAACAGACTACTACCACCATGATATTTATAAGCTATTGCTTTAATTTTCAAGAATGTTCTGGACTTTAAAACCTTTCTTTGTATTGTTCTGATCCAACCAGGGATTCCTGGATTCTACCTAATTGTAAGCATGCAAATAGTTTCATTAAACGCAATGGGAATACTCATGTACATAAAATTAGATGTGATTTAATTCCTTACTGATTTAGGGCCAATAAATTTTATGGACTCTTTAAAAAAAAAAAAAGTTGGAATAGATACATATTATTAGCCACCTGGAGAGTGAAGATAATGGAAACTATTCTCTTGTTAGCTTTAAAACAGGAAATGCTCTCTCTTTAGAAGCTAGTTGTTTTATCACATAATGTGAAACTCTTTGTGGTGGTATTAGAGATTATATGATCTAAGATTTTGATCATTTTTCTCTAAGCTTTTGCTCATTCAAGAGAAGTTAAAGGTGTAGTATCTTTGGATTCTTTCAGGGATAAGTGTGGGCTTGTGATGAAATGGTTTGTAAAAAAGCCATATGTGAGGTATGCCAACAAAAATCTGTTTGCTGTAAACAGAGCTTGAAAAATACTCCTTGCGTGATAGGGCTGGATAATTCTGGCTTTCTGCCATTTTTTCCAATGATATGACTACATTAGCTATCCCTTATGGGCTTCTCCAGGTTTTCATGACGGGTTGAACAGCAGTATGACCATTAGCATTGTTGTTTTGCAGTGGAGACAGTAGAAGTTGTTGATGCTCAGTCATAGAGCTTGCTGTAGATACTGTTTAATACCTCTTCTAGGAAATATGATTTTGTTATAATTGAAACATTTCACAGAAAATTCCATAGCACTTCAGTGGTTTGAGTGTATTGCTCCTGCTGAAAAAAGATGAAGCAAGTTGGCATGTATTTTCATTGGATACAGAAAACCCAAACTCATAGTGATGGGAGAAATAATCTGTGGATCAGCATTATCTTATATTTTTAAGGACCTGAATATTTATTGAAGTGCAGAGTTGCAGATTTCAGTGCCCAGCTTCAGCTATTAGAAGTTTAAGAGTTTTCACCACTGCTTTCAAATGCTCAAATGAGTCTATAGGGAATTTACTTCTCATAAGATTGTCTGAATGCAAAATTGGGTATTAGGGCTCTCACAGAAGCATAGAAAAACATTAAGCCCTTTGGGTCTGTCACATTTTTAGAAAAAGCTTCATTTGTAAGAAGCATGAATTGTTGACTGTGCATTTTTTACATTGTTCATATTCTTTGTTATTCCTGGTGGACCAAAAAATGCTTCTGAAGAATACTGTGCCAAATTTAGACTCAGAAGCAAAGTAGGTATGGAATGAAGGATTCCGTTCTCCTGTTGGAGAGGAAAAAGAAAGGCTTTGAATTAGGAGAGTCTTTAAAGGAGAAGGAAAAAGTTCCTTACAACCATATTATAAAAAAGATAGCTGAAACACTTGAGAAGATGTAGAGAAGAGTCACAAAAAAAATACTCTCACATAGAGAACTGCTGCTGTGTCTAGTTGATGGAGGAGAAGTTTATGGAGTGATGTTATCATAATGTATAACCATCCTTACAGGGAGAAATGAGCGGGTATTAAATATCTCTTTCATTTGGTAGGAAAAATAGGAAGAAAGCTAACCAATGGCTGAAAGCTATTGGGATCTGCGTCCATTGGGATGCAGAAAGAAGGCATTTTTTGTAAATGAACACTTTTAAAGGAAAAGAATTCTTTTTTGAATTTCATCCATCATTCTTTAATAACTGTATGTGTGTGTTTTGCCTAATGTACATAATGCATTAATAGGGTAGTACATGTATACAAATTCTAGATAAATACATATACAAATATTAGAAATGCACTCTCAAAGGTGTTTTACTGATAGGGGTGCGCCATCGAAAAGGTCTGGAGATGACTGCCTCAGAGTAAAGCGAGACATCAGATCAACGTGGTAATGCTGACCTTCAGAGCTGTTGCTGTGGCCATTTTCTGATGACATCTTTTCAAAGATTGCTCTCCCTCTTTTCACGCTAGACTCTTCCTGAGAAATGTCAGAATGGCTCCCAGGCTGATTCTTCAACGTTGATGGAAGTGAATTTCTCTCACTTTCTGTTTCCTGTTGGAAGACATTAAGAGATTGTGTGTTAAAAGTTACTGGTAGGAAACAGATGTGGGTTTTAGGGAAGGGAGAATGTGTGAAGAGGCAGCAGATTAAAAACGGTGCTGTTTTGGAGCAAATGTTCTCCACAACATCATAGAGTAGGCTTCTGTAGCACTGCAGGTTGTGGATTCATGTGTGCTACCCAGTTTATACTTCAACAGTGATGCTTGGCAGTTTTCTTTAGCCATTTCTTCCATGTGTTTTCTTCCCCAAGAGAAGAGTGGTGTTGCTGGAAAGGATCATAATAAAAAAACACCAGTTGCTCATTTAAAAACTATTTGTATATAGAAAAGTTGATGGAGGGAATTTTATCAATTAATTTACAGGTACGTAAGAATATGTAGAAACAAGAAATGATGGCTTGGAGACCAGATGTGCATGGATATTTGTATTTCAGAAATGTAGTATTCAGTTCTACTGTGACACGTTGACTGAATTGAGCTTATCACAATAGTGGGCCAATGTTCCATACAGATAGTTCACACAATATCGCCAGTAATTCATCATCACTCTGTAGCCTCAGCCCTTTGAAGCAAAATGGGTAAATTATTGCTAAACAAGATTTTAATGTGTCAAAGCTGGGGTTTGGGGGTTGCTTCTCCTTACATCCATGCAATATGCTGCTTAATATGGAATTGAACATAATAGCTGTAAAATCTCAAGTACAGTTCTTATATTAAGTAAATAAATAAAACAGCTGGAGAAGCAAAAGTATGGGTTTTTTGAAAGGGAATAACATGAAAGGTCCAGTATGTGTCGACTTCTGCTATCCCTGTAATAGAGGTGGTGGTATCTGAAAAGAGAGTGAGTAGGTGATTGATTGGTCTGGTTACTGCATAAAACTCACCAGCAAGATTTCACAGTATTTATTTGCCAGTGCAATGGCATATGTTTTCAAAATGTGCTGTCTTCTTTAGATAACCTCCTTTTTATTGTTTACAGACAGCTTTATTATTGTATACTAGTTTAATGCTACCATTGTATATGATTTCACTGAAGTAACTCCTAACTGCTTTGAGATTTATGTGTTATGCATAGTGTGTAAGAAGCAGCAAGATTTGACCCCTGCATTGATTATCCTAAATTGGAGAGTATTTTTCAGTAACTATTTTAAAAAAGAAAAGAAAAAGAAAATGTTTTTAAATGCAATGCAACTTAATGAATCCTCAAATAGAACTCTTACAAAGAAAACAATATAAAATAATTGTGCAAGAAATTTTCACAGTAACATAAACAATTATACATTCACCTTGAATTTTATGAAACTAACAGTGAGCAAGCATTGGGAATATACTTTTCAGATAAGTGCATCATTAGCAATCAAGGACAGTTGTTCTTCACCCATCTTTAATAAATTTTTGCTTTTCTTATAACTGTTGATTGCTTTCATCTTAAATATATGTTGTACTTCATTGACTTATAGTCATTCTTTGCAAGAATATTGCTTCCAGTATATGTAAATAGGTTATGTCTTGTGGAAACTCATAATTTTATAAAAATCTATTTACTTTCATGAGTTATGGTAGCTTTTGCTTGAGATTAACTGAAATATTTTTGCATGTTATGTCAGCATTGAAAAAAATGACTGATTAGACCATAGAGGCTACAGATGTTTTATTACCATGAGCATTATAAACCCTTTTCTTCACAAAAATGCCTATGGTATCAACAATCATCATTTATGTTGCCACATTAGTCTCTCCCCACCTCCGCCCCACCCCCAAATGAGCACTGCTGTCACTGCTTATAAGGAATTGAACTTGAAAGGTAATCTTGAATACAGCAGATAATTTTAGCAGATAGGCCATAAGGTGCAATCAACACACCAGAAAATGTAAACGTGGCTAGATTTAAAGGTGCTATGGGGATCTTAACCAATACAGTTTGTTGGCTTTTTTACCAAGTTTACAAGAGAGAATTGGTTTTAAACTAATTTGAATTATTCTCTAATTGCTTTTACAGTTATCATTTTTTCTTGGCTATTATGTATTTTTAGAAGGTAATAAGTAGAAAAGACTTCTGGAGTGAAGAAAATAGCTGTCTTTCTGCTTCATGACACTTCCTTGTACCCTTCCTCACTAGTCTGTTGGATACTTCCAGGTTGTACATCCCACTCAGAAATGACATGGTGCCACAGTGCCAGTAAGATAAGCTCTGTAACCAGGCTGGATTACAATGGAAGCATAAGAGTACAGCAGCACAGCTAGGATAGAGAGCTTGGCCAGAACATTGATGTGCTGAGAGGAATGAGATACTTACATGCCAAGGGTATCAGGAGACAGCAGGTGGCTGAAATGAATAGTGTGTTTTGTCTGTGAAGGTCTGTGTCTTCAAACTGCTACTCATTTTGTACCCTTTTTTCAGTGTTGGTTATCAGTTACAATTACAAGCCAGTATTAATATATTTTGGTTTAGAACAGCTGAAGAGCTGACCTGTTCAAGAGCTGAGCTGTCTGAAATTTGGTATGGACAATCAGTGGATATACAGAGGTGAAACAAAGGGTGGAGGAGGGAGAGGAGAAGCAAAAATGGTGCTGCTGTGCATGTTGTTAGATAAACCTGATCAGGTCCGTCTCCTGCTTCTCCAGTTCTGCAACCAGCCAGTACTTGGCATAAATGAGAAAAGCTTCAGGATCATATTGCCACAGCATTGTATGTGCTTTCTGCAGTCAACATCAGAGAATCACTTTAATGATGTTGGCATCTTAGGGAATTAAATAATCTGGTTTTGGTTGTTGGTTTGCTTTTTTTTATTATTATTCCTACTACACTTTTCTGTAGTTAACAGTACCAACTAAAACCCTTCAGAATTTAGTTTCTTATTCTTACCCTTGCAAGCTAGGGGCCAGTATAAGTTTGATTTGCATTTTTCTTAACTCTCTTAAATTTATTAACTTGTAGCATGTTTCTAGAATGTTTTTTTTCAAATTTTCATTGCATACAAAATTTATGTAAGTATTTTTGACATTTATTTTCATAGCAGTATTTTTTTTTAAAAAAATATATCTTTTTGACCATCTTTAATATAAATTACAAGAATATTGGCCCTACTTAAGAGATTTTCATGTAAATTCACAGTATCACAGTATCACAAGGTTGGAAAGGACCTCTGAGATCATCAAGTCCAACCTATAACCCAACACTAACACCAACACTAACACCAACCATCATCTAAACCATGGCACTCAGTGCCTCATCCAGTCTCCCCTTAAACACCTCCAGGGTCTGCGACTCCACCACCTCCCTGGGCAGCGCATTCCAATGACCAATCACCCTTTCAGTGAAGAACTTTTTCCTCACATCAAGTCTAAACTTTCCCTGATGAAGCTTGAGTCCATGCCCTCTAGTTCTGCCACTGGTGACCCGAGAGAAGAGACCAACCCCTGCCTGACTACAACCTCCTTTTAGGTAGTTGTAGAGAGCAAGGAGGTCTTCCCTGAGCCTCCTCTTCTCCAGATTAAACAGCCCCAACTCCCTCAGTCACTCCTCATAGGGCTTGTGCTCCAGCCCCCTCACCATCTTCGTTGTCCTCCTCTGAACACATTCCAGTATCCTAACATCTTTCCCAAACTGGGGGGCCCAGAACTGTACACAATATTCAAGATGAGGCCTGACCAGTGCCGAGTACAGGGGGACAATAACGTCTCTGGTCCTGCTCACTACACTATTCCTGATGCAGGCCAGAAGGCCATTGGCCTTCTTGGCCACCTGGGCACACTGCTGGCTCATGCTGAGCTTCCTGTCAACCAGCACTCCCAGGTCCTTTTCTGCCTGACTACTCTCCAGCCTTCCATGAAATTCTTTCATGGATAGATTTCTGAGCTGTTGGCCACAATGGTGGGAGTTATTTTCATTCAACTTATTTTCCCATGTTCAGGAAAGCATATATGTCAAATAAAACTGAAAATCTGGGAGAATACTTACAAATTGCTTAGAAGTAAAGTATTACTGTTTGTCTTTAGTGTTCAATTTTTCAATCTGCAAACTTGTGTAAATCTCAGTTTTTGTTTAGTAGTAAGCATTATTCCCATTACCCAAGACTGCAGTGGGGTTTTTATTCAGTATTTTTGTAATTTGGAGATTTCAGTATACAGGGTCAATTACCAATTATAGGCATACTCTTTTCAGTTTTATTTCTTTATATTAATTTGTCATCCTAGTTCTGTGAAGCCTTTTGTTATAGGCAACTGAATGCAGTTTACTGTAGCTTCATATTAAGGAGTTTGAGACTGCTGTTTCTTGTTCCAAATCTCTTTTTTCATTTGTCTTTTTATTTCTATGTATTGCTGCCTGTAATAATGTACCCCAAAATAAATAACTGTATTTTCCTCTATAATTAAACAGACATTTTGGGGTACTGCTAATATATTTGTCTGCAAAATATATCTACACTCTAGTAAATCTATAATTTTAAATACATTAATTCTCCTTTAGTTGTTTCTAATTAAGTTGTCTTTATTTTCATAGCTACTTTTAACTTTTACCGCAGTGTTCCACAGTTATGCATGTTCTTTAAATCCCTGATGTAGTGAATCCCTGTGTAGGCAAATGGTCCATTTAATGGGCTCTTGTGAGGATAGTGCTGTTCGCTGATATGCAGCCATCATGGTCTAGGGCAGAGGAACTGCGTGCTTAGCACTGTGCAGAACTTTTTGTTTTAAACAAACCAGTTCTATGACCATGTGTATTCTCTTCTCTTCTTCCCTTTCACTATCAGTGACAGTAATGATAGGATGAGGGGGAATGGCTTTGAACTGGAAGGAGGGTGTTTTAGGTTAGACGTTAGTGAGAATTTCTTCAGGATGAGGACAGAGAGGCACTGAGTCAGGTTGCCCAGGGAAACCATGGATGCCCCCTCCCTGGAGGTGGTCAAGGTCAGGTTGCATGGGGCCTTGAGCAGCCTGGTCTGGTGGGAGGTGTCCCTGCCTGTGGCATGGGGGTGGAACTGGATGATTTTTAAGGTCCCTTCCAACCCAAATCATTCTATGTTCTATGATCACAGTATCCCCCACATGACAGTGTCTAGATGTCCTAGACCCATTTTTTCAAATAGCATCCCCATCATAGTGGGGATTCTGAATGATGATTTTCTTGCACTGTTGCTCCAGCTGAAGTGCTAGAGCTTAGATTTATTCTCAGAAAATTTCCTACTGTGAAAAAGTTATTGGAAGTTGTTAAAATTACCATGAACTCCTTTTAATCAGAATAAATTTAATTTGCATACTGTTTTATTGGGATATCTACCCAGATAGGCTAATGACAATGAGTAGTAAAGACATCTGCTTAATAAGAATAGGATTAACATAAATGCCACTTACCGAAAAGGAACTGATGCAGTGCCGAGAGCTGCTTAATTAGAGGCTAATATAGGCAACTCTTGCAAAAGTTGCCAAATGAAATATAAAAAAGCATGATTTTCTTTTTATTTCTGATTAATGCAGGGGTCAATTCATGTCAAACTTTTGTAACTGTATGTGTCTTAGTGAGAGCAGGTATTCAGTTGGGACATAGACTGTTGTGTAGAGCACCCTCTTTAACAGCATTTATTAATTTTTTTGTCGGATATAATTTCTTGAAATCCGTCTATACATAACTTTCTATCATGCAATTAATTCAGTTTTACATACAGACTCTGATATTATATTCTATTTTTGAGTGATTTTCTCCGAAAGAGGTGACACAAGAAGCTGTCTTTATGTTCCTGTCTCATATGCTAGATATGATGAAAAGAACAACACACTGGAGTGCCAAATTTCAAGGAATACGCGGTAATTACATTTAGAAATGACAACGATAAAGATTCCTGTTTCAGTGGCCTACTGAGTGACTATGCTTCATTTAGACAGTGGATTTTCCACTTGCTATCCAGTCCTGCACTAATCTAAAAGTCAGTAAGCCTGAACACATAAAGTTTTAAAGAGGAAGACTATTTACTAAATTACTGCTACCTTTTCTGCGTACATTGAACTGCCTTGGATTTGAAGATGAATTTGCAGTCTGTATATTAAACAGATTACTAAAAGATACTATTAATGTTCAAAGTATGTAATCTTTTTTTCAGTGTATTCAAAGAATACACTCATCCCCATCCCATCATGTCTTAACTAAGTTTTGTTACACATGCTACCTAAGGGAAAGGTGGCCGCCACCTAACTTTCATTCTATTGATGGTCTCCAGTAAAAGAAAGCATAGGTAGGAAACAGCAGGGAGGGGTAGAAGGAATAATTCCAAAAAGGGTAAAATCATAGGTGGAAAGGAAAAGCATAAATCCATAAATAGATAATGAAGTAGTAAAATAATTGAGCAGTAGGATAAGTGGTTAAAAATCAAATCTGCTGCTTTTTAAAAAGTTGCGTAAAATCTTGATCCATCGGTGTATTACATTATGATTGCAACTTTAAATACTTAAGAATTGATATTGAAATAATTGTTCTCACTAGCAATTCAATTTATACTTATTGTTTAAGTGCTTTGCTGGACATGCTCTTAGTATCTACTATTTCCTACAAAAATATGGCATTTCCAATTCCAATTCAAAATGAGACTGCTTCACTGGAGAGTACACAGGAATTATTTGAAGTTAATTGTAGTGCTGAACAAGCTGATAATATCTTCTCTGAATCTCTCAATCTCAGTGAAATATTTAAAAAAAAAAAAAAAGAGAAAGCAATATAGTCCTGATCTGCCTGGAAAAAGCCTTTGGAAATGCCAGCATGAGACAAGCCTTTTTGTGATGTATTTCTCATTTGTAATTAAAAATATGATGGAAATTCATTCTGGTGCAATTTAGAAGCAGGGAGTACATGGAATCGTGTCTACCATCTGCGGGAATGCTGATGGCATTATTAAGATTGATGACATACCCCCAAAGTGACTATTATAGAGGAGTTTTAATAACACCTGCTGCATAAACTCTGTGAAGCCAGTAAGTAAACCATAGAGACAAAGCCACAGTTCTCAGTTGATTCTCTGCAATGCACCACTTCACTAAGAATTTCTCAAGAGGCTTTAAAAAGAACCCTATGGCTGCCTGGAACCAGCTTGTTCATTTTTTTTCCCCAGACAAGCTCCAGAGATGCTTATCCTTTTCAGCTGTTGCAGACAATTTTAAAATAAGACAGTATTTTCATTTGGAGGAGGGATGTAAAATAGCTGTGCTGTATACACAGAACAGAGTCCCTGAAAAGAGCATGTTGTCAGCCTGATGAAAATGAAGATCTATTTGCAGAATCGCTTTCTCAGAATGGGGCTCTACACTAAGAAAAAACATTGAAGGGATAAATTCTGCCTTGAAATGCCTATAGATTTCACTCTTAATTAGCAAAGCTCCCACGGTTTTGCAATTTATCACTGTAGCAAAATTGGTACAGGGTCCCTGGTCGTACTACTTAAAGAGCAATGGCCTAATTCCTCCAGTCAAGAAGGGAAATCTGTTTGATAGACAGCTTTTGGCATACATTAAATGGTTGAGCTGTTCAGACTGCCCCATGGACAAGTATCAGTTATATGCAGCTCATTGCATTATGTTGATTTGAAACTTCTTAGCAGTTTCCACAGTATGATAATGACTGTTTGTGCTAAATCAGCAACTGAATAGTGGATCAAATAGCCAAACTCTATGCCCTACAGTTGCTACAGAAACTTCTCTTCCTAAACCAGTACTGTGCGTGTCTACTGGCATTTTTGCAGGACAAAATAGTTTTTTGTTTTAGAAGCACATAAGGAAACTGAGGCCACAGTTAAATAATTTGGCAGTATCCAAATAAATTTCAATGATTTTTTTCAAGTATGTGATTCTACAGTAATTGAGTAAGATCATTTAAAGCAGGCCAGCTACAATATCTATAAAAAAACTAAATCAAGATAAAATTTATGAAAACTGCATAATAAAAAACTTGGTAGAGGTAAATCTTAGCACAGCTTTTTAAACCAAATCAAAATAAAATCATATACAAATCAAACAGAATTTATACTAAGTTGTGCTAGATGTCTGTATAAATCATTTGCAATACATTGCCAGCAAAACATGCAGAACAAGAAGTCCAGATCTGAAACAGCTGTGCTTGATATAAAATATACTAGAAGAACAGCAGCAAAAGACTGGAGAGGATACAGGCAGCATAGCTTTGTAACCAGCAATAAGAAGCTACAATTTTAAGGCTTGGTTCAAGTCATAGAAACTGTTTTCTAATGCTATGTGATTAATAAGCAAGAATAACATCAGAGTCCTTGTTCCAAAATAATGACTTATGGCAGCATATAGTGCTATCTCACCACGTAGGAGACACAAATTAAGATTTGGAACATAGCAAAAATTAAACGTAGTAGTTTTCCTCTTCTATCTCTTCTTGCTTTTTTCACTTTTTTATTTCTATACATATGCCAAACTTCTCAGTCAAACATGGAAACTTGTTCTTCCTATTTATATAATTCCAAAGTAATTGAAAAAATGCTCACCACAACATTTTTTTAAAAAAAAACACTTTTGTAAATAGTCCTACTCTGTTTTAGCACAATAAAACTTTATTTAAAGCGTCCACAATAAAAGTACCCTCTTAGCATTGCAATTGTAAAAGGAACACTGAAGTATACTAATTCCTGTGTCAGCTCTAGGATTATACTTTTGGTTTTCATTACCTTTTTTTTCTTGCAATGAATATTAAGGGATGTAATTTTATAAGTCTCAGTGTTTTCACCTTTACAGTGGAAATTTAGGTACCAATCATTTTAGTTGCGGAAAGAGACTGGAGAAAAAATTGTTATTTATTTGTGGTTTCTTGAGAGCATGTGTGGGCTTGGGGTTTATGTTTGTTTCTTGCAAATTCACTACAACATAAGCTTTTCTTTGCACATTCTTGCTGAAATGTGCCGTAGATTCAGAGTTGTATCAGTTTAGACCTCTTAACAGTTTTAAAATAACTTGGTTTCTGTCTATGCCTCTAAGCAAAATGAAATAATGATTTTGAAAATGGTGTTTTCTATACCATAATCATTTTATGTCTAGTACTGATGCATACATTTAACATGTTTTCTGTAGTAATTTCCCACAGTCATTTGCTATTTCATGATTTTTGTAATTATTTTAAGTAGTGGGAATTATTAGAAGTATGTTGTGGTGTGAAACAGAAAACAAAAATAACAAAGCAGATACAAAAGCACTAGCAGAGTGGAGAACCAAATGACTTACAAAATGACTAACATTTCTAGTTCTTTGTTGGCACTGTATTTCAGCTACATATTCCTAAATAAAACAATCTTCTCCCTTAACCTTCCACAATGTTTTTTTTTCCAAAATATTGCCTGACTTCTCAGATTTTATAATTTTCCGGTAATACTAAGCATTCTGGTTCCCGCAGTCCACTGATACCACTTTTAGAAACAGGACAGAAGCAGCATTTTCCTTCAGTTGTTCAAGCAGCTGAGGCAGATCCCTCTCTTGTAGTGACAAGCAAAAAGAAAAATGCACAGGCTTAGTCTAAGTCAGGACAATCTCTCCCTTAGTAAGATCTCCAAATAGTCGACACATTTTAAAGTCTTAAATGTGTTTATTTCCTTTTTTAAAACTTAAAAATATGGTATACTCTCTGATAGTGCTTTCAAAACTACACTAAGCAATGTGTGTTCAGTTGCCCATAACTTTTCTTTTATTCGCTAATAATACAGGGCACATCAAGTGAACCTTTTAAATCATTTGCTCTGCACATCACTGGAGAGATACATGCTGGGAACTTTTGGTGAAGTCTACAGCACTCCTGAATTTAGAAGTCTTTGTAAACTTCTTCTCAGTGAGATAGATTTTTACCCCTCTGTTTTTTTTCTATTTATTTTTTTTTAATACAATGCTTGTATGGGCTCAACTAATTATCGTAAGCAAAGGATTTTTTTTATCTACTACTCATTGCATGTTTTTAAATTAGTTTTTTTTCCCTGACAATATTACTATCTGTAAAAGCTAGTAAAGTTATGTATTATCAGCATTCCATATTTTTAAGAAATAGTATTTTCTGTGGTCTAAGACTGAGCTGATGTTTGAAAATGAGTAATAAGAGAAAATGAAACCGATATTCTACAATGGAAGATTAACAATGAGCATATAAAGAGGGTATTAGGTAAGAGATGTAACTCCAGAAAATTCAAAATGTGTTATAAATTATGGTAAATGATGGAGACTCTGAGACAGTGGGCATAACTAGGGAGATTCTCAAAACCAGTATTACCAGACTATTTTCATACCCATAATCCAGCAATGATATTTATTATCTGTGGTAGAACTTCATATAAACGTCTTCAGAGAAAAACAGCTTGAACACTCCTGGGTATAAATAGTTCACAAACTGCCTAATCTGGAGTAAAATCTGCTATTCAAATCTTATTAATCAAGTTGAAACAAACATACCATCTCACCATGGCACAGAAGACAGAAAAAAGGAACAGAATTAAAGAATGCCAATGGTATTTTCTTTTATTTTTTCTTTCCAATTTGCTAAACACCTAGAAATTGCTTGGTTTTAAGGTAACATGCCATGTTACTTGAAATCTAGGCAGCAAACATATAACAAAGGACCCCATCTTTACAAAACTTTTTTTGAAAGAGACAACAGAGCAAAAAAAGAAGAGCTGACAAAAGGGAGAAGAGGCAGAGCTAAAGGATCACAAACAGAAGCACACAGGAGGGATCTTGTTTGTGAAAAGGATCCCTGAAGGTTCTCTTCTATTAAGACAGGGGATGTAGTAAAGTGTATTTAGCAGGTCATTTGTATCTTCTGTATTACAACAGCCCACAATGGCATCTACCCATATACTGGTACTACCTGTGGCTTGGACATATAAAGATGCAAAATATTCTATGCTGTACTTCTCTTTGAAAACCCAAGAATTGTTCTGCTTTTCATAAAGATTCAGAACAGTAGCATGAAGCTCCGGAGTATGGTTATTTTGGATACATTTACTTGAACCTCATGACAATAACTTCAGAAAGCACGGTGAGCCCATTTCCCTTTCTATTAGATACTGTCAAGATAAAAGAATTGTTAACAGTTTGTTCTCATAACTTTGTACAGGTTGGGGGAAGAATAACAGGATTAGTCATACTGGGGATTTTATTTCACGTATTTAATAGCCCATTGAAAGAGTAATTGTGGGAATATTTTAGTGCAGGTGCTTATTTGATTGTTAACTTGAAATTGTTCATTTGACACATTACACATTGTACTCCACAACTGTAAGTAATGTCTCTTTCACTCCTGTTTAATTTATGGATTTGCTCTCCCCTGCATCACAGCACCTGTGGATTTCTCAGACCTAGGTAACAATCTTATTTCTTTCCTAATCAACGTAACACAGATGTTAATTTTCCCTCAAACTGCTGTTTTCCAAGATATGCTAGGATGTATTTACTTCCCATCTTTCCACATCACTTTCATGCTTCAAAAACTGATTAAGATGTCATAGGCCAGTAAATTGTTCAAAATACCACCAGACAGAATGACATTGAAAATTTTTAAGATTTGTTACTTTCTGCTACGAGTTACAAATACTTAAGAAGCTGTTGCTTAGGATAAGAAACATTGTCTATAAAAATTTGCAAGCTAAAAGTAAACTAGATGTGGAGATCAAGTTAAAAACCTGTTAAAAATGAAACATGCTTTTCCAAATGTCATTTTCTGGCCACTGACCATGGAAAGGAGCTGTGCCTCTCCAAGAGGTTTACGGTCAGTTTCCCACAGAGGTTATCAAGCTCTGATGCCACTGGCTGATAGGCTGGAAACCATACAACAGAAATAGACTTGGGTAAAGCGAGGTTTTTATTGGCTTATGTGTCTGGAAAGAGAAGAGGTAATTTTTTTGGTGACCCAGAAAGCACTGTTCTTCACCCTCAAGATTAAATTTTACAAGTCAATGGACATCACATACGACTTCTCTCTAAGTTAAAAGGTTTTAACTTTATTCATCTCTGCAGACTTTAAAATGTTAATGATTAGTTCTACAACACCTAATTTCTGGGTCATTTCTAAGCAATCATATCTTTAAAGAACCCTTTCATGACTTTTTCTTTCTGTGTGTGTACCTTTCCTAAGAAGCCCCGAGAGATATTTTCCTCATTTCTCCATTCTCTTGGTGTACTTGCTTAACAGCAAGCAGTCAGATTAGAGATAGCATCCACAGATAGAAGGCTGAACTTCTCTGCTTTTGTCTGCCTCCCGGAGGCTTGAGACAAAGACTAGTCAGTCTCCTATAATCCTGCACTTATAAGAAGATATTTTTTGTTAAATCGGGCCTTAAGGAAATATTAGAACTGTCAAATCTCCTATCTGTTTAGAATAAAACTAACAACTTTAAAAAGAATGTAGTCAGGTTCTTTCAAAATTTAATTTCTTCTTGTAACCACTGCATCTTACAGTGTACTGTGAAAAGTAAAAAAAAAAAAGCACAACAAAAATAAGAATAAAAGCTCACTCTCTAAATCCTAAAAAAACCCAAAAAACAAACCAAAATCAAAAAAACAAGGAAGAAGATCAAAATG
The DNA here is from genome assembly GCA_033556795.1 of Tapera naevia. Classification (NCBI taxonomy): domain Eukaryota; kingdom Metazoa; phylum Chordata; class Aves; order Cuculiformes; family Neomorphidae; genus Tapera; species Tapera naevia. The sequence goes on from JAUMJJ010000069.1 coordinate 12,850,482, forward strand.
AGAGAATATTGTGTTTGTTTTCATACACCTTAGTGTTCTTTCATTGGTGCCATTTTCAATGTTGCATGTAGAAACACATATAGACACTTCTGTTATACTGCTACAAATAACCTGGTATTACAGTATTAGCACTTCCAAAGGAAAATCCAACTTGATGCTTTTAGTTCTTTCAGTTTTCCTAAAGTGAATGAGATTCTCCTCCATTTACGCCATTTTCAAATTACAGGTCAGCTGTAGATCTTTGGTTAGCACAAAATAAAATAATATTTCTCTTTAACTTCACTGGTCTTTCCTTGAAAGCACGAGTGGCAAAACTGCAGTGCTACAGGTAGAAGTCCTGAAAATATCTCCAAAACTGTTGAAAGCACTGTATTATGGAGAAGTCTTCTTGACTATGCACTTTTCTCACTTTCTAGACTTTTACAATACCTGTTAAATTGCTGTGTATACATGTATCTCTTTTGGGATATCCGATACCTAGATAGTAAGTAGTAGGAAGGATAGAAAGTATGATTGTGTTAAACAGAAAAAAAAAAAAAAAATTGTCTTAATCTTGTAGAGAAAATATGCACTGTGTTGGGGTTTTTTTAAATGCTTCTATTTAAGTGTTTTCCAGATAGAGCTTTCAGATTTTTTAAACTGCCTTCCTAGGAAAGTCACTCTTCCTAAGAAGAGGCATTTGATACACTGTCAAAATAATTTTTTTCTATTAGCTAACTGTACTTCACAAAAGACTCAACTCATCGTAACAGATGAAAAGTCCTCTTTAAATTAAAAATACAACAGCCAAAAAAAAACCAGGCAAGAAGTCTTTTTTATGAGTGGGGCAGAAAGAACATAAGGAATAGAGCCAGAAAATAATGAGGTAAAAAATGAGACTCACACCTGAAACCACTGCAATTTGTTGAGGACAAGTGATCCTAAAAATAAGCCACCCTCATCACAGCATGTGATACGTGATGAATCTTTGTGGATTCTGAATAAGCATTAAGCAGCAAGAACATTGTGAAGCCAAAAACTTATCTATTAAATCTCAGCACAAAGGAGACTTCCTTTAGAAAATTTAGTTGAGGGCATATGACTATAATCCATCCCATCCTGTTCCTTATAAAAATGCAGCCTGCTCAACAGTACTTTATATGTAAATGAGATTAAACCAAATTTAATTTCTTATAAGAAACTCGTGACACAAGTTTCAATTTTCCAATTGATCTGTCCTACATTTTTTTTCTAGCAAGCTTCTTCATTGCTGTAGCTCACTGTAAGAAGTGGATGATTCTACCCTTTTAAGGTGAGATCCTATTACAGATTGTTTCCTCTGCTGTACACACCTCCAAATAAACCACAAAATCGGTAAAGCTGAACTGAGGGCAGAAGTACGTAACAGTTCTCAATGGTGTGTTAAAGGAAAATATAATAACTTGTTATTTGGAAACCATTAAAAATATTTGGCCTAAAAATAATTCTTTAATAATTAGTCATCTGGTAAAACCAGTGACAGTGGGCCACTAGATAAACGAGTTAACAGGGGCATGGTGCAAAAGAAGGTCTGGAATGTTATCACAAGTAGGAATCATTTGTGCTGATTCCAAAATCCATTTTATGGAACACCTTTAGGAACGCAGATGTACTCTCCAGAAAATAGTAAAATCTGGGTGTATAGGCAATGAAAGGGTAATGATGTAACTAACACGGAGAATGAATAGCTCAGAAGAACAGAAGAATTGCAGCTGATACACTGTGATGGAATGTGAATCACTGCCAATTCACTGATTAAACAGGAAGAATAGGCAGAACTTTATAGAAACAGAAGGTCTTCTACAAAGTACATGTATATACATGGTGGGGGGTGTATACACACACACCGTATTGCAATAGTTACTGGGACTATTTATAAACAAAGAAGCTTTGGAAAGCTCCATTGCCACCATTGGAACAGCTGCATTCGCTGGTGTAGAGATCGATGAGAAATCTGTCAACATGTCCAAATTCTTGAAAGGCAGAAATTTAACATACCTTCCCAAGTATGAAAAGCTAGTCCAATTCACAGGTGAGTTAAATAAGAATAACCAAAGTGAGAGGAGGATTGTGTCTTCAGATTTGTAAGGTACTTTGAAGAGCCAGTATATTTACCATGAAAGTAAAAGCAGGAAAAAAATTCCTTTAAGGAAAAATAAAGAATGTGGATTTTTACCAAAACCTGTTCTTCATGATCTGCAATTTATGTCCCACAGATAATGTAGCCTTTTCTTGTTGTGGAACGTTGGATGAAGCCAAAATCCAGAAGACTGACCATACACAACTCCCTTCAATATCAAGCTTTTCAGCAAGGGTAATCGTTTGGCTGTCCCATGCACTCTTCACTATTCGCTTCCATTCATCCATAACAAAAATACAAATGATGCATGTGCTAACAGGATACAAAACTGACTTACAGTTGTCATAAGGTTTCCATTCTTTTCTGCATTGCATGGCTTTGCTAAATTAGTAGAAATATTTCTGAGGGTGTTATGGGAAAAAAAGGTGCTACTTGTTTAAACAATTTTAATGAAGGTTTAACCTTTTACATTAAACATCTGTTCTCTTAATTTGCTTTCTGGCAGCAATTCCTATGTTTTCTGCAAAGGACACAGTTTGATGAACATATACCAGATTATTTAAATGAATGGTTTTAATGAGTTCTTTGAATAGGTTTCTCTAATAAGTAAGCATGAAATTACTTTCTCAGTTGGGATGGTTTAACATATTTTAAGAAAAACATACATAATCACTTTTCAGCAAACATAGGCCTTGGTTGCTTTAAAAGTCCAAAGCCTTTGCTAATAAACTAAAGTAGTTGTTTCATGGGAGTGATAACTCAATACAGTAAATTTGTCTTTTAATATAGTGCTGCTGCCTAAGAAACAGTTTTATCCTATAGGAAAGGGGAAAATACTTTTCGTTTTATCAGAATGGGACATCAGTTTATGTCTAAATAATGGAAAGATATGGACAAGCCTGATGTTATAGGCTTTCATTAAAACACTCCAGCAATAGCCTTAGTTGTTAACTTCTTAATGCTTGTAAGAAGGAAATACATCCAAATTCCACTTTGATAAACTCAGGCAAAAGTAATTTGACTTCACCAAATTATTTTGCTTCAAAATTATTAAACTTATTTCCTGGCTCTGTTTGCTCTTTTTTGTATTCTCTTATTGCAATATGAATTGTTGATTCCATTCAAATAATTAGGATTGTGCGTAGTTCACCATGTAGTCACCAGGAAGAGAAATATGCCAAAAGTATACATAAATTTGCAGCTCTCTACAATTAAGTTTTTCACTTTTGAACCAGGAAAAGGTTCTTTATATGATTGATCTAATTGTTTAAAAGTCATTTCATGGTTTAACATTATTTAGTTGCCTTTATTTTTCTCTATTGATTTTGTACATATACAAATAACAGCACTGCAATGGAATGCAACCTGAATGAGAGGGCTTAGAATTTTTAATCAGCAGTCTTTTGCCTTCTTAGAATAAAATCTATTTTTCCTATGGAGTAATGTAAGATAGGCCCTGGTCTTGAAAGTCTGATTAGTCAAGAGAAAGTCCATTTAAGCAGGGTTACAGCAGCTGGCAGTCTTTTTCTGAGCATAAGACTAATGAACACATTCATTTATGTGTAAGCTATCTGTAGTATAGTTAGCTGGCACTGAGCCTTAAATGTATTTTGTTTACGTTTAAAAATTCCACTGTGATTTCCATGGCCTTGACTTAGTTTTACCTATAACCATTTCTAACTTTGTTCTAACCTTCTCTATCGCTTTTGTGTGAAACCACTACGAGAATGCAAGGAAAATGCTTCTGCTCATTCCCCATCCTTCATTCCTTCTGCCCATGGAAATGTACTATAGCTAAAGGAGATAGAATACTAAGCAATCATTTGGCTAAAGTCTTTGCATAGCCTTGCTTGGTATTGTGATGTAAGTATTTCTTTGTATCACTGATAGAACTATAGTCATAATGTATCTTCTGAAGGCATACTAAATTGCTATTGTTTTTCATGGCAGAATCTTATCTAATGATGTAATATTTACCTACTGAAATACGTAACATTCATCAATATTAATAAATGCCTTTGCCTCTAACATCTAAGTACCTTATCATCAACCAGGTACATATCAAATGCTTAATATGCACATTCAAATGCCTTCAGTATATTAATTTAAAATATGATACAAAGTCCAGGCTTTATACATGCAAAGCCTAAGATTGCTGTGGATCATATTAAGACAGCTGGTTAATATTCAGGCACCACTTCTTCCAAGTTCAAGATCAATGGATCCCTATGAGTAAGAAATCAAGCAAAGAAGGCAGAAGACTTGCATGGATGAGTAAGTGTTGTCTGGAAAAACTCAAACAGAAGAAGGAAATTCACAGAATATGGAAAAAAGGGAATGGCCATTTTGGAGGAATTTAGGAATGCTGTCAGGGTATGCAGGTGTTGAATGAAGAAGGCTAAAGACCACTTGGAATTAAATCTGGAAAGGGATGTCAAGGACAGCAAGAAGGTCTTCTTCAAGTATGTTAGTAGCAGAAGAAAGACTATGTGGGAAAGTGTGGGCCTACTGCTGAATGAGATGGGTGCCCTGGTGACAGGGTACAGAAAAGGTGAGTGCATTCTTTGCTTCAGGATTTACTGCTAAGGCCAGCCTTTGAGAATCCCAGACCCTGGAGGAAAGAGAAAAAGTCTGGAGAAAGGAGTATTTTCCCTTGGGCAAGATGGATTGGGTTAGAGATTATTTAGGCAAACTGGACACCCTCAAATTCATGGGCCCTGACATGATGCACCCATGAGTGTTGAGGGAGCTGGCAGGTGTTATTGCTAAGCCACTCTCTATTATCTTTTACAGATCATGGAGGACTGGAGAGGTGTCTGAGGTCTGGAGAAATACCAGTGTCACTCCAGTCTTCAAAAAGGGCAAGAAGGAGGACCCAGGAAACTACAGGCCAGTCAGCCTCATCATCATCCTTGGAAAGGTGATGGAACACCTCATCCTGGATGTTATCTCTAAGCATCTGGAGGAAAAGAAGGTTATTGGATGTGGTCGGCATGGATTCACTAAGGGGAAATCATGCTTGACCAATCTGATAGCCTTCTGTGATGCCATGACTGGGTAGATGACAGGGGAACAGTGAATGTTGTCTATCTTGGCTTCAGCAAGGCTTTTAACACAGTCTCCCACAACATCCTCATAGGTAAGCTTAGGAAGCATGGGTTAAATGAGTGGACGCTGAGGTGCATTGAGTACTGGCTGGATAGCAGAGATCAGAGGGTTGTGATTAGCAGTGCAGAGTCTGTTTGGAAGTCTGTGGCCAGCAGTGTTCCCCAGCAGTCAGTGCTGGGCCCAGTCTTGTTCAACATATGCATCAATGACCTGCATGAGGGGACAGAGAGTACCTTCAGCAAGTTTGCTGATGATACAAAACTGGGAGGAGTGGCTGTTAAACCAGAAGACTGTGCTGCCATTCAACATGATCTGGACAGGCTGGAGAGTTGGGCAGAGAGGAACTTAATGATGTTCAACAAAGACAAGTGCAGAGTCCTGCACCTCGAGAGGAATAACCTCCTGCACCAGTGCAGGTTAGGGATAGACCAGTTGGAAAGCAGCTCTGTGGAGAAGTACTCGGGAGTCCCAATGGACAACAAGTTAACTATGAGCCAGCAATGTGCTCTTGTGGCCAATGGTATCCTGGAGTGCATTAAGAGCAGTGTGGCCAGCAGGTTGAGGGAGATTACTGTGCCACTCTAATCTGCCCTAGTGAGGCTGCATCTGGAGCACTCTGTCCATTTCTGGGCTCCCCAGTTCAAGAAAGACAAGGAAATAAAGGGGAGAGTCCAGTGGAGGTCTACAAGGAGAGTTAGGGGACTGGAGCATCTCTCTTGTGAGGAAAGGCTGGGTCTGTTTAGCCTGGAGAAGACTGTGAGGGGATCTTATAAATGCTTTTTAGTATCTAAGGGGCAGGTGTCAAGAGGATGGGACCAGACTCTGTTCAGTTGTGCCCCGTGGCAGGACAAAGGGCAATGGGCACAAACTGGAGCACAGGAAGTTCCACCTTAACATGAGGAAAAAATTCTATACCTTGAGGGTGACAGAGCACTGGAACAGGCTACCCAGAGAGATTGTGGAGTCTTCTTCTCTGGAGATATTCAAAACCCACTTGGACACATTCTTGTGCAACCTGCTCCAGGTGAGCCTGCTTTAGCAGGGGCGTTGGACTTGTTGATCTCCAGGTCTTCCAAACCTCACCATTCTGTGTGATTCTCTGTGAACTCCTTTTTTTTCAAACTTGTTAGTCCTGCTTTTGGTCTGTGTTGCCAGGATCGGTAAGTGAATCACCTGAGTTTAGGTATCTATTCTTCTTCAGCATCAGACACTCTTGGTATGACCACCTACATTATTTGTGTCTCACTTTCAAATTTTTCTTTTTAAGTAAAAACGTTGAAATTATGCTTATATTGTGAAAGTCTTCTATGATGCAGATTCCATATCTCTACATTTTACACTGATTGCATCTTGGAAACCTAAAGGTGTTTTACAATGCTGGGGAAATAAATCATTGAAGACAATATAAATCGTATTTCCTAAGACAGCCACCTGAACAAGATAACAGAATTCAAGATTTCTACTTGAATTCTGAAAACAGGGCTTGTTCCTCATGCTTTTCCATCCCTTGTCACTTACCAGTTCACAAGCACCGTCTGCTTTTCAGTGTTGTCTGCAAGATACTGGTCTTAAAAATTGCGATTCCTGTATGAGTTTCAGTGACTTAGGAAGAAAGCATGCTCTGAGAAGAGCACACCTCTTTTATGACTTCTGGCTGGCCAGAGAAAAAAAGATGATTTTAACTAGAGTTCTACTCAAATGCATTCATATGCAGTACTCTTGGCAATTATAAGGGAGGGGAAAGAAACACATCCCTGACACTTTTCCCCCCCCACTTCCCACTCCTTTTACTGAGCCTTTGCTTCCCTTTTGCATCAGAAATGGTACATTTACACTTGGAGGAACACCTAGCAAAAACATATACTTGTGAATAATTTTTCTAAAGTATACCACTGAAATAATAATACTTATGGTCAGATTCTAAGCTGCAGGTAAATTCAAAGCATTTGAAGGTTTATCAGTAGCAAATTTTGCAAAGAGACCCTGATAGAGTAATACTTAATTGGTGTAACAGTTCTGAAACTGGGAGTAAGTTCTTTTCCTTTCTTGGTAATTATTCTTTAAATAAAGGTCTGGAATCCTGTAAAGTAAAGAGTGCTGTTTAGGTCCAAAAAGATATTTTCTCACTGAAAAAGGAGCTATTTGTATTGATAAGATTAAAAAAGAACCAATTTGCTCCTACAAGAATGATCATGACAGCAATATTGAATCTATTCCTTCACAGAGATAGTTTATTTTGCCATTATTAAAAAATTACTAAGTTAGATCAACCAAAAAGGCCTCCACCTTAAAGTCATTTGAGTATGCCACTTAGCAGGCAGTCTATAATTGTTTTATGTGGTCTTTAAAGTATTCAATAATCTCATAAAGTTTTAACCTTTATTTTATTGGTCCTTGCTACTTTTTGTTTTACGTGTCTAAAGAAAATGAAAAGATTTTTCATGGATCACATGAATTTTACTGTTCACATAAAAAAGCTTTCTAATATTCTTTAATAGCATGATTTTGTGTGTGAATTATGTCATGGTCAGTATGTATTGTTCTGAACTCTAGTTTCTGGACCTGAAAGACATCTTTAAATCAGTCCGGGCATTAAAATTAAATGGATAAATGACTGACTACATGGACTGACAGGGTTATCCTGCAGCACTTAGAAGGTGGTAAGAACACAGAGTTGTGATATCAAGTTTCAGTATATATTTGACTGAGAAGCAGGGTAGAAAATATACAAAGAGGAGTTTGTTTGTTTTTTTTAACCTGGTAAGTGAACAAGAAGTGAGAAATTACAATGTGAAATGTATAAAATATTCCATCAGCAACGAAAACCTGCAGGGACATTTCAGTTTTCATGCATAAGACATCAAGCATGGTGAAAAAAATTTTAGTGAAAAAAGCAAATGATGTTGCCCTAATTAAAATTACTAATAAGCTATTAAAATTATTAATAACCCCTTCAGTATCCTGTACTTCTCCTCAGAAAATCTTAGCTTCTCCCCATATAGTTCAAATAAATCACAGACATTTCTCAGACAAAAATCTGATGACAAATAAAGGTTGCAATTCATCCAGACCTATCATGTTATGCCCGTGAAAGCCAATGGGTGAAGCGACAGTAGGTTTCTCAGTTGAAAGGGAGTCAATACTTTTCTACAACTAAGAAGCAATTACTTCAGAAAGTTTTAGTGTATTTGCAAATAGCTTCATTGGGAATTTTTCTCTCCGGCCATAATATCTTGTTTTTCTCCCTCCCTAAAAGGCACCCACCAAACACATTTGCACACTAACTTGCTGGACAGGTTAGTGTATAGCACCAATAAGCAACCAGTAACGTAATGGAATAAGGAGTACTAAAGAACACTCAGTATTAACATACTGATCCAAATTGTCCACAGGACATCCATGGGAGCTATAGCTGACACTGCCCATCCCCAGTGGGGCACAAGTGAGAATTGGTGTGAGGTTGGGAAAATGGCCATGCCCATACCTGTGCACTCGCTGTCCATGTCCACCCACCCCAGGCACTTACCTTCTTGCCACCAATGGCTTCAAAGTGGCTCCGCAGCTCCTCTACAGTGATGGGGAAATGCTCCATCTGCTGAGGGCCACCTAACGGCTCCTCCTTGAACATAACCTCCCTCCTGCTGTCTGCTGGCACTTTCTCCATGGTGCTGCTGCAGCTGATCTTACCCGGCACCAGGGACCGTGGGGCTGGTGAGCACAAGAGCATCGGGCCATGTCTCATAGCATTGGTGGACTCCCATCTCTGCTTGAGGATCTCCACGGAGCCCTTCTGCAGGGGAAAGTCCGCCAGCTCCAGCATGCCCTGCCAATGCAACATGTACCTGGGGTTAGAGATAGGTAGCACCACACCAGCAGAGGCCACCAAGGGGCAGCTTGAGAGCCCTTGTGGGTCACAAGACAGGCCAGAGCACAGGCTGGTGACCAAGCTAGAAGCTATTTCCCAATGGAAAGCAAGATCCCATAAGACCAGATCCAATAAGAGTTAGTAAAAGGGCTCAGTGCATTCATACAGCAGGAATATGTTAATTAAAGAGTGTATTAAGGGTGGTGTTGAGGCATTTTATCCTTAAGCTTGCCTGCAGAATTACTGTCTGTTATGAATGGAAAAGCAGCAAGCACTCAATTAGGGAGAATTTCAAACAAAGTGGGGCTAATGAATGAGTGCCTGGTAATCAGTGTGTGCTGCACTGAAAGGTGTTGTGACAGGTGACTGCTGGTTTCTTCTAGATTTGATACAGCTGTCAGTATTCTAATAGAGAGACACAGTATTTTAATGCAGCCAGGAGAAAGAAAGGCTACTGCATTAGCTGTGAGAGTACTTCGATTGTCTGGAAACACATCCCCGTACAGTGCTTCTAATTGCACTGTAACATGTTCTGGCAGGTAAATTACTAAGTGCTGATATCAAATCTTTCTGATCAGTTGACTGTGTTCACGCAAAGGCTTATTCTAGCTTTCTTACAGTATGCTTGAGAAGGAAAATTGCTATTCTATCATTTTGCACAAGTTGCTGAAATCAGCTCCCAATAGGCTTGATTTTTGAAGTTTTTCTGCCCTGTAGCAAATACTCAAAGGTGAATTTTCGTCCTTCATTCAAAATGAGTTTGAGTAGAAAGAGCATGCATTTAAAACAGAAAGAGGAAAAATGTAAGAAAACTGAGACCCTAGCTAAAATCTCCTCTTAGCAAGAGAGTTTCTATGTTTTTCACATGCTTACGTTTGATTTAGCTTAAATCTGCATTGTTGGGAATTGGGCTTGGGGTGTTTTTGAGTCAATTTTAAACCAGAATTTGGGTGATCTGTGGTATTTTGCTTAGGAGGAAAAAACACAGGAGAAGTGCTGGGTATTTGATGCACTCCAAGAATATTTTTAAAAGAAAATTCAAGGTCTACCTTACTTGAAAATAGCAGGGAAGGATTTCTTGTCCCTCAGCTTTCACCTTCTTTCCAACCAAAACTGCCTGAAGACTTGTCCCTCCTTTAGCTTTTTTGGCAGTACTTGGTTGTGGCTATGGCTAATATCGTGCTACTTTCCCTTCACTGATGCAATCTCTCCCACATGCTCTCCCCTTCCTGCAAGCAGAAGAGTAACACCCTTCCTTTCCCCTACTACATCTACCTGTGGATCTAAGCTGCCTGGTACCATCAAAGATCCTAAATGGGTCTGGCATTTAATGTAGAATGAAGAACAGATGTTAAGTTCGCCAGTTGCAAGAATGTTCAGCCTAACTTGTAGTTGTATGTTAGAAATACTTCTGATTCATACTGCAGGTGAGGATGGACTTCAGACTGTGAAGCAGGCTTTTCCTAATTCAAGTGAGTGTGCTTATGCAATATCCATCTTCTCCTATGTTTTGCTTCATTGCTAGTGGGCCCTTTTGTTGGTTTCATTGGTTTTCAGGGTAGGTGGTATGCCGTCATTCAAAAATAGTTTGAAATTCAACCCCTTCTCCTTTGTATCTCTCAAAATAGATTTAACTAAAAATGGTAGTTTGTTTTACCCTTGTCTAGGGTGGGACCTATGGCTGCTAGCTAACAAACCAAAAAAACCATGTGTGCTTTGTTTGTATGTACAGATTGGCTTGTATGAGGTGATATTTTGTCCAGATTCAATGGCTTGTAAAGTTGGTAATTTGCTGCACTTCCCCACCCCTTGAAAGAGAGATTTCATTGTAACATCTGCATGTGTCAGGAGTAAATTTGAATGTAGGCCTAAACCTGGCTAAACTTAAGCCGTTTACTAAAGATATATTTTAATGAAAGTCTCTCTCTGAACCTTGTGAAAAAATAACCACCCACAAACACACACCCAAACCAGAATCTGTTGTATCCTCAAGTTTTTCGCATTTTACGACTGCTGTCTCGAAAACTGGTCTCTGATCTCCTAGTTTCCTTCCATACCTGTTCGTGCTAGTTTAAATCACTGTAGAATACTAATGGGAATTTATTTCAAGCGAAATATTTTATGAATACTGCATATCTGAAATTGTAAATTATTTTAATTGTTTCCTGAGCTTTGCAAAGTTTAGCTTTATGAAAATGTAGGAAGAAAATAAAGAAAATAAGAAACAAGCAGATTTGGAATTTGACCTAAATCACTATTATCATTTCATACTGGCTATGCTGTGTAGTTTTTAACTTTTACTGGCCACCTGTAAAATTATCTTATTTAAGTGAAGGGGAGAAATTATATTGTTACTTTTATCAAGTATCCTTTTTCTTTCTTGATTTGTTTCCACTATTTTTAGCTCTCAGCTGTCTGGCTATATTTTTCCTCTGGCCTATTCACTTCTTCCCCAAACTTATCTTGATTTATTCTTTCATAGCAACAATAAACTATCCAGTTTGCTGAAATTGCAGGCTAATTCACATCTGTTAGTCTGTGACTATCCTCTCCCCAAGAGTGGCAGACTACGAGCTTGCCCATATATGAGATTTGTGTCAAGGCAGAACTCTGTTACACTCATGTTTTCAGTCCCATTGCACCGAAACCCTTCTCCTAATAGTCAAATAACAGTCCGTATAAATGAACCACATATTTAAAAAAATTATCAACCTGATAGCATAAAAGTTTCAGCTGGGTTAAAACTCTGCAGAGAGCATTGCCCTCATATTCCTCAGTTTGGGAGACCTAAGTGTGCTGCTGTGACCACAAGTGATGTGCTAGAGAGAGGGAGATTGCAGTACCAAACAAATAAAGTTAGCTAGTGAGAAGTCATTCTGGCAGAAATCATTGGTGGAATTTTTGTGAAGGAACTACCTGAAATGCTATATGTTCTTCAAAATGTGAATACTACCTATAAACCATTTGCATGAATGTGTTTGGTTTATGAGGCCCGTTGACAGTACAGCATTCAAACACTGCAATCAAACTGTAGGTTTTACTTTTTTTGTGTGTCATCTCTGGGATCTTTTGCATCTATCTCCCACTGAGGCCTAGGGTAATTCTTCATTGCACGTAATAAATCTGATAAATTTATGCTTGTCCTGAGCAAAAAGCTATTGGAAAGCCTGTAGATTTTGTAGATTTATGAATTGCATATATCTAGTAAACTTCAGAGTCAGTTTTTTTATTAAAGCTGAAGTTGATAAACATGTCTTCTATGAAGATCATAATAGGATCATTGAAATGGTATTTTTCTTGTGCTGTGAATAGGTAAGTACTCTTCTAGTCTTCACGAACCATTTATTCAATTAGTTGGTGAATATATTCATGCAAGTAATTAAAAGAGCTGTTGAGCAAAACTGTATCAGTTCTGCTGTGTATTCTGTTGCAAAAATGGCTACCTGAATTGTCATCATATTCTTGCTGTCCTAAATGTTTCTTACATGTAAATTCTTTTACTTGTTAATTATATTTATTTAGATTTATTAATAGATTCTATTTAGAATTTGTAAAAATAGTAAACTGATGCAGTTTATTTGAAAATAGTTTTGCTATGTTCATTTAGCTGTATCCCTGTGAGATGATGCATATTGGACAGAGGAGTCTTCTCCTGACAGTAGAAAGCAGTCTGTTGTCAAACACCTGCTGTTTGCCTTTGTATATTGAGCTTGATTTCTTTCTCCATTAAAAAAACCTGACAATGATAACAAAAAAACCCCAAACCCGAAGAGGAACCAGATGTTTAGGGTTTATCTGCACTGTCAGGAATCCCTGGCATGATGATCTTTAGGCCATTTTGGGATAAATCATGAGAGGAGGATCAACAGGTTGCAAATGAAGACACTATCTCATTCAACCCAATGCATTTTCCAAAACATCTTAGACCAACCACCAGGATCCAGAGGAGGCTACAGAACAAAAAGCATCTTAGACCTTTGTTTATGGCAGTGCTGGAAAGGAAGACAAGGGGATGAAAGGGAAGCCCAGTGGCGGCCTAAGTTCTCCTCTAAATCTTGTTAAGAATAGAATAAAATAGTTCAATTGGAAGGGATCTGCAACAATCATCTAGTCCAACTGCAATATTCGCTGACCACTTTACTAAATAATCTCTTCTTCCCTGTGGACTCTTTAAATGTGCACGAGAGCTATGTGCACCTTTCTGACAATTTGAAAAGCTTGCAGTTTCTTCTGTAGGTAAGCAGATCCTCATTTTTCTGTAACATTTCTTCATTTAAATTTCAGACTCTTCTTAACAAAAGCAGCTCAGACAAGTTTATGAAAAGAGATAAAATAGATCTTTATTACTACAAAATGTATAGGACTTCCAAATTCCTACCATATTTTGAGAAAATAGATTAATTTGGGCTGTCATTTAACATGCCAACATTTATCCTGATGCCAATGTGCATAGCTAAATAATAAAATTTCAAGAAATGTTGTTCCAGCTCTAAATTATGGCAGACCTCTATTCTAACAAATGTAAAAAGGTTCCAGCATTTTGAGATAAATCACACTGAAACAATAAATCTTATACCTTACCAGCAAGTTCAACATTTTTTTCATCTAATAAGAGAGAACTAGAAAGTGCATAATTCATATTCATGGACCTTGAGGAAAGACATGCTGGGTTTTTTTCCTTTTATCCCCATATTCAAAAAACAAACCACCCCCCCGCCCCAAACATTAAATTGCATATTTGTACTGAGCTTATCTTACCTCTGTGTTCTTCTTAGTTAAGTTTTCCGGTTGTGACTCTGCTGCACTCATTGTGTGCCTGTTTAAAGAAAGACAAATTTAAACATTCTCTAATTCATTGGACTCATTTGACTAACAAACATGAAGCCTGATAGACACACATCTGATAGTAGTTACAAGACACCAAATCTCTTATGTGCTTGCCTTGCCAATGTATTATTTAGTGAGGCATGGAGGTAGAGTGTGCCTTCCACCATACCTCTGGCTGTGCTGCGTGTGCTCACCTTACACTGCTTAGCAGTGGCAAAGGCTGGAGGCAACAGCTTTTGTTTCAGTGCTTATTGGCAGGAAACAAAGCACCTTCCAGTAAAAAATAGTTGGTTCTTAAATACTTAGGAAAGGTTTGGAGAAAAAGTACAATTGAGAAGTTGTATGGATAAGAAGTCGAATGGATAAGAAAGTGCTATGTACATTCAGTATCATTCCAAACACGTAATGACTCCACATTCTGACGCAGCTGGTTTTCTAAATAATAAGCATAATTGCTTGTCAAGACTTTCATTGTGGACCAGAAGTGCATATTATAAATCATACAGGAAAAAAAGGTAGAAGGATTTTCAAAGATATTCCTCCCCCTTCATGCTTTTTCTGTCTGCTACATTACAGGGCTGTGATGTTTTCTTTTTTTTTCTCCCTCCTCCTCCCACCCCAAATCTGTAACCAAATTGTTTAGAATAATCTCTAAAAGATTTTGACCTTTCTAACTACTTTTCCTACCAAGGGAATTACCATAAAATGGGTGCTAGCATTCCAGTCTATACCACTCATTGTCTAGGACAAATTAATTCAAAGAAGGAAATATATATAAAATGAATAATTTTAAACCTAGAAGGTTGTAAAGTGCAGATAACTTGGCAATTGAGGAAGATACTCCTTCTCAGTTTAAAATAAGACCCAAACCTTAGAATATGATGCGTGAGCCAAGCATCTTATAAAGACAATTATGACATCTCTTTGCCTTTTAACACAGAATGGTAATTGTATGACAAACACTGAGCTAAGGGCAAGCTGTGCTTTTCCATACCATTACGCGTTTGTGGAAAGTCTTACAAAAATACTTACACGCATATAGTTTCCACTTAAAAGTCCTCTTACAGTTATGACACATCAGCATTCGTGGTTAAAATGTACTGCTAGTATTTAGCCCTTTGTTCAATTCTGACTGTTTCTTCAAAATCTCATTTAGCAATACTCAGTGCTTCTGACACCAGATAAATAAATACTGTGAGTGAATACTTACAAACTCTTTTGGTGGCCCAGTTTGGAGTTGCACAATTATTTTGGTTGGTAGGGTTCTCTGTAGGTAATCTAGTCCTACCTCCTTTTTTTTTCTTCTCATATACAGCTGTGTCTATTTCCAATTTATATGTCTTTTTGTTACCTTTGAGAGACTCCTCAGACCACAACTGTCATGATTGCACATCATCAGGTGACGACTGCAGTCAAGAGGCACTGCCCATCTCCACTGTGGGCAAACACAGCTGATTTCTGGGTCTGCTGGGCCACCATCTCCATGGATGGGCATACAGAAGTCAGCAAAACTAGTGTGGCCTCCTAGAACTTTTTTTTCCAAAGAGAAAAGCCAGGAGCACGCAGGGACAGAAGCTGTTCTGTAACCTTTCCCTAAATGTCTTGGTGTCCTTAGGGACATGGTGAAAGTACTCAAACACTGGTTGCAACTCTTTTTCACTGTTACTCTCAACTACTTGACTAACTTCTCTCTTGTAACCAACTGGGCAGAAGTGTTCAACAGCTCTGCATACTGTGCTTAGTTTTCTTTGATTAACACTTATTTTTCTTTCTCTCTCTTTCTGTAGTTTAATGAGGACTTTTCTGTCTTTCAGCCTAAACCTTCTTGTCTAATAGAAAGTGTAAAGGACTCTTCAGTTAAGCACAAGAGTATACTCTTGCATTCGCTCTTGTGCTAAATGTTTTGTAACTCATAAAAGTAACATAAAATCTTAATTCAAAAACTGAAGTTATGAAATGTACAAAATAACAGTCATTTGAAATACCTAAAAAATACTGTTGCCCCAATCTTGCAAGTTGATTATACATCACCTATGCTTCAGTCTAGTGTTTGATGAAAGGTGGTTAAATCTGTGTGTAGAATATCCTCTACTCTGGCCCTGGCAGTTTTATATATTTCTATTTACCTGGTACTTGGGATTGCCAAATCTCCATGCAGGTTTTCTTCCTGTCTCAAGTTTGATTGTGGCTAAATTACTACAAGACAACAGAGAATTAGATTCTTTGTTTCATGGCGTGTTTTCAACTGGGGGTTCAGAAAGCTCATGTCAAATATTACGGAGCATGAAATCCCTGTCCTGAGACTCATTCATCTCATTTCTACACCTTCATAATTCTAACCAACTCCCCCAGGTCTGTCATTGTGAACTAGTAAAAGCCTCATATATACTTGTAAAATGTCTCTTATGACTGAAAAGTCTAACTGCTGTAATTATATAGGAATTCATTGCATTTAGCTTTTGCTTTAGAAAATCTGTTTAATCTCTTCTAATTTTTTTTTTATCAGAATGATGATTCACGATGAGAATTTACTTGATTGCTGTCTGCTTATCAACATTGCCGATAACTCTTAATGCACAGTCATCGTGAGGCTATTTCATTTACACTACAGTTCTCTGGAAGGGGCTTTTTTTAGTTAACCTTTTCTTTATGAATGGGAAATTTGGAGAGAAATCTTACGTAGACCTCTCTTCTCCTCTAGAGAGAAAATAAGGAAAAGTGAGAAGTTTGTAATTATAATGACAGAACTGGACTTAATAAAGTGGCTTAGTGCTCATGGATACATTAAAAGGTGATCCAGAGATGCACACTTCCTCTCCACATTAGGGTACCATCTGTTCTGTATTTGTATATGGATGACAGTTAATAGATGTCCTTGGGAATACATTGCAGGGGGACAGCACTGAAAAAAATAGTTTTAATGTTGCCTTTTAAATGAAGACCTATTTCTTGAGTTTAAATAATTGTTACCGAGTTCAATGATGTGTTTCAGTATAGGATTTTGCTTTTTTCTCTACAGATAGAGCCAGTGAAATGGAAGTAAAGATTTTATAACCTTGTCACTTTAGCCAGTGCTCTGGGAGACCTGAATTTCAGCCACATGTACCTGTTATGTTTTCATCTTAGCAGGAATATATGTATCAGTACAGAAAACAGTATCATTTTGTGAGCATGTGAACAGAGCAAGCCTCAGCAGCACTCCTGGGTGAAATTCCCAGGATCATGGCATGATTCACTCAAATTGGATAACTCTCTAATTCATTGGTTATTTTAAAATAGAAAAATGTGTCTGGCTAGCTTGCTAGTAATAATGTGTTATGAAAATCTTAATAATCATTCCATTATTATAATTCACCTAAAATAACCCTTATGTAATTTCAGGGGACTGTGGCATCCATTAAAAACACAGCTGCTGACAGTGGATGGTCACCCCTCTAACTCGAGAGAGCAAAGATCACCGTGCTTAACCAGTCACCTTCCATTATAGAGCCAAATATTTAGGATGCCTTAATCTTGCTCTTTACGTCTCTCCAGAATGACTGTTGAAATGCTATATGACATCCTTTTCAGCATGATGGATTTTTGCCTTGTGCTGTTGCATCTAAGCCAGCAATAAGTTTCATGCTGAGGCATTATGAAACAAGAATACTTCAGTTATGTCTACCATCTTTTTGAGACCTCAAAGATTCATCAATTCATACACTGGAGTGCCTAACAAATAACAAATACACATTAAATGCACTGGAGATGACATTTATACTGAAAAATACTTCAGGTCAATTTGGGATCCTCCTGGTTGCACTGTAATTTTCCAGACGTCTTCAGTACCTGTTTTGGAGGGTTCATATAATATTCTTGCACTTTCTGTGCATTGTGATCAGTACATCTTCGTAATTCCAAATGATTGAACCCTGATCTACAGTCACTAGATGATTAATTGGTGAGCGGGCTTCTCAATAAGAAAGCGTGATAAATAAGTTGTTACAGTTTTGAAAATGCTAATACTACCCTAAGAAGAGTGAATAAAACTCCTGTATCTTATACATGAGAAGAGTCTGATATTTTGCTAATGTGAAGAACAGTAAGGCAAAAATACCCTCAAACCCACCCTCCACACAAAGAGACTTAAGTAAAATATCTCTTTCTTTTAGAGAATAAAAACACCTGATGGAGTGGGAACTTTGGGAACAGTTGTAGAATTCTTAAGTATCTGGTTTGAATTTCTTTTTTTTAAATCTTTAAAATTTAAGAACAAGGTCAAATGAAACGATGCTCTGAAGTTAAAAGGGACAGTTTTATGCTCTAAAACCACCTAAACTCCAAATACTCCTTGTACATTCACATATTCTCCCAAGTACAGTGATTCTTTTGGGTTTGCAGAGAATGGAGGAGCAGATATTGAGATGCTTTGCTTTTCCTTTTTTATTCCATTCAAATGCATATCAACTTACACAGTGTTAAGATAGAGTAAATTACGTGTTCTTTTTTGTTAAACCTTTGAAATATTATTTTCAACATATAACTGCACAGTAAGTCCAGTCTCTTTGTACTAGCAGTGGATTTTCTAAATAAAATTTACTTTAAAGAGTATGATATTAAAAAGAATACTGAAAGAGAAGCTGCTGAGAAAGTTCAGGTAACTCTCATCTGCTCTTCTACTACACGCATCAGAAAATGACATTGTAGTAAGCTTAAAGATAAGCCTTACCATAGAAACCAGAGCCAAGATTTAGCCAAGGCACAGGCTTGTAGCCTCAGAAATCGCTAATAATGTCTGAGAAACTAGCTGTTATTTAGAAAACTTAAGTAGTCAGAAAAGTCAGCTTTTAGGTTTTAAAGTAGACTGGAATATATTTGGTCTACTACTTCCCTTCTTTTCTCAGTCTTATGAATGCAAGTTTCTATCGTCTTGAAACAGCACTGCTGGCTGTCTTGGCTGCTGCCAGTGTGTTCTGTGAGGAACCTCTCTTTGTCCTCTGTCTTCACTGGATTTGCAAGAACACTGTAAGAAGGAGATGACAGTATTTAGTATCTCATATAAATAAATCTGTTTTCCTCTGCATCCAGAACTGAGCTTGACTGCTTCCTTCTGTCATGTTTTTGTCTTTGGCCTACACTTCTCACCCTGACACTGAAAGAGATTTTGTTACTAATAGTAGCAGAAATATAGTATTTTGTGCTTAACAAACACAAACAAATCATTTATTTGTTCTGTTGTTGCTGCTGGACAGTTTTATTTAGCTGTCTCTTCCCATAAAATTTCCACTTTTATAGTTAAGACATATGTAAGTGCTGGGACATAAGACACTGGGAAATAAAACATACCTTGCAGTTTTATTTATATTTCTTTCTTAATCTATGTCGTGCCCAGAAAAACAAGCTTACAAATCCAACAATAAAAAGAGGAAATTAAATACTCTCAACTTTCTTCGTACAGTTTGTGAAACCCTTCTAGTTCAGTGATTTCATTTCTTGTCCCAGCAGAGAGGGGGATTAGACCTTATAAGGACAGAATGGTTGAAATAGTCCTTTTTATTGGCTTGCTTTCGTTGTTAAATGTGACTATGAGAACTGTAAAATCAGTGAAATCTTGTCTTTTATATCTATTCTTTCATTTTATTTAGATGTTTGGTAGTCACAGTGCTCACAATGCAGCTGCAATTTAGGAAGGTACATCTCACTCTCAGGTTGATTCAGTACAAAGGCTTGTTAAGATGATCTTTCATGTAGAAGTACAATGCTTTTTATTGAAAATGTTGTTTAAAAGCAGGTTGATTCTTTGTGTGCAACTTGCAGTACTAACCCGAGTAAGAGATTCTAACAAGGATTGGAGTTTTTGTTTGTTTTAGTTTTGCCTAGAGACTACTCTTGTGAGTCTTGAACTGATTAACCCACATTCTTATGGTTTGTGGGCTACAGACTTGTCTTTGCTTTGTCTCTGTCCCTGACTCTCTACGTCAAATGCAATTACAAATCCTTGTGATGAAACAGTGCTTCTTCCAACAAGTTTTAATGGTAACTGGCTTTTCTCTAGAACTACAGCAACCCCACCACCCTACCCCTTAAGAGGAATGTTTCCTTAGGCATAAAGGCATCTAGTTTAATTTACTTCATTACTGAGGCTGCCTGACTGAAGGAGACAAGGTTTGTGCTGTGTATGTTCTGGATGGTGGTAGGTAGATTATTATTTGCTCACTAACTTCTAGGGCTTTCCATTAAACTTGCTGTCAGAAAAGAGATGAAGGTTGCAATTTCATTTTCCTACCTCAGTGAGGCATTTTCCTTATTGAACAGTTTCATCGTAAATCACAGTGTATTTGTTAGGCTGCCACCACTGTAACAGAGGACCTGTTGTCCAGTATATGCAATGATGTAGGATATTGTTTCTGAATGAGTTTCATTTTTAACTTCAGTAGCTGCTTATGCTCCTCTCTGTTAAGCCTGATATGTTGACAATAGTCAAGGAAGGCACTCATAAGTTTTTTATTCTACCTTTTAATACAGCAGGACAAAGACTTCTTATGTTTTGACTTAAGAAGACATGTTCTTTTGTGATTACTAATCAAAATGATGGCTAATTGACTTTTGTTAACTCGCCAAATAAATGTTCATACTGTATAACCACAAGATAAGTAAAGTGCTGGGAAGGGAGAAAGAGTATGTGCTCTGTGAGACCCTACAGAGCAGGTTCCCCAGCCTCCATAAGAGAAGAACAGTGGTAACAGGAGATCGTAGATCTAGGGCATGACATATGTCGAGGGCCTGCATTAGAAGAAGGCATTAGTGCTCTGTGGTCTGCTTACATAGAATAAATATTCCTTTGGGGACTGGAGGTAGAGGGAATAGTGGGCCTACGCTTTCAGCAGCACTTTGGTTTTATACTCATTTGACTTGGTCATAGCACAATATTCACAGTCTCATTGGTTTTCTATAAGAACTCCCACCTCACAGTTGTGTATCCAATTTAAATATGATTTTTTTCAGTGGTAGTTTCTTATTTCTTGTAATACAGTTTCTAAATACTTTGTAAGTGTTGCTTAAATCTGTCCAGTATACATCGACTATCAGTTATATGTCTTCTAATTCATCTTTTAGCAAGATTACAAGCTACTAAGTATCTTAGGTTTTTCTCAGAAATTAGTCCCTTTCCAAGTATTTAATGATTTTTGCTGTTCTTTTTTGAAATGTCTCCAATATACTAGTGTTAGTGTGTGTGTATCCCCCATCTTTTTTTGGGGGAAGGGAAGAGGGAGAAAAAAGCCTACATTACTCTTCATGATTTGTCTCCACTCCTGAATAGAAAAATAGTCTGATGCATGACTCAGTGCTTGAGTTAATTACTTGTGAACTCATTTTTTGTGTGCAGTGGTTCACAATCTCTTTATTGGTCTTTTTACTGCCAGTCTATGGTATTTTTTTTTCATATCCTTTTCTGCATTTATTTTCATGGAGGAAAAATATTTTACAAGAATGTGTTAAGTTTTGTGCAGTATGTTAAGAACTACAGTGGAACCAGTGGTCCTGAGCTGACCTGGCAATAGTCCTTCTGGGATTCAGAATTCTTTTGAATCTTGAGGACTGTTGTTCAGAGTGCATGGGGATATTATATCAGACATTGGTCTTACTTTGAGTATTCAAAAGAAATTTTAAAAATCATTGAAGAAGTGTTTAATATCAGGATTTTTAATGTGATTAATTTTAGTACGGATTATTTTATCTTGGAGCGTCTCTTGTGGCCCTTCCTTGCCTTCCTAAGTTGTACAGAGCAGTGGAATATTGTTGTGGGGCAGCTGTATTTTTAGTGTGTCTCCTAAATCTTGTCAACTGTGGCGGGCAGTCCCTACCACAATACCTATTATATTTATTTATTGTTTCAGTCCCTATTTTACTTATTGGAAAAAATAAAATACTGTTGGCATTCACACAAACCTATCACAGAATACTTACAAATTATTTCCTTGGTTTCACTAACTAATTTTTTATTCAGAATGCTTTTGTAACAAGAAAACTAATAGGGAAAATACTAATATGTCTTTCCTTTTTTTAGATCAAGTCATCGTGTTGCCCAGCTAATGGTTCACAGGCTGGGATGTGAAGCTGCTTGGGGACTGTGGTGGGGAGAACACACCAGAGCATTTCTCTTAAGAACTTTTAAATAGAAGTAACAGGATAAGGTTTTTGAAAGAGAATGAGAGCTAAGAAATTAATGTGCAATATTTTCAGGTTAATTTGATAATTTTTATTATGTACTTCTAGTCCTGTATTTGTTTGACCAACATTTGCCTTATTAGGTACACAATCTGGCAAACTGGAAGGATGTGCAGATTTTTAAATGAAAAAATCCGATCAGCTTACCCAAAGTATATTAGAATCAGGAGGCCCTTTCATTACTTACACGTGGGTCTGCTATTTTATGGCAGGACACCAACATTTTGTTCTCCATCACAACCCCCTTCTCTTCCAGCGACTGCTGGCAAGACCAGCCGCCCCTGCGCACACGGGTAGCAGCGTGTCAGGAGAGGAGGCCCAGGCCCCGCAGACAGCGCAGCCGCTGCTTTCCACAGCGGCATTCCCCATGTGGCTTTGGGCAGTGCAGAAGGCTTTTTCTATTAGGATTGGGTTTGTTTGTCTTTTTAATGCACATATCCATCCAGACTGGGATGGAGACTGATTTGGCTAAGGTTTTTGTTATAAATGACATATCATACCTTGTAAGAGTAAACTATGAGGGCCCAGGGAATAAAGGACCTCACCTCCTCCCATGTGTTCAGACCCCAGTGCCTCATGCTAAAGTCGTTCTCTAACCAATTACTCCAAACATCCACATGTGAAAAGCTATTGGGTAGCTGAGATAGTTGTCGTCAGCCCGGAACTTCTCTGCTTTTAAATGCAGCTTAAAATTAGTTCAATGAAACTGTAATCAAATCCATTTGTATCTATCTGAGTGCTTTGTTTGTCAGGCTTGTCAGCAGTTGGGCCACTTACAGTGTTTGTGTCCAGATCCTCTAGGAGCAGAGTGTTTCATTCTAAGCTCTCTGCCCTGGAGATGGCATTTCTGTAATGTTTGTAAAGAGTCTGATGCAAAAGTGCTGTAAGTCTCCTTGGTGTTCCTGGGATTTGCTGTTTGTTGTTTTTTTTTTAAAAAATCAAAATAGTAAAATGAAATTGATGGGATGTGAAAACTGGGGACCAGTCTTTATACAGGCATTGTTATTGCATTTATTATACATAATAATGGCAAATATACCATTAGCATGTCACTATAAAAAAAATCTGATTAGTTTCTTGTAAAAGAGATGCACAAGCAAAAAAAAATGCCATCAATATCTCTTTTCCATTTTATTAATGGACAGGTAGTGTCCATTCTTTTCTTATTTGTCACAGTAAGAAAATTCTTACATAAAAAAAAAGAAAACTAGTTATATGTAGAGTCTTTTGAAGAAAAAAAGAATTCTCAATTTGAGCTCCTGTATTTAAATAACTTAGTGGGCGAGAAAGACTGCATAGTATAAATTCAAGATTTGACTTTATACGCCTTAGGAGAAAATACTTTGAGGAAAATTTTATTTTAGTTAAAAATAGGAGTCATAATATAGTGCTGTTATTATTGACATTAGTAACTGCTCTACAGTGATAAGTAGTAGATTATTATTCTGTTCTGGTAGCGTTGTGTATATTAAACATTATTCACTGTGCATAAGCCCCACTAATTTTTCTGTGTTAATTGTGTGCTGGACTTGTCAACATCCTTACCAGCAGATTTATGTGAAGCACATGGCGTGTAACAGGTACTTTTTAAAGTAAAATTTTATAAAATTATTTTTTGTCTAAATTACAGTGCTTTCATATCTGTGAAATCTCTCATTTTTTAAAGATTCCAGGAATTCTCTGAAATAGCTCCCATAGTTGTTAAAAGTGAGAGATATCCTTTAGGAAAAAGTATCGTAGTACAGATTTCTGAAGGTGTCCTTGAAATCAGCACATTACTTGAAACGTCAGCTGTGTGTATGTTTTCTGCGTGAGACCCCAAACGTTCAGGACTTTGAGGCTCCTTGAATGCTTGAAATTTAACCCCATTAGTAAAATGTTGATCCAATAGGGTATGCAATAAAAGTATTGCTTGATTCAATCTATCTACAGTTCTGCGTTGTTCTCTTCACTTGCTAGTCTTTCAGTTGTGAGATGCAGCTTTCTTGCTAAAGAACATTCATGTTTCAGCCTGAATAAAATTTTTAAAATATTCATGAAAGAGACCCAGAAATTTTGCTGACACTGTTTATAGAAGAACTAAATGCTCTGGAGCACATATTGAATTGTACATGACTGCTGTGATAGAAAAAAAGCCACCTGGAGACTTCTTTTTTCTGGGCTCCATGACAAATTTTACATCCATCTGCAATTCAGTCTTACAAGAATATAAATATCAAACTATTTTAACTTGCATCCAGCTGGAAAATATGTACTTTATGAGAAGAATGACATTATTTAACAGTACTGTGTTCGTAGGTTATGGATCTCATGTGGATAATAAACTTGAACCCTACACCGTATCCAGTATTGCGTTACTGAAAAACTTGTCTTTTAGAAGTTTTATGAAGAACTCCTGCTTTATGAAGAACTCAAAAAAAGGAAAATATTCACCTCACAAATTCATGCAGGTAATACTTAAAAGTCATCTGGATTTAGAAATTATGGGTTTGTTTCTATTGAAATACTAATTATTTATTTGTCCATATAGAGGGTCACATAATTTCAGGGGAGTGAGAGGAAAGTATTGTATCTTCTGGTCAGCATTAATCATCCTTACTTTGCAAAAGGAGTCACTAGGTCAGGGGTTGTCCCTGCATCAACAAAGAAAGGGTTTCTTTGAAATACAAAAAGTGATGGCAAACCCTCTTGCCTGGCAAAATCATAGAATGCTAGTAGTTGGAGAATGTAAATTAATTTAGGAAAATAGAGTTTAACAAGGAGGAAAAAAAAATGTGTGTGGGGAGAAACAAAGGTGAAAAGGCCTACAGGAACTGTTCAAATATGAAGAATAGGGACCAAGAAGAGAAAGTCAATTAATGAGCTCCAGGTTAAGAGGCAGGCACCTGTAAGTGCTGTGGGATTCCAGGATTTCTCTCATCTGTTAACTTTCTTGTGAACAGCAAAGAATGGTACAGCTAAAATGTATGCCTCTTTGAAAGTTGAATGCATTTTCAATGCAGAGATAAAATATCCCTTCATTTTTGTTGTCCCCCTCTAGTTCTCCCTCAAGGTAAAACAAACAATAAATTACAGAAATGCCTTTAGCAAAATTTTACTGTCAGCATTCTAGGAGTTATGACTTCTGGAGACAGCTTCTGCTCCTGTTGCTGCAGTTCAGGCTTTTTACCTGTGATCCCATTCCTGGGAAAAATAATGTATGGCAATCTCATTTGTTCCTGTATAGTCTTTTCTCCTTCCAGATGTTCCTATCTACCTACATATTCAACACAAAATCCTCCTCTCCAGCTCTACTCGTATTTTATCTTTGCTGGTATCAAACAGTTCTTCCAGAGACTCTGCTTCTATAATAATGACTCTCCTGCGTTTGCTTTGAGTGTATTGTAACTGTCCTTTAAAATTGAAATAATGAAGAACCTGCAACAAAACCTCGCTCTCTCAGGTTATTTTGTCTCTGCAAATGTAGGTCAAAATGTTTTCCTTCTTTCTGATCTAAAGAAGATAATAACTAAAAGAGTCTAAAGTCTATATTAATGCAATGGTAAGGACTCAGATTGCCTTTGAAAACCAGAAAGTTCAAAATGTATGGTTTTAAGGATAGTAATGTTGTTATATCTGTAAAGGTAGAGTAGTGTCAGACAGGAAAGAAAAAAATGTCATGTCGAAGTCATTGGACTGTGTATTTGAGAAAAGTATTTTTTATTTATTTCAGAGAACTGCAGTCAATGTATCATTAATATATGTTTGCATATTTAAGCTCTCCAATTTTTAATAAATTGAATAGGAAAGGGCTAAAAGACACCATTAAGTTTCATGGAGGGCTTAGGGCAGCCTTAAATGCGTGTCTGGAATTAAGTAAGAAGAAACTCATTTTATCTACCCTTATTAAGTATTTGTAATGGATTTTTTCAGTCTAGTATGAGTCAGTGTGATTAGATAGCATTAATAATGTCTTAAAGAGTTTTTTTCTTTTTTCTTTGATTTCAGAGCATCTGTATTGTTAGAATACTACTTGAGTAGGTATTTCAAATACTGTCTCTGACATACTTTATTCTTTCTTATTTGTTCTTCATGGCAGTAAATAAAAATTCTGATAACCTGATTTTGTTTGCATTATCCTTACTTATCTCTCGTAAGGGTTCCAGGATAAGATCTAGAACTTTATTTTGGCTTCTCCATCTACATTTTTTTTTCTGGATAATAACTATCTACATAGGTTTGGTTTTGAAATAAGACCCTGAAAATCCTTGCTCTTAAAATTTAAGATTTTCAGTTAAAAGACAGGATGTTGTGGCTGACTACAGAGACAGAAAACCAGAATCGCATGAAAGTGATAGCCCAAATATTCCTGTGCTTGATAAGTGGATTTTGATCCGTTACTGGAACTGCATTTTCCCTGCAATGTTAGCATTGCCCTCAGTGTGACAGCAGTGTTCTGCTTAGTGCATGATGGCAGCATGTGTTAGGGTGGCCAGTCTCTTCCTGTAAAGAAGTTCTGTCTTCTGGTCAGTTGAAGGAGAAATGCATTTCTTGTTGTTTCATAAGCAGATAATCCCACCATTAGATTATCTAGGGTAGATTCAGAAAAGTTTTAATTTCCTGGCAAGGAATCATCCTACCTAATAACTACAGCTGGATAACTGTGACTGTGTCTGACCCTGACCGTAGCCTCAGGCCTTGACCTGTTCTTGCTACTTTACACCCTGGTTTTCATCGATGAGGTTGCTCATGGCAGCCTTATTGTTGTGCTCATTGCCCGATCACCTTTCCTTGCACAGCAGCTGCCCCTCGATGCTCTCTGACATGCTCTGTGCACGTTTTATGCTCCTCCTCCTTCCCTGCTCTCGTTGTTGGCCTTTTTCTCTTACTCCTCCTCAACTCCTTCACTTTCTCTTCTACTTACCAGACAAGGATATTAAGCTACTTTAAAAAACAAGGGAATCTATTTGTGGAAAAGTAGTACCCAATATGGCAACTTGACACATGAAGAGAATACCATACAGTGTATATTTCACCTTAAAAGAACAGAAGTGTAGTGTATTTCCTAAATATTTCTTCTAACTGCTTTCTTTCAGTGTGTTCATGTTCTTGATGAGCATGTTGTCTAAAGAGAACTACAGAGTATGTCAGACACTTCAGGGGTTTTTGTCATGTGGCAGAGGTGTATCTGCATCAAAATAGAGCACATTTACAAGTGGACCATTACCTGAAACATCAGATTTTTCCAGGAAACCAGTTTAGGGTAAGGGCTGATTCTTAACATTACACTTGGAAAACGTTGAAGTCTGAGTTCTTATTGCTGTAGTTGTAAAGTACAGCAGCGGGTACCCAAATGGAGAGTGTGCAAAATCAAAGAAGCCTAACTCAAGCTTTGCTTGTGAAGGTGGAATAATAATAGTTTTAGGAAGTAATTTATGAACAATTACTCAGAAATTAAATCAATATCTAAATAAGTCTTGCTGAAATTAGTATTCTTTTCAATAGCATGATTACTGTATGGTTGATGGGAGGCACCAGCATGCTCTGTCTACATAGTAATAATTGTTGGTATATTTGTTTTTCCATGTGCAGTTATTAGACTTGGAAAGCATTGGTCCTTTTGCCTCTTAGCCTGTGCTGACAGTGAAGATGTTATAGACGTCTATGAAGTGATTCTTAGAGCTACCTTAGCTGCCTATACAGTAAGCATAGTCTGCATGAAGTGCTTTGCTGCCACAGGCTGATCACATGTTCTAATGTAGCATGCATTAGAAATGTGGCTTCAATTCTTCTGCTGTAGAATCGGAATAATTTTTATTCCCAATCACATGTTGGAAATGGCACTGTGAGGATTAAGCAGTTAATGTTTCTACAATACTGTGCTGTTGAAGACATTTGTGCATAATATTATTGGCCGATAGGTGTAAATCCAAGCTATGACTAATGGCAAAGCACAGTATTATGCCCACATTGTGATTAGGGTTGACTGTATTGTTTTAACATGTTCCCCACCCACAAAAATTTTTCAGTCTCCTCAAATTTGCACAGACACTGTATTTTACTAATAGCTTTTTAGAAAAACTTAGAACATTGAGAAAAAAGGAGCTTGATGCAAGAGAATCATATTGCATTGCCAACCATATAGCATCAAAATTGCCAGTTAGAAAACAATGTAACTCTTAAGGAGTTAAAAAAGAATGTAAGCATCTATTTAAAGGATGCAGTACAGACCATAATTATAGATAACTTCTAGTCTCCAAACCAAGCAGTGTTATAGCAGAAAGAAGGGGAAGTGTTCAGCATGTAGGGTCAAAAACTGAGAAAAGATGTAAAGGTTATTAAAGCTACTTAAAGAAAGTATTATATGAGTTTGGTTGGCTTGAGTAAGCTTAAAGCTCAAATGTTGTGATATATGTGGCTACCTAATCTCTATTCCTTATTAATATTTGTCCTTTGAATGAAGATAACTTGAAAATTCACAAAAATTAAGACCTTCTGTATTAATTCTAGTATCAAATTCTCGTGTTCTCATAAAGCAAAAGGCTTGGAAGATCTTGGAACCTGCAACAGGAAGAGAGACTGTATGAGAGAAAAGTAGGATGTGTGATAACTAATGGGGCAAGACTGAGCCAAAAAATGAGCACTTGAGCTTTGCAGTCCCATTTTATTCCCAGACTAGTTTTATACCAGATAACTATAGTTTAGAGCAACCTTGGAGATATTCTAAACTCTTCCACCTGGCCTCTAAATAGTTGCCTGCCAACAGAGAAGAGTCCAGCAGTGCCCCTTGTGCTTCCTGTACTGGAGCTGGGAGCTGGAGTAGAAGTGCCAGCTCTGTGTCTGCCAGAGGGGCTCTGTCACAAGGAAGATCTTGACTGGGGAAACTGAGATAGTTTTTGGTCTTAATACAGCCAGATCCACACAAGGAGATCCAGACAAACTGGAGAGACTGAGACTTTGATTCTTATATATATATATTTGATGTGGTTTGTGCTGTCTTGTTTGGAAGTAAATCCAGGCATATACATAAAGAAGCTGGTCCAACACAAATTTATTGCCAGAGTTCCAGAAGCCTGCTTAATTCTGTATAATATTTTATGAGTTACTGACAAATTCATTGCCATAGTTGTCAGGCTAAACATATGGTTGCCTTTAGAGGAATATACCAATTTATTTATTGGACCAAATATTTGATTGATTTGGACAATACTGGTTAGTTGAGCTTCGAGCTCTTTACTAGTGCAACATCCAGGCTTGCAGTGACAAAGATCTGAATTGAACTTAAGTTCAGGAATTTACTCTGAAAGTGTCAAATGAAGAGCTGTATTAGATCCCCGTGGAGATTTCACTTACCTCCCTGGAGAATATGTCAAGTGGGATGATGTTGCAATGTACTCCAGAGATATTAGAGACTTGTCTTCAGATTTAATGTGGTTTTATGTATCATCCTTCTGTGGTAGTACATAAGAGGACATAATTTATGCAGTGTGTCAAAACACAGTGGATTTATTTTGACTATCTAATGTGATGCCTCTATAGCTCCTCCAACTGAACAGCGTTACTGTCAGACTTTCAATTTAGATTCCTATTAGGAAAAGCGGATCAAAGACCTTTAAACCATGGCTTTTCTTCTTGGTCCATACCCGTTCTAGCACTTACGTTGTAAGTAAAAATGGGAGTGATGAAGACCTTGTGCTTATTCTGTGGCTACAAAGAACTGCCTTTTCCCCTTCTTCTTCTCTCTTGTCTGCTCTGTGTTTTGTAGAGGGCTGCTGCAAGTTGTGTTTTCCCATTAGTTATGGTGTTCTGTAAATTCAGTGCCAATTGCCTTCATGTCATCTGAGAAAATATGCACAAGGATTGGATTCTACCGTACTTAAGGATGTTTTGAACTCCAGTGTTGACTTATTGTAGGCAGGTGCTACTTCAATATCAAAAGGATCATAATGAAAATTAAAGGCATTTTTACAAGATACAGTGGAAATCTTGGACCACTGAAGCATAATTTAAGGTAAAACGTGGTTTGAGTTGGTGTCAATGTTCAGCCCTGGCCCCGCCTGGTAGGCAGCTAAACATGAGCCCCCCCCTAGGGAAAGAGGAATGGGAAATGCGTGAGAGAGACTTGTGGGTTGGAAACTAAAACAAAATCTGCTTTAATAAAACAATAATCATAATAATGAAAACTACTATTAATTAGAAAATAATAAAATG
Source organism: Tapera naevia (assembly GCA_033556795.1). Taxonomy (NCBI): domain Eukaryota; kingdom Metazoa; phylum Chordata; class Aves; order Cuculiformes; family Neomorphidae; genus Tapera; species Tapera naevia. The sequence goes on from JAUMJJ010000069.1 coordinate 12,880,778, forward strand.
TGTACAAATATACAAGATCACCCACCCCACTCCCCCAGTGACTACATCACCACTGACATTGCAGAGCAGGCACAGAGAAGGCTTGCCTCAACGGCAGATGGGAGCTGGACTCAGGAAGCCGATTCAGTAACGCATGGGTCTGGGATCAGGGGCAAAAAGACAGGTGAGGTCCTCAGTGGACGCCAGCCATCAAAGAAGAGAGCTTGACCCTCATCATCCCTCAGTTTTATACCAAGTATGATGTATACGGAGTGGAATACTCTGTTGGTTAGTTTTGGGTCGCCTCTCCTGTCCACCCCTCCCAGCAGATGTGACCCTTTTTTGCCTCTTTTGCTCAAGGGTGGCCTTAGTTTCTACAGGAATAAGTATAAGCAACGGCTTTTCTGCATACCAATGCCCTGTGTCATCACTTCCAGAGAGCAATGCTGTCTGAAGACATAGTTAACTTTCAGAAAATGAAGTTACTTAAATGAGCTTTAGCTCATTTGGCCTATAGTAGAAGTACTGTAAAAATCTACTAAAGCAGAATAGTAGTATTTATTTGAGTGCACTATTGCCTGGTTTTAGAAATGTAAAAACATCAGTAAGATGTATATTGTGAAATTACCTACTATTTCACTTGCCGAGACACTTGGCATTCTTGGAAATACTTGATGATCTGCTGATTTAATAATATATTCTCTGCTGCTGTTTATATGACCAGTTGCCTCATCTCTTTGAATATCTAATAGCCGTCTGGAAATTAATGCTATATTTTTACTTGTGCTAATGATAATTTGGTATACCAAGTATTTATGCTGTCAATGGAGCTATAGCAAACAAGAAACACTGAACATGATGATCTGCCTGTGAATCAGCTTCTCTATGCCATCTCTCTTTTTGCTTATTTTTCTTATTTTTCTCCCTAAATAACATAGTCATTACAAAATATTTCTTCAATTAATTATTGTTTTAAAGCTGAAACAGGAAGTAAGTGTGCATTCTGAAAGCCAGGAGAAGAAGCTCCCTTCTCTAATTCCTCATCTGAAATTTTGGCACTTTTCTGGTTAGGATACTTTTTAGAGGCACGCAAAAGACTTCAGGTTTCGTGCATGGTTAATTCTCTGTTTCATGATGCTAATTATAAAAGCCCAAGTACTGCTTTTTACCGTGTTGATATTAAATATACATGCTTTTTGTTCTCCAGTTACTGCTCAGATACTGAAGTGTCTTGGATAATTTCTGTAAATCTTTGATTGCTGGGTCAAGACAATTAAAGTCTTTTAAAAATAGTTCTTAAAAAGTTAAGTGTATGTAGCTCTGCCTCTTATAAGGTGTCCCAATTGGGTAAACTTTGCAGTTATTTTTTTTGTATTTATGACAAAGTGAGCAATCCATTGTACATAAAAATAAAAGAATGTATGTTTTAAACACAAGGTGATTTGAAATGAGAAATGGCAATAAAGTGAAGATAAAAGAACCCTCTAATTGTAAAACGAAAAGAAAACCAAAAACCAAACCAAACAAACAAAAACACGGCAAAAAAAACCCCAAACAACCCCGCCAAACAGCAACCCCCCAAAAAAATCCAAACCTTCCAAACTCCTTTCAAACTACTAGAAATATGAACAGAAATATTTTCTTTTTTTTAAATAGCTCCTAGACAGATGTGTCCCAAGAGAGAGAAAGCCGCACATGACAACTGGAAAAATCTTCTGGTCTAAGCAGAAGACCACGAAGGAGAGGACCAATGGACATCTAAGGAAAAATGCCACTTCTTGTACGTGAACTATTGGTCTGGGCCCAGAAGTCTTACTGGAAAACTCTTCTTCTGTAGAAAAAAAAGAAAGGTGGAAGCTCAGCCTGACCTCTGCAAGAAGAAGGTATGTGTTATAACAAGATGCATCTGAGAAAACAAAGTGATAAATGTTTAATACTATGCATTTGTCTGAGTGCGTTAGAAGAACTTGTACAAATATCAGTGTAAATAAAATGAAAATTTGATACATATATACATGTATTTTTTTATAAGCATGTGTGCCTGTATTTTTCTTGTATAAAAGCAGAACTTTCTAGGGAATTGGAAAAAACAAAGAAATATAAGTGATGTGTTGTATCTTCAGGAAATAAATATATGGGGATATTCATGGAGGAGAAAGTTAAAGTTGAGATCCATTCCACTTACCTGCTTACAGTTCACCAAGATATGAAGGTATCTGGGGAAAAAAAAAAAGAGTCACTACAAGCTTTCCTAGCTGATAAATTATAACATGTTGGTTACAGTTATTCTGATCTCCAGGTTGGTTGCTTCTTCTGAGTGAATCTGTCGGGAGACTAATAAAGATATTTAGCTAGATAAAGGAAATATAGGTGGGTAATGGGATTATGAAGCAATGAAGGCATCATGACTCAGCCATTCTCATTGAGGTCTTACAGCAGGAGTTACACTCTGGGGGTCCATTACCTTGGAACTCAACTGTAAAGGGCAAAGCATTTATCAGAGAGGGAAGCTGAGTGTAGAACACAATTTCTAAAATTGTTGTTTTAATGCAGGGGTATCAAACTCGCGGCCCTCTGGGCTGAATCCAATCCTTCATCTTGCTTTATCTGGCCTGGCACCTTGTTTCTACCAGGCGACAGCACTGTGTTTTAATTTGTCTTTGAAGACAAATATGCGTACAATTATTAAATTAAGTAATGACCTGTTGAGTGACTTATACCAAATGTAAAAGTGCTTAAACTTGACTCAATACTTATTTCTAAAAAAAATTTCCTTTTGAAGTATACTGCAGATTAGATGAATGTTCTGGTAATCTCTGTTAATAAGTATACATTTTAAAAAGTACTTTTGATATAAGGTATTATGTTTGGAAATATAAATTATTTCATTTGAGTTAAAGTTCATTTTAGATCGTATATACAAATTGTATTTATCTATTTTGGATTTCCTGTTGCCTTTCTTTTCGAAGGCATGGTGCTTAAAAGTATGTGATCGTTAAATATAATATCTGTCAATTCAGAAAAAAACCCTCAAGGATTCCAGATGGATAGCACACTCCCTGATACCAGAAAAGATGAAGAAATATAGTCCATATGGTTTCTTTAATCACTAAGCTTAAAGAGAGGTGTTTTCCTAGATTTCTCCCTAGATTTCTCCACTGAAGTAAAGCTCTACAATTTTGCAAATAACAGTAGAGAACACTACAATTAAATTATGGAAATTTAGAATGCCCACTTTGATTTGAAATGCAAGATACTAAATGATATCACTTCCACGCAGCAACCTAAATAACATATTGTTACAAACAGATGCTAGAGGTGTTGATGGAATGATACTTTCAGAAAAACTAAAAGCCAGATAATGAAGGATATCTTCACTTCCTGCTTTCCTATAGTTATACCATAAGCATTGAGGAAGATGTTTCAAATCTAGAAAGATTTGCTTTGAAAACAAATTTGGTTTTGTTTTTGTTTTTAAATAAGGCAATATATTAGGATACAAGTTACTTTGCATCCTCACTGTGTGCCTCACATGAAAGGGAGATTGTAGGGTGAAAAATATCCCACCTCCACTTGTAGCTTGCAGTCATGCACAAGTACAACTCTTGATCTCTCTGGAGCACAGGAATTTCTTTTACAACCTGTAGTAGCAGGCCATTTCCATATGCCTCTTTGGTCTTCTTGTGCTTAAAAGAATTTCAGAATAATTTTGAAAATAACTTTTTCTTTTGAGCACAAGATGGACAAAGAGGGATGTGGAAATGGCCTTATCCTTCATGTTTCATGGCGGGGGGCGGGGGTGCTACTTGTACTGGAATTCTAGAGGTGTAGCAGCAGTGACACACTTGGGATGACAAGTTCAGTGTGAGTGTGGGAATGGGAAGTGAAATGATACTGCAAGTATAATACATACATGGATAACTGTTACGGGAGCAGATGCAGAATGCTACTGTTTTCTGTCTGATAAACCGTCCGTTACCATGTTGCCCCATTTATTTCTGAATGAAGTTCTGAATGTATTATCATCACTAAGTGTTCTGTGTTGCTAAAGACTGCAGAGGGAAAAAAAAATCATGGTTTGGTTAATTCACTTAGACCAATTTGTTTATGGTTTGGGAGACAGTGAAGCCATTGGAAGCTGAAAAACTTCTTCCCTGATATGTGCATCTTTGTTAGAATGGGACAGATTACTTGATTCATTATGGCTCCAAGTAGTTTGTTTACTATGTAGTTTGTTTATGGCTCCAAGTAGTTTGTTTACTATGAAGTTTGTTTACTATGTTTACTATAATTACTGTGAAAAAATACTTTCTAAGATGTTACTTATGCAGAAAAAATTCAGCATAATATGGATCAATTCTGTTGTTTCTCCTTTTTTTTTTTCTAGCAATATTCAGTGTTTGGCATTGGCTTAGTGATAAACCTATTACTTATATAGGAAGTAACTTGGCTTTTACCACCTACATTTATAAACACTGCTCTACTATAACAGAGTTCTACCAGATGTTCTGTATTTTGGAGTTATTTAGCCACACCTATGGAATATTTAAAATCTTAGTCCCGTACGAGAAGGTGCAATTAAAAAAAAATTACCAAAAATTTATGGATTTTCCCTCTGTCTTCTATTTTTTGAGTTATTGCTGGTCATTGCACAAAATGAAAGCTCTGTCTAAAACTCCAGCCTAAATTTTGGCATTGGCTAGAGATTGCTGTCAGATTCCAATGTTAATTTTAATCTGTATTTTATGTTATATGACTCAGAAAATTGTTTCAAGCTTTAGTTAAGCAGTTGAATAGCCAAAAAGATCCATTTCTTGCTGAGATTTTTTTCCCAAGTGTCCTTAAAGACAGTTTTCTTTCCTTCTTTCCGGTCCTTAGTTATCTTTTGGCCACTGTGTGAAACAGAAGAATAAACTTGACAGACCTTTCATTAGATCCAGGAGAATTCTAGGAGTTTTCATTATTCTGGATATCTCCTTCTCTCCTCCTTTGGCAAATGGTGGGGTTTTGAGGCTTTTTTTCAGTTTTAGAGTACTCAGTGAATGTTGGGAATGCACGTAACAGATGTTGTGAATGAAGTGAGAACAGGTTCAATGATCACCCTGTCCAACATTTTTAATACTCGTTTTCTGTTTCAAGGGCTGAACTTAAAACATTTACAGCTTGGTCTGATGATCCTCACAAGTTACTAGCAAGTCACAAGTAACTGGCCTTTGAAAGTATGGTAGAGGAAGAGGGCTAAACAGTGTGCATTGTAAGTTCATACTGAGGCATGTGCAGCCTCATGTTTTTTAGAAACATTTGACCAATGCTTAAATGTTAGTAATTGAAGGCCAGTGATGCAGACCAATTGACAGAAACTTGCCATGACACATACTAATTACTCGCAAAATCAGTGTTTGAATAAAAGGCATACTGAATGGAAGGCAATGACTACTTACTATGTTGAAAAAGAATGAGTTCCCAAATTTAAAAGGCAGAAAAAAGTCATCAGCTTTTAACAAGAATCTGAAAGTAGAAACCCTGCACTATAACAAAAGAGATAGGTATGAATGTTTAAACAGAATCATTACAAAGAAATGAAACATTGTTTACATTAGGAAGCAGAAGTAGTTCTGTGATTAATGCACGTTATAACTTTATAACAGAAGTCCTGCACTGATGTAAGACTCATAGAAGCAATAGTTATTACATAATGCAATGACATAAAATGATATTTAAAAAAAATGTTTACATCAAAAATACACAGAATTAAGTTACTATTTATTTTAGAACTTATACAACATATATTCTTATATAAAGTCTTAGTGATTTGGTCTGCGCAATGACTGTAAAATGGAAAGCATCAGAAGATTGTACAGTTTTCTTATTTAATAATCTAGGAATGAGAGAGCTTCAAACTAAATTTTCAAGGGACCACGAGCTTCTGACAAGAAGACAAGAAAGTAATTGTAATTGCTGCTTCAGCTGAATCTCTAGGAATAATTTTCACTTTCTTGAGATGTACTTTTGTATGCCAATGTTCAGAAAATTTTGCCTATCAGAATGTATGTATTGTACCTAAAAATGTACATGCTATATTGGAAATGGTCTACCCAGCAATTTTTCTCGTGTTGAAGGAATTCTTGCTCTTTTCTATTTAAATAATATGGTATTTGAAGCTAGCTTTCATTCCAATGTAATTTTTACTCATAACAAAGGAGATGTTCAAGGTTCTTTTTCAGTAAAAGAATCATTTTCTGTTAAAGTTCTTAATTTTCTTCCTTTTTCAGACAGAGTTGAGATACAAAAATAGGAATATATTTAATGGTGCAAAGTGCCTAGAGGCTTACAGCCTGCAATTTAATGTTTTATTCATAGTTTTGCTCAATAATTATAGTTATTTATTGATCTTCATACAATTCTTTTCAATATGGCTTTGAATTTAAAATTAATGACATGAAATTTTTTCCTGAAGTTTCAAGATCAGTTTTCCAGTCATAAAACCAGATATCCATATGCAATTCACAGTGAGAATTCTTTTTTGCAAAGTGCTCAGCTTTATGAATTACTTAATACTTTCCTTCTTCTGTTTCTGTTTGCTAGGACTGCTTCCTCTCTCTAGACACTGTAATGCCCTTGATTAGCTTTTCATACATATTTAGTCTGACTTAGATACTGGTTTTGTGAGCTGTCTATCTTAAGCTGAATGACAAAATAATTGTAAAGCTTACAAAGCAGAATCTCTCTTTCCAACATATCCTACTCTATGATACTTAATTTCCACTTGATTTCCAGTGGATGAACCAGAGAGTTCAGTCGTGGTGCAGAAAATGAACCAGTGACTTCTCACGTTCACATGGCACTGTTGTTGCCTGCACATCTCCTAGGTGCTCTTACACTGCACTTCCCTTTCCAGCAGAACTCACAAGGAATTTTAGTCAACTGAATTCTACCTTCAGCCTACAGAAATGTAACTGTCTCAGTTTAGTCTCTTTCTTACAAAAGACTGCAAAGTACAAATCCGATCACTACAGTTAATTGCTTAATGTACATCAGTTTATATCAGCCTGATCTCTGTATACTTTTCCTTAAAAAATTATTTCCTTTTTTTGTCTTGCAGACTGAAATCAGTCTGTCTTATCTGCAGATGATGTCTTTCTGTATAGCTTTTCTTATGTGATATGTTTGCAATATTCCTTCTGCTCATACTACTTACAAGTGTTTTCCTGCTGTGTATCTTCTTAAATATTCTACTAATTTCTTCAGTCTGCTTAGTTTGATATATTTCTAAAAGTTTAATGTACCACTTGGGCCATGCAATTATTTTGGAGTTCCCACTTACAGACGGGCAGTAATATACTTTCTGCAAGACCCTCTAGCTAAGGGTGCATTTCTTTAATCTTCGGTTACCCTTCAGCAGTACCTGAATTCTACAATGGGAGCTTGTTAGTACACATCTGTTCTTCAGTGAAGACAATAGTCAAAACACCTCATCAAGCAAGGTAAACTATTCTCTTTTACTTAAGTACACATTTTATGCTGCAAGCATACCAGTTACTTAATCAATTGCACTTAATACGTAGTTAACTATGCATCTGGGTGAACAGTCATAAACTGTCATGTTTCGTTTAGCAGGATTGCAACTTGCTCCAATATGTTGAGGGATGTCACAAATTCAATATTGGTATAGTCTTTAAGTGCATATAGTTGTAAATGCAACACCAGTAACAAAAAAGTCACTCAGATGTGCCACTAAGTCAGAGACTAAATTTGGATGTGCACATATGTTTGCAGCTGAGCACCAGGAAGCCCTCCTGTTGACTTCAGTAAATTTCACCTCGAAGCTTTTTTATGCAGTTACTGATTCTGCAGTACATTTCACCTGTTAAGTTTGAATTGGAGCTATAACACACTCTGGTATTTATTGAAAAGAAAAAACAAATTGAAGAATTTGTTGCAGAAGTTTGTTCTAGTTGCTAATAAGCCACACTGAAGTCACTGGTTCCAGCTTTTAGAAAATTCATCTGCTTAAAAAAATAAACAGAAATGTAGGGAGACACCAAATAAGGTGTGCAACCTACATAAGAAATGCATTTTCCTTGTCAGATATAAATGCATATTTATTGAAATGCAACTACTTTAGCATCCTTGCTAATGTCTGCAGACACACACATTTTTGCAGTCACTTGCCATCCATTCTATTTCCGTTTGTCTATTTATCCATACATTTCATATGGTCAGAACTGCAGAAAAGCAGCTCTACTGGGCAGGCTGGCTTACCTGCCACTTCTCTAGTACCTTGCTTATCCTAGGTAGCTTAGGACCAAGAATCCTACCTAAATTGTTGAAGCATAATTGTAATGTATTCTCTCTAACTGCCAGAAATCATATTTTGCAACTATGACTTTCTAAACTGTAACTTTGACTTTAACTGAGTATCTGAATGTGTTGAGATAACAGTATAAAAGTATGAAGTCTTGAATAACGACACTGAACAATCCATGTTTTTCTTTTTCAAACTTGATAGTGATGTTCTTGTGGTTGGAATATCGTCTAATCAATGATCTATTCTTTCTCTGAGAAAATGATCAGGGAACATCTCAACATATAATTTCTTCCAGGATTAGATGCTCAGTCATAGAATACATTTCAAAGTGCCTTTAACAATTGAGTAATAGTGAACATACTGTAAAAACAGAACATATTCATAACAAGAGTAACTACTGGGAATATAGATTGGCAGGTAATTTGAAAATGTAAATACTATGGCACTCAAAACCAGAAAAATGTATCCTAAAGTATCAGCAAGAGAACTTCAGTGGATGTAAAATACAATTTGCTCCATTTTTCCCTAGAGAACTGTAGAAATACACTTGAAATCTGTGAGATGTCTTACTAAAATGCAGCATATCCCTCTTAAATTAAATTTTGGTATAAGAACAATGTCATTGTGAGTTTGATATGTGCAATTTTACTCTAACATTCCTATCAGCAGAACTACAAACCATTCTGATCAGAGATTCTTCGACTGAGTAGTTCAGCTTTCAAAGTGGACGAAACTGCCTAATTTTGCAATTAATGCAAGGTCTTTGTGTTGTCTTTTGATAAATACTTCCAGGAAATGAAGTCATTGCATAATATGAGATGGTTCACAAAGACTTTACAGGAGTTGTTTGTTTACATGATGGAGCAGTATAACTGTTCCTACTCTAGATTCTTTCTGATTAAGTTCCAAGTGCTAAGACAGATGTGCGAGGGCTATTTACTCTCATATGTTATATTTGTATCATGACTGTATTGAATATGTGATGTGTTGTCACTCCCCCTTTTATAGGGGAAGGATAGAGCAGCAAGTATAAAACAAGACAGGATCCAGTTGCCAAAGCATCTTCTCTTTGTATTCCTGGCAAAATACAAAGTTCTTACATCTGCAGTGGAAGTACATTTTTGATAACAGAGGAGGTGTTCTAATGTTCTGTTTCTGCTCAGATTCCTAAAGCATAGTATTGTTTGGTTTTGTTTTTTTGTTTTTCTTTTAACTCCCTCTCTGATTTCCAGATTTTATGTCACTTGCAGCTTGCAAAGGTCAACATTTTCGATGTCCTGGGATGAATTCAGAGTTTGTACCTCAGCTAGAAAATAAAATATTTATCATTGGCTTATTTTTTGGCTTTTTCTCTTGAAGGCTGCTATTAGTGAAAACTTTGGGTAGCTGCAGTGTCCCTGTACTTCTGTGAAATATATTGAACACTCTAAAAAGCATGAAAATAACTTGTGGCCTTAGGGATGTGTGCTGAAATAAGGCTATTTAAAGGTCTGTATTGCATATTGGGTTTTTTTTTGCATCAAAAAAATAATTTTAAGAATTCATTGCTTTTCACTAGAGATTATAAATTGTCATTGAAATTATTGGGATTATAAACAAATGAATTGCAAGGGTGTAGCATTTTATGTTGCATATTTGCAACTGTTTGTTATGTGAAAACAAGCTAACTTTGCTCAGACGGTAATATTTTCTGTTCCTAGAAGCATAGATAGAACTGTATTTCCTTTGGGCTTCCCTGTACTCTTCGACCTTCAAGCGTCTGTTCTTTCTGCTTGTGGCAGTACACACATGCAAATGGAACTGATGTATTGATGACAACAGCAGTCAATCTGTGTTTTTAGGTCGTTTTAGCAGTTGTAACAAACGTATCTTAAGAGAGTCTACTCCCATTATTATGGACTAATAGCTAAAAATGACTAATGGCAAAGCAGCATTAGGCAATGTTAAATACATATATCATAAGCAGCTTACTGAAGTGGTTTTTTTTTCAGGCACAAACTGCAATAACGTTAGGTCAGGTGTGCCTTTCCTCTCTTCACCTTAGTGGGAAGCTTTGAAGCCAAATTATCTCGTACAAGGGACTGCAATATTCATAGAAACATGAATGGAATAATAGACATCGACTTAGCTGAGCACTAGAATTTCAATGAGGCACTTCGGTGGAAAAGCTTAGATGACACTTGTGACCCTTCTACAGATGCTTTGACAAGTCTGATATCATTTGCGACCGCATCCTTGCCCTGTGCTGCATCTCTCTTAAGCTCTCAATTTTGCATTTATTCCTAAGAATGCAGGAAAAAAAATCAGAAAATCCATGTGTTTTGTCTTGTAATAAGTACATATTCATTTAGCTGAAATCTCTATAGATTTGAAATTAATAGTGAAAAATGTAATAGTGAAAAAGTAAAAAAACTAACAATTTCTTTACTTGTATTTAATTAATTCTATTATGAATTAGAAGACTTCAGCATTCCTTCTAAAATTCTGTTACTCGTACTATTAAAAATTAATGAATTCTTTGATTTTTTTGCAAATTATCCTTAAGTAATAGAAGTTAAGGATTTTATAAGTTATAAGATTTTAGAAAGAATTGTCATGTACCTAATAAGGATTATTTAGTACACAGCAAAGGAGCAATTGTTTGCAAGGCTTGTAGTATTTGGGTGTACAGATGAGATGACTGATGCTGGCAAAAGCATCCTTGAGTCATCTTTTTAATTTGGCAAAAAAGGAGTAGGTGTCAGACACTGAATTCTCAGGGTCTTTATCTTCATGGATACTATAATACAGAGGACACAATGAATACTGTTTGTAATTATCCAGAGAGACAGACATAGCTGGAATAATGATACTTAATTTTTATTGGATGGTAGGAAATAGCCTTTGAGCAAACTATTTGGACTCTTTGAGCCTCGCTACTTTGTTTTCTTCAAGCAAGTGGCCCAGACAGGTGTAAAGGCATAGTATAGGAAAATGCATGTGAGAGAAAGAAAGAAATAATAACCAGCATGTACAAGCTGCTAGATGTAAGGGATGTGTTGATTGAAACACTACTGATGCTGAAGTCCTTTGTGGCATTTGTAGGGCATTTCTTGTGAAGGGAAGAAATTACTACACATACACAAATCCTGCAGTATATAAACCAACTTAATTCTCTACCATGCATCAGTGCAATTCTGGCATTTCATTTCATTCACAGACATATTTGATAAGTCACTCAACATACATTATTACAAGGTAACTGTAAGCAGACTTGAGGTTGGAACAGGATTGCTCTTTGTGTAGCAAATAAGAATTATTTAAGGGTTTTATGCCAGGATATAGTATATTCAGAGAACAACGGCTTATTTAGGTGGAACCAAGTGATTGCTAGACCTCAATTTTTATTGCAGCTCAATTTTGATCACAGCATAATTTTACATGGAAATAAAGAGGTCTCATTTATTTCACTGGCAAGTAACACATAATTTCTTATGATAATCTATGTCAGAACAGTTATTAAAAATTAAGTTAATTCAACTGAAAAGCAAGCTAGTGATGCGCAGATAAAAATGCCTGGTAAGTGCTGGTTAAAACAGCAGCTTAACAGTTGTGGCTGTTGCAGATGCATCTTTTTCAATTCTCATGCACAATGTAAGCAGTGGTATTCATAGCCTTTAGAAGGTTGAAAATAGTAGTAGGGCTAGTTCCTCGTTTATGGAAAGGACAAATGTTATACTCCTTTGGAGGTTTTTAATACACTATGCAGAAGTAGTTCAGCAAGTCTATTTGCCTTTTAAGTTCAGCAGTTAGTCATAGAACCTTTCTGTGGGTTTTCATCAAAAAGTAAGTTTTCAGGAACACTTGAATAGACAGTGTTCATTGATTATACTGGACCACAACTATGTCAAAGTATCCTCAGGTCAGGTGACCTTAGGAATCCAAGCATGGGTCAATACATACCTCTTGTTTGAAAATTACTGATTATGAGACAGCATATTATTACAACAACTACAGCTTCCATGACAATCAAATCTAATCACTCTTTATGTTACTATTTCTCAAAAGAACAGAGGCAGCCAACTTAAAATCTCAGGGGCAAATATTACCTGGTGTTTTTTCTGCTTTCTGTGAAAATGTGAGGGTGGACTACCCTTCCCCATAAAACCTAACATGATGGATGCAGTCTCCTTGACCATATGCTCCCGGGTCTGGTAAGCTTGACTAGGAGCTGATCTGCATTGTAGCTAATCAATACGCTTCGCTTCACCTCCCTTTTGTCAGCATACAAAATCTTGTGTCAGGAAAACTTTCAGAAGTAATCAATCCAGAAAAATGGATCAGCAAAAGGAAAACATGGTGAATAAATATTTCGTTGTGCTGTATAAGCCTGTTGTTTTAAACAGCAAACAAACAGCTTAATCTGTTTCTTTATGTATGTTAATTATTCATTTATTTTTAATACAGACAATATATATGTTTTTATATGCCACTATCATCCCAACATTTGGGGTGATTTGTGCAGTCTTTGGGAACATACAAGTTCCTTGACCATATTGAGTTTTGGTAGCTGCTTCCCAGAATGCAGTGATATGTCAACTCAGTGTATTAATGAACTCTCACTCCTTTTCCATTAAGGATTATTATGGCTACAGCAGTTTTTCCCACTTTATTGAATTTAGATGTGGCCATCTAAACAGTTGTGATATTCTAGGTACTATGGTAGACATTTTAAACAACTTTTTCTCTGGTTTACACTACTAGGAACATAACTCTGAAAATGGGAATACTCTTTACAGAGCAGTATTATATCGACAAACAGTAAAAATACGCGCACACAGAGCCTGCCTGATGTTTCTGTGGCCTGTGGGAGATTATTGTGCAGGTCTGCAACTAAGTGGATTATATGTTTCCCAAGAACTTAAAAAAAAGTATCACTCAGTGAGTAACATCATAGCAGTGTAATCTGCACATGACAGTAGTAACTATGTGAAAGTGAAAATGGAATCAGTGATTGTTAATGCCGTGGAATAGTGGCTCAATGGTTATCAGCCACCTGTCCAATGAGAGGAGAAGAAGATGTTCTAATCATATAAAGACAAAAGTTCTGAGTTGAGACTGTCCTTTTTTTTTATATCCTAGAGGAAAACATGAGGCAGATGTACAGGTACATTTTTACAATCTTCCTATGAGGAAGACACTAGGCATAAATAAATTTGCAGTGAACTACAGGATTTCTTCTAATTAATTTAGAGTAAGAATAATTAAAATCAGTGGCACTGTACCCACACAATATGGAGTTAGATCCTCGCAGGCAGCATGTGACTGCATAGCTGTAGAATTTTATGTGCCATGATCATATACTGTAAGAGTTTTGTCTTGTTCTATGCATTGAGAACTGGAGCCATGACTCCTTTTAAAGGTTACAACAATATTTTACCTGATAAACATTAGGTTTTAGTGTAAATATTCTGGTGATTTTAAAATATTCTGCTTTTTCCTAAAAGCATTTTCTGTTTTGTATGTAAACTAATATTTTTAACATTTGCATAACTTTTAATGAAATAATGAGACAACTTTTCCATTGAGTTGAATTTTTGATCAATTATTTGTTTCCACTTCCATTCAGCGATCATGATTTTAAGATTTCTTCCTGTGTTCTTTCCCAACCTTCTTGTGAGTTATTTTAGATTATTACCAAAAAAAGAAAAGGTATTTCTAGTTTTGGTTTTCAGAAAGGGAATAAATGATTTGAGCTTTCTGTCTCTTTTTGATCATTCTGTATTATAGCTATGGTAATTCCAGATAGACTAGGAGTATGTACAAACTCATTTGAATTTCAAAATTGCTTCCAACTCAAAACCATCATCAATACTTATATTTTGGCAAGAGGTAGAAGGAATCTTCTTTCCTGAAATTTTCCAAGGTCAATTTTATATACTGAAATTACTGATTATTGTGTTTATATTCTCAGTGGCCTTGAAAGACTTAGCTTTTGCTTTGCAGTGTTCTGGTGAAGCTGTTTTTATGTTTGTTTTAGGATCCCTGATCAAAGGATAGCATTAATCTTGGGTCAAGACAAAAGTGGTATATGAAGTCTGTTGTGTACATAACTCTAGTATTTGTGCTTAAAGGCAAAGGGTTCTATGTTCTCTAAATGTCTATAATAAAAAAATTACAGGATTTTCTTGTTGCCTACCAGTGTATGTTGGCATGTGTATTCTTGTCATGTATTACAAGTATGTCCTCCAGGACATGTTAGAAACATTTGCTTGCTTGCTGAGTGGGTGGAAATAGGATTTTATGGTCATTTGAGGAGCTCTTCAAATACTTTAATTAAAATGTTAGGTGGAATCAGAAATTTCACTTGTGGAGAATGTGAACATCTGATCTTTCTTTCACTCAAACCCCTTAAATTTCTTTCATCAGATGGCTGAACAATAATATTAATTTGAAAGTATGTGGGTTTTTTAACTAATACTTCCTTTCTCCCCTTTTCTGTTTTTAGATGCTTTCAAAACCTGAGAACAAGGAATCTGGGTATTTTTAGAGCTGAATTTGCATGTTTGTGGGTTTGTTTTAATCAAAACGAGGATTTGGTGCACTCTAAGGAATTGCAGAAGCATAGACTGGGTAGTGCTGAATCAAGACGTCAGCTCTATTGTCTTCTGATCAATCAGATCCACTAAAGGATCCAGAGAGACTGACAAAAAAAAAGGAAGTCATCTATAGAGCATCACTGTAAATGGAGCAATCATGATGCTGTGAGTACAAAGCCTGTGATCAGAGCTGCAGAAAAAGAAATGGGGGCAAACACAGCCCATAGAGAAGTAAAATATCCAGAAACTGTAATTTTCTATTGACTGTGCCATATGCCATACCAATGAGCAATGAAGTTATTTTTTCCAGGAATGCTAAGTACGATATCAAACAGAAAGTAGTACTGAATGATTTGATGGATGTGAAATAAATGTTAAGTGACACAAAGGATAGTAATGGAGGGTAGTACATTAAGTTGCTGTTTTAATAGCCTATAGAATATGCTAAGGCCATAGCATGTATTTCCTGGTGGATGCTTCATCTTCTTTTTTAGGGAAGAGACTGTAGCTGGATGACTCTTGACTGCACTTGTCAGTACTTAACTGTAAACCTCTTCTAAGTATCAGTAACAACACTCTCTATCCTTGACCTTTCTGTACATTTTTCATTTACTCTTTTTGCAGAAGAAAGGGGTGGGAGGGAGTGACAGGAAAGAACAGAAAAGGTAGGGAAGGATAACAGAAGAGGAGATGGTATATTTCAGAGATATTAATTGAGAAACCAGGTTTTTTTTCTGTTTCTGCCACTAAATTGAAGCATGACTTTGGGCAAGTCATTTGTCTCTATGTACAAGAAGCACAGAAGGGATGTAAATATGTTAAAATGCTTATTTGTAAAGTGGTTTGAACTTGAGTCTCTCTAATGGCTCCCTTTGTAGATTGAAATGAACCTCTTTGGGTTAGGATTCAGCAAGCATTGTCATCTTCAAGTAAGAATTCAGTTCAGTGGGTCCCTGTCTAAAATCAGAGGATGCCCAAATGAATGGCTGAACGACAGCCTCACGAAGGGTAGTAGCATGGACACACATTTTCTCAGTACAGGCAAACACTGGACACCTGACATATTAACCCCTAATGTAAACAACAAATATTTTTTTGACTCCCATAAACTGTAATGTCCAAAGTATATGAGCTGAAGAACTTAAGAGCTTCAAAGTTTAGCGAGTCAACTTTTTAATAGTTAATTTTTTAGAATTAAAGCATTTAGTTCCACATTGCATGTAGAAAAAAAATAAAAACCTCCAATGCTATGCAAATACACTTTATTATTCGTATTTGCAAAAACACCAGCAAGGAGAAAAACACTGCAAGAAATGAGACATAATAAGACATGTTGGATGAGATTTTAAAAGTATTGCCAGAGTGAGGAAGAATTGAAAATCCCACACTTGACCCTTAATGATATAATCTTGGCTCAAGTGTTGGAATTACTTTTGAAATTTGTGATATTGTTACTAGGAAAAGATGGCTGTTCTTCTTCTCCTCAGGATCTGCATTACCATGGTTGTTTTCTTTGTTAGGCATATAGGACTGTTCTGAATTTTAAGAGATTTGGCTGAGGATGAAGAAGCAGATGTAGTCTGCAAACACTTTGCTTGTGACTTCTCCAGAAGATCACAGCAAAAGAGAATATCTGATCAGTCATCCTGTACAAAACCAGCCAAAAGAAATCATTGCTTCTGGTATATCTGGGCTTGACAGATGTCTATCTGATCCTTGTGTATTACCATTCAAACATCTTTGGAATTTTCAAGATACAGACATAAGAAGCAACACAAAATGTTTGACAAAGTGACATTTCTGTAAGATACAGAATAACTGAGAAAGTGACATAAGACAGGAATCTTCAATATGATTCATTTTTTCTTGACTTTTGCACAAGTTAATACTTCAGTGTGTTACCTGCAAGCCAACAGAATGAGGCACTGCTTGATGTTGGCTACACAGAACAAACTCGGAAAGAAAAGCACAGCAGAAAAGATCCATATTTCACTTTATGCGACATAATCCTCATTTTTAAGGAACTGGCTCTGTAGGTCATCTACATCTAGACAAACAGTGGCAATGGATCAGCTGCTGGTTTTAGATACCTGTTTCCATCCTCTAATAATTTGTGTGGCTGCTGTTCAAAACCTTTACACAAACAAATATAATTTTCTAATTCTAAGTAGAAGACTGGTCTTGACATGCAGGATGGTTCTGACTTTTGTAATAAAAGTGACTATGGCATCAGGGTGACTGTATCACACAACAGGAGTCATAACTTTAAAGCTCCTGCATTTGCTGTTTTATCACTTATCATCCCAATATCCCTTTACAATGGTAAGTACTAATCTGCATTTTGCACCTCAGACAACTCATTTATTAGTATTGTTCCTTGACAGTGGAAAAAATGAAATACTTTTTTCCTGTGTTAACCAGTTTGGAGTTTAAAATCAAAATATAAGCAGCTGTTAATGACTGTGAAGGAAATACTATAACTCAAAGCTTTATTTTCTGTGATTGAAATATAGTGCTGTAAGTCATTGAGCCCACCAGAAGCTAGGAAGTTGATTATTTGTGTATTTACTCTTGCCCTCACTACCTATGTCATTTATTTAGTTAAATCCATAAAGGAGAAATTTGATTCCGGATAAATTAATTTTAAATACCAAGGAACAGCTATGAATTCTACTTTTAGTAGTCTTTCTGTCCTGTTGGCCGGTGGGCTTACAATGTATGGGACAGAAGAAATAAATAACTTCATTTTCTCTTTTACACTCTCCACTGGGAGACTTTCACAGAGTGACCCAGAAGAGTCATTTTAATCTGGATAGTGTGGTGCTGCCGCCTTCCTTCCACAGTCAGCCCACAGCAGGCGCAGTACTGCTTATTATAGCCTCCAACGTGTGCTCAGGTGATCCAGTCAGGCTCTGCCTCCCTCCTGGCTGGGATTACAGGCACACACCACCACAGCCAGTGGCTGGTCACGAGTGGTGTTCCCCCGGGTTCAGTGCTGGGTCTAGTACTGTTCAATACATTTATTAATGATCTGGACAAAGGGATCGAGTGCACCAAGTTTGCAGATGACACCAAGCTGGGTGGCAGCGTTGATCTGCTTGAAGGAAGGGAGGCTCTGCAGAGGGATCTGGAGAGGCTGGATTGATGGGCTGAGACCAACAGGATGAGGTTTAACAAGCCCAAATGCCGAATCCTGCACTTGAGGCACAACAATCCCATGCAGCGTTACAGGCTTGGGGAAGAATGGCTGGAGAGCTGCCTGGAGGAGAAGGACCTGGGGGTGTTGATTGAAAGCCAGCTGAATATGAGCCAGCAGTGTGCCCAGGTGGCCAAGAGGGCCAATGGCATCTTGGCCTGTCTCAGAAACAATGTGGCCAGCAGGACCAAGGAAGTGATTGTGCCCCTGTACTCAGCATTGATGAGACTGCACCTCGAGTACTGTGTTCAGTTCTGGGCCCCTCACTACAAGAAGGGCATTGAGGTGCTGGAGTGCGTCCAGAGAAGGGCAACGAGGCTGGTGAAGGCGCTGGAGAACAGGTCTTAGGAGGAGCGGCTGAGGGAACTGGGGTTGTTTAGCTTGGAGGAGAGGAGGCTGAGGGGAGACCTCATCTCTGTCTATGTGTGCCTGAAAGGAGGCTGTGGTATAGCGAGTGTTGATCTCTTCTGCCAAGTGACAGGTGACAGGACAAGGGGAAGTGGCCATAAGTTGCGCCAGGGGAGGTTCAGACTGGTTATTAGGAAGAATTTCTTTACCGAAAGGGTGGTCAGGCCCTGGCTCAGGTGCCCAGGGAGGTGGTTGAGTCACCATCCCTGGAGGTGTTTAAAAAACAGGTAGATGAGTTTTTGAAGGACATGGTTTAGCAGAAAATGGATACGGTTGGACTCAATGATCTCAAAGGTCTTTTCCAACCAGAAGATTCTATGATTCCTAGTGTGACTGATCCATTCTGCGTCATGATTGAATGTATTCAGTAGGATATAATTTTAAGCAAAGGAGTCCTGAGCAATGCTTACTTTGTGAGATCCCTAGAGGTTTGGAGAAAGAGGTTTGTTCAAATAGCGGTATCAAAGCAAAGAGTGAGAACTCAGACACAGTACACCTTGCACGGTTTGAACTTAGATAAATACTGAAGCAACAACAAAATGAAGCAGAGGCATGAAAGACTACTGGCTTTCCTTGCTGAGTAGAAAACCTTCCCAGTAGAGGCAAAGTATCATTGATGCAGTGATGACTATCTGAAAAAAAGTCTGAACTTCTAGTAACCCCTTTGTTAACAAGGTGTTTGATGCCTTTGTTTAAAATCTTAACTCCACAGAATCTACATAGCTATAGCTGTTTATTTTTAATCTGAAAAAAAATCTTAATCATTACCATGCAGTGGTAACATGGCAACGTATTACCTTTATTTCCAGATGTTCAGAAATATAAGTATTTTTCCAAATCACTTTCAAACACCTGTGTAGTAGAATTAAATTAGTATAATAAAGGACAAAGAGTCACTTAAATTCAGAGATTAAGGTTGTAATTTAATGGGAAAAAAAATCCATTTGAAAGGGTAGCATTATTCCCTGGCTCTATTAGAGAACAATTACTAAGACGAGGACACTTTGTGGAGTGGGTGGTTGAGTAAGCGCACATGCCTGTAAAAAGTTTATGTAGCTGCTGCTTTGTAATAAAAGTACTAAGCACCTTATGGTGCTCTTCTCTGAGAAGATCAGATTACATTTTGGTAGAGTCAATTTATAATTAAATTATAAAATATCATTATTCAACTTGTCACTCTTTTCTATTTGGATTTGTTTTTCTAAAAATAAACTTTCTTAACAGCATTTGTTCTTAAAATAGTTTTCATAAAATGTAAAGTTCTTTTTCCAAGCTCAGGAATATTTCCTGTTTGAGTGAGAATTCGCAAGAGTGGTTTTGATCGTGTTCAGCTTTTTCAGTAAACATAAAGGATGTTTGGATAACAAGATGTGTTTATATTTTCTGTGCTGTTTTTTCTCAGTTCAACACAGAAATTCCTACTCTCAAGGTAATCAACATTTAAATGATGACTCTTGTTTGCAGAGTCCTTCAGAGTGACCTGCAGGTAAGATCATGGCTAATTCAGACTTGGGAAAGTACTGTTTCCTAACATGTTTTCAAGTTGAGCATTCAAGATCATAAGATATTGACGTATATGGGGTTCTCCTTGAAGTGCTCCTTCACTCAGGCATATGGTATTTCAAGCCTATGCATGCAGTACTGAAACTTTAGTAGCCTAGGATTTATGTATAGTTTTGTAGATGGGTCTGGGGCCACCTATAACTTTTAACTCCTTTTTCATGTCAGTCTCTGTTTTGAATCAACACATATTTAAGCAGAAGATCTCAGAAAGGAGGAGAGAAGATTATCCTGTGATCAGTTTTACTCATATTTTGACTAAAAAAAATCACTGACATGATTTATGATGCAGATACACACTCCCCATGTACTTACAGGAGACAGTCCTATTTGCTTCAGTTGCAAAAGAAATGCTGAAGGGTGAAACTCTTCATGTGAATACAGAATTACAGGAAAATAATGCTCCTGAGAGTATCGAGGATTTTCACAAACAATGTACAGCAGAAAAACAAAACTGAGGAGTTCTCGTTGTAATTGTGTTCTTTCGTGAATTGGATCATGGCAGGAATGTTTGCTGGGAGGCTCTAAATCTTGGTCTTACTCATCAGCTTATGAAAATTGATGGTATTTAAAAAGCCCAACTGGTGTTTAAAGATATGTAAGGCCAGAAAATCAATTTGTGAATCATGATAAGTAATGGTAAATACCACCAGCCTGGCACTTTGTTGGAAATTCATTTTTTTTAACCTATGTTAACAGCAGGAACAGTAATCTCACACTCACATTTTTGATTCTGAATTAGATGTTTTCATTTCTATAAAAACCCAGAAAGAGCACTCTAACTTGTTTCTAGAAGTTTGGCTGTAAGAAATTAATCCAAACAACCAGATTAGTGTTACACTCCCATTTCAGTGAATGTAGTTAATGCATATGACAATAAGCTGAAGCACATCTAATCAAACTGAAGTGAAATTATTATTACCAAATGATAGTGTATATCACCATTTTTGAAATGGAATGATACCAAATATTAATTTAACATAAAATGCAGGGAGATTTTCTCTTGGAGCATGGTCAAAGGTGGAGATTTTCTGGTTTATTATTCACTCTCACAAGAAGTGTGTCAAAATTCAATCACTCTCTTGTTTTATTGATAGCCAGAATTTCATCAGCCGTGTTTAGGTTGGAAGGAAGATGAAACGTGGCAGCTTTTTATCTCTATGTTCACCCTTCTTGCAAGTAAAAGCATAAAATGGATTCTGCAAGCCTCCTTGGATATCTTCTCTAAGACTGCCGTCAGGGTTCTAGTATGCTTTTTTACAATTTCAGCTACTAATCAATTCTATGTGATAGCTACAGTTACAAATTATTTTTTTTATAAGTTTTGCTGTCCTATTTCAGCTGCATTGGTACATATACACAGTTCTGCCATAATTTGATATGGTTCTCTCCTGAAAAATCCAGCATTTCTTTGGGAAGAATGGACATTCAAATTCTGATATAATCATGCTGTTCAGGTAAAGATCTTTTTTGCAACTCTGGTATCTTTCTTCTGATGGCACCGAATCAACCAGTAGCAATGTACTAGGGACTGAAATAGATACAATAGGTAAAGTTGCTGAGGTTCAGTGTAGTCAAACAGCAGGGATTTATTCTTGCTCTGATGCTATTGAGCACTTGTTTTACAGTATAGTATCATTTAGTATCAGCCAATATATTTTCTATGTGATTAAAGTTTTATCTAATTGCATGTGTTTAATTTTTCCTGAGATGGTTAAAATACAACCTAATAGAAGTTTACAGTTTGTACATTATTACCAGTGTAATACCTCATATTCTTGTATTAAAATTATCTCTTATAATTTTACATCCCCTTCCACCCATGATATTGAGATACTGAGTCTCACAAAATGTCTTTATAGTAAGTTTACGTGTAAATGCCAGCTTTATATACAGGAAAATGAAGTCACAGAGCTCATCTTAAGCATAAACCTAATCTCTTAGTGTCTTAGAGGTTGTATTTTTCCTTTTTTTCATGTTTGCAATCTTTTTTTTTTTAATTAGACATCTGAGTTAGTAGAATACACTGCCACATGAAGTGGATCGCTCTGAAACCCAGTAGAGTTAATGAAGGCAAATATAAGGATCCAATAGCACAGAAACATCTGAAGGTAAAAGATGTTTGTGGATATAGAACATCAGGTAGTAATATTGATTCAAGCTGGGGTTGGTATTTATTTTTATAATTTGTTTATTTTGTGCCCATGTTGTCATGGAGATTGAACAATACAATCAGGCTGACATGCAAGAGAGGAATCCTACTGCCAGAGAGAGCAACTCTGTCCATAGAGCTCTGCTTCTGGCTCCGCAACACTGAAGCCCTGCAATGGGCCAAACGAAAGAAGGTGCTGAAAAGCCTTTTCTTCTCCCTTTTTATCTCTTACCCCATTTAGTATTACTTAATATTAGATCTACTTTCACTTAGTATTAGACCTCCATATTTACTAGATGTGGAAAAGTGATTGAACCATTATTTATTTAAGAACTGAAAATTATTTTTCATCTGTGATTGCTAGTTAAGTGTTTAAAAAATTATCATGGTTGGAAAAAAATTCTAATTTTCAGGTCATGGCACAATCAAATATTCAAAATGTATTTTAATGTTTAAATATATGAATACACAATTACTGAAACTTACATTTATTTGTGTATGTTTCTAAAGTATTAAAAGAAAAGCATCAACTCAGTGTGTTACTTTCACATGACTTTGAGAGATATTCGAAATCCAGATTTCTTTTTGCACAGAGAAACATGTATGTTTAAGAAACAACAGCTGTTTGCAGCTTAACTAAAACAATACGACTAGGTAAACCCACATATTTTTTTTATCTTTCATATCATCTCCTGAGTACTTGAAGAAATAAATAATCAGGAACAACGTGAAATCAAAGGACAGCGGATGAAATTCTGAAGCCTCTTAAGTCAATGGAGTTATGTTCTTGACTTCAGTAAGTTTTACCTGATACATTGAAGTTCAAACCCCTACGAAAATGCAACAGGTAAGTCATTAATCACGGCCATGTAGATTTACACTAGTATAAAGCTGTGCATTAAATTCTGGTATGAAAAATTATTGTTTTCTCTGTACCCAGGGGAGGGTGTTGGTGATAGTAGACAAAAATTATTTTCAAATGGGGCATCTTATTCAAGATGGAAAATATATATATATGCTGCTTGCAGCAAGAAGTACTTGCTTTTTCCTTTTTTTTGAGAGAAATATAGTTATGAAGCATAGCCTAAACCTGAGCCTAAAAACATTCCTCTGATGGCTTTGCATTTTCTTCAGATGTCCTACAGCTCTTTCATCGAGAGCCATTACTTCAATGTTAAGACATATGGAACACTAGATATTAAATTAATAGGGATGCTTTGAAGCAGAAATGTTATTTTAAATTACTACCATTCACTAATATGTGAAATATTTAAAATGGAAATTGTGGCTTTTGCAAAAGAACTGTGAAATGCCCTCAGTAATTCGGAGGCATTTCCTGCTGATAGCCAAAATATCACAAATGAGTAATAATTTTTGAATGATTGTGTTGATTCTTCATCTGTGCAAATTTTTGAGATACAAACTACATGTTATCCGGTTTCAAGAAAGTATTTAAAAATGCTTTATTGGATGCTGACAGTAATTACAATACTTCTGTAACTACCAAACTATAAAGCTAGGGGAATAATAATCAAAAAAAGAAATCCATGGGAAATTAAGAGTTTGCATCTCACTAGTTTTTCTAACAGAATTTTTAATATACTATTTTTCAAATGAGTAGTCTGTAATTGCTTTTATCATTAAACAGATCCTCAGCTAGTATGATAATCAAAATGATATAATTATCCAGGATGATAAACTGAATTTTGAAAGATGAGAATAGTTTACATCATAGCGTTATTTGTTTCCAAACATAAAATAAGTGAAAATATCAATTACGGTTATACTTTGCAGGCTAAACAGTTATATCCTGGGGAAAATATTTTTCCTATCAGACTTGGATGGGGAAAGTATATTGCAAATTTTAAAGGAACTTCTTCTCCACCTAGCTGTAACTATTTACAACATTCTAAATTTTTATAATGTTCATATATAATAACCTCATTCCCTGGGAAAATATTCAAGAAATGTACAAAATGTGAATTGTATTTCTTCATATACTTTGAAAATTTTAGGTCAGTTTCAGACTGTGGCCAAAAACATGTGGTGACCTATTCTAAGAAGGCAGCTAGAAAAAAACCTGATCCAGTCTAGCTATATGACACTTTAAAGGGATATGAAGTAAAACACAACCAAGTTCTAGAGATGACTTCTCAATCAGGAAGAACTTGCGACTAATCTACAGTCTTCACCACTCAGCGTCTTCACTTAGATATGTTGTAAAAATAGCTTTCAGGCCAAAGCACTGAAACGCCTGACACAGCCAGAAGAACTAAATTTGCTGAGTGGTTCTACCATTTTAAAACAATGTTATTATTTATAATTCCCAACATCAGAGGAAGGAGAGTAGTCGTCTTCATCCTTCGTTCTTCCTTAGGGCAGTTATACATGCTGTAACTATCCAAATAATTCAGTCCTTTGTTTTCACTTTAGAGTTATCTCTTTGTCCTCTGGTTTACATACTAGTATTTCTGCTAAAACAAAGTGATTGCACAGATATTATACCATCATTCCTTCCTTCATAAATATATATGAAAGACATATTACTATTTCAAGAACAAGGTGCTTTGGCCACAAACCAACAGAGGAATATGCCTACACTTAAGAGAATCTCAAAATGTGGCAGCAGTGTTTCAACATGGTCAGACAGATAATGAAATGCCATAAGTAGGAAGAGTAAGAAGCAAATAAGGTGTATTAAAGTACCAACCTGTGGGACAAAAGTTCTTTTCTATATATGTGAATATGTATATTGCTTCTTTCAGAAAATATTACTTCTTTAAAAAAAAATGTGTGTTACCATGATCATGGCCTCAGGGACAAAAATCAGGCAGAAAGCACCATTTTAGTTCTTGTGCAGGTGACCTAGTCCCTTCAGGATGTGCTTCTGCTCCAGTCCTGTTCAACCCCTTCTCTGTCATGCTGCTCAGACAGCTTGTGTATGCCAGCACCGCATGACTGCCACTGCAGCCACACTCATCAATCAAAGTCAAGGAAAAGCCTATGAGATTTGAAAGCCTGCTAGCTTATGTGCAGAGGCAGCTTCAGGGATTTGCTAGAGATCTTAGGTAATGTTACCCTCCTCTGACACATCATCACAATTACTTTAAAACTTACTTTATTATTTAAACAATTTATAGATGACTATGTGAAGTTAAGCAAAAATATTGCAGTGTTATCATTCTGGACCATGGCATTGCCCTCCTAAGAGAATTAGGGTAGTTCACATAACAGAGCATATAGAGGATGCTTCGATCTTCAGTTCTTGTGAGAATTACAGCATGATAGCTACCCCATTAAAAAAAATAGCTTTTGTATTTTTCAATAATGTATTTCAGAATAGTCTCTTGTGAAATGTCCTTCTGTGCTAGTACTTCCTTGATGGTTCATTTTTTAATTGTTCTCTTAAATACAAAATAGGCAACTGTGAGATACGCAATTAAAATGAGGACATAAATGGAGATTTATTTAAAGGAGGATTATGAGGAGGTTTCTAAATCTAACTATATAAACAAGGACTACAAATGTAATCCAGTGCATTCATTAGTCTGATTGGCAGAAATAATTTAGCAGCCAGCTGAGAAATGACATTGAAACTGTTTTCTTATGCTATGCACTTTATCAGATGTATGCTAAAGAATTCCAGCTCTATCCAAAGTGTCACCTTGACCAATTCCATATTCCACTTAGTGCAAAAGAAAACAAAGTACCTTCCCCTGTGCTGTGTTGGTGCAACTGGCTTGAAGAAAAGATATTGCAAAGTGAATGTTCAAGCTTTGTTATAGAAAATCTGACCATCTTTCTGTCCGTCATTTACACAGATATGCTGATAAAAATAGGACAGACTATGAATAATTTTAATGACTAATCCAACTAACACTGTAGTAGGTTTGGATTTCTTCCTGTTCTGGCTCATTATTTCTCCTCTCTATATGTCCATGCCATCTCCTTTGCAGCTATGGAGATACAGACAACTTTCCCACCTCTCTATCTTGCTGCTTTATGTCCCTGAAGTCACACCATTAATAAAAGGCAAGAATCTACAAAGATGCAACTACTATGCAACTAGTGCTACTATAGAAATGAACAGAGATTACAACAATCTGTCTAACAGGTTTTGAGCATATGCTGCAATGAGGCAAGTGCCTATGAATTTAAGTTAATACTGGAGCCCCAGCTGAATTCATCCTGCCATCTAAACCCATTTACTGTGCATTTGAATTGTCCATCCTGCTGTTCAGAGTTTCTGTCTATTTAAAAGATGAGAGAAGAAGGGTCACGTTTATTTCAGAGGTGTATTTGAATAGAACTGGCCACCCACGTCCAATTTGGAAATCAGGGCAGCCAGAAAGACTTATTTCTTCCAAGCATAGTCCTGTCAGTAGGAGAGG
Source organism: Tapera naevia (assembly GCA_033556795.1). Taxonomy (NCBI): domain Eukaryota; kingdom Metazoa; phylum Chordata; class Aves; order Cuculiformes; family Neomorphidae; genus Tapera; species Tapera naevia. The sequence goes on from JAUMJJ010000069.1 coordinate 12,907,350, forward strand.
GCAGCTTGAGAACCCCATGCTCTGCTGGAAAAGCTTTGAAAAGCAAGCTAGCTTGCTACATGCCTGTGGGAAGCAGAACACGAGAACAGTTACCTTTGAAAAACCTGATTTAGCAAGGACAACTTAAATAGCAGACTTAGAAGCAAAGTACTTGATTAAATGTGTTTTGATTCCTATAATGTAAATCACAAGCTAAAAAAGTGAGCTTAAAAATACAACCAAGACATGAAATAACAAGATACAAGAATCCAGCTGCTGATATTGCTACTTGTGTTTTGCCTGCATTCTGGCAAACAGATTCACAAAGCCTTTAGTTGTCATTAAATTCAACTGGTTAGTTTAAATGACACCATGATTATTAATTTGCTCAGGACAGCAAATCTTCACAAAAATAAAGACAACTAGAAATCTATTTTGTCTCTCTCGGTTCTAGTTTCAGCCTAGTGACTTGGATGTCTCTTTAGACACTCAATATGACCTGTTGTAGCTATGTAAAAATTAAGAGGAAGAAAATTTGGTTTAAAATCCACAAACTACAATGGTTTATAGATTCTGTGCTGTTCAGGAGATTATCTTTGGGAATAGAGATGTTCCATTTTTTGGATGTCAGGATTAAATTACTTGTATTACTTTGGACAGCAGGAATCTCAGCCCATCTCTTTTATCTTGCACTTACCTGAAAACAATATCATATGTTTATTTTATGTGAATACTTAGATACCTATTGCCATGTGAACCATATTCAGTAGATGAAAAAGCTGTATAATGTCAAAAGGATATTTCCAGTAGTTTTCTGAATAGTGGAAATAACGGAGCTTAACTTATTAAGGCTCCAGTCTTTCTCTCACTAAGGGACTAATAACCTCTATCCCTTTTGCATACGTGTTTAAATGGGTTTTAAAAATCACTGGGAAATGGGCAGGGAAGCAAAAACTCTAGTGAATATTTTTTCTTAATATCCTTAAGAAAGAAGCCCAAAGCCAAAGGTGCTAGCAATATACTTTCACACATATTTCAATAGCCTATCCCTTACATACCATGATTCACTCATGGACTCCCTCTTTGTGGAAAATTTGTTCTTGATGTCTCAAACCTTTTCACATTTTCATCTGCTGGTGACCATGGAGGTGTTTCTTATTCACTGTTTACTTGCTCAACAAGCACTGAATTCTGCCTAACCTGTGAAGCTGTGCCTCCCAAGAGTTGGAAAAATGTGGGTTTGAGAATTCTTCCCCCACCCCCATCTCTTCCCCAGTGGGGAAAGACCGCTCTTTGAGAAGGATATTTTTGGGGGAGTCTGTGACTACATCTTTTTTTCAGATTTTTTTTTAAAGGTTCAATGTCTAAAATTTTCCTTTTTAAAGTTGTTTCTTTTAAAAAAAAAAATACCACTATGCATTTAAAAATACTGTGCATCTTTTTTATCTTGTGTTCTCTGGGTGACACAGCTTTTATGCAGTATAACTTTCTTGCATCAATACACACTTTAAAGTAGAGGTTAATATCCTGTGTTTTATGTTGATGGAGGCCTCACTAATCTTGCTAACAGCTGCAGGAGAAAGTAAGTGATGCTTTTAAACATTTTTTGTTGACTGCTGTGAAGAGAAACTATCTGATCTACTTTGTGGTCTTTCAAAGACCTAGCAAAGCTGAGCAAATTGCTCATACTTTTTGTCCTACTGAAGACTCCCTTGAAGAAGGGAGTTGAAAATAATTTTCCCATCTATTCCAGGTTTTAATTGGAGAAGAGACTGAGTGCTGGGGTAGTGACAAAAAAGGGGAACTACAATATGAAAACTTATTGATAACTAAAGTCACCAAAATGAATATAATACCTGGAAATCTGCATGTGTGTGAGTATCAACACTGAAAAATTTTAAAATAAAACCACCCTTTAAATGTATGGATTCAAACTGAAGCCACATGTTCATCCACTTTTGTAACTTTTTCTTACGTCCATATGCAGACAGATATCTCACTTAAAAATATAATAACATATATAAAATTGTGCTTATATATCTAGGGTATTATAAACAGCTTTTTTGTTTTATGTCAGGTTTATCATTCACTCTCACAAGCTGTTCTCCAGTTACCTATTTTATTCTCAAAAGGTACCAGTATCTTTTGGTTTTTTTTCCACCTGGAAGTAGGCCATGAAGCCATGGTAAGGCACACTGTGAAACTTGTACAGAATTTCTGTGAGCCCCTGGGATCCTGGTTCAGAAGGTCAGTGTTGAAATCCTAATTAATTTCCTAAATGTATGGCCGTATGCTGCCATCTGGCTGCTCTGCAGCTGGAGTTAATAGTGCACTATGAGATTTATGTACCAAATTGCAGCTATATTGTGTCTTTTTGGAAAGCTGTTAAGACTTCTGTTTTACTATTTACCTCATTTCAAATCTGTTTCTCTTACTCTGCTTTGGCTCTTTATGGGAAAGCAGATTGCAAGGCTGAAAGGTTTATTGTCTATAAACAGGTTCTCTTTTTCTTTGTGCCCTAAAACAATGCCATTCTTGTCTTTATAGAATGCAAGAAGAACAAAATTAGTTGTCCGTGATGTCTGTTATTCTTGCAACTATTATTGTGACAAGGTACCACCATTCTCCAACATACTATATGAGATCTCAAAGTGTTAAATTCAAGTCTACGATGGGGTTTTTCTTACCTCATTTTTCATAAAAGCCTCCAAAATACAATTGAGACTGTCTAGCATCCTACCAATTCTGTATATTAAAGACTATTACACCTCATTATTGTGACACAGATTGTAAGAGGGGAAAGAAATCGCACAATATTAATTTATTCTTTTCTCATAATATGATGAGACTGGCACTGTAAGTTTTATAAATTTATTCCTTCTTCATTGCAGATCTTAACATTTCAGTCTTCCTGAGGTACCATTTTGTCCATTTGAACTTATGGTGCCTGACCAAGTACGCAATGAATACAAGGTACTTTGTATCTGACATCACGTCCGTGCCACATTTGACCATGCCACCAATAAGAAACAACTTGACAATTTCCAATTAAACAAACTGATAACTTGACATTCTGACAAATTTTAAATATATCCATTTAAAACTTAAAATTGTCAATATTATCTTTAATATTTATTACTTATAATTGTACTTTACGTGAATTCAAATATTATAATCCTCATTTCTTATATATTTATTTTGTAGGCGCGAATAACTAGTTTTTGTGCAGATGCCATATTAGAGATTTTAATTTGTTTTCCAAATTATTTAATCTAAAAAAGCTGTTACTCAAATACTGAACATTTACAAAGCTCTCCAGAAAGTTGATTTCTACATGCCCATTTATTATAGCTAAACCCTAGATAACTCCTTCTGATTAAAAACAAAGATATTTTTTATTGCAATAATCAGAAAGAATAAGTTATATTTTTTGAAATAGGAAAGCAACTTGACAAACTGTACATATATTTTCCATGCAGTCAGCCATTTCATGACAGTAAAACAAATCTTTTATAAAATGCTGTTTCATGATTATTTAAACTATAATTTTCCCAAAGAAACAGCATTGTGCAGTTTACCCAGATGCAAAACCACTTGTAAAATGGAGTGATTAATGGAAGGTCATCATTTATATCAGAGAGTAGGGGAATTAATTCTGTATCATTATGTTCCTGTATGGAATATGAAGGTAATAAAACCAGCATTTGTTCTGAGTTGTTTTCAAGAATATGCACTATTAATAGTATTGCTAAACTTAATATATAGGGTGTTTTCTCTGCTGGCTGGGAGTTTTGTCCTGACCTCGAAGGAGAAGATTGCTCTTCCTACTTTCTCCCCTCTTTTGCAAGATTCCTTTGTAAGGTTATTTCACTACATGTCAAGTGACAAGAAAGAACTGGCCCTGCTGGGTTAGGCATAATGGAAGAATTATTGTGGGAGAAAGAAGAGTAAAAACTACATTAGCAGCCTTGTCCACAAGGTATTTGAACATAATCCACCACCATGATTGCTTTTCAAACATAACTGGTTTTGCTTAAAAACAGTTTTGCTTTTTGCAAATAAAACAATTAAATTGCCAAATCACTTTGTCCTTTACTGTTTTAGAAGAATGTCACATCATAAACAGGGTAAAATCTAAGTGTTTTTTTCAGTTGTTGATTAATTTACTTTTTTTCTCTTTCCAAGCAGATCACGTTCCAATATCCGATATAGCCATTATGGAAATTTCACAACACAGACCTGGAAACCCTGGGGAAAATGTTATCCAAAGAAGACTTAAAGTGTGTAACTTTTTATTAATTTTTCTACAAACCATATTTAGAGAGGATCCCACCCTGTAATTCTCTCTCAATATCTATATTTCATGAAAACCATGTGAAAGATACTTCTTTCCTAGTTATAGTTTGATTCAGAATGCATACCTCTACCAATAATGGCTTAAGTAGTCACTTGAGTGCCTTCAGTGTTTAAACAGCTGCACAGTCAATTTAACTCAGTTTAAAAGTATCCATCATCAGATAGTTCATTTTGGTTAAACGGACAGTGGATGTTATGCAGCCTGAATTGCTGAGGGGGAAATCTCATAATCAAATGTGATGCTAATAATAAGGCTCGTAAGAAACTGGTTAATCCTATCTTCTGAGGGCACTGTAACCAAATTGATAATATAGCCTGTTTATTGGAGGCATTGAGAGTGAATTAACTTTTACTATTTTCTGCAGAGATTGAGGGCTTTTTCCTTATTCCAGGTCTTATTTGGTAAATATGTAGATTGATTTCTATCTGCTCAGTAGATTCTGCATGTACTACTACTTAAAGATACTGCAAAAATTCAAGAACTTTTCCAGCACAGAAGCTTAAACCAGAACTTTTAGTACTTGAAGGATTTCTGCTGCCATGATCTTAGAATGAAGACTGTTGCATACTTAACCTTGTCTTAACCTTTTCTAGGCTGCCTTCTTCACAGTTTCTGTCTTAGCACCCTTGATTGTGAGGTATTGTAGATGTAGATGCAGTGTTCTGCAGATCAGGGATCACAGTCACATTATGATCTCAATAGTGTGTTTTTTGCCAGGACCAGAAAATCCGCTATGAGATTTTCATAAGTTCCATAAACCAAATTAGGAGAAGAAGCTCCCAAGATGGGATGGGATGAAATAAAATGAAAGGAAATGGAGACAACCTGAATGTCCTATCCATGGGAAGCTTCACAATTTCTGGGTTTTCCCTTTGGTTTGGAATGAAAACTTTCCCAAAGAATGAAATTTGAAAAGTATGACCAGATCTATTTTGAAATTTTCTTCATTTGTCCTCTCAAAAAGGCTCCCAATTACATGGATTTTTTTGATTTCCCATCTCTTTTATTTCCAACAGAGAAAAAATCTTGTGTATTACTCTTCCCTTTTCCTTCCAGTCTTTCTCCTGATTTCTTCCCTCAAATGCTCCATATAGTTTGCCTTTTCCCAAAGAATTGAAACTTGTTCTTTCTTTCATGATGTAACCAAATCTTCACACTGCATTGAAAACGTGATACGTTTAATTTTATGTTCTTATAAATATATATAGTTCTCTCTGCAAAAAAAAATACAATTTCACTGATCACAGGAATTTATCACCCGGTACCATTATGGAAACTTTCTGATTCGTGGTGACAAGAATCCACAATACAGGTCAAAGATTATTACGATTCTGTTCAGAATGCTTGAATGCAACCTCCTGCACAAGAAAACAAAACAAAACAAAACCCCAAGATCTGGTTTCGGCTAACTGTATCTCAACAATCATAATCCTTTTATATTAATATGCATGCTCACATAAATTATAGGCTCTCCTGCAACACAGCAATATCCTTTGAAGACCCAGTTGTCCTTATATTCGTAGCACAAACGCTGCATGTTTTCGGTTTGGTTTTAGCCTCTGAAACAAAAGCTGGACTAGAAAGCCCTTGCTGAAAAGAAAATTGCTACTGGAGAATGACTGTGTCTCATTGCTTCCTCAAGACTTTAATCTTGCCATTACTAGCAGAAAAATCAAAACTAGCTCATAACTCTCCTAGACTTAGGCCTTTAAAAGCATAGTCCTTTTATGAAACAGACTTAGTTGCTTTTGGTTCCATTAATGTGTGAACCCTCTTTGTCTCATGCTCTACATCTATTTGTATGCTTCTCTCTGAAGGTGTAAGACCAGGTCAATAGTAAATGAGTCTAGTTCTCAGGATTTCCAGTGGCTGAGAATGCCTAAAACCAAGGAGAGATGCTGTACAGATGAACACTTATATCTGCTATATGAAGGTGACTATCTTGATAAAACTGAAGTGCTGGCTTAATCAGGGCAACAAACAAACAAACAAAAAATATTGCAGCTGTACTTTAACTTTGTTAGAACCAGAATGGTTGTGCCATTGATATGGGTATCTTGTGGTATGATAAGAATAATTAGTCTTGTCAATATGTAATATAGTATACTTGACAGAGACAAGGGAAAGTAAAGTTCACATTTGGCAAGTGCTTATTCGTTAGTAAAGCCTCACAAGCTCTATTTAGCCAATAACTCCACCATATGGCTTCTTGTGATGCTGCCTGAGTCGAGTGGATCAAAGGGAGAATTTTGAGTGTTTAGTGCCGGAGAGAGGAAAGTCATAAGAGGGTTTTACCTCTTCACTGTCTTCATTCTTTCTCTTTCTTCCAAATTCAAATCATACAGCAATCCCTTCAGCTCATCTATCAAGCTCCTGTTATTTTTATGTCTCACTTATGCAGATAAGGTATCAACCAATTTTGCTGCCTGAAAATAGGATTAAACACGTCTCTGTGTAAGTAGGTGTATTAGGTCTAGCTGAGGTGGAGTTAATTTTCACAATTGGAGCCTTCATAGTGCTGTGCTTTGTACTGGTATCACAGTACCACAGTGTCATAATGTTGGAAAGGACCTCTGAGATCATCAAGTCCAACCTATAACCCAACACTAACACCAACACCCACACTAACACCAACCATCATCTAAACCATGGCACTCAGTGCCTCATCCAGTCTCCCCTTAAACACCTCCAGGGTCTGCGACTCCACCACCTCCCTGGGCAGCCCATTCCAATGACCAATCACCCTTTCAGTGAAGAACTTTTTCCTCACATCAAGTCTAAACTTTCCCTGATGAAGCTTGAGTCCATGCCCTCTAGTTCTGCCACTGGTGACCCGAGAGAAGAGACCAACCCCTGCCTGACTACAGCCTCCTTTTAGGTAGTTGTAGAGAGCAAGGAGGTCTCCCCTGAGCCTCCTCTTCTTTAGACTAAAGAGCCCCAACTCCCTCAGTCACTCCTCGTAGGGCTTGTGCTCCAGCCCCTTCACCATCTTCGTTGCCCTCCTCTGAACACATTCCAGTATCCTAACATCTTTCCCAAACTGGGGGGCCCAGAACTGTACACAATATTCAAGATGAGGCCTGACCAGTGCCGAGTACAGGGGGACGATAACTTCTCTGGTCCTGCTCACTACACTATTCCTGATGCAGGCCAGGATGCCATTGGCCTTCTTGGCCACCTGGGCACACTGCTGGCTCATGTTGAGCTTCCTGTCCACCAGCACTCCCAGGTCCTTTTCTGCCTGACTGCTCTCCAGCCACTCTGTCCCCAGTCTGTAGCTCTGCATGGGATTGTTGTGTCCAAAATGAAGTACCCGACATTTGGACTTATTAAACATCATCCCATTAGAATCAGCCCATCTCCCCAGTCTGTCCAGGTCCCTCTGTAGGGCCATCCTACCCTCTAGCAGATCAACCCTTCCTTCCAGCTTGGTATCATCTGCAAACGTGCTGATGATGGACTCAATCCCCTTATCCAGATCATCAATAAAGATAAAGGGACCCAACACTGATCCCTGGGGGACACCACTGGTGACCGGCCGCCAACTGGATGAGACACCATTGACCACTACTCTCTGGGCTCGGCCATCCAGCCAATTCCTAACCCAGCACAGAGTGCTCCCATCTAAGCCACGGGCTGCCAGCTTCCCTAGGAGTCTACTGTGGGAGACAGTGTCAAAGGCCTTGCTAAAGTCCAGGTATACCACATCCACAGCCTTCCTCTCATCCACCAGGCGAGTCACATGGTCATAAAAGGAGATCAGGTTTGTCAGGCAGGACCTACCCCTCCTAAACCCATGCTGGCTGTGCCTGATCTCTTGGCCGTTCTGCAGGTGCCACATGATTTCACCCAGGATTATAGGTAGCTACAAAGGTGTTGATAACACACCAGTGTTTTGACTACTGCTAAGCAGTACTCAGCATCAAGGCTGACTCTAACATTCCCCCCCTCACCAGCAAGCTGGGGGAGTGGGCAAGACTTTGGGAGGGTACAAAGCCAAGACAGCTGACCCAAACTGACCAAAGTGACATTCCATACCATACGACATCTGGTCCGCAATTAAATTTAAGATAAAGAAGGAGGTGGGGTAATTTGTTATTATGACATTTGTCATCTGTAGCAACCACAATGTGTACTGAAGCCGTGCATTCTGGGAAATGGTTGGGTATTGGCTGCTGATTGGAAGTAGAGATTAAATCTTCTGTTTTCCTTTGCTTCTGCGCATGGCCTTTGCTTTTGCAAGATAAACAAGATAAACTGCCTTTATCTTGACTCATGTGGTTCTTTCCATCTTATTTTCTCCCCCTTGTCCTGCTGATGAGGGGCGTGACAGAGCAGTTGGTGAGTAACTGACAGGTTAAGCAACCTCAGTAGGTCAAATTCGGCTTTTTATGATTATTGCCATTATTCTTACGGCCTTGCTGTTGTAGTCTTGTCAGCTGTAATGCATACGTGGAAGCATTCAAGGTAACGTCAAAGACAGATGGGATAATCACTGCAGCCTGCTGTTGCATTGAGAAATGTAGAGCCACTACTTTTGCAATATAGGTCAGCTTCCAGTGGACACAGGAAGCACCATCACCATTTATATCCCTGATCTCTGGTTAGAATGAACAAGTATTGAGACTGAACTATTTGCCTCCCAAGGGTACTCCCTTATCCTTTATGCTGGAGATAAGGAAATCTTGCTTTGTTGTAAATCAGAGTTTTCTATCTCCAGGAAGGACAGTTCAGTGCCTTCCATGACTACTAAAAGCCCTGTGGAGCTAAAAGCAAATGAAGTAGATTATCAATTGCTGTCCATTGGCATCATAGGTAACTTGGGTGTTTTGCATATTCTTCTGAATTCTTTCTTCTTGAGTGAACCAAAAAAAAAAAAGCTGGATAACAAATAATTTGTTTCATATTTATAGTACTAGTAGTGGTAAGTGTTAGACTAACAGTGTTTATGTCCTGCTAATGCAAATATTGCATTACACATGTGGTTGTCTACCAGCTCTTAATAGTCATGTTTTTCATAAAGGTGTGACATGGAAAATTATGGAAATAAAATACACATAAGGGCACAAAATACCATATGCCAGCTGCTACTGAATCTCCAGTCTCAGCTGTCAATTGCTGCGGGCCTTTTTCTTGCATTGTACATATTTTTTCATATTCCTTAAAAACCCCAAGTTCCCTAAAAGTTACTTATTTTTGATGCTGAAAGGACAGCCCTAGCTTGTATATTGTGTATGTGTGTGGTGAAGAAGGAAAACTTGTTAACCAGTCTAGAGAAGGTGATAGTCTAAGAACTAAGGTAACAAATGCACATGCTTGAGTATTAGTGCCAGTTTTCTCTATCAAATAGAGCTGTGAGTTGAATGGTTCCCATTTTCACTTCTGTTGGATCTGGGTCATTTAAAAGAACTGGTGTGCATCTTGATCTAACGGGAGCAGAATGTGAAGAAGAAATCAAGCCAAGTAAAGTTTGAGGCAGAAAAAAGTACATAATGGTACTCTGCTTAAAAAAAAAAAAGAAAATTAATGAAAATGGTTAATGATTTCCCTTTGCAAACCTGTAATTTTTTTCCTAAAATTCAGCAGAGACACGCTGCATCTTCTGAAAATAAATACAAAACATCCTGTGACACTAAAAGTTACGATTGAAAATTAATTTACAATTCAAGACCAAATTTATCTTCATTCTCATTTTAAAACAATTTTCAGTACATTTACCGCTCTATTTATATAGGAATTTTAAAGTTTCCCCTCTTGTGAATTATGTCTGTGACTTAAGGCATGAAAATAACTGTCTTTTTTTTTTTTCTTTCCATTTTATTCTTCTTAAATCTTCTTCCCCTTGGTATTGCATAGGAATGGCTGGTCTCTTCTTAAAAGTTGCCTGCGCTATACAAATCAGGAGTAATAAAGTATTCTTCAGTGCAGCTAACTCATAAGTAAAATCAGTATCAGTGTACAGGGAGGCAGACAAGGCAATGGCTACAGTTCAGGGTTTTTAAGGAAAGAAAAATGTAGCGGGCACAGAGCAAAGCATCATCGTTTTGAAAAATCAGGAAAAAAGGTGTATCTTTCTACATAATACTGAGTATGTCGTAATATACAGTGGGATTGGCAACGTGTTTACTGGTTTGGTAATGAAGGAATGGTACAACTTGTATTGCCTTCAATGTTATGCAAAGGACCACTCCGTAGAAATTAGTGACAATTTGTCATGTCAGTACAGGGCATGCCTTACACCCTTGGGAGAGATGTTTGGGACTTTTTTACCTAGCCTCCTTCTGTGAGGGTAACTAACATATGTCCTTTCGCTAATAGTTTTCAACCTCTAAAAAGAGGTGAGGAGGGAGAGGTCTTTTCATTGTTGTGAACCAAAACATCGCACCAGAGTAGTTTGCTTTGTGTGTTTCTGTACATGTGACATAGACAGGTCCCAAACAAGGAGCAGGTCTCCTCAGAGGAGGAGAACTTCAGACTCAAGGAATAATCCTGACATCATAACTTGAGGAAAGTGAAAGAAAAACCTGTCCAGCTAGAAGGGACAGCATCAGTCAGAGGGGAGCTGTAGCTAATCTTGTCCTATTAGAAATTCATGTTATCTTGGTGCTAACTTGTGTCCTGGTTTTGGCTGTGATAGAGTTAGTTTTCTTCTTAGTAGCTGGTATGGTGCTGTGTTTTGTGATTTAGCGTGAGAATAACATTGATACACATTGATGTTTTAGTTGTTGCTAAGCAGTGTTTATACAAAGTCAAGTATTTTTCAGCTTCCCGTAGTCTGCCAGTGGGGAGTTTTATGGGAAGCTGTGAGGGGGCATAGTCAGGACAGCTGACCCAACCTGGCCAAAGGGATATTCTATTCCATATAACTTCATGCTCAGTATATCAACTGGGGAGTTGACCAGGGAGGGGGCAATTGCTGCCTGGGGACAGGCTGGGCATCAGCCACTGGGTGATGAGCAATTCTTTTGTGAATCACTTGTTTTGTATTTTCTATGGCTATTATTATCATTATCATTTTTTTTCTTCCTTTGCTTTCCTATTCAACTGTTTTTATCTCAACTCACAAATTCTACTTTTTTCCCTTGATTCTTTCCCCCATTGCACTGTGGGGGGAAAGAGTAAGTGTGCTGTTTGGCTGCTTGCCAGGTCAAACTATGAAAGCTTGTGCCTGTGTCATTATTCCAGGGATTCTACCCATTTGAGTTACTGTACTCAGAAGACAATAATAACAAATTATATCTGATCATAAAGCCATTAAGTTTTGGGACAGGGAAAATTACTCCTTTGTCACATGTATTCAAAGCTAACTACAAAAGAAATCCAGACAATGTGAAAGACAAAGTTTGCAAGAACATGAAGAAACTTCTGTTCTGGAACAGTCCAAAATGTCTCCTTAGAAGGTCTGTTCAAACTATCACACCTGAGTGGGAAAAAAATTACTTAGTCAAACTAAAGGCCCATTGGGGGAAAAAACCCCAATCAAAACACCCTGCCTCCTTCATATAAACAAATCTGTTGCTGTAAACTAACAGTGCTCAACCCTTCTGGGAACAGTATTTCCGCTTCTGCCAGTGTTCTGGGAAAATTTCATTCTGCAGCCTGTCGCTCACAGCTGTGCTCACTGCAGAAGCCCTATCCCATTGGTCTGAACAGGCCTGATGTGTTGAGTTTTGCACAGCAAATCTGGTACTTACGTAACAAGACAGAACATGCAGACAAGAAATGCATAGTAGTGTACCAAGCATGGCTGCCCTCTTTTCTGTGTGGTACACAGCTCTTGCTTATGCTGAGCATACACAGTGCTGTTAATCTCATTCGGCTGGATCTTCATAGATAAAGTCTGCCCTGCCTAAATTTAAATTTCCTATTCCAAACCGTGGTTTCCCAGAAAAGAGACTCAGTCAGACCACTTTAACATTTAAAAATACCAACAATCTTCTTCCTGGATAACACACAGTCAAAAGCAGTACCTTCAAAATGCTTTTGAAAAAAGCATTCCACTACCAGTCCAGTCCTCTGTACCCAAATGCTATCTTAAGTATACTGATAACAAAAGAGAAACCTAGAATGTTTAAAGGCCAACAGAGAAAGTTAGAACCAGTGCAAATTTCCAAATTGGAAATTGTTTTCTTTTCAGTAGCAGAGGAGGACAGGAGTGAAAACATTATAATTTCTTGGCAGAGCAATAGTTTTTTTTGCAACAGATGCATGCACAAGTACTTTTCTACAACTTTTATATGGGATTCTTCTGGATAAGCTAGAAAATGGATAGACATCTTCATGGCAATATAAAGATGACAATTCATAGATTAAGCAATTGTATCCACTGTTTACAGACATTTTACCACGTAAGTGTTATCACTGATGTATCAGAAGTAATTTAACTAGATTTAGTAGCTAACACTCTTGTCAATATTAGCTCCAAAAATTAGAAAACCTGACTTCCTATGGTAAGACAGAAGATAAAACAAAGTGGGGAGTGATGTTCTTTCTTGAGGATGTGTTAAGCTATAGACTCCATTGCTCCTGTTTGCAAGCCTGTCTTGGTTAAGTAAATATCTTAATAGACAGTGCTAAAAGCACTTCGTAATTCTGGTAACCTAATTACTTTATTATAACTTTTAGGCTATGAAGAAATTTCAACAAAACAAGTTGTTTTACATGCTTTAAGTTAGGCTTACCATATCAGCACTAAAATGACAATTAAGATAATTTAATAGCTTTGTCTTTCGCTAAACTCTCTACAGCATTTTCTCCCCTCCCTGAAGCTTTTAGAGAGGTCTTTTTATTTAATTATATTTTATTTTTTGTATGAATTTCAGCTGTTAGATAAGGGTGCCCTCTTTTGGAGATTGTGGGCACAAAGTCTTGTTAAAGTTTTCAAGGGCTTTTTTTAATGGACTCAGTAGACATGATTTTCTTACAGATAAACATAGTGAACAGTCAATAAATTGCAGTAGGTGGACAGGTACTAAAACATGTAATTTAGAAAGTAGATACTTTCTTTGAATCAAGCACTTAGTTTATTCACAGTACTCTTCTGTGAAAATCTTTCTCTTTAAGGCATTTTTGCCTTTGACTTCAACAACAATTAGATGGTAGTGTGCTAATAAATTTCTTCCCCGAGGCTTAAAATCTTTAAACATCTGTATGGACTGGGACATTGAAAGAACTCAACATTTAAAGTAAGCTTACATCTTTTTAATATCTAAAGATCTAATATCTTGTGCTTAAGAGTAAATTGCCTGAAGCACTCTTTAAATCACTGATGTACTTTTTGTTGCACAAAATGTGTGTAGCACTTTTTTACCTTTTGCTTTATAAGAAGGGAAACAGAAAGCTGGATTTAGGGTTATTCTAATGAACAAATGCAGTTTTAGTGAGACCATTTGTGGAAAACAGTTCTAGTGCCCTCACAGCTGAAGGAGATAACAAACTATGAGAGGTAAAGAAAATAATAAATAATTTGAAATGTGGAAAATACGTGTGACAGTAAGCGGCTAAAGAACTGTCTGTTGAGCTTGTCTAAAAGAACTAGTTGCTCCACAGATATTTCAGATTACTGATCATAATGGCACTGCTCTGAACGGACAGGATGGCATCCAGTTTTTAAAGACCTCCTTTAAGTGAAAGTCGTGATACTTCTACATAATACACTTTTCCATCCACTTCATCTGATCTGGTATTTATAATAAAGTGGCAAAATAATGTGTTTGCAATGTAAAACTGAAAATCAAATGTTGCAGGAGTACAGCAATCCAATGAGATTTTGCACTAAATGCTTATTTTGATCTCTCTACAGTATTGGCTCTGTCACTCAGAAGCAGTGTTTTTTGAATAGCCTTTGAGCACAGTGACACCGCGGCTCAGTGAGAACTTTCAGATATTGCTGCTAGGTTGCTTTACATAGCAAGAATTAATTTTTGCTTCAACTTAAATGGATGTACTGTAGGAAAAGTTTTAACTGCAAATTTTGAATGCTGTTTACTTTTTTGGTTTTTTTTTTAAGTTAGATAAATTCATAGCTATATTTTAGTTCATTAGCAGATTTTGAAAGACCTTAATACCTCAATACTAATAGTCCATTAGTTCTGCAGCACAAACCAATGACAAATATAATGTGAAAGAGCATAAAAATCAAAAAGCCAGCAATGCATTTACCTTCTGCAATTAGTAAGCAGTTTGATTCAACAGCACTTCTGTAGTTCAACTGAAGTGTGTCATGACATGGTACGTCTGTCTTTACTACTATTTATTTACATAATGCATTTTTTGGCATGCATATCTTCTATGCTAATATGACTCATACCATCAAAGAACCATCTTGTGCTGAATTTGATGTTGAATTCTTAGACCACAATCATGGCAGAATGAGTTCATACACGTGACAGTTCTCCTACAGGGTGCCATCTGAATGGTTTATCTTAAAATATAGGAAGAACTACAGTAAAGAAAAGTCAGGAGAAAAAAAGACAGTATAAATGGACAATGTAGGTAGTGAAGTTAGGTGATACAATTTTTAAAGAAAAATGACAACTATTGATGAAGAGAGAGAGGGAAGATTAATGTAAGTGCATGTTAAAAAAAAAAGAGAAATCTTGTTTCTAACTGTTGAGAGGCATTGAGGAAGTTGCTCATTTTGACTTAGTGCAGACACCAATGAAGCAGCTCCTGAGACAGCAGTATTTCACAACTGACAGAAACAAGAATTGCTGGAAAAGACTTTAATTTCACATCTACTCAATCCTTGTGAGGAAGCGGTCACATTAATACAAGCATTGTAACTTTAACACAGCCCAATCCCAAACTGGAAATATGATGCAAGAGGCTAGACTTTCTGAAGCCAGTTATCGACCGTCTCCTTGTTAATCATGTCCATGAATGAAAAGTTAGCACAGTAATGCATTATATTGTACAATGTTATCTGGCAGGAAGCGTGGGCAGAGGGCAATTCTGTCCTGTTCTTCAGGATGATGTATTGTAAGTACGAAAGCAGATAAGGGCCAGAAGGGTCAAAAATTCTTCCTTAGCTTTTGCAGGAAAGATGCTGGCAACAAAGTGTAGCAATTTCCATTCCAGTTACACTTTCATTTAGTTCATTTATATCAAGATAGGTACTAGACATTTAAATTCAGCTCACTTTTGTATCCATGCTTTACTTCTCTCATGGTGTACTTAAAGTAAGCTGCACTTAGGATAGGATTAACAAGATTATAAATAGTATGATCACTGCATTTCTTCAGCTGGCAGTGTAGCTTAAAAATGTGCTGTTTACAAGGCTATATCCAGTTTGAACACTGAGTGGTGCTACAATATTAACTATTGCAATTCACTTGCCTTGGAAACAGGTTGTACCATCTGATAAACTCCATCACTCTTCACTTATTAATTAGCTATTACGGTTATGATCCTATTACTTGTATTAAATAGTAATAATGGCTTCATTGTTATTATGGGGTGTAACTAAGACTTTCTCTGCATGAAAACAGGGACCAAATAAGTAAATTACCTGTAGTCTCTACTCATTGTGCCACTCTAGCACTGAGTAATTGCAGCCTGATAATGAATCCAGATCCCATAGCAGTAGATGTTTTTACAGAAGCAGATGAAAACCAACTGCGTGTGGATGCTTTTGAATGACTTATTTGAATTCAATGTAAGAAATCACTTATTTAATATTAATTTAGCGTTCCTTGTCATAAGGAAATCTATTAGTTGCATAATGCACAGTAATTTTTAAAAGCTCTGTCATTATTAGCCAACTACATATCATAGAATCATAGAATAATAAAATGATTTAGGTTGGAAGGGATACAGTTCCACTTCTTGTACCATTGGCAGGGATGCCTTCCACTAGATCATGTTGCTTAAAGCCTCATTCAACCTGGCCTTGAACACCTCCAGGGATGTGGCAGCCACAACTTCTCTGAACAGCTTGTGCCAGTGTCTCACCACCCTCAAAGGAAAACATTCCTTCCTACTGTCTAATCTAAATCTCCCCTCTTTCAGATCAAAACCATTACCTCACATCCTATCACTACACTCTCTGATAAAGAGGCCCTCCTCAGCTTTCCTGTAAGCCCCCTTTAACTGGAAGGCTGCTCTAACGTCTTCCCTGTCCTCATATGGGAGGTGCTCCAGCCTTCTGATCATCTTTGTGGCCCTCCTCTGGACTCACTCTAAGGCTAATTAGCCACATAATCATCATTATCTGGAATATCACAGGCCTGTCTTGTCCCAAAGATAAACATGACTATTCCAGTAACACTGGATACTGAAACATTACAGATTTCAACATAGTCAAAGCACTCAGAAAGCAAATGTACATCATCACTAAAATGTCAATCCCTCGCTGCCATGAGATGGTGGTCTGCATCAGGAACAGTGGCAAGTTTAGGGCAAGCAAATGTGAGTAAAGGAGACAGATCACGTAGGAACATTTTCAAATTTATGCTTGCGGATTTTGTAATGTATTTTTCTTAGTACTGAAGAAGGTGAAGATTTATTTCTAAAAATGAAGAAAACTATTGCTATAACTTCAAATGTTATTTTGTTGTGAGAGGTACATGCTGTATTTTCATAAAAACTATCCAAGTTTCTCTTTCCTGCTCTGAAGCTGTAGGAAATTCAAGATATCATGGTCTTACACTATGGTTAAAGACAAATACTACATGCATGACCAATTTATGCAGCCTTCTAGATCTGCTGAGATCCTAAGAATATCAGAGTGGAGAATCGGTGCTGACAACATATCCAGGCCACAGCAGGACGCCTTCAGAAATATGAAGCTGACAGGGAAAGCACCAACAAGCCTAGGTGGGCTGGCATTTTAACTTTGGAGCTAAGCATTTTACTTTATGCTTAGCTATGGTTTTGGTTGTGGTTGTGTAAATCCATAATGGATTTAGACACACATTGTAAGAAATGGAAGTGTGGAGCCTCAGTGCTTAGCGCTCTTCGGGTGCCTGCTGTCCCCTAAAATCTGTTGTCCACACCCAAATCTTGGAGGATGTTTTTATTGTTTAAGGAAGACACATGAGGTACTTCCTTTAGTAAAATAACACATAGACTCATAGAATGGTTTGGGTTGGAAGGAACCTTAAAGATCATCTAGTTCCAACTCCCCTGACATAGGCAGGGACAGCTCCCATAGACCAGGTTGCTCAAGAGCCCATTCAGCCTGGCCTTAAACAGTTCCAGGGAGTGGGCATCCACAACTTTCCTGGGCAATCTGTGCCACTGTCTCACCAGCCTCATAGTGAAGAATTTCTTCCTAATGTCTAATCTAAATCTTCCCCCTTCCAATTTAAAGCCACTCTTCCTCATCCTATCACTACATACACTTGTAAAAGTCTCTCCTCAGTTTTCTTGTAGGTCCCCTTCAGGTACTGGAAGGCCACTGTAAGTTCTTCTCAGAGCCTTCTCTTCTCCAGGTTGAACAACTTGGATAAGCTGAAAAGTGGGTCTATGTGAACTTCATGAGGTTCAACAAGGCCAAGTGCAAGGTCCTACATCTGGATCAGGGCAACCCCTGGTGCCAATACAGGATGGTGGACAATGTGATTGAGAGCAGCCCTGTGGAGAAGAATTTGGGGGTGCTGATTGATGAGAAGATTGTCATGAGCCGGCAATGTGCACTCACAGCCCAGAAGGCCAACCGTATCTTGGTCTGGCATCAAAAGAAGAGTGATCAGCAGGTCAAGGAAGGTGATTCTACCTCTCTACTCTGCTCTTGTGAGACCCCACCTGGAGTATTGTGTTCACTTCTGGAATCCCTGACACAAGTAGGATACGGAACTGCTGGAATGGGTCTAATGGAGGGCCATGAAGATGATCAGAGGGCTGCAGAACTTCTGCTATGAGGACAGGCTGAGTTGGACTTGTTCAGCCTTGGAGAAGTGATAAAACATCTCTTCCAGCACTGAGCTGTAGACCAGATTATTTTTCATTGCTTGCTTTCCAAGAGATCTTCAAAATGTATTTCAACGAGTCATCAGTAGAAAAAAAAGCACCTAAATATCTTTAGAAGCTCATTAGGCAAATGGTTGATGTTACAGTCCAGGGACACCAGGGAATGACTTCCACCCGGAAACCTATTTAGCACCGAAGATGAATGAAGAGCAGCAAAAGATTGCGGTTGCGAAGAACTACTTCGGTTTTGCGTTCCCCAGGGGCGCCGCGGGAAGAGTTGCGTCCCGCGGAGCCGCTGCCCGCACCTCCCTTGGCAGAGCCCGGAGCAGCGCTGCGCCCCCGCCCCGGCTCCCCGCGCCCCTTGGCGCCCCCGCCTGCACCTGCCCCGCGCCCTCCAGCACAGGCGCCGGCGGCCGCGGCCCCCGCGGTGGGATCGCCGCTCCAGCTCCCCGCCGGCCACGGGCAGGCGGCGGCAGGATCACTCACGTCCCGCAGAACACACGCTCTCCCACCGGGGAGTTTCCACCTGGCCACCGCCCAGCCCCCGGCATCCCCAGCTGCGGCCCTGCCCGTGGCCCCGCCCGGCCCCGCCCGCTGCCTCCGCGAGGGGGCGCTGCGGCGGGCGCGGCCGCTCCCCGGGCGAGGCGGCGGCGGCTGCGTTGCGAAGCGAAGCGAAGCGAGGAGACGGCGGTCCTGCAGCGCGGAGGAGGCACCTACCTGTGGCATGGGAGAAGTGAGTATTCTTTTTCCTCCGTCCTGTTCGCGGGGCTTTGCCCGAGACTTTGCTCTTGTCTGATGCTCGCTACTCCCTCTGTCTCCGTCCTCGCCTGGGAGGACGGCTGGAGCACTGAGTAAAAGTAGGCAGTGTATGTGCTTGATTCACTCGTCTTTCCCCCATCACTGTGGTATCTGGCTGTTTATTTCTTTTTCTTTTTCCTTCCCTCCCGCCCCCCCCCCCCCCCCACCCCCCGGATTTTTTTCCTTTGAAAAAATGAAATTAAAAAATCCTCCAAACCAACAACCCTGGCATTAGCAATTGGAGGGCTGCTTTATGGACACATCCAGGTTCTCCTAGTCTCTAGCTTGTTGAATTCAACACTCTTCACCCACTGAGGAAAGAAAATTCAACTCCCAGCAAGCTATGCCTGAGGTCCCTCTTGCTTTCTCTGAGGCAACAAAGAAAATATATTCGTCTTAATTTGCTGTGAGGGATAGTGTGGAGCTGGGTGAGCTCCAGATGGAGGATTTTCCGCTGTGCCATCACGTCCCCTTGGTTGCTAAGCAGTGGTGACCACATCTGTAGAAAGATGGAAGAAGCACACAGAGGAGAGAGATCAACATGAAAAGCTAGGAAGAACAGCATGTCTTCATCTCAGAGAGCCTTTCCTGCTGGGTATTTTTTGTAGAAAACAAAAACCTAACGCATTAAATCATTCTTATGCACCTTGTTACCTTATGTCTGAACTTCTCACATCCCATCTTGTACTCCATGTAGAGCAAAGTTGCTTTGTTTATCCAGATTGGTTTGTTGTGACTTTTACATATTTACACAAAGAGAAGAAAGTTAGAAAAGCATACTTCTTGCTTTTTATGTGAGTGGTACTGCTTCAGTCTCAAAAAAATCTTGGCAGGAAAGTGAACAATGGGAGTAACGCTTATACAAAAGTGCATATTTGATTTATGGAAAATAATGAAGGAATTTTTCATCAAGAAAATTAATTTAAGTACACATTTCCCCTACTTATGTGAATTCATATTTTTGCTATTTGGCTTGAGGACTCCAATCTATAGAATATTTCTTTGTTACCAAATTTTCTCATTGTTCCTGGAATATATTAAAAAGACTTATAGTTTGACTGGGATGCCAAAAGCAAAATTAAGAAGGGGAAGGGAAAATTTTAACTTTTTTTCCCAGTTGAACTTGTTTTAGAGCAAATACATATGTGGGAGATAGCAACAAAAACCCCAAAACCTTCGTATTTTGTGAGATGAGTTACAGTAATGACATGTTTATTGTTTCATGCCTGGCACCACAGCACTATCAAAGTCTGAATTTTCATATGGAGTGAAAGGCAGTTCTGACACTGCTATTTTCATGTCAATAGTATGTGTATGGGAGGGAAATGTCTTTTAGCTTCTAACTAGGCTGAAAATCTGCTGTTTATTAGAATCTGATCAGTCGCCACATCGTTCTTGTTGTTTGCCAAACCCAGCTCTTGCAGGCAAATAGAAAGAATCCATCCTAAACGTTGGCTCTGATCTCTCTGTGAGAAACATAGCGGCTCCATGGCCAGGCCTGAAAAAGGGTGTGTCAGGGTGGGAAGGCAGAACTGTATTGCATCCATTGAGATTGGGGGTGGTTTGAGGTGCACGCAGGGGATGGCAAGACTTGCCAACAGCCAGGTTGGCCATCAGCCAGTCCAAAGGGTTTAATGTCATCTTCACCCACACTCCAGCCTTGTCACCTGCCTGTGTTAGGGAGTCTAGAGGATAATTTCATGTAGGTTCTTGTTAATTTTCTTCTTTCTTGTACATTTTTAAAATACTGTGTTTTTTAAATGGTTTTCTAAAGGTGTATTTAGCTGAAGTTTATGCCAATGCAGATTTGAGGAAGAGATAAGATTTGTGTACATCTTAGACATTGATAAAGACTTTTGTATTATTCCTAAGAGACACAAAAGCAGACGTTGCCCCTTTCATATTTAAAACATTATTCAGTGTTTGCAACTGAAGTTCAACAGAGAGAAGAGGAAAGAAGGGTGAAACAGATTGTTGATTTTAAAATCACATGCATTGAAAGAAATTGAAGTACCGATAAGTAGTATAAGATTGTGAACAAATTACTGGGCAAAAAATAGAAGTTATTAATTTAAAGTTTTGTTACCAGCAGGACAATATTGATATGGACAGGTTTTGCCTTCAGTATTTTATTTTAAAACTAGTTTCTCTTGTTTGAGGCAAAGATTAAGGTAATTTTGAGGTAATATTGAGAAGATAAATACTTTAATTTTCTTCATTTAGGGAAATCTAATTTACTGTTAATACATACTGCTCGTAAGCATTGATAGCATGTGGAAAGCTTTCCACCTTATTCTAGTCCTTGTATCCAATCCTTTAAACACATAAATCTTCATTTAATTTTTTTATAGTGACGCTAAGCTGGATACCTTCTGCAGCTTGTCCTTTGGGACTGTGTATGTGCGTACAGTCCAGAACACATGGAGAGAAAACTGGCATAATTTTTCTTCCCGTTGAAATAAATTGTAAACTCAGCCCAGGACAAGGATGTATTTATCAATAATAATTACAGTTGTCATGCCCGTTAGAGTTGAGTCATTCTCAACATTGAGTTGTTGTGCTGGTTGAAGCACTTTTGTCCAATTACCAGGGAAAATTTCACATTAACTGTCTTGTTCCTCTTGTTAAGGTTTTTGTTACCATTAACTAGTTGACATCCAGAGAGCAGATAAACCCTTTCTTATATTTATAAATACATGTTGCATTTTCCCATGTGATGTAATAAGTTAGTATAGTTTTCTTAAAGTCCCAGAAGAAGTCTGCTATAGAAATTCAGTAGCAAAGCAAAAGTTGAAAAGAAAAAAATCGAACCATCTTGCATGCAGTTGTTGCATTCTGGGGTGGTGGTGGTGAAGCCCAACCAACAGAAATTTGCATATATTTTCATATGTGAGCAAGTAAGTTTAATACAGTTACAGTATCACAGTATCACAAGATTGGAGAAGACCTCTGACATCATCTAGTCCAACCTATGATGCAACACTAGCACCCACTCGTCATTTAAACCATGGCAATTATTTCCATAAAAGTTCTGTGGGTTTGGGGTGTGTTTTTTTGGTGGTTTGGGTTTTGTTGTGGTTGTTTATTTGCCTGTTTGGGTTTCTTAACAGCCTTCTTATGGTACCATTAGCTCTCATTGCATGAAAAAAGTAAATAATTAGATTTCAGGTTCTTGGGGGAGTGATGGCTGATTCTGGTTTTTTTTAGATAAATAGTTGACAGTGTGGGAACTGAATCACAGAGGCAGATAAAACAAAACGCAGGTAGCATCAAACACTTATAAGCCTAAGAACAGCAAGTTCCATTATTTTAAGTAAATGCCATCATTTCTAGGTCCAAACACAGGCGTAGTGTATGTCTGAGAGCAGTACTGATGTCTTTTTCTCAAGCTTTTACATTGTTAAAACATTTATATTAACACTTTAGAAGCAGGAAAAGGTTGTGTGGTAAGGACACTAGTTGCTATTCCATTTTTATTCGTTGTTTACAAAGATTTTAGGTCATCTTAAATGGAAATATTAAATAAGGATGATCTTAAGATTTGCTGTTTAGAATCTGCCTCTAGTCAGTCAGGTTGAGGACAATGTTTCTCCCATCTTTGGACAAATGTATCAAATGACTGTAGCTTGGTTTCTTTTTAAGTAGTTTTAGAAATGAAAATGGGTTTATCGGCCAGCCACAAAACTCACTGCCTTTTTCATGGCTTTGTGTTATGGGCATGTGTGCTCATAGGTATCTTTTAGAAGTACGTCGATTTTTAGTTTGGCAAATTGAAGGAGTCTCTGGTAACCAATTATCTAAAAGTAGTGTTGTTTTAGTGCCATTCTTCTAGTTTTTTTATGCAGTGTGATTTTACTCATTCTTTTCCAAAAGTTGTAACATTCTGTTTATATTGGCTCTTTACTGAATTTTAATTTTAGAAAGCTGTGCGCGAATTTGAAGATACAAGTTTCAATTTTTTGGTGAGCTCATAGAGCTTTTTTGTTAGCTAAGCTATAAAATACACATATAAAAAGAAAGGTGTACACTTCCACTTTGTTTGGAGTTCTAAGAAGTGCAAGGAAGTGAGGGGAAAGGAATGCAGGCACAGACTAATAGGCTATTCCACTCTCTTGATGAATACTTGATAAAATTATTTATTCCTAATCTACGGCTGGGAAGGAAGGAACATGGAGGGTTTTGAAGCTGAGTGTCATTCCATGGTGCTGATGAGGTACAGTGGCTCTGGTGGTCTGGTCTGAAACAACTTTTTTTTTCCGAGAAAGAAAATCGTGGTGAATTAAGTGAAAATGCAAAATTACTTTTTTAAACCAACTTCTGCACTTCATATATAGTGTTTTTTTAAGAAAGGTTTTCTGTGAATGTCTTGCAATTCTGTTTTGATTACATTGCAGCTGCTTTCTTCACCCAGGTAGCACTTCAGGACAGACTCCCTTGTTTCTCGAGAACTATGTACTACTGCATGCATGTTAAGAAAAGTTATGTGCCTACATCAAGGAACAATAGATCAGTGTCCATGTATCAAATTACACTTTATTTTTGTTTATTTGTTTAAATGCTGTGTTGCTGAACCTTCTGAATTGTCTGTTTGAAATCTTCACAATGAGTTTCTAAAAGTTGTTTATAATACAATTATTTGATGTTAAGACTATTTTCACATAAAGAAAACATTATATCAAAATAATTATCTAAATAATATTTTTTGTCATGTCATGATATAACTCCTTTCAATTGTAAATCTGAGTTGGAAGAACTAGGGGGATGGTTGTCCCCTATATGCTTATGGCTACTTTTAGTTACTGTTGCTGTAGGTATATTTTCAAAGATCTGCCTGTATTCATTTCCAGAAGTATTCCTAACGGCTTTAGATTTGATAATGAACAAGCACTGATAACTATCAATAATCAAGTTGGATATTTCCTTTGCTGATCACTATGTATTAATAAAAATGGAACTCTGTGAAGTGCTTTCATGTGTGTGAGGTGGGGCAATGATCAAAAAGGTATTTACCTCCCTGTATTGGAGACAGGCACATCTTTCAGGCAGCGGCAGGCAGACAGGCCTGTCATCGTAGACTAGCAGGGACATCTTTCGCTGGATCTGGTTGTTCAAAGCCGCATTCGACCTTACTTACTCAACAATGCCAGATGCCCAGCGTGTGCTTGTTCAGAAGGTTTGTGAATCGCTACGTTCAAGGCAGGGGAAGCTGGTGATTCGAAGCCAGTTGGTGTTTCTGTGACTTCTGGATAAGTATTATTGACAGACGTGTTTCTATTTTTTTCGCTTGTTTTTTTTTTTTTCTACCAGGTGGAACACCCTGATAATGTGGTGTGAACTTGCCACATTGTTTTTATATGTAGCCATGAAGCTGATATGGCTGCAAACATTTTGAATATTTCAGAATTTATCAAGGGGTAGGTCCATAAAACTGTCAACTTTGTCTCCTTAGTCTTAATAATTGAATTTTTGAGAAAGTTTGGGAAAATATGGATATCTAACATACTTGTGTTAGGTTAAAAATACAATGTTCTTTTGAATTCTTTTTATGTTGTCAGTGACCAGAGGACTGGATTGCGTCAGAACTGATAAACTACATTTATCTTCCTCTAGGTCATAGCACTTGATGCTTTTCTCACTGATTTTCAAGAATCTTTTATGCTTAGTTGCTGAAAGTTGTTTCTCCTTGCACATAGAAGTGACATCCTTTAAATTGAAGTCTGAATGAGGGAAATTGGTTGCAGAATGTATTTCCCTGGTTTGATACTATTATCAGCAGTAATTCTTGATTATTAACTATACATATTTAAATATTTTTCAACAATCCAATATGGTATAGTGTTTTACTGCTGCCTTATTCATGTATCAGCTTGCAAACAATATCAGCCAGTGAAAGCTTCATTTTTAAACTCTAAATTTAAATGTGGAGGGCAAAACATTTAAAGTGGAAAGAAAATAATTATGAAATTAAATTGCTACTTCAGATTTGCATTTCCTTTTTCATTCAGCAGATTTTGTTTTCTTTTAGAGGTTACTGTCATGTCGGTTTATTTGTTCATAATTTCCCCTGCAGGTGCCAAGAGTAGCATTAACTTTGGCATTTTGGTTTTGAGTAACTTAATCTAATCCAGTTAATTTTTTGTTGTCATAATTGTTGTTTACACAGTCTAGAATGGGAGTAGTTTTTCAAAAGCAAGTATATAAGGAAACTAAGTTAAAGCATCAGAGATGTGTTTCCAGCTGTCCTTTAAACTCTTCAGTGGTGTGGGTTTTGTATCTCTCTCTGCAAGAGGAGAAAGTTTTCGTGTTGTGCTCTTGCCAGCTGGATGTACTGTCAAATAAATTTTAATGCAGACCTGTCTCACAATATAGAGACAAGTAAAATAGAAAGACAAGATGAAAAAATGATGAGGTAGGACAAATACTTAAGAAAATACAAAGACTTTTGGATTCAAGCCCCAGTGAAAACTACTGCCAAAGCTGCCTTGAAGTTCCATTTTTCTGGTTTATGATCACATGAATGTCTGAAAATGACTGATAAAGACTGAGTGAATCAACCTTGCTACTGGAAAGACTCAGTGATGATAGGGAAAAATTTTCTTTTAAAAATAATTACGTCCCTGAGCAAAACTGAGCAACACAGATGGAGTGTAACAAATGCAGGGCTTCTTTGATTGTGAAAGAAACCTGTGGTTATCTTCCTAGTCTCACCATAATGTTTTCTAACACTTCAATCAGTCTGTTTTCCAAGGTTTTTTCCGCAATCTTTTTTTTTCTCTTTGCCTTTTACTTGTGATAGAAAGAAGCTGTATAGTGAAATAGGTCTGACCATTAGAAAGTATTGGAAAACCGAAGGAAGTGGCTGAGCCCAGAGAGTGATAGTGAACGGTGTCTCATCCAGTTGGCGGCCAGTCACTCGTGGTGTCCCCCAGGGGCTGGTGTTGGGCCTGGTCCTGTTTAACATCTTTGTTGATGATCTGGACGAGGGGATTGAGTCCATTATTTGCAAGTTCACAGACGATACCAAGCTGGGAGGAAGTGTCGATCTGCTGGAGGGTAGGAGGACCCTACAGAGGGACTGGAGAGATGGGCTGATTCCAATGGGATGAAGTTTAACAAGTCCAAGTGCCGGGTTCTACACTTTGGACACAACAAACCCATGCAGAACTATAGGCTGGGGACAGAATGGCTGGAGAGTAGTCAAGTGGAAAGAGACTTGGGAGTGATGGTGGACAGGAAACTCAACATGAGGCAGCAGTGTGCCCAAGAGGGCCAATAGTATCCTGGCCTGCATCAGGAATGGTGAGGTCAGCAGGACTAGAGAAATTATCATCCCCTTATACTCGGCACTGGTCAGGCTGCACCTTGAGTACTGTGTCCAGTTCTGGGCCCCTCAGTTTAAGAGAGATGTCAGGATGCTGGAGTGTGTCCAGAGGAGAGCAATGAAGATTGTGAAGGGGCTGGAGCACAAGCCCTGTGAAGAGCAACTGAGGAAGCTGGGGTTGTTTAGCCTGGAGAAGAGGAGGCTCAGGGGAGACCTTATTGCTCTCTATAACTACCTAAAAGGAGGTTGTAGGCAGGCAGGGGTTGGTCTCTTCTCTTAGGCAATCAGTGACATGGTCTCAAGCTTCGTCAGGGGAGGATTAGACTTGATATTAGAAAAAAATTTTTCGCTGAAAGGGTGATTGGCCATTGGCATGCGCTGCCCAGGGAGGTGGTGGAGTCATCGTCCCTGGAGGTGTCCAAAAACAGATTGGATGAGGCGCTTAGTTTCTATTACACATTGCTGTTTAGCTAGTGTATGTATTTCCTATATATGTTTTCTGCTTCAATGGGAAAAGTTCCTTTGAATCTCTCACACGGGTTAATTTGTCTATACCCCCTGGCACCTTTTCTTGATGGGTGTTCCTGTGGATATTCCACAGCTACAGTGTCAAAGAGAAGGTGCAATCTTACTTCTGTGTTTGTCTAATATTCTTACTTTTTGGAAATTTTCATGTGAACTGCTTTACAAGCTTAGGAAATTAATAGTATTTTTATTTTCTTCTTTCATAAGTATATCTACTCATGCACGTTTATCTAGGGATGCAATTTATATAAACAGATGGAAAAGGGTACCTGATATTGCCAAATAAGCAAGCTTTTATTTCATTCCAGTCCTTTCTAAGACTCATGTTGTCACGCTTCTGCAGGTTTTGGTGGCAATTGTTATTCTGTTCTCATAACTCAATTACCTCCAGGAGGGACACTGGGAAAACCGGCATTGTTAATAAAGTTCTGTCCAGCTCCTGTGTTCTGTCTTTACTTAGGGGATACTGCTATGCACCTCTGTGAAGAACTGAATATGAAGCTATTGAAGTATGCTAGTATTTTCTTGCTGCTGATTTATTTAGGAAAATGGCATTAAAACCTGTTTGTTTTGTAGTTTGTTGGTTGCTGTGCAGATTCAAATATTTAGAAAGTAAAGGTTTTTGTGTACAGATTGGATATAGTGTAAAAAATGGCATTAGTGTCAGTCAAAAATGTCTCATTACTGTGGACAGAACTTTTAGCTGGAAGTAGGGTAACAAGGCTTTGTTATGAAAATCAAGTTTCTCTTACATGTCTACATTTTTCTTTCTCCTTTGATTTCCCCTCATGGTGTCAAGAATTTTCTCTTCTCCTGTTCATCATGAAGCAGATAGTGAACTTTGCCAGAAGCGCTGCTTTTTAGGCTGTTGGGCTGAAAGCAATGACTGGTATTGAACTCATCTCCATTTTACAGGCTTATTCTGCTTCTGTGGCTTTTTAATGGATGTCCTGAATAAATAGTTGTTTTCTGATACATGTAAAATTCAATAATATAATGGAGGTGCTAAATCCTTCTTGAGCCAGACAAATGAAGCTTTTCAAGAGGAACATCCTGCCATACATCTCTGTGATGATGTATGTTGATGCAGTTTTCCATTTTCAGGGTGTTTGCACAGAGACAGACAATGGATTTGGGAATTTTGCTTCCGTATCACTGTAACCCGAGCCAGGTTTTACTGATCACCCCCAGCCTGTATCCATTTGCACAACAGCAGCTGAGCCTCACAAGGAAATTAAGGGCAAAAAGTAGACTCAGATTACACTAATGAGCCCATTAAGTGAGGTATAGGGAGCCTGTCTGGAGTAAGGAGCTGAAGGAGGTCTGGCTGTATGCCTTGCTTTATGTCTCTTATATTCTGTAGCTGATTTTCACCTTCTGTATATTTACTGGAGAGGGGGGGGAATATTTAATTCTTTGCCAGCATTTGTGGGAGAAAACCTGACCATATTGGTGTTTGCAGGCTATGAAGCTCATGACAAAGCACTAATAAAGCATTTTTGCTTTCTAAAATATTTCAGATGATATGTCTGTTCATGTTCTCTGACTCTTTTATAGAACTTCTTTTTTACTACATGGAAAATCAAAATGCAACAAAATTACTGATTTTTAAAATAATCGTTAGAAACATCTAATAAAAATCTCATCCTGTTTATTATGTAGCAAAAGTGTTATCTGTAGCAGCAAATAAATTCAAAGATTGCTTCAGAATTTTAGCAGTTTTCAGTTAAGGGAAAAATGTATTTTGTATTATAAGCAAACATGTGCTTTGCTACTATGCCCTAGTGGAAACAATAATGTTTTGATCTTTCTAATAGATAAAATCAAGGTCTGTATGCATTTTAAGAATTGGAGAACATTATTTATTACTGTTTCAAAACTAGTGAAATGTACATTTGTGGTTTTCAATTTGCTATTAACTTATATCTTGTTACGTTTCGTTACCTTTTTACTACTTTTCTGTATTATTATTTATTATTATTCAGTTTCAATTATTATTACAGTTTCTAATTAAATTTTGTTGTTCAGGAGAGAAGCTTTCAGATGCAGTTTTTGGGAGCTGTGCTGGTTTGCTGTCATTTATTGCTATTCTTTGCAGTGGTGACTTGTGTTAGCGATGGCCCCATACTTAAGCAGAAAACCAGGAGAAATTGATAACAGACCAGCGAAAACCTGCAGTAAATATTCACAAGTTCCACAAGCCAGAATGATGATGACAAAACATTGAACTACGTAACAGTCTAGAGTATTTATAGCAAGAGCTATGCCTGCGTAATTTGATGGATTAAGTCCCTTGGAGATGTTTCTGCAGTGTCTGAGTATCATGTACAAACTTTAAGTAATTTTCATGGAGTATACTGATTTACATGGATTAACAGATGACTTTTTGATTCCATGCTTGTAAGAGCCAAACTAATGAGAATCCCATGTACAAGGATGCGTGCAGTTTCTTTGCTGTGACAGATGCTTATATACTTTGTACTATTTTGTGCATGTAACTTATTACTGTATTAATAATTCATTAATACTAAATTATATGTTCTGAACAAATTGTGCAGAAGTTCTGATTTGCTACTGAGGCAGTCTCTCTGGACAGTAAATGACCTTTGAGATCTTTTAATGGATCAGCGATGGCTTCACTGTGAAAATTGTGGCACCTAGCTATGAAAAGTCAAAAGAAACTCCCAAATTCATTCTTTCCTCCCATCTGTAAATCCTTTAACTTGCAGGGAAAACATCTTTGAAGGGAGGATTATCTTTATGAGAGAGATAACTGAATTGTCTAATTTTTCTGTGAAAAGCTTGGTAAAAGTTATTTCTCTAGGGAGTGTTTTGTGTAAGTTGTAGCTATGACTGATTCCAAGAATTATCCTACATCCTAAAAACTGATACATGTCACAAAATCCAGTGGGTTTCCTTCAAAAAGACAGATCCGTCTTGATGTATCCCAGTAATTACTGACAGCAGTTCTGTTGGACTTGGGGATTCCCCCAGGTGTCAGTGCAGGGGCTCAACTGTATGCGTTCAAGAATTCTTTCTCAAATAGTACCCTTGATGGAATAACTAATTTATCTGAGGCATTTTGCTTCTAATTGGTATGTCCAGCTGCCCCTGTGTAATGTCTTTTTATCTAATGATTGGTAAGAACAACCAGTCAGTAAATTTAGATTGTTTTCCAGGGTCACAGGTGGAGCTCTGTAGATATTAGTATGATGATAATACATTGCTAGCTGTGTAAGGAACATGAATCTTTTATAAACAAAACCAAGAAAAGCCATATTGTTGTTTTAGTCAGCTCTGTGGACCCCAATACATTTTTAATGATTGATGAAAGAATATATTTGATCATAAAAAAACATGGCCATTAGCAGTAGCACTGTATAAGAAGGAAAAAAGCTATTTAAGATAATCTGATTGTCATGTTTTGATACACTTCCCCATAATTACAGCGAAGTGGAGATATTTCAGAACTACTTTGGTTTGATTGGCTGATTGCCTTTTGTTGTAGTATAACATTGACTCTGTGTGACTTTGTTAAAGGTGGTAATTTACTGTAAGGTTGACTGATGCCTAGAGGCTTCTGATACTCAGCTTTTTTAGACAGTTTTTGGGAAGAGCCTCTCGCCTATTTATTAACATTTGAGTCTTAAACAGAGTGGTTTCAGTCTTACCTTTATTCAGAGCCCTGATTTTTTTGATGTTATAGTGGAAGTGTCTACTATGGGCCAGTGGACCAGGCAGAGCAAGCAGATGAGGTCCTCTATAGACAGATAGATGCAGCCTCATGTTTGCGAGTCCTGGTTCTCATGGAGGACTTCAACCACCCTGATATCTGTTGGAGGTAAAACACGAGGCAGAAGCTGTACAGGAGATTCCTGGAATGCGTTGATGATAACTTCCTTCTCCAAGTGGTAAAAGAGCCAACAAAGAGAGGTGCTATGCTAGACCTTGTTCTCACCAACAAAGAAAGTGAAGCTCAAGGGAAGCCCTGACTGCAGTGAGCATGAAATGGTGGAGTTTAAGATCCTTAGGACAGCAAGAAGGGTGCACAGTAAGCTCATTACCCTGGATTTCAAGAGAGCAGACTTCGACCTCATCAGGGTTCTGCTTGGTTAGGTACCATGGGATAAAGCTCTGGATGGGAGAGGATCCCGAGAAAGCTGGATAACGTTCAACAGTCACACAGCTTCTGATTTTTGAGGAGGTATCCCAACAAAGCGGAGGTCAGGGAGAAACTCCAGGAGGCCTGGAAAAGATCTTCTGGACAAACTTAAACACAAAAAAGAAGTCTGTAGAGGGTGGAAGCAAGGGTAGGTTGCCTGGGAGGAATATAGAGAAATTGTCCAAGCAGTCAGGGATCAGGGTAGGAAAACTAAGGCCTTGATAGAGTTAAATCTGGGCAAGAATGTCAAGGACAACATGAAAAGCTCCTATAGGTATGTCAGTGCTAAAAGGAAGAGTAGGGAGAATGTGGGCCCTCTTTTGAAGGGAACAGGAAATCCAGGATATAGAGAAGGCTGAGGTACTCAGCGACTTTTTTGCCTCAGTCTTCACTGGCAAGGGCTCAAGCCCAGGTCATAGAAGGCAAAGGCAAGGACTGGAAGATGAAGAAGCACCCACCCACTGTAGGAGAGGATCAAGTGCAAGACGCTCTAAGAAACATGAAGGTGTACAAGTTCATGGAACCTGATGAGATTCATCCACTGGTCCTGAAGGAACTGGCAGGTGAAATTGCTAAGCTACTATTCATCATATTTGAGAAGTCGTGGCAATCTGGTGAAGATCTCACTGTCTGGAAAAGGGGACGGATAACTCCCATTTTTAAAAAGGCAAAAAAAAGGAAGACCTGGGGAACTATGGGCCAGTCAGTCTCACCTCTGCGCGTGGCAAAATCATGGAGCAGATCCTCCTGGAAACTCTGTTGAGGCACATGGAAACTAAAGGTGATTTGTGACAGCCAACATGGCTTCACTAAGGGTAAATTGTGCCTTACGAATTTGGTGGCCTTCTATGATGTAGCTACAGCATTGATGACTAAGGAAGAGTAACTGTCATCATCTACCTGAACTTGTGCGAAGCATTAGACACGGTCCCACATGATATTATTGTCTCTAAATTGGAGAGATGTGGTTTGGTGGATGGACCACTGGGTGGATAAGGAATTGGCTGGGTGATCACACTCAAAGAGTTGTTGTCAGTGGCTCAGTGTCCTTGTGGACACTGATGATGAGTGGCATTCTTCAGGATTGGGTATTGGGATTTGCATTTAACGTCTTTGTTGGCGACACGGACAGTAAAATTGAGTGCACCCTCAGCAAGTTTGTTGATGACACCAAACTATGTGGCACGGTCAACATGCTGGAGGCAGGGGATGCTGTTCAGAAGAGCCTTGACAGGCTTGAGAGGCGGGCCTGTGCAAATCTCAGGAAGTTCAACCTGGCCCTGCACCTGGGTTGAGATAATCCCAAGCACAATTACAGGGTGGGCAGAGAATGGATTGAGAGTAGCCCAGAAGGAGAACTTGGGGGTACTGGTGGGACATGGATATTTCAGAGCGAGTGCTGAGGAGGGCCATGAAGGTGGTCAGAGGGCTGGAGCACCTCTCCTGTGAGGACAGGCTGAGAGAGTGGGGCTTCTTTAGCCTGGAGAAGAGAAGGCTCTGGTGAGGCCTTCCAGTAATTAAAAGGGGCCTACAGGAAAGCTGGGGAGGAGCTCTTTATCAGGGATTGCAGTGACAGGACATGGGGTAATGGTTTTAAACTGAAAGAGGGAGATATAGATTAGATATTAAGAAATATTTTCCTTTGAGGGTGGTGAGGCACTGGCACAAGTTTGCCAGAGAAGACGTGGATGTCCCGTCCCTGGAGGTGTTCGAGACCAGGCTGGATGAAGCTTTGAGCATCCTGACCTAGTGGAAGGTGTCCCTGCCCATGGCAGTGGGGTTGGAACGGGATGATCTTTAATGTGCCTTCCAACTCAAACCATTCTATTGTTCTATGATTATACTGGTTTTATATACAATTGTAATACAAAGGAAATTCACTTCTTGTGCAAGTTAGAATTCTCCCATTAATTCAGAGAAGAAATGTTGCTTATTGTCTCCAAGCTTAAAATTCCCAAACGTGATTTCTTTGTGAGTGTTCACTCTTGATAACAAAGACAGATTGGGAGACCTTAACCACTTTAAATATAATTGAGGGTTTTTTACAATCTCCTGTGGAGATGGAATTTGTGAGTGGCTTTGGATAAAATTAATTTAACATTAGTCATGTAACATAATGTTATATACAATTATGTTTATCCTTCTGTGTGAGAAAACAGAGTAGCTGAATGCCTTGTAATAAATGGTCCATTATGCAAGGGGGATCTACATAATCAATTTTGGATATTACATTAAAAACTTTGGTTCTTATATATATGTTAAATCAAATAAGAATTCTTGACTTAAGAAGTTGGACCAGATTCTGGGTCTTAAGGTCTTAAGTGTGTGGTAACAAACCATTTGACAGATAATAAGTGAACTTGAAAGAACATTCTTCTACTTTCTAATGGTGCAGTTTCTGGATTTCTTTGTGCATGTATGTGCATATTAAGTTCTTATTTTGTGGTTCAGAGTCCTGCTCAGGACCACACAGCTGTGTCAGGATCCCAGTTGGAAAAAAGGGAACAAACTAATTTTTATTTACTTCTTTCCACTTCACAGAAACAAGAAAGATTATTACTGGAAAAGTATTCTTTTCAATATCCCCCCCAAATTCTTTTATACTTTTTAAAAATTGCATTATCCAAGAAAAAGTGAAGTGAGCACATATGTTGGTAATGATGCCATGACTGCAATCTGTAAGAATTTCGTAAACGTTCTGTATTTTATGTAGGCAGAACATTTTAAAGCAATACATCTGGCTATTGTGGCAATTCTTTTCCTCACAATTTAATGTCAAGGATACGTGTTATTCAGCTGGCATTCATTCAGTAAAGGTGAAATCTGAGCCAGAGAGCTTCTGCAAAAGTAATCTAGAAGACATGTAGTGTTTTCTTCTTTTCTGGTAGTGTTATTTATTGACTTATTGGAATCACTGCAGCAAATCTGTAATGTAAGAGAGATCTAACTCTGAAAAATAGCTTGCAGTGTTGTCAATGACATTCTTGTTTTTCTTGTAGCTTTGGGGTCTTGTTCTGTAAATGACGTCAGAGTAAGTAGTTCTGAAAAATCTTTTCTTTTAATATTGGAGTTTTGTCTTTTTCTTAAACATTTTTTTTTCTTTCTTTAAATTTGAATGTGCATCCTCCCGGAGAACTGTTTTTGACTTCCTTTTAAAGATCCCACTCAACTTTCCTTTTCTAAAAGTTTTCTCTGTTGTACAAGAATAAAAGTTCTTTTTCACTGCTTTTTCTCTGACTTCTCTAGCTGCAAAAACTTGCAGGATTTAAATAATACAAGATCAAGTGCGTATGGTTTCTGGATAAAATATATTTTGTATTATCATTTGGGGAATCTGGTAGTTACATCCTAAAGGGTCTATATAGCTGAAGGGAGTTCAAGTGGTGTATTCAGTTTTGTAACTGAACACAACAATTATGTAATAAGTGCTCCTTGTGAAGAAAATAAATTTATCCTTTATGATGTTTCCCTTGGTTGATACTCTCTTTCAACTGATGAATACAAAGGGAATTAATTGTTTGGAAATACAAATAGAGATTATTGTTTCATAGCTTACTTTCCAGGCAACTACAGTATGTTAATATGTGGTATTCGTAGAGATAATTTTTCTATTTATCTTTTAAGCATCAAAACAAGATATTAGGTGCATGCACTTTTAAATCCACAAATAGAAATGGTATTTAAAAACTTTGATGCTTGTCCTTGCTGTGAATTTTTATGGAAAAAATATCCAAACTTGTAAAGATCATAATGTAGTTAACTTGGTGTCAGAGAGAAGTGTTTTGGAGCAAACCACACATTGTTGGTGTTTTCTGTTGGAAACTGTCTTACTTTGGCATAATAATGTCTTACTTGGCAAATGATGCATGAATACAGCAGCAAATTGAAGGAGGGACTGGAGAACTGAGGAGAAAAAAAAGCCAAACATGCTAGTAATGAAACCTTGCAAGAGCAAACGCCAGGATTTATAAAAGCAAATCTGTCCCACAAAGTAGCATAAACTCAAAAAATGTAGTAATGTTTCAGTGACTGGTGTAATTTATGTGACTCGAAGCAAAAGTTCACTGAACTGCTTTCACCAGAAGAAAATTTAAGAGGTGGGGAATTTTACTGTAAATACATGAAAGTAGGATGCACCAGTGGCTGATGGGCTCTTGAAGTGAAGAGTCCCTTTGTGTAGGAGCAAATCTGATATAAACATGTCTTTAGCTGGTAAATGCAATTAACAGTTTGAGGAAACTTTAAATCAGGCTTATTATCCAGGGACTTGGATACATGATTTATTTGGACCTAAGTTGACACAGGGTCTTGAAATTTTGAGTAGTATTTCTGTGGTCTGGAAAAATGTCATAGTACTCATTTATGTGAATGACAGAAATACCATAGCTGCCAAAATAAAAATCTCTGCATGCTGTGTTGTAGACAATGTAAATATTTTTTTTCTACTAGTTTTTATAGTGTTGCCAAGAATAATAAACTTTCAGTTTTGCATTTGCTGCGTGTGGGCTCTATTCCAGATTTTGTTTCATACATCAATGATTGGATGCATTGTTTGTGAGTACTGAATTTCCTGGATCTGCACTGGGTGAATACATTTTCTCTCATAAGGGGAAGAGTCAGATCAGTTTACCTCATTGGTTGCAGGTTCTAAAAATGGACTTTTATTAAAGAGATATTTTCTTTTTCTTAAGGTCAGCTGTAGCATCCTCTACCTTTAATTTTTTTTTTTGCAGTATTATTATTTTTCAAATATCTTCTGAATATTACTATAAATTCATACGTTGAAATCAGAGATTATTGAATTGAAAACAGCTGGTTTGGAATAACTAGAAACAATGCAGGTCATGTAAGGTGAGCTGCATGTAAGAAATTGAATCCCTAAGATGCAAACAGAAATTCAGTCTGTCTTCCCATAGGCATTTTAGTCTTTAAAATGGTTACTATCAACAAGCTATAGAGAAATAAACAACTTATAAATGAAGGACACAGAAAAATCTTTGGTTTAAAAGGAGTTGTCCCACTTAGTCCAACTGTATTGCTACTGTCTCTTGCCGAGAAGTATCAGGAATAAAATGTACCGTAGGTCTAATTTATTCAGTGTCAGAGCTATTAATAATTCAGAAATGTTTTAGTTTTATTGATGTTTAGCACTGTAAGTGCACAAATAGGATATGTACTGTTAGCATCCACACAGGAAATTATTTGAGAGGAGGAGGAAGAATACTAGATTTTTAATTTTTGATTAGAACAGGTGCTTTCTAGGCTAACTCGTTTTCCTAAGAACTTTCTGGATTTGCAGTCTCGCCTGCTTCTTCTTTTGCAAACAGGCACAGAATAGTAATATTGAAGTAGCAGGGAAAAAAACAGTTTATGGTCTGTAGAAACTGTAACAGCCTGAAGGCTTCATCCTTACATAATGACTATAGTTTTGATAATGTAAGTCTTAATTTATGTAGTAAAATTCAATATCCCTGAAAAAAATATATTCTTTTATATACATGTACAGAAAAAAAAAAGCGTAAAAAGAAAGTATATATAGGTTTGCTTATGACTCATACAATTTGATAGATTGCCTAATTGAATTTCACTGCACATCTTCACTTGACTCTCCTGGTAGTAGCTTCTCATTATTTGATTAATTTTCATACCTGAGACATATGGGTACTGAGACTTAGTAATTTCACCTGGCGTCTTTAGTATGCTGAGAACTTTATGCAAGTCTCTTGAATAGCACTATGAAACATACCATGATACATAGACTATTGAAGATAATATTGGAAAAATCATCACTATGGTATGAATATAGAGTAATAAGAGAAGATGTGTAATTTTTAACCTTGAAAAGCAGGAAGATAAATATACTGTGTCTGTATGGGAAATGCATTTCCTTGGTAGTGAGGAATGTATGAGGCTGTATGATTTGGGTCTAAGCTCTACTATTATTTTTCTAATTGTTAAAATACAGATTTTGTAGATTCCTATAGGAAATATAAACAATGTGTTCCTGCTTTTCTTTTTTAGGCCACTGGAATCAAGCTCAAAACCTCATACTTCTACCTGTTAAATGATATAGGACTAGATTCAATACGCTTTGGTGGAGAATGTATTGGAGTGCACCTGTCAAATGTAGAATCAAATGTAGAAAATTAAGTAATAAGAGTGAAATACCATTTCTAGAGTTACATAAATATGACCCGTATGCTTTTCTTTGTATACATATTGAAATATGTTTTAAAAGATAATTTAAAAATTATTCTTGCTTATTCAACCATATTCTGTAAAAATATATTAATGTTTACATTAATAGCATGTTGTTATTGGCTCATTCCTGGATCCAAGAATTTCCTTCTGGTGTTCTGGTACTAGATAGTTGCTTGCATGAAGCAGTTGTCTATAGTGTTTAAACTTGCTTCTTCTGGACTGGATTCCATTTTGTCTCTCTGCAAATGGGCTTATTCTGAAGAAATTGCACCCATGGGTATTTACTACAGTCTCACTGTAGAAAACAGGAACTTAGAAAGAAGTGATCCATTGAAAACTTATTGGTTGCTGAAATTTAAACAATTTGTAGGTCTTTTGAAAATATATCTGGCATCAGAGAGAGTACTGTAACTATGGGGAGATTATGCCGCGTTCTTTTTTTGTAAAGCTAAAATCCTTCATCCATAGTAACTTCCTTAATTATGGAGCATAGCACCCCCAAATTTACATTAAAAATCAGGAAGATGCCCTAAACTTCACAATTGCTTTCTGCTTGGGCATGCGGCCTTTAAATACAGAAAGTGTTTATGCAGTACCTATCTAATAGTATAATATAAATATAAGTTTAGCAAGCATAGTGTAAGCCACCAGATGGAGAGCATTGCCATCAGAAATTTTAAAAAGTAATAAAAAGGCATCTTTTTTATTTTTACTTTATTACTAAAAGTTGCAAGTTTTTTGAAGGTACTGTCCCAAATTGATGTATAAATCCACGTTAGAATTTGTAACCGTGGACTGAAGTACATAGCTATGTTGAAGAACACGTTTCTTACTTTTTCATAATAAGATGTGTTTTAAATTAGTGTTTAGACTAGGGGAAGTGAGAATGGTTTTCATTTTCTTTCATTGTATTGACTTGAGTTCACAAATTGTATGCAAATAAGATCTTCTTTTCCCCCTTTCATTTTTTTCTTTAACTCATAAATTATGTCTGTTTACCATGTTGTTACTTTAGGAAAGCTAAGGTAGCTAAGTTTCTATTAAGTATTTTACAATTAATTCAAATGCTTTGTGCTGCAGTGCTTCAGAATCAGAAAAGAGGTAGATGATGACTATGTTAAAAACTTCTATTAGAGAATTTTTGCTGCAGTTGCCCACTATTTTCTATTTTGTTTTGTTTTCTCATGTTCTCCTAGGATCTTCTTGCAGAAGAGCGTAAAAGCATTTAAAGTTTGCAGAATGAAAAGATGGCACAGGCAATGCTCGTACCGCCAGGATCTGGCAGCTTCTTGTATTTCACCAAAGAATCTCTTGCAGCTATTGAAAAACGTATTGCTGATGAAAAGTCTCATCGTAACAAAGATGAGCATAAGGACGATGGTGGTCACGAAGATGATCACCCAAAGCCAAATAATGACTTGGAAGCAGGAAAGACACTGCCATTTATTTATGGTGATATTCCTCCAGGAATGGTGTCTGAGCCGCTGGAAGACCTGGATCCATATTATATCAATAAAAAAGTAAGTGCTTTATGTTAGGAGTGTAATTCTAACATTCCTGGTGAACTATAAAGTGGTAAATCCTCTGGTGTAGGGGTATTCAGAAGGTTGAGAGTATTATGCCATATATCATATCATGTTAATTATTTTGCATACACTATAAATATGGCTGTAATTCTTATGCTCAAGTTGCCTTTTAAAAAAAGAACTTTTCATGTCTAAGATTTCCTTATGATGATATCTTGAGTTATTGGCTTTTGCATTAGATATGCTTTAATATCTTCAAATCTGATGGAATACTGAAGTATTTGAAAACTTCCTCTCTGTCTAGTTATTCTGTTTCTGGGGGTTTGGGGCGATACAGGTGATACCTGAGATCTACTTCAGTAGTATTTGGAAAGAGTGCTCGTTCAGTCATCTGCCAAAATGATCAACTGTCAAACACTTCTCAATCTCATAGAAATATTTGTTTCACAAAAAAATTAAATATTAAGCTCTGTTTGAATAAAGAGGGACATAAGTAAAAGAAAAGATATGATTATTATCATGTATTGCCAGCTTCATGCGATTTGATATTTGTGGTTTGGTCACTTACAGAAGTGATTTCATTAGGCTGTGGTTTGCTTCAGGACCACTGCAGCTGTTCTGAGTCTCATGGGGAAGATTTGTTTTTCAGGCCAGCTGTATATCCTGATGATTTTAATATCAGTTCCCCTGCAAGTAATCCCTTTCCCCTACTGCCCTGCGAGGAACATAGAGACAGTACACTGATAGGACACTTTGAGGTCATATGCCCTAAGTAATAGTACTTTACGGGGCAAGGAAGCCCTATAAAGTCTCTACATCGTTCCTCTTAGAATCATTTTACATCTGCTAAGTTTTCCCAGAAATTTTATAGGCAATAAAGGCAGTAAAGACTTTAAAAAACGAGGATGTCTCACCTCACAAGTAGTTTTAAAGTGCTGAAATGGTTAAATAGTTGCTCATGAGTGTTCAAGAATTATTAATTATTAGATGTTTTGTTCTGCATTGTTGACTTTGTTCTGAAGTGCAAATAATATAACTGGCTTAATTTTTAATGTTAAAAATTATATTTTTAAAATAATATTTTTAATGTAATTACATAATCCTGGAAAATGCTGAAATGCAGATTTTGCTTAAGCACGCAGAGAAGAAGATTATATGGTGTTCAGTTTTCATTGCTCATGTGCACATTTAAGATCTTGTGTTTGCATGTATTATTCTCCTAAAAATAAATTTGGCTACTTAGGTGTATTAAGTGCAGTCTGTACTTAGGGCAAGGTTGCTAACATGTATCTTTATTTTCCTATTTCCTGTCCTCCCCCACTTCTTTTTTTCTTTAAAGACTTTTATAGTATTGAATAAAGGGAAGACAATCTTCAGGTTCAGTGCCACACCTGCCTTGTACCTTTTATCTCCTTTCAATATTATTAGAAGAATAGCTATTAAGATTTTAGTTCATTCATATCCTTTTCAAGAGATTTGTTAAAAATTATTGCTGGTCTTTTTTAATATTTGCTGAAATACAGTTCTATGTAGTTATGTCGGTTATATATTGTTCACTGTTTAAATTTGTTCCTGCCTTCAGTTCTTTTCTCAGAATGAATCAGAGCTAAGATTTGTCACTTCAACCCTCCAGTTTGATACAGAGGAAGAGAAGCGCAGCATATATACCTAGGTTACAGAGTTAGTGGTATAGCTGTTGTTAATGTGAAATACTTTTGTATTATTTATGACATTCTAGTGGTAGCAAAGTGATCTGATTTGTATCATATATGTTGTCAGTATTCTATAGCCTGGTCAATTCCTCATGTTCTGTGTTATACAAGTTCAGCATTAAAAAAGTGTATGTTCCTTAATTACGGTCAACATTGTTCAGCATCCTCATTATGCTCACTATTTTGACAAATTGTGTATTTATGACATGGAATAACCTTCCAGACTGGACAAAGAATGTAGAGTAAGTATACTAAAATTAGCCATTTTTTTTTTTAAGTGGTTTAAAAAAGAAAAGGTAAATTGAAAGCTAGATCATGTAGTTTACTTACCCTTGCCTGTAATACTGGTATTCTCCTTTTTCTAGCCTGGAGTTTGGCCCTAGCTGCAACTCAAAGTGGCATAGACCTGCAAGCTTTAGGAAGGGAAGAAGCTGTAATGATGTTAACCTTACTCTTTTGATAACAAAACTCTTATTAATACTCTTGTTTTGAGTTTTTTTACAAGTAATGTATTTGTGTTCTCCCTCTTGAGCTATTCCTTTAGCATTTTTATTAAAAAAGACAACAACAAAAATTCTACCAAAACTAAACAAAGAAAAACATAGTCATGATTATTATTATTAGTGCTTAAATTTCAAAATCTTATCTGCCAGAAACAGCAAAAATATGTTGCAAGTAAAATAACTAGATCTGTTTATCTTGCAGAGGAATGATGGGAAAACAGTCATAGTTTTATGTGAGTTTTGTGATTGCTATTATAGTGTGTGTACCAGTCACTGGTTTTGAGTGTGGGGTTTTTTTTTTTTGGTTTGTTTTTTTTTTTTTTTATGCCTGTGATGTTGCATTGCTGAAAAACAATCTTTAACTCTTGCCTGGGTGTTTTCTCATAGATACACTTTCACTGGAATTTATACTTTTGAATTTTTGGTAAAAATCCTTGCAAGAGGCTTCTGTATAAATGATTTTACTTGCCTTCGTGACCCCTGGAACTGGCTTGATTTTGTTGTAATTTCCTTTGCGTAAGTATGTAATTTTTTTTAAGTAAAATATCAGAACTTTTTTTGAGTCTGTAATAATTTGTTTGGGTTATCTTAGCTTATTTAATATGAATTGTAGTTGAATTGTATTTCAACTTTTGTAATTTTAATAATTTACACTAATGTAGCAAACAGCAGAATTAGTGGACTATTCCACAGTACAAAATAGAAGTTACCACTGAAAAATCAATTTTAAATAGTATTTAAACAATAAAATGAGGGAAATTAATTTCCTTTTTAACTTGTATTCAGTGGCAATACTTAAGGTTGTGTTTCTTAGGGGAAACTTGATTGAAACAGGAAGATATGAATGCCAGTCTTTCACTTAAATATTACCCTTCTAAAAAAATAGACTGAATGACAGGTCCAGGTAAGTAGTAAACTTTATCTTCATTCTGAATAACTGTGATTTAATCCTACAGGTATATAACAGAATTTGTAAACCTAGGCAATGTTTCAGCTCTTCGAACTTTCAGAGTATTGAGAGCTTTGAAAACTATTTCTGTAATCCCAGGTAAGAAGTAACTGTAAAAAAGTGGATGCTCTCCATCACCTCTGTTTAATTTTGTGTGTGCTGTCATTGTGTTTGTGTGTGGAATCCCTCACTACAGATATGTGACAGAGTTTGTGGACCTGGGCAATGTCTCAGCGTTGAGAACATTCAGAGTTCTCCGAGCTTTGAAAACAATATCGGTCATTCCAGGTGAGAGTAAGGTTAAACACCGAGGCTGACTGAAATTCCACAGAAGCTGAACTCATATTTTTAATAGAAGCCTCCGGGTTTTAGTCTTAACTTCAATTTGATTCCCTTTTCTAATTCTCTGAAGCACTCAGCCTCAGAGTTTAATACATTCTTGCATGAGAAATGGAATTGCATAGTCTATGTATATTCCAATTTCATGATCTCAAATTTTCTTTCCCACATTAAGCAACTAAATTATGTTTATTTTTCTCTTACTAATGTGAATGTTATTCTTTATCAAAGACGTATTTGGGATTGAAAATTTCAGTCTGTTGTAAAAGCTGAATTTCTGACAAAAACAAAAGAATAAGATAGTAAAGAATAGCATGGGAATTGCATGATGTATTTATTGCCTTAAGATGCCTATCTTCACCAAACCCCACCTCCCGTTGGATAGGATGCAATAGAATGCAATCATTAAAATTTCTGCTACAATGTAACTGTGTTTTGTTTTTGTTTGGTGTTGTAGAACCAGTATATTGGTTCAGTTTCTGTTGAAATAGAACAGTGGCAAAGGTTTGGAGAAAGAGGCATCGGGAAGAAAATAAAATGAACAATATTATTTGTACTTAGCTTACACGTATAGACAGCATGAATAAAATCTTATTTCTTCAGTTGAAGAGCAGATGCTTTGGAATGTGTACCATTCATTCCTGTTCATGTTTTCAAATTAATTTGTCAGCAGCTATGAGACTAATAGGCACTTGTTTTTATTGGAAAATATTTTGTTACTATTTTTGTGAAGCTGTGCATGCTATTTAATAGTGTGTTGCAGTAGTTCACATTGCTTTTTAACTTAGGTAAATATTTACTGTTATAATAAAAATCTACCTCTGTTCACAGGCTTGAAGACTATTGTTGGAGCCTTAATTCAGTCTGTGAAGAAGCTCTCAGATGTAATGATTTTAACTGTGTTTTGCCTAAGTGTATTTGCACTAATAGGACTGCAGCTGTTCATGGGCAACTTGAAGAATAAATGCTTGTTTTGGCCAGAAAATTCTACATCTTTTCAACAATACCTGGCTCTGTACTTTAATGGCACAGAGTTTAATTGGACAGCATACATTGAGAATGAAAGTAAGAAATACTGTTGTAACTTGCTAAAATTATTGTGTATAAGCATGCACACGCACAAGATTACTGTTTTGTATTGCAGGCTAAAGTTAAAAATTAATTAAATAGAACGACAAAGAGTAGAGATTCTTATGTATTGCATCCCAAACTTATGCTGACATGATTCTTCTTTCCATTAACTGAAATGTATTTATAGGTTTAAGTTGGTTTTATAATCACAGAATCATGCAGGTTGGACATGATCTCCACAGTTATCCAGAACAACTGCTCAGCTGCAGGTCCAGGCAAAGCCGATTGTTCAGTGCTATGTCCACTCGCATTTTTAATATCTGCAGGGACTGAGGTACCATATCCTCTCTGGGCAGCCTGTTCCAGTGATTGAACAGACTCCTGGTAACTTTCTTATAATATCAGTTCGGAATTTCTGATGCTCAGACTTCTGATAGTTGCTTCTTATCCTTCCAGTGCCCCTCTGAGAAGAGTGAGACTCCATCTTCATTAGAGTCTTTCATGAGGTACTCGGAGGTAGCATGAAGATGCCTGCACTCCGCCTCACCTTACCCTTCTGAAAGCTGAACAAAACCACTTCCCTTAGCCTCTCTTTGTATGCTTAGGTTATCAATAAGATAGGGAAGCACTAGATAAGTACCAGAGATTTCTTAGTTTAGGTGTGCTTCTATTATTAGGTAGAGGTAAGAAACCAACTGCTGTGAAATAAAGAACTTGCTAGGCAAATAGAGATTCTGGTGGGGAAGGAGATGGTATTCACAT
Source organism: Tapera naevia (assembly GCA_033556795.1). NCBI lineage: Eukaryota > Metazoa > Chordata > Aves > Cuculiformes > Neomorphidae > Tapera > Tapera naevia. The sequence continues at coordinate 12,951,466 of JAUMJJ010000069.1, forward strand.
TATTGTTACAAAGGGGCCTGACAAAGAAATCTGTATCCAGGTATTTCTCAACACTTAATCTCTGCAGACTGAAGTGATAACTTTCAGGCTGGTTCAGAAACACACAGATACTTATTTTTTTTCAATTGTGTCATTTTAAGTGATGGCACCAGTAAAGTTGTAATACACAATGAACCATGACATGTAGTTTTAACAACTTCTAATTGCCAAAAATTTGATTCATTTCTATGTTTGTGTTTTTCCTGGAAATGGATTTACAGGATATTGCTGAGTAATTAATGGAAAAAGTAGTGTATTTAAGTAAAAAATATTTAAGTAAAAATAATGTATGCTAGCTTTCCTCCTCACTGACCTAAAAGTAGAAGACAATACTGTTCATAAATATGGATTGTTAAAGTTCTGGAAATTCTATGACTATATTTGAGTCTTCTGTGCAATCTGTCATTTTAACTAGTTTATTTGCCTAGGAAGGGATGAAAACATGGAGTGCTGATAGTACTACTATCAGCTTTGTGGGCAGTTTTGAATGATAGCTTATATGCTGTTAAACACTTGTTAATCCTCTCTTCAAATACAGTATATACATTCAATATTCCCATTTCCCACTAAGTAGCAATCTAAAACTAAATAACAGCACTAAAATATTCCAAAATGTCAAGCTGTTTCCTATATTACAACCGTTGACTTTGCTGGGTGTCTCTACAGGACAGCTCATAAAGGCAAGGCTGTTCCATCTAGTTCTGTTTGTATTCCCCTTCTCTTCTATAACCTGCTCTTAGTCATTCGTGTATGTCAGTTCCATTATAGTTTCACTGGACTCCATTGTGGGACCTCCTAACATTTCTTTCAGCTTATCATATGCTGGTCAGCTGTGACTGGGTGTGATGCTCTCTAGTGGCTTTTTCATAACATCAGTGTGTTTTCATTTATTAAGGAACAGGGCGAGATTCTGTTTTTTAAAAGCTATGGATGGATGTTGGATCCACATGTCAAAGTTTTTTAGCATCTGGCATTTAGATCAGTAACTGAACACTTAGACTTTTGAGAAGCTCTAGAGATGGTATGGGACTAACAGGATAATAATTTTTCTAGCATTTTATAAATTCCTTTCTTGAATGGTGAGTTTTTTTGCATTACTAATTTGATTTACGTGTTCAATTTGGAATCCTCTTATCCTCATATATTCCTCATCCTGTGGACTGATTTTCACTATAAATACTACAATAATGTTTTACCCTTTGAAAAACAGAACCAGTTGTCAGCTTGAAAGTATAGGGAGGATATTAATTGAGGATGACAGAAGATTCGTTTAGTTGGGATAAGAGGTGTTTCCAGATCTATATCTCTTTTCCACATCTCAGTGCCTGGCTGTCCTCATGGTGAAAAGTTTCTCCTCATATCCAGTTGGAACCTCTCTTGTTTCAAATTGTGCCCATTCAAATTGTACAGTGTCTTTCTCCTGCCACACACAAGTGAGAACTACCTGGCTGTTCCCTTGTTAATCTCCTTGTAATTGCTGGATGCTTTCTCCCTACTGCCCCCATAGCCTTTTGATCTGAAGGCTAAGCAAGGTCAGGTCCCTCAGCCTCTCCTCACAGTGCGAATGGTACAGACCCCTCATGACATTGGTGACCCTTGGCTGGACTTGCTCCACTTTATCAATGTCTTTCTTGCATTGAGGAGGCCAAACCCAGACACAAATATCTGGGTACAGCCTAATGAGAGCTGAGCTGAGAGGGATAGGCACTTCCCTTGCTCTACTAGCTGTGCTTCTGTTCACACAGCCCAGGAGGCTGTTGCCCTTCTTGGCTGCCAGGGCACACTGCTGGCTCACCTTCACCTTGCTGCCTGCCCACCAAGCCCCCAGTGCCTTTTCCACAGAGCTGCTCTTCCTTCTCAGGTACACAACTCTGTGTTTGTCTGTTCTTAATTTTCTGTATCAGCCCATTCCTACAGCCTGCCTAAGTTCCTCTGAATGGCGTTTGCCATCACTTATATCGGCTTCCTCCTCAGTTTGTTATTGTGTTCCTTTCTTTCTTAAGGACAGCACAGTTGTTAATCATAATAACAAAACGTACTCCTTTATTTCTGAGGACTACCACCTTATAATGAAAAGTAAAATTCTGTGGAGCTGTTTGCAGTACAGCAGCTGTTATTGTAACATCCATCTTCCTTTTAAACTCTACCTTTGTATTTTTAGTTACAGTATGTGTTCTGTTTAATGTTGCTCTGACTTCAAAACTGTTATCTGACCATTGTAATTAGTATCATTTAAAATAAACTTTAATTGTCTGATTACAGCCTACCTACTGAATAAGAGAAGAAGTTTTAAGCTTTGTGCTTTCTTTCTCTCATTTATTGAACGTCAGATTTGGGAAGGATATTCAGTGTTAGCTATGACTCAAGAAGAGGACATGGAATTTATATTGTTCCAATCATTTTTCTAGGATTTTATTTTTACATTGTGTTTTTAATTTATTCTTTAATTTTGAAACTTTACTCACCAGTATGGATGTGCCAGTATTTGAACATATTGTTGGGAAATCATGAACATTCAGACAGTGATGACATGAATATAGGTTAATCCTCACCAAAAAAAAATAAATACTCCTTCTGTTTATAATTGTACCACTTCCTGTTTTTTCTTCAGATCATTTCTATCGAGAAGGGGGGCAAATGGAGTTTCTGCTTTGTGGCAACAGTTCAGATGCAGGGTAAGGCACACTGAAAATTACATGCTATGTGTCTAAACAAATTATAAAAAATATCACTCTAAACTTGAAAAGCTAATTTAGCTACATAACTTCACAATCAATAACACTTGTTCATGGTTCGTGGTAAGTAAACACTTGAATGAGTAAAAATGAAAATGAGAAAATACTGAACTGTAAATTTCTTTTTAGAAGTCTTATATAGCTACAAAATTCCATTTCAACAGGTGGGTACTGCATTATCAATGACTTAATACCATACTTCTTCATTACGGGTTTCCTGCCATTTCTCATCTTTAAAATAGGCACAAAGCAGTGGGACTTATGACCTACTTTTGGAAAGATATCTTCAGGATTCTTCTCTCTGTGGACTGCATGCACGGCTCTGTCTTGTTCTCTCTGTGTGATAATTTTTTGTAACAAAATAGTACAATTCTGTGTTCTACTGATATGTCAGTCCATCTCTGGTTCTGGGTGGTTATGTCTTTCAAAGAAATATACATAAATTTATATGAGTTATATGATGATTTTTATATAAATTGCTTTACTTTCTTTTCTTTTCTTCTTCCTAGTAAATGTCCAGAAGAGTTCATCTGTGTGAAAGCTGGTACAAACCCCAACTATGGGTATACTAGCTTTGACACATTCAGCTGGGCTTTCTTGTCACTGTTTCGACTGATGACACAGGACTTCTGGGAAAATCTTTATCGGCAGGTAAGTGTATAGTAAAAATTGTGGTCAGTGTCATATTGGTACCAAATCAAACATGGGAAGGCCATTTGTATTTATTTTACATACATTGCTATTGTTAGCAATTGAAAATGAACGGTATTTATGAAAGGAATCAAATTCAGTTGCAGAATTAAGCAGACATGGTGATTCATACAGAATCTCATGATTTCTGAAGAGGAACGTGAAGGGTTTTTGATCCTTTATTTAATTTTTACAGTGTATATTTAGTTTTGCGTCTCAGGGTCTTATTTTCAAAAACTTTTTAAAAGTGAGTATAAATTTCAGAAATACTCTGTGACAGCAAAATCTAAATCTTAATTTCTGTACTTTGAATCCTATTTTTGGTAACTAAGAATGCATGTCTTAATATAAATTTCTTTCCTTACCATAGCTGTTGGTTAAAAGATGATATTTATTATATTTAATCAATTGTGGCATCTTTAATTCTTTTGGTTATTTCAAGGGGAAGGCATGCTGATACATGGTAAGTCTACTAAGCATCCAACATGTAATGTGTGATTTATTCTGATCCCACATCCTTTTCAAGATTACTAGGCACTAAAAGAGGCATGATCCTTAAACGTGTTTTTCACTTACGTGAATGCTTTTTTTGTTTTGATTGCTTTGTAATTCAGAAAGCTTGTATGGTCTTATTACAGAAGGAAGAACACCTCAGTAATAGTTTCACACTTTTCAAATTAAGTAAATACTTACTCACTGCCAAACTGTTGCATGTGTTCACCAGATGGATCATTTCTCCTCTTCTCTTATAGACACTACGAGCTGTTGGCAAAACATACATGATATTTTTCGTTCTGGTCATTTTTCTGGGTTCCTTCTATTTGATTAATTTGATCTTGGCTGTGGTTGCCATGGCCTACGAAGAACAAAATCAAGCTACTATGGTTGAAGCAGAACAGAGGGAGGCAGACTTGCAGCAAATGCTTGAACAGCTGAAGAAGCAGCAAGAAGAAGCTCAGGTATTTTCTAATAAGAGTTTGAACTTCAGCATATTCTTTTTCATGTTATTTGTTCGATACAAAAACAGTAATTTAACATATTCTTTAAAAGTCATTCTTTTACATACCTCACAAGTACATTAGACTGCTTTTGCTATGGCTTTTTCTTGCTTTTAAAATGTATAACGTCTAAAGCGTTGATGAATTTTTGAACTGAGAACAAGAGTACTCCCCAAATCAAAATAATAGTTTTAAAACAAATATTTCTTATCTAGGGGTAGTATCTAGTAACACATCATGATGACTTTCCAAACTCTCAACTTAGAAATAATTTCAATACTTGTGAAATACTTGTGAACACTTGATTGGAGTTTAAATTATTTTTAACTGTAAATTTCTGGCTAATTTGTGCTACTTGTGTTATCACCAGTCAATTGAAGACTGGAAGTAGTACCCCAAAGTTTTTTTGTAAGGACAGCGTAAAGAAGCTATTACTTGCAGTAGCAATTAAAATTAGTTTACTATATTAATACAGACTTTTGTTTGCAATTGCCTTCACTCTTAATTAATAAATGTATTAATTTTTGAGTATTTTCTAGTGAACTTTGTGGAAGAATGCTGTACACAATGCAGGCTGACCTCATGATAAAGATGCAAAGTAGAACTCCAAAAGGCAACTTTCATAACTACCCTCTTATTTTAATTTGTATTACAGAATTCCATTTGAAATATTTCAGAAATCCATCTAGGCTTTTGTCACACATCTAGACGTTATTTGATATAAATGTTAGGAACAAGTACTGTAGATTTTTTTTAAAAAAATGTTTGATTTGTAAAGCATGACATTAAATAATTGCTGTGGCAGGCAATAGCAGCAGCTACAGTAGAGTTGACCGAGCACAGCGGTGAGAGTGGAATTGGTGGACCCTCGGATAGTTCTTCAGAAGCATCCAAGCTTAGCTCAAAAAGTGCCAAAGAAAGGAGAAACAGAAGGAAGAAAAGAAGGCAGAGGGAGCTCTCTGGAGAAGAGAATGACGTGAAAGATCAAAAGCTTACAAAATCTGAATCAGAGGGAAGTATCAAAAGAAAAGGTTTCCGTTTTTCTTTTGATGGGAACAGACTTGCATATGGGAAGCCGTTCTCATCACCCCACCAGGTACTGTGAATAGTGCAGTTGTCATTTTTTGGAGTTGTGGGATAACTGACGTATCCAATAAACTTCACTGCAACTTTGCAAAGTAATACAACCAAGGAAAAACAATGTTGCATTATTTTAAGTACCAACTTACTGTTGATATTATTTTATGGCATGTACCTAACCAATTGTTTTGATCTCTTTCATTTTATTGTTTAGGATATGGTGGGTCTTAACGTGCAGAACAGCATTGCATTTTCCTAGTTAATTTGAAATAGAAGTCCCTTTAATTCCTAAAAGGAAAATCAAAGTTTAATTTATCATCAGTGTAGAGGGCTAAGGATATTGATGTCTTTTAACGTAATGCATGATGTAGATTGTTAGAATTTCTAGAAATTTTTATCTTTCTCTTTAATACCTGGATGAAAACTACTATGGCCTTATGCATGTTTATTTTTTTCTCTTCAGTAATTGTTCTAGATATACTGTAAATTTACCCATTCAGATGACTCTCATCTCTAGTCATTTCGTGTCTGAGAACTACCTAAGACACTGTATTAAAAATAACACTGACAGATTCCTGGGGGTTATGAATTATTTTTAATACATAGGTATGCATTTTGTATATTTAAAATCTCCAGCCGGTCATTTTGTTTATGCTTACTTTGCAGTCTTTATTGAGTGTTCGAGGCTCCCTGTTTTCTCCCAGACGTAGTAGCAGAACAAGTCTTTTCAGTTTTAGAGAATATGGAAGAGGATCTGAAAACGACTTTGCTGATGATGAGCACAGCATGTTTGAGGATAATGGGAGCAGAAGAGGTTCCCTGTTTTTGCCACACACACACGGTGAACGGCGCAATAGTAGCCTTAGTCAGACGAGCAGGTCATCAAGAAGACTGACAGTGTTTCCAGTGAATGGGAAGATGCACAGCACTGTGGATTGCAAAGGGGTGGTTTCCTTAGTGGATGGACCACCAGATCTGTTGTCACCTACTGGACAGCTTCTGCCAGAGGTGATAATAGATAAACTGACGACAGACGACAATGTAAGGAACTTCTAAATTACTCCAGGTTTCATGACCTTTCTTTATTGCACCAAACAGTGTTTTAATGGAATGAAATGCTTGAAAATAGTTGAGAAGCTGTGAATGCTTTCATTGTCTTCCTGTAATTGAGTGGATTTACAGTGGTTTAATCTAAAGTTAGACTGAAGCATGAGAATGGAAGAGAATTATTTAGCACCTTTTCATATACCTGCAGAGCAAGGATATGCATGCACTTGCATACTGAATCAGATTAGTAATGCTCCATTACTAAATCTCTTTTAGAAACCAAAATAGCTCAGCTTTCTAAACATTCTGCATATTATTATTGTTTTTTTTTCTTTGTTTTTAGTCTCCCATTAAAAGTATTTCTAAATTTTCTATCAGTAATCTACTGGTTCTGCTATTTTTTCCTGTCTGTATACGTATATAGCATAGCCTTTAAGATTACATTGACATTCTAGAAGCTCTGAAAGCTCTTTTTTTCTACTGGGTCTTGGAGATGATCCGAGTTTCTTACTGCCTAAGAGCAGGCTATAATTTAAAAAAAAGAACAAAGTAAATGCAAATTCATCCATTTCTTCCTCTGATCAGTTTTCACTTTTCCCTCAGTCTGCTTTAGAAATTGAGCAGAGGGATCCATTGCATGTTTTTCCTAGATGCATTCTTTTATTGAAACAAAAGTTTTTGCACGCTACATCAGCCAAGTTCCTTACAGTTATAATCTTGCAGTTTATTATACTTTCATTTTCATGTATTTATTTACTGAAAAAAGTGTCCATGCTTATACATCCAAAACATTTTTATAATTGAGGTGATCTGACTATAATACAGCTTTCAATTTTTTTAAAATTTGTTTGGTTCTTCAGTTGAAATTCATAAAATACATCAGAGGTTATAGTTATATTGGTGGAGAAAGCATGGAACTAGGATTTTTTCTGATTCCAGTGCTGCAATAGTCTTGATTTGGTTCCTTGGGTATGACCTCTTCCAGAATTTCTTTGTGCCTAATGTGCAGTTAATATTAATTTGCTATAATGCCCTGGTAAGCTGGGAACTAAATATCAGAATTTTATTTTCTTTTTAGTATTTTATAAGTACTTTCAGTATTCTCAAGAATAACATGAAAATAGCAATTTTAAAAAGAAGAAACAAACCCCTAGACTTATATTCTGTATATAATGGGAAAAAATCCATTGCAACAACCCTTAAATACAAAGCTTTATATATTATGAATTCATTGAAACTGAAGAATATTTCTGACACCTGTTGTGCAGTATTTATAAAGTTGAATTTAGTTTATGCTCCTTTTTTTTTTTTTTTAAGAGCACTACTACAGAAACAGGAGTAAAAGAAAGGCGTACGAGTTCATATCAAATACCAATGGAGTTGCTGGAGGATCCAAATTTAAGAGAAAGAGCCATGAGTATTGCTGGCATCATCACGAATACAATGGAAGGTGTGTTATAACCGCAGATGTGTGAACTTGCTTGATGTTCTCATAGTTACAGAAAATGAAAGACCAGATCTTAGCTAATAAGGAGAAGGAAATTTGTAATAGGATTGTTTGGAACAGTGAAATTATTATTAGTTGAAATTCTTGAAAAATCTTGAATGGTTTTCAAAAACATGTTCATGGTGAAATTAACCTTACTTTTCCCAAAAATTTGAGAAGACTGTGAGGTTGGAAATTTAACATATCCTTAAATATGCGCATAAATAGTTTTCTTTTTTAAAACAAGATCATATGATATTAAAAATAGACACCTTCTCCAATTATTAACTCAAAACTATTGAGGTTTTTCTTCTAGTCTTCTAAAACCTTTTCAGTCAGCAACAATACGTTATGTTCCTGGAAATCTGAGGAGGTTCCTCCAAACATACTTTCATATTCCAGGGATAAAACTTAAAACCTGAAAAAGTAGATTAACAAAATCATGTCTTCACTTTCTCCAACACTTGTTCACTATAAATTTCTTTTTTTTCCCCAGAACTTGAAGAATCCAGGCAAAAATGTCCACCCTGCTGGTATAAGTTTGCCCAAACTTTCTTAATTTGGAATTGTTGGAAGCCCTGGTTAACAGTAAAGAGTGTAGTTGAATATATTGTAATGGATCCACTTGTTGATCTGGCTATCACTGTTTGCATAATTTTAAACACACTGTTTATGGCCATGGAACATTATCCAATGACAAAAGAGTTCAATAATGTACTTAAAATAGGAAATCAGGTAAGTCCATCAAACTGTATAATTTGATACAGTTGGAACCTGGTTTCTCTTTTAAATATAACTACTTTTATTATTTTTATTATCATCCCATAAAATAAATGCTAAAGGTTTTCTTGGACTAAAAATAGTCTAAAAATGCCATTTGAGATATTTTATATTTTAGAGTTTGATTTCTATATTAAAATTTCTGCAAATAGAGTTTTCAGCAACCAGAGCTTGAATGACACGAAACCAAACCTGACTTATTTTCAGCTTGTATCACAAAAAAAGTAGAAGCCAAATTAGATCCTTTCTACTGTAAGTGTCATTGATAACACGAGAAGAGTTGGGTGTTACTTTTTATTATTATTTTTTGTGTTATTTTTTGTGTTACTTTTGTATTTTTGTGAAGAATGTTGCTTTTATTGGTCCATAACAATTTGGAAGGCAAAGAATGTGAGAGACTTGGATTCCAAGAATGTCTGTTGATACAGTTGGGTTTTATTCCCTAGTAGACACAGGCTGCAGGTTGGGTTTGAGGTGGTTGTTTGGTTTGTTCTAAAAAAGCATTAATACAGATAACTTTATCTGCTACAGTACTTAGCCTATGCTTACCGTAGTTAGTAATTCTGGTGATTATGGTGTAGCAAAATAATAAAACAATTCAGTTATTAGAATATATTAAATTCTAGTACATATTGGGAACATATTCAGGATGTGTTTGAGGAGAAAGACACGGGAGATGAATAGGTGAGGATCAGTAGCTGTTGCAGGGAGTTGTCTTTTGATCATACCTGCTTTTTCTACCCAGGAAACACAACCATTTTTTCCTTTCGTGTGTAGTGAAATAGCATAATATTAGTCTAATTTTGACCTGTTTCGAGTATATGTTTTTCGTGCTGATAGGAATTTATGTTAACTCCCTGTTAGCTAACATGCCACTATCATACAGGTGTAGTTAAAGCAGTTGATTTCTTGCTTTTTGAACTGCATAGCACTTTCTTTTAAAGATTGTTAAATGCTCCTGATTTTTTAAAGTTTGTTCATCTTTCTAATAAAAGGTAATTTATGCAGATCTGTAGATACTAGTGGTCATACATCTGTAGTAAATAAAATGAATTTACTGCATTTTCAGAGGTGATGCTTGCCTTCTGCTTCAGAAGGTGTCAGAGACATTCAAAGGCAGAAAGTTTTACTTATGTGAGTGTTGACGTAATTGGCCGTTTTTGGCAGCTATAAAGTGAAGATATGCTTACGGTATCTGTGAGTGCTCATGAAAACTTCATTCAATAGCACATCACTCTCCAATTAATCACCAGTTCATGTTTTTTCACAGACCTTTGTTAAAGCAGCATCCATTGTGGCAAGAACAACTGTTGTTATCTTGCTGAGTAAAGTTCCTTTCGTTAGGTGGGTAGCAGATATGAGGAGCAAACAAGGGGCCTGTTAGAAATCATTTATTCTTCACTAGTCACTTAATGTATCTCAGGTTTAACTAGAGGTAACAGTTATGCTGCAGCTCATTTTGGTTTTGCCACTCATCTTCTCTGTGACGTTCTGCTTGTGGTAATTATGTTTACTGACAGACCCTTCTGTGAGAAGATTGTTACTTCATACTCAAGTTGTTCTTTATCTGCTCGTTTAACTTATTCATTCTCATTTGTAACGTAACAAAACTCATTCTTTTCTCAGGTTTTTACTGGAATTTTTGCAGCAGAAATGGTTCTCAAGATAATTGCCATGCATCCTTTTTATTATTTCCAAGCTGGCTGGAATATTTTCGATAGTTTTATAGTTATGCTTAGTTTGGTGGAGCTTTTTCTGTCAAATGTGGAAGGATTATCTGTTCTCCGATCATTCAGATTGGTAAATAAATAAGTGATAATAATATATATTCATTAATCAATGCATTATATCCGTATTTTAACTGTGCTCAGGTAAATAAGACACTTTTTAGTAATAGTATATATTTTTGCCAAATGTCACAGGCTATCTCTGCAAGCATGTTTTAGAAAAATATTTGTTATCACTGAACAGTGTTTGCCATTTTATGGTTCAGAAGCAACTAAGTATATTTTCAAGGAAAAGAGCTGTAATTTTATTGGGGTTTTTTTAACACAAATAGTTAAAGCACAATGAAGTATACTATTTATATAGTACATATTGAGAGATAAAACATTGTAGTCTTTTGTCTACTTATATATGGGGAAATTGCAAAAAGACCAGAAGTGTTCTTTTAAAATGTAAGATTATAAATTTCATGTTTTTTTAATTTAAAGATGATTGTTTTTTCTTTTCCTAGTTGGCAAAAAAAGGAATGCATTATTTTATTAGAAAAAATATTTTTGTTTTTAAAATGAGAAATAAACTGTGAGACATTAATTTCCTGTGGTCTTTTTCTAACGCACATTCCCATTTTGATTTTATCTGAAAACAAAAAATACTGAATACCTTCTTTATTTTGTGTGAGTTGTTGGTAAGAAAGACTATGACTTATAATTTTTCCCCTTTATAAGTTGAAATGTTTAGGACTTGTGTTTGGTGTTTATTTCCAGTCTGTGGGTCCATCGGATACTTCCTAAATTTGTTGGAGGCAATATTCTTCTGATGATTTCAGAATCCTTTGCTTTTCTTCAGTAGAAGCTGTTGAGCTTTATTGTTTTTTTAAATTTGTTTCTGCACACAATGGTTGATGTGTGTGCCCTGTTTGGAACTCACTGTCTGAACAGATTCAACCAGTGTGCTGTTTATTTCATGTAGAAAAGAATACAGATACGCTTCACAAAAAAAGAGCAAGTCTAAAATTTATTAAGTTTTAAGAGTGTGGATTTTACGAAGCTGTTGTTTATGTGTAAGTTATGAGTGTTAGAATCATGTTCAAGTTTGTTTTGTTATTGCTAAGAGTCAGTACTAGTTCATAATCTGTTTAATTCTGTAGTGGTTTTGTAAGTACTGCAAATAATGTCTCTATTTTTGTTTTTTAGCTTCGAGTTTTCAAATTGGCAAAATCTTGGCCAACACTAAATATGCTGATTAAGATTATTGGCAACTCAGTGGGGGCTTTGGGGAATCTGACCCTGGTGCTGGCCATCATTGTGTTCATTTTTGCTGTGGTTGGGATGCAGCTGTTTGGGAAAAGCTACAAGGATTGTGTCTGCAAGATCTCCAGCGACTGTGAGCTTCCACGCTGGCACATGAATGATTTTTTCCACTCCTTCTTGATTGTGTTTCGAGTGCTGTGTGGAGAATGGATAGAAACAATGTGGGACTGCATGGAGGTTGCAGGACAACCCATGTGCCTTACTGTCTTCATGATGGTCATGGTGGTTGGAAACCTAGTGGTATGTAGCCAAAATAATTTTAGAATTCATTTAGAGAAAGAATGATAATAGAACCGAAGTGTTATGCTCCCAGGATGGGAGTTTGGTGTTTGCAGAAAAGGACATAGCAGGACCTTTTCTCTGTAGCTGATTGAGGCAACACTTACAATCACACATATCCAGGTTGGTTTCTTTTTTTTTATACTTTTTCTGTTCTCTCCTATCTAAAAGACTGCTTTAACATTATTAGATTCTGAAATTTAAGCCATTTGGTGACCTGATTGCTGCACAGCCAAATTTTTACACAAATGGGTTAAGGAAATTTGAATTTGAAGGTAACATTTCTGCAGAAAAAAAATTTTCAAATATTTCATGTTTTCTTTCACCTCTTCACCTTTTCACTACCTATTTCTTAAGTGCTTTTTGCAGACACTATTAGTCTGTATTATATCTTCTTTACCAGAGAAAAGCATCAGATCTGTACCAGTTTGTATATTTATGTAATATGTATATTGTATTATTTTATATAATTTGTCTTTTTAAATATATTTTTTATATTAACTCACCAGTATCTGAGACCCTCATTGTTCTGCATTTTGTCCTACTTCTCTCATTGCCTGCTGAGTCATCCTCTATTATTCTACATCTTTTTTTAGGCAAATCTCATTAGCAAAAGACATTTCAAATTAGCCATCCTGGAGGCATTCTTCAGGAATAAAATGTCTAACAATAGGAATAAGCTAATTATTTTTAAGCCAGTCAGGCTCACTAGTAGCACAGACAGTTACTCCAGGATTTTCTACAAAGCTATTATCTCATGAAGAAAATTGTGAAACTTGATTGGCCCTAAACCACCTTCCTTAAATAGTTTTCTGAACTAGAAGATAGAACTTTGTGGAATGAAGTATCCATCTCTATGATTTTTTTTCCACAGTATTTACTGTATTCTAATTTTATTTGATAGCTCTAGTAGAATTTCTTGAGTAGACAGTCCCTGCTGTATTGCAGAATTACAGAATGGTAGGAATTGGAAGGGATTTCTAGAGATCATCTAGTCCAACCCCTCTGCTAAAGCAGGTGCACTTATATTGTTGCACATGAACATATCCATGCGGGTTTTGAATATTTCGAGAGATGGAGACTTCACAACTTCTCTGGGCAGCCTTTTCCAGTGCTCTGTCTCCCTCATAGTAAAGAGGTTTTTCCTCACCTTAAGGTGAATTTGGGGTGCCCATTGCGCCTTGTCCTCTCACTGGGCAAAGAGTTTGGCCACATCCTCTTGAAGATATTTTTAAGCATTGATAGGATCCCCTCTCAGTCTTCTCCAGCTTAAACATACTCGGGTTTCTCAGCCTTTACTCGTAAGAGAGATGCTCCAGTCCCCTAACCATCTTTGTGGCCCCCATTGGACTCTCTCCAGTATTTCCTTGTCTTTCTTGAACTGGGGAGCCCAGAACGGGATGAAGTACTCCAGATGTGATCTAGGGCAGAGTAGGGGGGGAAGATAACCTCCCTCGACCTGCTGGCCACACTGCTCTCAATGCAGCCCAGGATACCATTGACCTTCTTGGCCACGAGGGCACATAGTTCATAGTTAACTTGTTGTCCATTGAAACTCCCATGTCCTGCAGAGCAGCTTTCCATCAGGTTAAACCCTAACCTGTACTGGTGCAGGTGCAGAACGCTACAGTTGTCTTTGTTGAACGTCATTATGTTCCTCTCTACCCAACTCTCCAGCATGTCCAGATCATGCTGAATGACAGCACAGCCTTCTGGTGTAACAGCCACCCCTCCTGGTTTTGCATTGTCAGCAAACTTGCTTGTTCAGGGCTCTGTTATCCAGTTGCCTTTCTGTGTTCCCAACATGTAGTTTTACCCTGTTGTCTTCAAAGTGATTTAGAAGAGCTGCTCTGAAGGCTTGAAGAGCTGCTCTGAAGGCTTGAAGAGCTGCTCTGAAGGCTTTAAGAGCTGCTCTGAAGGCTTTAAGAGCTGCTACTTTGCTTCTTTGGCAGTCCTAGTACCATATGAGCTCCTTGTAAACTCTAGGCTTGTATGAGGGATATCTATTCTATGTTTTACATACAGCAAAATATTTGTGTGAGTTTGGACTAACATTGGAGAATGGTGTTTTCTGCACATGTCAACTATGTCTTCGGTTCCAGTGTGCTTCCCTATGCCATAGAAGTAAACATTTTCAATCTGTTTAGTCGCTACCAAACAAAAAAAAATTACAAATATTTTCATAGTCATACAATGATGCAAAACCACAAAAATCCTGCTTTGGGGTATAGGTCAGGTGTTGTGTTTAAAATGCGTTTATGTTTTTATTTACTGTGTAATTTCCACAATCATAATACAGCAAAGGAAAACACGAAGCCTAAATTGTTCACAATGGGTGATAAAAGAAGCATGTGAATGAAAAATTAAGTGAGAAAATTCATCTGTATTGTCCTCTTTTTTTTTTTTAGGTATTGAACCTCTTTCTGGCCCTGCTGCTGAGCTCATTTAGTTCAGACAGCCTTTCTCCTACAGAGGATGATAATGAAATGAATAACTTGCAGATTGCTGTTGGAAGAATTCAGAAGGGAATAGATTACGTGAAGAAAAAAGCAGTTGAATGTGTTCAGAAATCTTGCTGGGGGAAACAAGCTGTTGTAAATCAAAGAGCAGCAACAGATCAGTTGAATGATGAGAGAGACCACTGCATTTCCAACTGTACCATCGCAGAAATAAGGATAGATAAGAATTGTCACAAAAATGAGAATGGAATGGCCGCTGTTATAGGTGGCAGTGATTATACATCATTCATAAACAATCCAAGCCTTACTGTTACAGTACCAATAGCTGTTGGAGAATCTGATTTTGAACATCTAAATACAGAAGAGTTCAGCAGTGACTCAGATTTGGAGGAAAGCAAGGAGGTAAAATTTAAGTATTTTATATGAATTATATTAATTGTATTCTTAGTATGGCTCTTCCTGCTTAGAAATACAAAATGATTGTGATATGAGATTGTTGGAGTGTATTGAGAATGAATAAACTGAAGTAGGTAAGTGGAGCTGGAGACTAGGAAATCGAGACAGAGCTGTATAAACATATATGAACCCATTTATAAAAACTGTTTGAAAAACAAGCTTTTCCAGATTATTTAGATGCATAGACAAACTAGTATATGTACAGAATAAAGGCAGACAAAAGACAGGGTTTTTTTATGTAACCATAGTATTTCCGTGAAGCACAGATAGAAGTGAACTGCTATGTAAAAAGATTAGGGGAGATAATTAATAAATTATATTAATACACTTTTGTACTGGGTAATCGATCAGAGGTGCTAACTCGGGCTGATGAGAGAAATAACAATAGTTTTTGAGTTCTGAAGTTAAAATGATAGTTGAAAGACATAGGAACAATGTCAATATTATGAATTGAATACGTCAAGTAAAAATTATGAGCAAAAATAGAATTACTGAATGAAAAAAATTTTAATTTCTTGCTTGTTTGTGGGAGTTTTGATCCAGTCATGTCAAAGACAACTGCGTGACCTTAAAGTGAGTCAGCTTTAGTGTTAATTTGTCAGCAGCTACAGACTGAGGGAGGGAGCAAAATCATGGATTTCAGCAGGATCCTGTGAGACACTTTGAAAATTCAGATTACTGTGCTGTGGCTCCGGTGCAGATGTGTCTGATATCAACTCCCCTGGCACCTGAAGACACAAGGATATTAATGGAATGCCACTGCTTGTGCAGACAGCTGCCTGGTTTGCTTTGTCTGGATTGGGTTTTTAGTTTGGGGATTTTCATTTTATTAATTGTGGGCTTTTTAGATTTTTCACTGTATTGTTTTGAATTGCACTGAATTTGCCCAAATTATTTCCAAATTTTAGAAAATAAGTTTGTTATAGTTAGGTGTAGTTAAACTTAAATTTGAAAGTCATAATAAAGTGACTTTTTAGGTGTTTTATTGTGGGCTATGGTGTTCAATAGCATTGTTTTGTTTTGCCTGTGGTTTCTGTCTGAAAGTGTATCTTAGATACATATTTAGCATCTAGTGAAGACCAGGAATACTTTCAGAATGAAATGCAAGGAAAATATATTTCTGTTATTTTAAACATCTAATTACTACCATTTAGAGGGTGCTTAAGTATACTTAAAGCTGTAATATACATAGTATTGGTGTGTGTTTATGGTTTGGGGTTATTTTGGGGAGTGCGGAGGGGGAATGTGTTTTTTTTTCTTTTGTTTGTTGGGGTTTTTTAAGTTTGGGCTGAAGTAAGTATGTATCTATGAGCTTCACATATTCTGCTGGTTTTACCTCTTTCAGTATATCTTTGGATATGCTTAAAGCTCTAATAACAGCTTTAAACATAATGTTTTCCAAATCTAGCAAACACATTTTTGCGTAAGTAGGAATCCATACATGTGCTGTTTCCAGAACTCAAACAGCCTAAAAGGTACCGTGTTTTATCTTCATTGCGTACCATTCTTACTTCTCACAGGAGTAAAATCAAGCTGGATCAGTCAAGAATGCAGATCTGGTCCTTTTTAACCAGGCAGAGCAACGTGTCACCACATTAATACAGGTTACCAAAACAAATCATGCATATATGATCACTTTTGAGATTGATTGGTCTGCATGCTACTCAGCTACAATATATTTTTTCCCCATCCATTGCAGTGTAATGGGAACATGCACAGCTGCTCTGTAAACTGAGTCCCATGACTCATGTCACAGCATGGCTGAGGACAACCCCAACATGTTCCTCTCTCTTTGTTATGTCTGTGGTATTTTCTGTATTACTTCAGTGGCATAACCTGCATGCTTTGTAGGGTTTTTCTTATTTTTAACTGAATTATTGAGTGTCAAGACTGTTCAAGTTTGAAAGAGGTTAACAGCCTATGATTCTATTAAAGTGGAAAAGTAATCTTCACTTGACTTTTTCTGTTGACATCTACTAAACTGTGTTTTTAGCTGTCATGTAGTTATGTTTTCTGATCATGTTCATTTGATCAATGCCTTTGTAATATTACATATATACAATTACTTGTATGCTAAAATGTTTATATATGTGATATAAATTGTTTTGTGTTTTTTCACAGTGGTTTTATAATTTACATTCCGGTTTTGTCCCATAAGAGAATTTAAAATGTAGGATGAAAGATACACTCTTGGGAACGATCAAACATATCTTTTTTTATACATGTGTATGGTCCTTTTGTAATAATTTAGTTATATTTAACACATGAAGTTTGTGTATGTCTAAGATAGGAAGTTAGGGAATAATGTATATCAGTTTTGCTGTTCATCATCAGTGATTGTTTTTTCTGAACTTTATCCAGTTGCTTTACTTTCAGTTAGACATAAGACATAATTTCAAGCAAAAATTCTCTGTAGAATTCTATGTAGGTATCTAAGTAAATCTGTGTCTCTTAAAACAAAATAAATATGGACGTTCAAGCAAAAAAGAAATACAGAGATTGGGAAAGTAGAGGATAATGCTAAAATTAAGACAATTGTTTAAAAGGCAAAATAGGATCTAGTACCCTCCCAGACCTCTAAACACAGGAACTCCAAAGCTGTAAACCAAAACTGAATTGCACCAAGCTATGTGTTTCTTATTTCTGATGATCTCTTCTGAATAGTTGGGCAGTTCTGCTCTTTTGCATTTGGGAGTCACTGATGGGTTCCTTTCCGAAATAGAAATTTTGTTCATGTGGTTTTATTGTGGAATCCCGCAGAAGGTTTCATGTATTCTTTTGCGCTATATTCTCTATTGGAAATATTTCAGATCTCACTTTTGTGCCAGGGGCCCTCTGAGCTGTTCAGGTAGATGGAATGGAAGATATCTTTCTAAGGATTTTTACAAGCTATTTTAGAAAGGGCTGTTATGTAGGAGAGAATAGAATGTGGTATTATCCCACCCTACTGGTGCTAAGTATGGGGGAATTGTCCTGATTTGATGGATATTGTTTCTGTGGCTGGTCCTGCTTAAAGCTTTTGCTGTCATGAATCTGGGTGGGTGTGGAACTGCCAGGAAAAGAGTAAACCAGGCTTGTAATCATTTGACTGAAAAATACTTGAATCTTTTTCATTTGGATGTCACATTGTCTTAGTGTCACCTTCTTTGCATAACAAGGTGATGCCTTTTTTTTTTTTTAATAGATATGCGTGCCTATGTAAAGTAGGAGAGATAGGTTTGGCATTTAGTTTGGTGAAAAAAACAAAGTATTTTCTGTGGAAAATACTTTTGGTTTCTTTAAAAGGTAATAATTTGCAAGACTTACTTTTTTATTCTTTCAGAAAAAGAAAAATAAAAAGATCCCAATAAAAGTGAATTTCATAATTCTGCTTATACTGAAGAGTACCATACTCAGTGATATGTCAAGCTGATACAACGATTAGAAAATAAGTGCTTTGTGTCTTTTTGTTGTTTAATAGTTGAGACTAATTATAAAAATATAATTTTTTAATTTATTATTAAAGAATTATTTCCTGATCTGATAAAGCAGGAAAACATTCAATTGATGGAATATTGGTGGTATAACACAGGTGTGATAAGGTTTTTCTGTTGCTTTTCTGCCTGGTAATGTTTTTGGATCATCTTTTCTAAGAGGCTCCTGAACATACTCTGCGAATCAACAATTGTCTGTCCCATTTTACTGCATTTTACTTCACCTCCTTCTATGGCAAAAAGAGACTCTCTCCATTTACAATAAAAAGAAAAGAGGAGATCTCCTTAGTAAATGAGAAGATGAGAATATACAGCACAGTCTTCCTGATATTTTTTTTGTTTTGTTTTTAAATTACATAAGATAATATTTCTCTTTTATTCCTTTTAACAGCTGTATTTCTAGTAGATTTGTTCTTTTATCTGGAGGTTGGGAAACACCAGATTTTCCTTTACCATTTGAATATCAAAATTTGAGTGACTTATAAGTTGAATGCATGGTGCATTGCACCATGTGAATACTCAGTGGCCTACTTATTATTAGCTCCTATTACAGAGTTTTCTTTGAAGTAATTCTGTGCTATTTTTTGAACACTTCCATTTGTTATTTTTAAGATGATGATTACTGAAGATCTTTGCTAATTACCTCAGTCAATTCCAAGTGACTTCTGTAGGATAATTTGTAGTAATAAGATTATTCTTGCAAGTATTTGTGCCATCCTACAGTGACTCCTTCAGAAACAAAGAAAGATCACAAACTCCAAATTTTGACCTTATAATAGCACAGTAGATAGTTGTATTGAAAAAAATAATTAATTAAAAATCTGAATAGCTTTTCACTGCCCATAGTGAAAAAGAAGAAAAGGTATTATATTGAGGGAATTTTCTTTAACCAAAATGTTTTTGCTTCTGATATGCAGATGTCAAGGCAGCTAATCAACTTTTGAGCACATGAGTTGACCTATTAAAATCTATGGTTAGTGTTTATACGTTTAGGCCACCTTACCATGATCTGGTATACTGAACAGCAGCTAAATGCCCTGGAAGGTGAAGGGTCTGTCTTTCCTAAAAGTCCTGTTCCTGGAATGGTTTGCAAAATCAGTTATATCTCTGCAGACTTTGTTTACAGCAAAGAAACTGAATTTTTGTTTTAAAAAGGAAACTATTCTATGCATATT
The DNA here is from genome assembly GCA_033556795.1 of Tapera naevia. Taxonomy (NCBI): domain Eukaryota; kingdom Metazoa; phylum Chordata; class Aves; order Cuculiformes; family Neomorphidae; genus Tapera; species Tapera naevia. The sequence goes on from JAUMJJ010000069.1 coordinate 12,971,198, forward strand.
CCTTTTTACTGTCTGTATTTTTTTTTTGTGAAAAATATGAGCACTCCACATGAAGAAGAGAACTGATACTTAATTAAAACTGTAACTCCCAGCACAGGATTATACGCTGTCCTTAGAAGAAAGAGGGGACCAGGCTACCTGTCCTTTATATTAAAATAGTTCATTGAGCATCTAATTTGATTTCCAGTATAAAATTGCCTTTCTTAACTACAATTTTTTAAAAAGCTCTGTTTATGCTGTCATATATCAAATGAGATACCTTTATGTTCTAAACACATTAATTCTTTTTGGTTTCTTTTCTGTTTATGGTTGTTCATCTTTTAATGTTGTTAATTCATAAAAATTTGTACTCTTTTCAGTTAAAGTCATGTCATCTGCTCAAATGGTGTACTAAGTAGCTTACAGTTCAAATGACCCAGGGTACTTCATGGCATATTTAATTTTTGTTAGCAATATGACACAAAATGTCCTTACTCTTAAAAAATGCTTATTTTAAAATTAGTAATTTGATTTATAATTCAATTCATTAATTTCAGTTTACCCACCATTGCTGCAATGTTTTGCAATATATATGCTATGTCACGGAATGATGAAAGCAGCATATTAATAAAATGATGGGTATATAGTGCTGTCCTCAGGTTTATTACAATTAGTGGTATGAAGAGGTGTTTTCTGTGAAAAATGAAAAGAGGTATTTACATTAAATATGATTAATTTGGGAGTTCTGTTCTGGCTAATCAGTTTGTAAAGTAGCAGCAAAGTAGGCAATATTACTGAGTAGTTTTTAAGAAAAGTTAATGCAGAACATGTGGTTACTTTTTCATACTAAATTGTCTCTGTCTTATTCCACAAAGACAGCAAAAAAAATTGTTTAATACCTAAAATAATTTTGTCTTTCCACATTTTGCAGTTGACTTGTAAATACAGCTTGATTGGATAGTGCCTGTAACTTGTCTGCTTTTATATCCTAAGTGTCTCTTAATCATGCAAGTCTAGCTAAATTAATGAAAGTGGTGTTAATGCTACAAAACTGAGGCTGTTTTACAAAGTATGCTTACATCATTCCTTACAGACATTTAGTTGTATTGATGTTCTATACTTCTTGCTAATAACATTGTAAAATGTCAGAGAATGCTATGACTAAAACTACTTTGACTTAATTTGGTACTCATACTCAGATTAAATGTACAGGACACCGCAGCTTCCTTTAAAATCTCCTAACTGTGGTTTTTTTGCAATACAAATGCAGATTACAAGATAAGAAATGAAAGCTTATTCTTTTATTAGTAATTTTTTCATACTAATGTGACTTATGCAATTTTAATTATTGAAACAAAACAAAATTCCTTTCTTTCTGGGTGTTAACTGTACAGGTATGCGTACCAGAGTAATGGGTAGTTTCAGAATGCACAATGTAATACATATGTGCATTGGCAAAAAAAAAGCAAATTAATGCCAGTTGAAATGTATTTATCATACTTTATTTTGAAGCTTAGTAGTATATATGAAAAATGATAAAAAATGTTTATAAGGTAGTGATAATTATGAGTTAAGATACTACAGGCTTAATTTGTGTTCTGAGTGTGTGAGGTTAATGTTCAAACACGTATCTGAAACAACGTGTCATATTAGTCCTGATTTTACTTTAGCATTTTCCAAGCTAGATCGTAAGAATGATCTTAAAAGGAATAACTCAGAGTTAACCAGCCTTTAGTGTAAATTTTATATACATCAGAATTGGTTAGTTTGCATCATACTGATGTTTAACATGCCAGTGAAAAAGAACTGAGAACGCATTCCCTTTATTTTTATATAATGAATAATTGGCACTACTTAATCTGCTATGTTTTCTCCCTTGGACAGTTTACCTTGACAGTTCACAATTTAAAGTTTTTTGCTGTCAGGATATACTGTTTTCAGGTTGAGGAAAATAAACCAATGAAAATAGCTACTAACGTGTATAATCCTAAAGGAAACAGGTATAATGGGTATTGGTTTAAAATGTAGCAACAGAAATTGTAGTAAGAAACAAGTAATAGAAAAGAAAATAAATAGAACACATATCAGAAAATCTGCTTGGTGGTATTTAACTTTGATGAATGATAACACTACTGTATTTAGACCAGAAATTCTGGAATTTCATGAAAGATTGTGTGATCTCTAGGTAGGAAGTGGATGATTTATGCACATTTCAACAGCATTGACTGCTATATGTGGATGTTTTTGTGTGTTCCTGGTGACAAATATTGTTCTTACTATTATGTGTACAGTGTTGCATGTTTGAAGTTTATTACAGTTCTAAAAATGTAAATATTAGTAAAGTATAAGTATTACTGAATTTTATTTTCAGAAGCTAGATTTTTCCAGCGCATCTGAAGGAAGTACAGTTAATTTAGCTCTCTTTGGAGAAGAAAATGCTGCAACTGAACCAGAAAAAGCATCAGAGCTACAGGCATGCTTTACAGAAGGTATGGAAGTAAAATCTGGGGTTAGCAATTACATTTTTGGTTATTTGCAATGACCATTGACAGTTCAAGGAAGGTACTCACTATAGCAGTTCTAGATCCTAGTTTGTCAAGTCTTATGTTATGATTACTTTTGCCTACTGTAAGTGGTTGGACTGAAGTCCATGGAGCCATTTGTGTGAAGTAAAATCAAATATGTCATCTTTTTGAAAATTTAAGTAAGCACTAGACACAGTTCTATAAACTGATTCTCAGCAATCTCTAATCTTGTTGATTTAAGTAACGTTTTCAGTAGTGAAATCTGCAAGACCAAATGCTACACCAGGTTCATTCCACTGAGAAATTAAAACCACAGTTATGTGATTACCCATGGTCCCGTTGTAGTTCTAGAAAGCAATCCCGTGGATGATTCAGATTTTAAAATGAGATCATATGTTTTTATTCAAATAGAGAAGTCTTAACAGCATACTTGCATGTTCTTAGAAATTTTCATTTGTTTTAGTTCTGTGTAGTTTTAGCCTTTAGGGAACTGCTGAAATTTACTGTATATATTTTAAGTAATTATTAAAATAATTCAAAACAAAATACGTTCCAGGATTAACTCTCCTATCCTATCCATGCTTTTTAATTTCCTGTTACGAAGACACCTTTGACTTAGGCTAGGACTCCTATCCTCTGAAATATTATTTCTCTCATCTTTAAAATACAAAATTCTTTCAGAATGTGGAGTTATATTTGCTATATTAAGCTCTTGATTAAAAAAAAAAAACCAAACAACACATTCTCAAATAGTTTCATGTTATATTACAATTCTTCCTTCTCCTTACATTATGTCATATCTGTCAGTCCTTGGACAGACAATTAGTACAATCCTGGACTAATTTTTCCATAATGTAGACATTTAGAATGGTTGAAGGTAAGGTAAATGATACTCTTCACAATGGTAGCTGTTTTATCGGAGCTGATGAAACATAGCGTAACTTACTTGTAACACATGAACGTAATGGTACTCGCAGGAAAACTAGAGTACTGCCTTTGAGACCTATTAAAATTGTTTAAACTTGGTTATGTTGTTATGTGACTATACCTTTTTTTTTTTAAGAAATAAGGAGAGTACTATTTGCCAGGCAGATACTACTGATACTTCTCACTGAAAACTCTGCCTTGAGAGCCCATGATAAAGTAGGGAGCTCTCCAAGGCTAGGCACAATTTTGTGGATAGTTGCTACAAATCTGTACCACATGAAAAAGCTGTCATAATCTCCAGTTAAATGTTTCTGTTATGAATGAGGTGTCTTTAGTCAGCCTTTGAAGCAGTGGTAATTTATCAGTATAGTAAAATAAAAGGTGTTTACATCTATGTAGTTTACTTGAACCTTAGCTGAGATAAAAACCAGCTTTTAAAAGAAGCTGCTGCTCTCAAACTAATTTGTGTGAAAGTTGCTATAGGTTTATGCTCTTTGTTTCTACTTCGTGACAGTTCTCATGTATTCTCTAATGATATATATAAAACTAAAAATAATAATAAATGTGTTTAGAAATGAAAATTAGCTAACTTAGATGACTTTTGATTCTAAGCTTGAGGTAGCACAAGGGTAGTGGAAAAACTGCACATGCAAGTTTTTCCACAACCAGAGCATCGAATCAAGAAGGTAAGGATGGAGTCATTTGAGGCACTGACTACCTCATGAAAGAGGAGCTAATTAAGAGAGATTTTGCTTTTTCAGGATAATAAAAATGCTACTGTGTAAGAATGTGTCACTGTTTTTATTATTAGGCTGTATACGGAAGTTTAAATGCTGTAAAGGCAGTAGGGAAAGCCCAAAAGGAAGAATCTGGTGGAACCTTCGAAAAACGTGCTACAAGATAGTAGAACACAACTGGTTTGAAACATTCATTGTCTTCATGATTCTTCTCAGCAGTGCCACTCTGGTAAGCAGAGCATACACCTGTATACAGTACACATAAAAATACTTCATCAAATATATATTGTTATAGCACATCTGTGTTCATTAATAAAAAATACAAAGTTGGCTTGAAAGAGTAGATCCTCCTGGAAACTGTTGAGGCTCATGGAAAACAAGGAGGTAATTGGTGACAGCCAACATGCTTTCACTAAGGGCAAATTGTGCTGACAAATACGGTGGCTTTCTACAATGGGGCTACAGTGTTGATGGATAAGGGAAGAGTAACTGACATCATCTACCTGAACTTGTGCAAAGCATTCAACACTGTCCCACGTGACATTATTCTTTCCAAATAGGAGAGAAACAAATTTGACTGAATGCATAAGAAATTGGCTGGATTGTCCCACTCAAAGAGTTGCAGTCGATGGCTCAAAGTCCAGATGGAGGCTGGTGATGAACGATGTTCTGCAGGGGTTGGTATTGAGACAAGAGATGTGGACAGTAGGGTTGACTGCACCTTCAGCAAGTTTGCTGATGATGTCAAGTTGTGCAATACAATGGACACACTAGAGGGAAGGGATGGCATCAAGCTTGAGAGGCGGGCCTGTGCAAACCTTATGAAGTTCAACCAGGCCAAGTGCAAAGTCCTTGCAATCGCAAGCAGAAATATAGGTTGGGCAGTGAATGATTCGAGAGTAGCCCTGAAGAGAAGGACTTCGGGGTGCTGGTGGATGAGAAGCTCAGCATCAGCTTGCAGCCCAGAAAGCCAACTGTATCCTGGGCTGCAAACAAAGAAGCAGCTAGAGGGAAGTGATTCTGCCCCTCTACTCTGCTCTTGTGAGACGTCACCTGGAGTGCTGTGTTCAGTTCTGGAGTCCCTAGCACAGGAAGGACATGGATATGTTAGAGTGAGTTCAGAGAAGAGCTACAAAGATTATCACAGGGCTGGAGCATCTCTCATATGAGGACAGACTGAAGGTGCTCAAGGCCAGGTTGAATGAAACTTTGAGCAACTTGACCTAGTAGAAGGTGCCGTGCCCATGGCAGAGGGTTTGGAACTGTTTGATCTTTAAGGTGCCTTCCAACCGAAATCGTTCTATGATTCTTAATTATATTTAGTCCTTCACACAGTTGCTAAGTATTGGGGTTTTTTTGTGGTAGTTGATTGACATAGAATTTGGTATATACTGTCACTGTCTCTGCTTCAGCACCTGAAGCACCATGTCTCTTCCTTCTTCTCTGACCTTGGTGTTTGCAGGGTAGCTTCACCTTCTTTAGTCCTCATACTGCCATATGGTGTATTGCTTTTTCTTTGGTATGTTTTCCCAGAGGCACCACCAACTTCTCTTATAGGTTCAGCTGATTCCTGTGGTGGGTTTGTTGCAGAGGCCTCACAGGGCAGCCCCTGGCCTCTTCTCACAGTGGCAACCCTTGCAGCCTCCTGTTATCAAAACCTTGTGACTGACACCCAATATTGGAATTTAGTAAAGATCAGATTATAATTCTGTGTTGATGGTTATCGAAGTTTCTTAAAGCCTTTTTGGCAACTTCAGTCGTTATATTATTATTCCATTATCAGGCAATGATAAAATCTAAAACTCAGAAGGCAATTGTAATCTCTGCTCATGCCGGCTTTTCAAGGGAAAGCATCTAAAGTTGGAAGTGGTTTTACTTTGCCATTCTTAATTCAGTTCTTTTGGCTTTATTTGTATTTACAAAGTCCTATGAATATCTGACTGATATGTAATTCATTTTTCACAGGCTTTTGAAGATATATATATTGAACAGCGCAAGACTATAAAAACCATACTGGATTATGCTGATAAAATCTTCACTTACGTCTTTATTCTGGAAATGGTGCTAAAATGGGTAGCCTATGGTTTTCAAACATATTTCACTAATGCTTGGTGCTGGCTGGACTTCCTGATTGTTGATGTAGGTACTATAATTTCTAAGTAGCCTATTTCTGTTGTTTAGGCAGGTCCTTTTATATAAACTCAATCTGATATGTATATATACAGTGAAGAATATAATTTGGGTTTAAAAGAACAGAAAATGGCATATTCTTGAATAAGATTCCATTATAATTTTTCAGTGCATAACTAAATCTGCCTTTATATTTATGCTGCCATTGACTCCCTGTGTTCTATGCTTTACTGCGCTGGGTCCCAACCAGTGAGTGAGGACTATTAGCTGACTGGACTTCATTCTTTTCAATTTGGTGGCAGAGAACAAGGAGGAAGTAGAACACAAAAGGGAAAGGGAAATTTAAGTCAGCGCATGAGGTTGGGGTAGGACAACTGATCCTGGGCCTCATTAATCACTGGCAAAGAACTGCAGGGGAGAATGGTATCAAGAAATCAAAAGGACAGCAAAAGAAAAGAGGTGGGAGAATATAAGTAGGTGGGAATCATTAATTCACAACCCTCATTTTGATTGTTCTGGTGTTCACTGAGTATTAGGCTGCAAAGCTAATTTCAGTGCAACTCTTCGGCTTTTCATTGGCACATGACTTTCCAAAGATTCTTTTTTTGGAAGCTGAAATTATTTTGCTTTTTTGGTTCTGTCTCAGATTATAGAGAAGAATGCCTCGTTACCTCTTTGAACTCTGAATTCTTATACTGGAAAAAAAGCCAGGTTTTAGGTGACAGAATTAATGTTTTTCAATAATTACAATAAGAAGCAGTGTTGATATTGGGCTCTAAAGAAATTAATAAAATTAGTGACATTTCATGGTATGTTCCTGTAAAGGAGTTCTTGCTGTGGAAATTTCTGAGTGGAAGTTCAAGAACTGGACTGGGGAAATCCCTGTTAATAAAATGGAGTCTGGAATCTGGGACAGAAATTTTGTCCCCTACCAATAGAATTGAAACCTACCTAATGCCCTTTTTTAGGATAATTTTTTTTTTGAGGGAAAGGCACAAGTCATTGTTTGGTATCCATATTCCTCGTTTAACTGTGCTTCTCTTTTTAGCATCAATTATGAGGTGGGGATGCAGAATCCCCATTCTGAAAACTGGGCTAACTCAATGAAATGAGATATATAACATACCTTTTCTCTGACAAATGCAAATTTTAGCTTCCTCCTTTCATGTCCTTTCCATTCTTTCTGTTGTGAACACCTAATATGTACTTATACAAAGTGTATAGTCAACTTGCATTTACAGAACAGAAATACTGATCTCCAAGACACTTGCTAAGTGTCTCTCCTTTCCTTAAGATTAAATTCTGCAAAACAAAATACCCTCAGCAAGGCAAAGCTAAAACATTGACTGTCTTTGAGTGAAGCTGAATATATTTTCTTATATTTGCTTTTTTCATGGATGCAATAGACTTCTGATTTTTTTCTTATTGTAATTCAACTGTTAAATGAAAAGTATAACAATCCTAGAATTCATGGGAAATCAGCAGCAATCTTCTAGATGGATTTTGTCCTCTGCATAAAATTGTTGATACTATACTTCCGTTTCATTTTGTGTAAGGATTCCAAGGCAGTGTTTCCAGAACCTTATGGTACTTAAACTCACATTTCTATTTGTCCATTAGAGTTGTCATTTGTGAAAATGCAATAAATACATACAGAAATGAATACATTACCATTTAAGAAGTGTTCACAATTAACGTCTTTGTAGAAGCTTGTATTGTGAAATGTTGATCTTGAGTTGTGTTTAAGATAAATTCTTCTTACTGCAGCGTACTGTATCGCCATATGGATTAGTATGGGCTATTTCTTTTCTCACTCATTTCAGTGCTTTCATGTAGTAGTCTTCCTCTCGTTTGGAATGCCTGCATCTTATGACAGCAGAATAATTTAGGTTGTAAGGGAGCTTGGGAGGTTTTCTGGTCTAGCTTCTTGCTTTGAAAGCAGGGCCAGCTCAGAAATCAACTCTAACAGCAAGGTTAGGTTAGGTTGCTCAGGAACATGCTCTGGTTTTGAATGGAGGTTCTGCCACTTGGCTATCTGTTTCTAGTGTTTGACCATTGTATTGTATTGTAAACCCACTCGTCCCCTCCAGTCCCATCCCCTGAAAAAGTCAGCTGTGGTCTGCTTAGTTACTTTCTGACTTTATTGCCAGATTTACTTATTATTGTTTTCAGTTGGTGGCAAGCAACTTGTAACAGTTTCTCTTACTGCTGGCATTTTGCCTTTTGGTTTTAAGTAATAGGCAGTGTGCTGCCCTCAATTTTTCAATCTATCTTTGCTTTGTCTTCCTGTCCTGTGCCTTTATCCAACCAAACATTGAACAAATTTGCAATACTGGTACCGGTCTAAACAAATGGATCACAGTAAGGCAACATTTTACAGGATCTTTTTAGGCAAACTGTTCCATTCCTATCAGTCTAAAATCTCCAGCTGTCCCCTGTTTGGGAAAGAGCTTACAGCATAAAAGGAGAAATTCTTGCACATTGTGTTGTTCACAGTGTTTCCAGAAAAGGATCATTAGCCCCACAACAAGAAGAAATGCTGGTTTTGCTCTGCCTTCCATGTACAAGTTCAAAGGGGTTAATGAAAAAGAACAAATATGGGATTGTATAGTGTTTGACAGCTTGCTTGAACTGCCCTTAGAGGAAAGAAATCTGCGTAAAGCTTCCTTTTGTATAAATGCAACAGGAGAAAACCATGTGGAGTAGAAAACTCTGTGAGGACAAAAGTCATGGACTCTCACCAGAGAACAGCACGTCAATCAGGTTTTGAGCTGTTTATCCAGCTGCATTGAACATTTCAAAAATTCTTGGGAATTAAACCCTCTTCTCCACAAGCTTAATAAAGTTTAGAGAGGAAAGAAATCTCAAGTCACATTAATTGTCCAAAGCACAAACAGTTTAACCAATCCAAAGTAAGGTGTTTCCACCTGACACTAACAGTGTGCTTTTCTGCAAATGCTGAATTTAGTATTTACAAGAACAGAAAGTTGAAATGAAGTTAAATTACACCTTTTGAATTTGTGGTGTTGGTGAAAGCATATAATCTTATACTCTAATCGTACATCACAGAAATGTTACAGTTATTACTCCTATATGTGGAGGAAAATTCAGAGCTAATATTGAGAGTTGTCCAAATCATGATCATACGTAAGGAAGAGGGAGAAATTATTTCTGTATTTAAAAAAAATAAATTCTTGCATGCACAAACATTCACAGATGGTACCAGAAAATTTAAGCTTTAATTGCCACCAGCAGCATGTAATTACATGAGCTATCTTCCTCTCCTTTCTCCCATCCAAGAAGAGAAAGAAGAGAAAAGCAACATGCTAAATTGTATTTTAGTTTCCCAACAAAAATAAAATTATAGCATCGTTAAGTAGAGATGTGCTAATCTTGCAGGAAGAGGATTTCTTTCAATGCAAGTGTAATAACTGCATTATCTAGGAAAATATGATTATCTGACAGGAATACTTGAAGCAGATTTTCTCTGTGTCTTCTTTAAAATTATAAAAGTGAGACATAGTGATCTTAAGGTTGTGATGGATTCATATGGATTCTATTCTAAATGTTCCTCTAGCATTTTAATGTAAAGAAGGAATAGTCTTCTGAAGCTGAGTATTATAGTTAAAATTGTATCGGAAGTCAAATTGGTGCCGTAAACAAAGGTCGTTTCACTTAGTGAATGTGTTCTTTTTCATGATCTTGCAGTTTTCTTTTTTTCCTTGTTTTAATGGAATTTTCTTCTCTTGAACTATGTGGTCTAATTATAATTAATTACTTCAACAGAGGCATTATCTAAAGGTTTGGATAGGTTATTTCATAAATACAGGTATATAGCCATCAGTGATAAGGCATTGTAGCAATCACTGACTAGTTTTTCATATATCACACAGATGTTGAGCTCCCTGAGTTAATTTGGTTTTATCTAGTTTGTCTAGTTATCTAGTTTTATCTAATTTATCTAGTTTCCCATGAAAATGCTATCTACTGTCCATGCATTTGAGTAGGTGATTATATTGACAGTGGTATTTCTTTGTGTATGCTGTACATTTAGGAGTCACGTATGTCAAGACTCCTGTCTGAATATATACCACTTTCAAGTTTGTCATCATCTGCAGGCAATGTGAATTACTAGTTACTCATATGTTTGCTACTATGTGAATTATTTTAAGTGCAAATTAGAAGCAAATGCTGCTGACTTACATTTTATAATGACTATAACAATGTATCTGTGGTAGAGCACTCTTTGGTATTGTAATGTCATGTAGAATGGGATTAGGTTTTCAATACATTTTAGGATTTGGCTGAGTTTATTGGGAAGACAAGCTTTTATTTGAATTCTTTTTATCCAAATTGCCCTCCGTTTTTCACAGGTGTGATGTGCATTCTTCTAACTAGCACTCTGTGATGAAAATTCCAGATATTAAGGTCTCTCTTTGATTAAAACGCCCTGAAATTTACATGCAAAGTTAGTTATATTAATTTTTAAATGTTTGTTCTTTTTTTTTTTAATTTATTCTTGCAAGATGAGTAGGGTCCTTTTCAAATATCTAGATCAAAGTTTTCTTTTCTCTAGGCATTACATTTGTATTGTTTTGTTTTGTTTCCTCTAGGTTTCCTTGATTAGCTTAGTAGCTAATGCCCTTGGTTTCTCAGAACTTGGTGCAATTAAATCCCTCCGAACATTAAGAGCTTTGAGACCTCTAAGAGCTTTGTCACGCTTTGAAGGCATGAGGGTAAGAAAAAACATGAATAGTCTGTAGAACAAATGCATGAAAATATGTCTAACTATAAAATTGTGGAGGAACACTGAACTGCATGGCAGTTTTCAAGGCCAACTGTAGCGTCTTTGATTGTATTACGTGTTATTAATTTTCTGTTGGCATTACTTCCATGTATTTTAAAGTTTTACATTAAATATTTTGCTATATTTGAAAAAAAGTAATCTCTTGACTGCTGTACATCCTGTTTTTAAACTGTTTTTCTTCTGTTTATTTACTAGGTGGTTGTTAATGCTCTTACTGGAGCAATCCCATCCATTATGAATGTACTTCTGGTTTGTCTTACATTCTGGCTAATTTTCAGCATCATGGGAGTAAATTTATTTGCTGGCAAGTTCTATCGCTGTGTTAACGCCACGAATGGTGAGCGATTCTTACCAGAGGAAGTCAATAATTTAACTGAGTGTGAAAATCGTTCACGCGCTGGGGAGAAAGTTCAATGGATAAATGAGAAAGTTAACTTTGATAATGTTGGAGCTGGTTATCTTTCTCTGCTTCAAGTAGTAAGTGTATCAATTTTGATAACTTAATTTTTCAGTTTTAAGTTTTGTACTGGTAATATTTGATTCCATAATTTTCAGTGTTATTTTACAATACGTGAATGGATATGGGATTTGATTTAATAGTTGTGTTCTATGGAGCTAATTAATAGTTCTTATGGTAAACAAAAATGATACATTATATAGCTGTTTTGGAAGAGGAGGAATATCTAATATTGGTTCCTTTGTACCCAACCACTAGTACCTCTTCAAGTTGTACAGAAATAGAGTTTAAAAAAAAGAAATGAAGCCAGGACTAATTTTCTTATATTTACTTTATCTGCTTATATTTACTTAAGGCATAGTGACGTAGTTTTTTTACAATAATAATCAAATGGATGCATTCTAGGGCTCATATGATCTTCAAATAAGAAGACAGCAAACTATTGTTTTTTGAAAAAGTTTTTAAATTCACTTTTTCGTTTCTCTTTCTCCCTTTTTGTTATTCCTGCTAGTCCCACTCCAGTCATGGTCTATTGTTCTCAAGTGGGGGTTTTGGAGATAGTTTTTAGCTTGTTTTTAAACTGTTGGTGGCAAGTTGTAGAATTTACTAGTGCTAGATTTCTAAGCACAAGCCTTTTATATAGGCAGCATCTGTAAGTTTGAGCCAATAGGACAGAAACATGTATTCCTAAACACGTTCACTTGACATACTGCTTCTAGAAAAAAAATTGGATGTGAGCTGGCAATGTGCACTTACAGCCCAGAAAACCAGTCATATCCTGGGCTGCATAACAAGTGCAGCCAACAGATCAAGGGAGATGATTCTCCCAATCCACTTCATTTATGTGAGTCCCCACCAGTACAAGAAAGACATGGACCTCTTAGAGCAGGTCCAGAGGAGGACCAATATAAACATCAGAGGGTTGGAACACCCCTCCTACAAAGAAGGGCTGAGAGTTGTAGTTGTTCAGGCCGGAGAAGAGAAGGTTCCAGGGAGACGTTATTGTGGTCTTTCAATAAATAAATGCCCCTCATAAGAAAGACAGAAAAATTTTCCTGAGGCCTTTAGTAACAGGACAAGGTGCAACACTTTAAAAAGAGATTAGATTTAGGTTGGATATAAGGAACAATTTTTTTTTTCCTTGTAAACAAGAAGAAGTGGTGAGACACTGGAACAAGTTGCCCAGAGAAGTTGTGGATGCCTCATTACTGGAAGTGTGTGATGTAGTGAAAGATGTTGCTGCCCATGGCAGAGGAGTTGTACTAGATAAAACACCTAGCTGTTCCAAGCAAAACTTTCTATGAACCTATTATTTTCTTAGATTTCTTGGGACCACTTATCTTCTGAAGTTTTTCTAGAATGATTTGCGTGTTCTGTCTGAAAAATGACAACCCATGGTGGCTGATTTTTGGAGTCCTCTTCCAGTTTTTTTGGTAGTCAAAGTCAGAACTGAGAGCCTTGGTATAAATTGCAGTCTTGCTATTATGCTGAGATATTGATTGCAACTCATCCCACTTAGTGTTTATATAAATTTTCATGAAGATTAGTATTTATTCATTGTTTAAGTATTAAGGAGAAGTATTCCCCAGTACATTACTTCCTGTGAGTACTTCACTCATGTTTTACCAGACTTTTAATATTCCCCTTTATTTTTATGTGTGCAAATACATTTCAGAAGACAGTTTTTTATTTAGAGTGTTCGCAAATTAAAACTTTGATGTAAAATATTAACAAAATTTGTTTTTAGGCAACGTTTAAAGGATGGACATACATCATGTATGCTGCGGTTGATTCTAGAAATGTGAGTGCAGTGTAAAATTTACTGAATAAAAACAAATATAAGATTGATGTAATGCTTCTTGAATGGCAGTTGAGATAACAGAAAATATAAAAATACGTAAAACCTTAATAAATTTTCTATATAAATCTGTGCACCATATAATAGTTAAGTGGCTATACTTTTAATTCGTTAAAAAATTATAGCAATATATCTACAGAGTATGATTCATTTAATAAGTCATCTGTAAATAACAAAATTAATGAAATCTGGTTTCCTCTTCATTTATGGCACTGAGATTGCACAGATTAGGAAACAAGTTTTTCATGTATCTCCAAAAATAACCCAAATAAGTGACATTAGCTGCTGTAGATAATGCAGAGCTGCAGACTCTGGTGATCTCAAAAAATAAAATGGCCGAATTTTGCCTGTTTTTCTGTTAATGCTGGTATTTGTTTGCGGCTCTCCTGTTTCTACCTTGTAATTTGCATAAAGTCCATAGGAACTGAATTTCTCTTGAGATTTGCACACTTCTGTCAAATTCAGTAGGAACTACGGGAAATACCAAATGTTACTAGAGAGGAACTGACAAACAGAAAGGGGAGGAATGGGAGGTCTGTTTGTGCAATAAGAGGCAAGTTTAATGATGAGGCAAGTGTAGGGTATGATCTGATACAGCTGGTTTTCCCCCTTGTCAAGGAGTTGCTGTCCATCTGGATGCAACTCTGCTTGCTATTCTATAATTTGTCTTAACTGTTATTAGTGATGTATTGCTGTCTTTCTATGTTACATAGATAGAGGAACAGCCCAAGTATGAGGAAAACCTGTACATGTATATTTACTTTGTTGCATTTATCATCTTTGGATCATTTTTCACTCTAAACTTATTCATTGGTGTCATCATAGATAACTTCAACCAACAAAAAAAGAAGATAAGTATCACATTTTGTTTTCAGAATGCTTTACTGTTACTACATCTTCAGTAAATGTATACGAATATTAGAAATAAAAAAAAGAAATCAGCTATTAAGATTCTTTTTATTCTATTCAAAGCAATGAAATAGTAGTTTGCTTTTTAAGGTATTTGAAGCAACTTAAACTTAGACTGTCTGAGTGTTTTCCATACCCCTGTACAGCAGAATGATGTATTGTACATTGGAAAGTTCCTTATTGTTTTTTTCACTTACCCTTACAGAGGTGTGATAAAGCCATGTGAAAATGCAGATGACTTAATTCAAGCATATAGATGACAGGGAAGAAGAGAACATGCAGAACTACAAATACCAAAACTGATAAATAGATAATGCATAGCACTACTATGAAGGCCTTCTCAATTACCAAGGGACTAATACAGACAATCTGAATGCTGCAACTACTGCTCTGTATTAGAGAAGGCTGGGAAACTGTCTCATTAGTTAGTAGTGAATTTACAAGAGAAAGAAAATTGTTTTCTTTTCAACTGAAAATATTTTATTATTCAAATGAACACAAGATTGTATCAAGAACTCCAGGAGCATTTAAACAAATTAAAATGCAGACTGTGATTACAAATTAAATTGTATTTGCTATTTAAGCTATAAATGCTGTGTAATGTCTACATTAGTCTTATTTTTTTATACTGGAATATTGTTTTTTTTTTCTACGTGAGCTTAATAAGGGAGTACGTACTTTCTTCATTTATGATTCTAGATGATTTGTCAAGTTTGATTCATTGTACTGAAAGAAGATATTGATAGTCTTAGTGCAATAGAAACTTCCAGTAAATCTTTCCACGTGAGACTGGAGTATGCAACTTCATATGTTGCTTATTCAGACCCTTTGAGTCTTACCTGCAGACTCACATAATGGAAAGGGGGACTTTGTGGTTGAAAACCTGATGACATCTCCATCCTGCAAGATACTTGCAGCTCCTTTGGAATAAGCATCAGACGCTTCCAGTACTAAAGAGGAATTTGATTTAGTTTCTTATTCTTGGTGAGGAAGACTGAGGTTTGCTATTAGCATCTTTGGCAGTCTGTGTGTAACAAGGTGACCTTACTCGGTAATGAGGTGATTATAAATTCTATTAAGTTCACTTGGTAGACAGTCTACTGTAGTCATTATGACTCAGAGGGCAGAAAAAGGTTCCTGCTGAAGAGTTCTTTCGGGCAATGTGGTATACACCTGTTGTATATTTGTAGCTGTTGTAGCTGTCACCGAGAAAGGCAAATACTGCAGATACCGCAAAGAACGATTGGTCCAGGGAAGATTCTATGCTGTTCTTTAATATCATGTAGGAAGTAAGCAAGCATTAGTCACCTGTCTTTTGAATTTATAAATGCACACCTATCCATAGAAATGTGCAGATTATGCAGTGCATTGCTACCCAGTAGTATTTTTCTTATCTTTGTTCTGACCTCACATCACTGAGATCTCTCTATTTTGGGCAATATTGTTAGGCTTTCAATGGGAAAGACCTCATGTTGGAATATACTGTCCCTGTGTAGTTAAACTGTGTGTACTTCTTTGGTCCCTTTGTGCATCCTGCCTTTATTGCATTAGTTCCTATGGGGAAAAAAAAAAGTAACATTAGTTGTCAAATGCCTAACTGTTATGATTCTCAAAGGCTCAGAAAGTGTATCTCATCTCAAGACTGCGGTTCTCTCTATGGACTGCACACTGAGATAATAATGATTTGTTCATTCTTGATAGCCATTACATCAGTGAGGCAGCAGAAGAAATCCCTAGTTCAATGCCAGTTCCTTTATAGCCTTTTCTTTTATTTC
Organism: Tapera naevia; assembly: GCA_033556795.1. Classification (NCBI taxonomy): domain Eukaryota; kingdom Metazoa; phylum Chordata; class Aves; order Cuculiformes; family Neomorphidae; genus Tapera; species Tapera naevia. The sequence goes on from JAUMJJ010000069.1 coordinate 12,987,302, forward strand.
CCACTGAGTAAAATCTCCTGACAGTCACATTTAAACCATAATCATCAAATTAATTTATTTTTTCTTCCAAAACAACTGCTATCCGAGAACTGAATTCTACTTGAATGAGAAGTATGAGAAGAGCGTATTAAACAAGATCTCTTTTGACTTCCAGATCTCCATGTCTTTATGTAGCCACAGGTGAAAGACTTAAACACATCTTCATCCAGATTCATCATTTCTTTCCCAAAAAGATCTAGATACCCTTTTACTCAGACTGCTGTCCTCTTATTCAGGCAAGAAACTTCAGAGTAAGCCCATGCTTCTGGTGATCTCTGTACAATATAGGGGGATGATCAAGCATCATATACTGTGTGAAAATATTATTGTGGCAAAAAAACATATGAACTGAGATACCTGTACTTGCATGATAAAATGTGCATCCTGAAAATTAACATCAGTAATTCCTTTTTCCTCACGTGGTTTCCATGAAGGCGTATCGGCTCTCAATGAATCTTTCTACCTTTGAAGCTTATTACAGTATGGAGTTTATGATGTTTGATTTATAAGTAGCTATGGAATATATATTTTTACAAAGCCTTTTTTGTATGTATATAATTAAACAGGTATATGTTGAGGGTTTTTTGAAACAAATAGAAGTTCTAAGGGTTCTCTCCTTTCCTTAATTTGTTTTATTTTTCCATCAAGACTTGTCAATGTTTTAACAGTCTTTAATATATTTTGGTTTTGGTAACAATGTGTAGGAATGAATACATTGTTCATAAAAATCATGTTCTGCATTTCTGTAAATTAATGGACTTATAGGAATGGCTGTAATCAGTTCTATTTTTATTATTTTACCTTGGAGGTGAAGACATTTTCCTGACAGAAGAACAGAAGAAATACTACAATGCAATGAAGAAGCTGGGATCCAAAAAACCACAAAAACCTATACCTAGACCAGCGGTAAGAAGATGTGCAATTCTTGTATCATCTACATTTGGGAAAAAATTGTATCAGTACATAAACTATCCAAAAATTTGTCTCTTAACTCTAAAATAATTTAGGCCTAATTCAAATTAGCCTTTTATCTGAATTGAAATGTGTATATATTCCTGTTCTGTGAGAAAAGTCTTTCATATAATTATGCATGGAGTAGCAGAGAATCAGCGACTCTGAAGAAATAGAAGCCTGTTGGGTTTTGAGGGAAAACTTAGATCTGTTAGAGAAAGAAGTTACTGGACAGTGCTTTTCTTTGTTTTTTTCAGTATTTGATTGAATGCATATTTAGGGGAAGAAGAATGAAATGGGAAGGAGGAAAAGGATTATCTTTATGTACAAGATACTATCATATTTTGTTTTTTCTCCTCTCAGAACAAATTGCAAGGTCTGGTGTTTGATATTGTAACAAAGCAAGCATTTGACATCACCATTATGGTTCTCATCTGTCTTAACATGGTCACCATGATGATTGAAACAGATGACCAGAGTCAGCTTATGCAAGATATTTTATACTGGATTAACTTGGTCTTTGTTGTCCTTTTCACTGGAGAATGCATCTTCAAAATGTTCTCACTCCGTTGTTATTACTTCACCATTGGCTGGAATATTTTTGATTTTGTGGTTGTTATTCTTTCAATAATAGGTAAGAAATTCTTATATTAAAAATGAAGTATTGTAAGACATTAAATGCTTTACCTCTGTCAGGTTTTTCAGATTAATACAAATACTGAGTCTTAATTTCTCCTGATTATTTAGGAAACGAGAAACATACTTTAGAGTAATAACCTTTTAAATAATGCTGTATCAATTGTAATATTCTACTTTTTTTTTATAAGAGTGCTGGGAAAAAGTCTAAAATTACCCATAGCAGATAAAATTTATCTCCAATTATAATTTCCACTAATTTCACAGGTAGATTTGTTCTTTGTTTATACTTAATTGTGGAAAATATCTATTTATAACCCTTTTATTTTTATGTTTCACAGGTATGTTTCTAGCCGACGTGATTGAAAGATACTTTGTGTCCCCCACTTTGTTCAGAGTCGTACGACTTGCCAGAATCGGTCGAATCCTGCGTCTCATTAAGGGCGCTAAGGGAATCCGCACTCTGCTTTTTGCTTTGATGATGTCTCTTCCTGCTTTGTTCAACATCGGTCTGCTGCTGTTCCTGGTCATGTTTATCTATGCGATATTTGGCATGTCCAACTTTGCCTATGTTAAGAAGGAAGCTGGTATAGATGACATGTTCAACTTTGAAACGTTTGGCAACAGCATGATCTGCCTGTTTCAAATTACCACATCTGCTGGCTGGGATAGTTTGCTAGCCCCAATTCTTAACAGTGGGCCACCAGATTGTAACCCCAACAAAACTCATCCAGGGAGTTCCGTGAAAGGCGACTGTGGCAACCCTTCCGTTGGGATTTTCTTCTTTGTCAGCTACATTATCATATCATTTCTGGTCGTGGTGAACATGTACATTGCTGTGATTTTGGAAAACTTCGGTGTTGCTACTGAAGAAAGTGCTGAACCCTTGAGTGAGGATGACTTTGAGATGTTCTATGAAGTGTGGGAGAAGTTTGATCCTGATGCAACACAATTCATAGAATACAGTAAACTGTCAGATTTTGCAGCTTCTCTGGATCCTCCTCTTAATATACCAAAACCAAACATAATTCAGCTCATTGCAATGGATCTACCCATGGTAAGCGGTGACAGAATTCACTGCCTTGACATCTTGTTTGCTTTCACAAAGCGTGTGTTGGGAGAAAGTGATGAGATGGATGCCCTCAGAATACAGATGGAAGATAGGTTCATGGCAGCCAATCCTTCAAAAGCTTCCTATGAACCAATTACAACCACATTAAAAAGAAAACAGGAGGAAGTGTCTGCTACTATCATTCAGCGTGCGTTCAGACGTCATCTTTTAAGACAGTCAGTAAAGAAACTTTCGTTTATGTATCGGAAAGATGAAGTTGATCTGCTTATCAAACATGATATAATTATTGGTAAACTAAGTGAAAACTCACCAACAGAAAAAATGGATATGACTGCATCCACTGCATCTCCTCCTCCTTATGATAGTGTAGCAAAACCAGAAAAAGAAAAATATGAAGATGACAAATCAGAAAAGGAAGACAAGGGGAAAGATAGAAAAGGAAATAAAAAGTAAAAGACATAAAGATGTTCATGAGGAATGTTCACAAGCCTGAGAAGATTATGTTTTTATAGCACTCTTACTGGAGGATTATTCCACAATTACAAATTTTTACATGTTAACCCACTGCTACAGTCAGTTTCTGTACCAAGACAATGACCCTTCACTGGCAAACTCTGTTTGTAACAGGGAAACAATCTTGCTAGAAGAATAGTTTTTATTATCAGCTGGTACTAATGGAAAGAAGACACAAAGTTTCTACTTGGACTGTAGGAATCCTTAATGGAGTGCGAAATTACCAGTCCCTAATAAGTCTGTGTTTTTTGTGGAATAAGGGTATCCACTGTGTACTCCTACTTATGTTCTATGTGTGTCAGGTTTTTTTCGTGATCTCATTTACTTTAATTCACATACTGCTATTAGTAATTCTGCTGTGCTGAGGAAAGACTAAATACTCTTGCAGAGGAACACAAATGTTAGGAATACCTAATTATACCATCATAATGTGAACTTAGTTCTCTTCAGGCTGCTTCTAAAAACTAGATTCCAGATTATTGAAGCTCAGGATCTAGACCAAATCAAGAGCAAATGATAAAAAGAACAGAGTATAGAAAACAAAACAAGGGAATAATTTTCTCTGAAATGAGGTTGGCAGTTTAGTCTCGGTTTTAATATATTTATGTTCAATACTTTATAATAATTCTTAATTTATTATGCCATCCATTTCAGATACAGTGATTTAAATAAATGACACTACACACAAAAATCCTGTTTTGAAAAACATGAAACTATGAGAAAAAAGTTACTTTCAGAGAGTCCAAGATATCTTGTAATTCCTGAGAGATTTAAACAGTTCTTTTCACAGAAAAGCCATGAATGCCGAATTGTGCCTACAGGAAATTACTGAAATTAAAAAATGGTGGTTTTTTCTCTTTTTTTAACCATAGACCCTGGAATTACACTAGTAACTTCTGAACTTCATTCCAAACTCTGTTTCTACACTTCTTATTTCACATCAGTATATCCCCTGCAGAACAATAATCAAAGCTACATGTGTAAATTGACAGCAAAGTACCTTTTGGGACAAGTACTACTTTAACATATACCTCAGGCTTAAATTTCCATACTTGGGATGGATATGTCATGCCAGTGACACAAAATAGTTATGTCAGAAGTGGTTTTGGCCCACTCTGTCCTTTTAGTCGGGTGATATTGCAATCCTCTGTGGAACGCAGAGATGACTAAAAGGATGTTCTTAAATTGGCTTTGTCCTATGTTTTGGTTTAGATGAATTTTTTATCATCAAGGCTAACAATATGTATGTAAGTAAAATATCCTTTGTTATTTAATCAGTTGTTTTACGCAGTGGAACCTGTTTGAACAAAGAGACAGTGACCCAAGTACTGTATTTATTGCATCAAATACATACCCTAGTAAGTGTAGTTTATAACATTTCAATAGGTAATATATTCTGTAATACTCCAAATAATTGCAAAGCTTGAACTGCATGCTTGCTGCTGTGGTGTTACAGCTATTTAAGTTTAAGATGGGAGGACATATGAGTGGTAAAAAAAACCCAAAACTGTTCAAGGCCATCAATCCTCATACAAGTAAGCAATACTTTGCTGCTATTATAGTTTTAATTTTGTTTGAGTTTTGTAATTAGCAAATACTCAGTAAATAACCAGATACACAGGACAAATATATTGCTTAAAATTTGGGGCTAGAGGAAAACTTTTATAATATCTCTTTATTGGTCTATTCCTGTTATTTTGAAGATAGTTTTATTTTATAACATTTTATACTTACTATAAGACACTACAGCTATCTTCATGTTGTTAGTAATTTTTATTGCTGTCTTTGACACTTTACTGTTGAGAAACCCAAGATAAAATGAGAATTGGTAATTGTAAGTTTATGTTAATTTATTAAACCTATTTTAATAAGGAATAATTTTAAAAGAAATGGACAGTGCAGTTTTTCGGATGAGTAGGTAAGTTTTTGGATGTGAAACAAGACAAACAGGTTTCTTTTGAAATTATAATAACTTCTGTCAGTTTTCAGGGTAATAGTCATAGATTCCCAGTATTAGTCTCACACTGTCTCCTTTTCTTGTTGATTCATACTGCAGTAGAAGCGCTTCAGATATAATTCATTATTCAAAACCTTTCTTCATGAGAATGGATAGTGAACTTCTGCAATGGACAGTGGAATACTTTGTATTTCTTACAAAATAACAAAAGTATAGATTGGCTCCTGCTTTTATATAAACTATTGGCTCATAGCATACTGATGAACTGCATGCAGAAAATTGTTTTACCAAAAATAACTACATTGCTAACAACCCAAAAGAATAAAGATAAACTTTTTATGTATTTGTTTTAGTCTTTGTGGTTTTGTTTTATGAAGTATATACAGATTAAAAATTAGTGGTTGGTAAAATTAAAGGGAAATCACTTTAGCTATGAGGCAATGTGTTTTAAATGTCTAGATCACATGTTGCTTTATAATGTAGTCAACATCAGCTTGTCACCATCTAGATGAAATGGCATGCTTCTTTTGTTCTGACCAGAGAAGTTTTTCTAGAACTCAGAAAAAAATTGCATTCTGACTATATGGCTTTTGTCAGATTTTTATGAGTTGCCTAGGAAGAGCTCCAGTGGTGTCCTCTGGTGGCCAGCTCTAATGGAGGCTGTCTACATTCTTGCTGAGCAGCAGATCCTGCTTACCCTGGTGTGGGTGGTCTGGGATCTATCACCAAAATAGCCCCACAGGGCAATAACAGCGCTATTTCAATCCCATTCCCCATGATTGCCAAGTGAAAGGAAAGAGACAGCCCCACAGCTGTCTACAGACAACTGATGACTTTACAGAGTTTTAACAGGCGGCATTCCTGGCAAGAAATTTCTACATACAGGTGGCAGGATATGGGGCAGGGTGTGGGCAGGTGGACCTGTGCATGGAATAATTAATACATTTCTATCCTCATTTCTGTTATGAAAGGTAGCTGCTGTATACTTGGGCTAGTATTTCTAACAGGAAGAAAAACCTTGAGTATGCTGTGCTTTGAAGGACAATGTGTATATTTTTAGTAACTGCATCTGATTTGGAATAAAACTTTTTTTAATCTTGAGTTGTTATTATTGTAATATCTTAGCTGCTAACAGTAAACATGAAAAGCAATAATGTAAATGCTTTAAAGAAGTCTTGGTCATGCTCTTGTATTGTTTAAACAACAGTAAGTGCTAGATTGGTAGGTAGTTAAAAATTCTATGTGGATTAAGCATAAGATTTGTATATAATAATTTTTCTCCAAATTTGGTAGCATGCAGAGGTATATGAGGAAATTTATAAAATCATGTTATCCTATAAAATTTCTGTTATTGTTAAAGTTATTTTTATTGAAGCCATAATCCATAAACTGAAGTCATTCTCCATTTTTTTCACTCCAGTTCTGAACTTTCTGATCCTTTGAAAAAGGCTAATATATTTACAGGTTTCAAGTGTATATATTTGAATAAACGTGTATAATTTTATATCTCTTTGAAATTATTCCAGTATACCTGGAAGTTATTTACCTTTACGGAAGACACAGTTGACTTGCAGTCTTCCTCCTTAACTTGCAAGTATAAAATGTATTTGTGTTTTAATGTTGGTATGTTTCAAGCATAATGGGTCAGTCATGTATCAGTATGCAGAGCATTAAGCAAAATTCGTAGAACTGGAGGACACTGCACTCTCTCACTGTCCTATTTCACAGCGAATCAAAAATTAGGCTCCCTTAAAATTTTCTCAGAAACGAGCCTTCATTACTCTCCCTTACCCGCTCAGAATTACGTGTATTTTATTTTATGAAGGTGCCAGCACCACTCCACACTCATACACACATCCATGCACACCCCCATATTAGGACGTAAAAGGAGAAATTTTGCGGCTACTTAAAATCTTGTCCTTGCTCAACTCCATAACAAAGCTGCGTTTCACTTCTAAGGACAAGACTTCTGCATCCAGCTTATGGAACTGCTTGCACTGTAAAAAATATGAGAAGGAAAGATTGCATGGGGAAGAGATAGGATATTGCTCAATTGCTCTTACTGCAGAGAGGACTGAAATAAGTCGGGGGTGGCGTCGTTTGTATTATTTTTTTTAAGCGGAAATGTATGTTGCCGAGTTCCATAAATGCGCCGGATGCAGGGAAGGCGCCTCTCCGCTGCGCTGTGCAGCGCCGCGCGAGTGCTGAGCGCCGCCAGCAGAGGGCGCCCGGCGCGCGGCCCCAGCCCTGCCGCCGCAGGGAGGGCCGGGCGGGCAGCGGCCGCAGGCGCTGGGGCCAGCCTGGGGCTTTCCAGAGAACTTACAGGTTGTGTACGTCCTTTTTTGTTTTATTTTATTTTTTCTCCTAGTTATATAATGAAGCTACAGCGTAATAATTCGGCTTGTTGTGTAAAGATAGCTTTGTTGGTAAATACTTTTGTGACAGGACCGGCAGGGTTTGGGTTTAGGTTCTGTACCCTGTGAGGCGTTTGGTCCCGTAGCCAGAGCTGGCACCACGCTGGTTAAGAGCTGCCACGCTTACCTGAGCTTACTAAAATGTAGCTGGAGGGTGTTGATGCTCTGGGGAATTCTACAGATAGCTTTGGTGTTACTTTTATTAATAGGTATTGCACTCTTAACTCCATGCTGCACCTGTGAAGCAGCCCCAGCCTTCTAGAAGAATCACCTATTAAAGTATCTGTCTCATTTTTTGCGGCAGGCAGTCATAAATAACATAAAGTGGTATTAATAGTGCATTTTTTTTTTATGTAGAGAAGTCTTACATGTCTCATTCTGTAGTATATATTCAAAAAGGCCTATCTACCATTATAATGCATTACAAGAAATAATCTGAAATATCTGCAGTGTAGGAATATATAATGGCTCACAAACCTCTGCATTAGCAACATCATTTTCAGTGGGGGATGGTACCCAGCTCTTTTATTCTCTGAGCACAGCTAGGCTTTGTCTTTGTGATACAGCATGCAGTCTCTGTTACTTAGCATATTTTAGTTTTCCTTGCTGATCAGTGGGAGCTGTGGCACAGTGAAACAGACATAGCCTAGTGCTTGCCTGGGAAAAAAAAAATTATACTGCAGTGTAACCCAAGCAAAATAAAATGCAGCACATTCCCATCTCTCCAGAGAGGAAAAATTACATGCTGAAGCACACATGATCTCTGCTGCAATAAAAGCTTTTGATGAAAATAAGGAATGACACTTCATAAACAATTTATAACAATCTAAATCAGCAGTGCCAGACGTACTCTGCACTTGCATTTTCTATTGTCTTAAAAGCATGTTACTTTAACAGCAATTTTGATAATAATCTTTGTAGAATTTGACAGCGGAATAAAAAATGCACAATATATTTTTCAGAAAATGTATATCTGAACTTAAGTGTTTTTCATTTTCAAAGTATTATTTGTAACATGAATGCTCAAAATTGGTCAGAATTACATGCTGTGTTGCTGTTTGCAGTATTGCTTTATAAAAATGTTATGCTTGCAGATACTGTAGCAGCTCCTGTCATATGGTACTTTTTGATTGCCAAACTATACAGTTGATTTATGGCCATATTCTGCAGCAATACTTGGATTAATATTTCTATATAATGTTTAGTAAATACTGTATCTGCATCCGCCATGTAAGGCAAACTAGATTATGCCAGAGATGATCATGTTCATGGTCTCAGGCAGGCAAAAAATTAAAATGCTCTCTCCAATAATAAGCAATGTGAATCCCTGTAACCCTTCTCTTGTCCTATCTTCTTGATGGCCTTGAAGATCTGTCAAATGTGAGTAAAATGATTCATGCAGCATTGCTGCAAAGACTACGTGGGCAGATAAATGCAGGCTCCTAATAGCCTCTATCTGGAACTGCATCTATATCCAAGAAAAAAAAATCTGTTTTGGGAGTGATGTGCAAGAACACTGTGAACTTGCTACCTTTATTGCTCTTGCTTTCTCATTTATTTGAAAAACTTTTACTTGAAATTTCATTTATCTGCTATGCTGCAACAATTTTTTAGGGTATTGTTACTTTTGTATGAAAATTAAAAGAACAAGGAAGTGAGAATGTTTGTGTTGAAAGTATAGTAGGCAATGGCAGTTATGGAGAAAACAAAAGCAGGATTTTTCTGCTTGTATTTTAGAATTAAAACCTTTATTTCAGAATTGAATATTATCATATAAGGAGAGCTTCAAGCACAAGAAATTTAAATAGGTACATAGAAAAACTGATGACAAGAAAGGAAATGACAGTGCAGATATTACTGGAAGGTTATTAATTTAAAATCTTTTGCAGAAGTTAATTGGAAGTTGATGCACTCTAAAAGATTGTACTAAAGAACATGGCAGCAAGAGAAAATCTGGAGCACAGTGTGATTTGAAATTGTTGTCTTGGCACAAATAAATCTATTTTGCTTCTGTGATTAGAGAGAAAACCTCGGATCAAAAAATACACATCTGTTAATATCCAAAATGTATCTATATGTGTATCCCCTGTTTATTCATGTCTATTATTATATGAACATCCTTTATAATTTCATAGTATTAAAAAATCTCATCAGTTTTTGTAGGAAAATGAACAGGGGAAATAGTCTAATAGGAGCACATGCAGCATCCGGTTTTCTGTCTTACTCGGTAGCTATTTACATTCCAACATCTCTTTCCCTGTTCCACTACCAACTTTTTTGCACGATGTGAAGATTTCACATGACAATTCAGACTCAAGTGGTATCAATGAACTCATTTGAAAAATATATGATGAATTAAAATATTTTTCCCCTCTGAAGAACAGGGAAAGGTTGACTTTGCAGGTCTTACTAGGCTTGTCAGTAAGATACTATTAAAAAAACCCCAAACTATTGTGCAGTTTCTTGGCTTTTAAAAATTTCTGGGCTGTTAGGTCAAAGGGACTGAATCTGAAAGGTTTTATTTAAATAAAACCCATACTGACTTCACAATTTTCCAGGTATGGATTTCGGAAAGAGAAGTATTTCTGCTTTTTCTCTTCTAGCTCTGTAGTCTAAATAAAATTACTCTTAGTCTTTACCTTATGGTAAAAAGGTTGCTTCCTTATTGCCTTGTGTAAGGAAGAGTACAAGACATGTCTTCAAAGGGACAATATTGGGGACGGACATTTAATTGTTCTCAATATGCCTTTACTAAACAAAGACCAACAACATATGCTATTACTGCTCATCTGTCATTTAAAAACATATAAAAGAGGTTACAAATTTAGCATTTATTATTTCACTAAAGATAAGTAAGATTTATAATCTCAAGATAAATAATGAAGGCAGATTTTTTTAAAACATGAATTGACAAGTATCTCATTTGATGTGTAGCCAAGAGCCAAGTCTCTGAAATGTTCTTTATATATAAAAGTGTAACACTAATAATAATATCATGTTGTATAAACCCTGCTGTTCAAGGCACTTAAATGAAGCCAGGCATGTGGAGGAATGGACAGGAAGGATTTCAGAGTCCAACAGTGAATATAACTGCCTCTCTAATTACAAAAAGTTTATCTCAAAAATTTTTTGTTGTATTTTTTTTCTGCATCTAAGGTTAAACATGTTACTAGAATTCATTTATTTAATATTGTGTGGTGATTAATGTTTGTGGAATATCAAGATATTGCCTTTGCAAGTTGGAATTGATGGAGGACAACAAGTGACGTATTGGAAAAGCGAACTGTTGGAAATGGCATCATTTTAGTGGAATAGGAGAGGTATTAATATTTAGTGGATCTTTCTGTATGAAAAGGTTGTAAGTAAGCCCTTGTAAATGCGATCAAGTTCATTGACAATTAGACTGGACAACCAAGGTTAGATTGCCATGTTATTGTCAGAAAAGATAATCCAGATTACAGTAATACTATGCCTATTCTGTGAGTAACAAATAGACATTTTAAAATAAATTTTATTGACAATTGCCAAATACTGGGAAAAATTGTTGGTTTTAGTTTACCAACATTACTGTAAAACAAATATAAGCCACTTTAAAGCTTTTCTTGTATTAAGACTTCCTGTTCTCTTGCATATAAGGTGTGGTTTTCTGCAACATTATAAATCATTAAAATCCGTAGGTTTGCTGCATAAAATATGGCATCACTAATAGCTTGATTTTGATGTACTTTCTTGACTTTTTGTCAGTTCACTGACAGTATAAGAGGAGAAATGAAAGCAATTACTTCAAGTACAAGACCCATCTTTCCAAGGCAGTGTTCTAGAACTGTGTCTCACTAAAATAAATAGACAGTTTAGGAGTACAGAAGCTGTACTGTGCTTTTTCTGGTATCTACAGTTGTCAATGTTATTCTTTCAAAAGCCGATGATTGGGACTCTTTTCAAAGTAAGATTTCTTAGATAAGGGATTTCATATTTTTTCCATCAATGGTTCTTTTCAAAATCTTTACCAGTAACTTTTTTAGGAGATAGAATTATGAGCGACATACTGGAAGGACGTGTTTATTGCTTTCAGAAATGATTCTAAGTTTGCTAATATTTGTTTTGATAATGTTTCTTTAATGCTAAAGTATGCCGGCTTGCATCAAGAGATGATTTTGACACTGTTCTGTCCATGATGGTCAAGAGTGAGGCAATTTGTGTGTTGTCACGTAAGAGTGAGTCTCATTACTTTGAATCTGATTAAGTCACTGATTAATTTGATTATAACACATATATTGAATATTTTAATTACTTAATCAATTGATTATTAAATGTTAATAGGAATTTTGCAGTTACCTGAATAAATTCTATATTGCTAATAAACCAAAGTTTTGTAAATTCCAATTCACAACAATAATCTAGATCTATTACTGTCAATTATACAGATAAATGTCATGATTATTACTTTCCCAGACAGTGAAGTGTATTTCAGTCAGCATTCCATATCGCTAGCCTTTTCTAATCTTAGTTGTTCTTTGCTAGGAGAGGAGATGGGTCACATCATTGTTTTTTATCAGAGCTGTCCCCTAATACTTCTAGAAACATCAAAATTGTTCTAGCCTTTCCAAGCAGATGAAAAAAATGGGAAATGTATATTCCAATATTGCTGAAGAGTAATCTGCTAGTATACACTGTCAATTTAGCAGTTCTTTCTCAACACAGTCATAAAAGGCATTCTAGAAAAGCCTTGTCAAAGTATTTTTGAAAAGAATTTGTTATAGTGTCATTAGGTAGTTTTAATTTTCAGGGTTTATATAAGAGACATTAACACAGCTGCTAGACAGTAAATGGAAAACAGAGAAGTTAGCTTCAAACCTTGCCATGTAAGTGATTTTTTTCTGAAGTTGAGTGATTCGGGAAGAAAATCTTATTCCTTGCATATTACCAATGCAAAATTATTCTTATTTTATAGACTTGCATCGAATTATTTTCTAGTATTGCCATTTCCTTCCTTGAAATGTAGAGCATTAATCTTGAATCACCTGTCAGTATGAATAAGTAGTACTGACAGCCATAACTTTTATAAAACTGGTTATCATACAATCATAATTTAATTTAAAAATTAAATTAAAGTTCTTGAGAACTCTTTAGTGAATAAGGTCTGGTGTTGGTGATTCACTGTGATAGATGTTTGCTTCAGTAGCACTTCCAACAGCTGACGTCTCTGAAAGTCTCACTCTTGCTAACTGTCAAGTGGAAGATCTAAATTAGGCCATAGTTTCACAAACATATTTAACTGCCATGAGCTGGCAATATAAGGGGAAGAATCCCTGCCCTTCTCTTCCCCCTTGGGTGCCACAACCATTTCTGTTGCCCCAGAACAGACTAGATTGGAGAAATACAAACTCGGTGTGAACAGAAGAAGTTTATTTTTGACGTGTCTTTTTCTATTCAATTCACTATACGGCCATACAGATGCTTATGGTAGACAGAAGGGTGAAGAGCAGCACACAATGCCCTTTTATACTACTTTTGTATTTGTAGCACTACGGCTGTGAATATCTCTTGGTGATCCCTCAAGCTAAAGCTTTGATGTTTTCCTTTCCTCCTAGAAGAGAAATAAAGTTACGAAGTAAACAAGAAAGCATCTGTCTTATGAGAATTACCCCATGATATCCTGTGTCAAAATAGCAATGTAGGTCAAACCCAAACCTGTGGAAGTTCAGTTTACAGTACCCTATAACCTTAGCATAGTCTGTTCTTAAAACCAAGAAATTTGCTAACTAAAATTATTGACTTTTCATTTTTGCAATAGTATGTAAAAATTCCATTTTTTTCTCCATTGAGCTTCACTTTGTGTATTAAAGTCATTTTGCCCAAATAGAATCTTTTGATATCCACAAATATTCATACAACCATAGAATCAGTAAAGTTGGAAAAGATGTCTAAGATCATCCAGTCCAATTGTCAAATTCATCAAAATCCTCAAATTTCATTAAAATTCTTAAAATGCTATTTGGTTTGAAATTGGTATGATTAATTTATTTTGAGATCTTTTGTTTAAAATGATACCCAGTTGCCTGTTAAATCCACTAGGAGAAATGCAATAGGCTCCAGAAGGAGATGCCTCTAAAACAGTGAGGGGCTGCTTATCAGCAGGATTTTGCCAGTATGTGAAGCTGCAACTTCCAGCAAGTCCACAGCTCAGCAGAGGCCAGAAGTTAGGTACCGCTAGTTATCCTGCCTCACCATCCTATGATCCTGTGATTCCCAGGAGCATGACTGCTGCACACTACTCAAAATCTAGCCCCATGCTCTCTTTGCTTCTATGCAAATACTTGCTGACTTGTAGATGAACATCAGCTAATACGGTGTGTTGTTATGTCTCTCTGAATTATTTAGGTATACCAAAATTTTTAAGTTATAAAATTGTGCTTATTAAAACCAAAAACAAACCATGAAATTTATAGAAGCTTGGAAACACCACCATTGTTTTAGAACTTTCATGCTTTATGATTAATGAGCAACTTGTCTGTGGACACTTAATATTTCAAGCTTCAATTTCTTATTCAACTTTCTCTTTATGTTGAGAAGATTATTTAAAAACCCGCCACTGTCTGGTACTATATTACTGTAAGCTATGTCAATCATATATATATATATATATATATATATATTTATGTTCCCTCATAACAACTATTTTGTTCTTCTTGAAATTTAATCCAAATAATTCAAATATACTCAGCAGTAGCCCTTGATTATAGAATTTTATTTCCCTGCTTTCCGACTGTCTGCAGCTAGTGTATAACCTCAGAAACTTGATGCAAAATTTCTTATTTGTGTCTTTCAATAATTTTATTTTCAGAACAGGAATTATTTTCTTCAAAGATTTTTGTCTACCCAGAAAATTACTTTCTTGTACTTTTTACGATCTTAGTCACAGCAATCCCTATGTTGTTCACTTTCACCTTTTGGTTGAGTCTCCCTGCGTTATTTATTCCATGAAGATCTGTGAACTTTTATTGTCATGTAAAAGAAAAAATGTATTAAGTTGCATTTCTTTCTGGATTTTGAGTGTGCATAAGAAATGATTACTGAAGAATGCATAGAATCTAGGGATTAATCAGATTACCTTTTAAGGATTTGCAGAACTTCGAAGTGCATCATGCATAACTGTCTTTCCTGTAGGCATGTTTTCCAGGGATCAGAACAGATTTTGGTTTTTTAAGGAGTTTTTATTCAATTAAAGATAAGTATTTGAATTTCAGAGATCTTCTTAGGAAGCAAATCTCCACGTCTTATTTATAAAATAGTATGTATACGTGTTTATTACTATGCAGTTGATTTCTTAAAAAAAATTCTATGGTAATTTTTCTTAAGGTATTTAGAGTCAAAATTAGAGATTTTTATTTTTTTATCACTTCTTATGTCTGACAGGACAGTTAATAATATTAATATGTAATGTCCCAAGAGGTGCTTTTCTTTTTAGTATCTTGCCACTCCACCTCTAATGGCTTGTTATCACTTTTGGCCGCCTCAACCTGCCAACCTGAGTCATGCCATCAGGAAGCAGATTGTACCTAAGCTGAATGCAAGGATTCCCAGATGGTGATTTTTTTTTTTAAGTCAACCTGATAGAGATATCTCACATTTGTAAGCAACTGTGAGAAATACTCCCTCCTTCAAAATACCTATCAATCGTAACATTTAAGAAATCCAGCTTTTAGCGGCAATAAACCTTTTGATAAAAAAATACATAAATTTGCTTCTTTCAATACCCATTGTTTCTGATATGAATATCTAAGCCATGTATATGAAAAGAATAAGATCAACCTAATTCATACACATATCTATTAATTACATATGCCTCTTAAACAAATAAGACAGTAAAAATATTTTTTCCTAGCTTTAAATAATTTAATCAACACAGTACTCCCCTATGAATGAATAGAATCATCCTCCCTTATCTTTGGGTGCTCTGCCAAGATTCCCAAGTATGAGAAAAAAAATTAGACTGGAGACTTCAAAATTAGATCTTACCTGTCTCTCTGCAAATGCTAATAAAGTGGAAAAACAACTCACTTGGATGCCAGGCTCAGTAAATGTATGAAGATTTGGGGGGCTACAGTGGAGAAAAACTGGGTTAATTCTGCATCATGCTTGCTGAGCAGGGGGTTAAATTTCTGAAGCAGGCAGCCAGCATGCTCTGCAGCAGTCTGCAGGTGTTGTTAGGACATCAGCCTTTTGCAGTTTGTGCTCTCAGAATGCCAGCAATTTTGCTGATACCTTTTAAGATAATATTGAGAAATTCAGTGAGCTCCTGGCTCCTTAGGGACTTATGAGTATAAATGAACACTATGAAGTCCGCAGGCATGAACTGGCTAAAATGTCTTCTTCACTATACAGCTTGGGGAAAGTGTCTATGTTCTTGTAACAAGTAATAAAAAAAACCCCTGCTAATGCTATTGACTGCTTCTGTTGGAATAGAGTTTGGTAGTGACTCTTCAGCTTTTGTGAGTTTTGTTCAAAATGTGGAATGTAAAGTGATAAAATCATGAACTTCAATATTAAAACAAACAAATAACCAACCAAAAAAGCTGCTAATGTTCACAGTGAAAGTATTTTTGGGAGTAAAGGTAAGCACAACAGAAACAGAATAGCACTTGTAAATTTAATAGTTCAAAGTGAGTGATAGATACGTGCACATTAGCTACATTCTGATTATTTTTCAGGGCAAAATTAGAGAACTGATTACATGTACACCAAATGAAATACTCGCACTTGGAAAACTGAGGAATAGCTGAGAATGGTATCAGAAAACCTGCAGGCTGAAAGCTGGTGCGGCGGGTGAGGTCATTCACTACCCTGGTTGCTACATGATCATTGAGCAAAGTGTTAAATTATCAGCTTGTAAATAAAACAGGCAGGCATTACTTTGCACCTTATTTTATTGATAATTTGAAACCAGAATAGTGAATTAGCTGTTCATTTTTACAGGCCAGATGGGAAGGGAGGCGTGCAGGGTTCGGAGAACCTGAGTGAAATGCTTCTGTTTTATAAAAAAAGAGATTGTTCTGTACAAGGGGCAGCTGGGAAAGTGGGAGATTGGATAGCAAGCAGTGCAACATCTCTTCCTAAAAACACTGTTATGGCTAAGTGCCTTCAACATTTCGTGATATAGTTAGATGTAAATTCATTTGTGCTATTCTGTGGCTGAACCCATTATACTCGAAGTATGCAGACATGTGACAGAAGGTCTACAGGAGTCTGTTAGTGTCAAATTGATGTTTACTCTGTTTCAGCACCAGCCCTGTCCTGTTCTCAATGCAAAAGCAGATGGGTACCTTTACCGAATGCTGTCCTGCTACTCCCATTTTTTTCCATTATTTGGATAACGAATAAGACAGTGTTTTGATTTTGGTGGCTGTAGCAGAGATAAACCCTATTTGCTGCTTATTAATTACAACGCAACTGATGCGAAGGTGAACTTATTCTGTGGAATGATGTAGACAGAGGAAAATATTTTCAGATTAAATATTTCTTGGTTTTTGTTTTGAATTCCACACAGAATTAAGAAGTTCCTTCTGTCTCCTGACATCCAAAGAATTACTGGTAAGTGCAACACTGAATGAAGTATTATTCCACTTTGTTCAGGTTTTCTTTAAAAAGCTTTTCATACCAGTATTTTAGAAGGCAATTTCAAAGAGAATGATTAGATATTATCTACAGATTTTACCTACTGCCGGTAATATTAATCCTATGTTCCTCAGCATTCCAGAAAATGACAAGACCTGCTAACTACAACAGAAATTACAGGGCTAAAATGCAAACAAGTTGCTTTTAACTTACTTATTATGGAAGATAAATGCTTGTATGACAAATAGTAGTTCCTCTAATCCTACCTGACTTGCAGTATTTTTGGTGAACCTTAAGAAAATTTTATTTACTGGGTTAGTGTAATTCCAACTGAAAATAAAGGATGCAACTTCATTCTAGTGATCAATGATGAGATAACAGCCCCATTTCTAGCTTTAGAATATTAAACCAGCAGTCTAAATCTCTGTAGCATTTTAGGTACTGCGAGTAGTTACCACATAATGATAATTCAGCATCCTATGGGAAGTGCATTAGCGATTTGTGGGGCAGTGTAAACAAGCCTGCATTGCTGCTCTGCCTGTTCTCTATATAAATAGAAAGGAGAATTTTCCAGAGATGTCAGTCTGGCACCTCTCACAAGCTTTGCATTTACTTACTATTCATTATTAATTGTTAAGTGTTTGCAGCACATTTGATACTGTAAAAAGTACAAAGATACAGTCTCTGCCTGGAGGAGCGTACTTTTAGAAGACAGCAGAACCAACTCATTCTTTTCCTATGTGACAAATAAAGCTTTCTTTGTGTTTTGTTCAAATTCTCTAAAACTCAGATAATATGGGCTTCAAGGCAGGTTACATAACATTTCTGTACTGGCTTTCACATTACACAGTTGAGAGTGAAACAACTGTCGGAGCACACTTGTCTATGTGCAGTGCGACAGATTTCATTGTTCTGAACAGTTGGTCCCAACTGCTCTTACTTGAGGTTTCAAACCAGTTTTGAAAGCTATCAAATTGTATGTTAATCTCCTCAGGTGAAGAATGAATCTCTGAATGGGAAGACAGGCCAGAGCTGCTGCATACTGAATAGTAGGAGAGGCATAATGATTGCTTGGAAAGGTCTCTGACTGGTGTTTCCTTCTCTGTAAAGCAGAAAGTTTTATAATTTTACTGAGAGGGAAAAAAAAAGAGGGGTAATTAATAGGTTAAGCAAAAGTGGCATTCTCTTGAAGAAAGAAAATATATATATTAACCTGCGTATTATAAATAGAACACAAATGATCTTATTTGTATGTGTTTCCCTCTCAGGGAAGAGGTCACATTTGGAGTTTTTATGTCCACAGCTATACTTTCTCCATCCCATTCATTTCAGAATCCCAAGCGTAGTTTCCAGATTCTGGAAGGCTTCATAACTAGTAACAAATTGCTAAATGTTAAGATGTGGGTGGATTAGGGGGCATTTTGTAACTAGAAGTAAAGTATAAAATGGAAGGAAAAACAGGCGAGAGGAAGTGAGTGACCTTAAGGGCGCAGAGAAAGAAATAAAAGTTATTTTGATTTGACAGCAGATTATAATGAGGAAAAAAAGGGAGGGAGGGGAGGAAATTGAAAATGGTCAGTCTTGGACCTCCTAGCTGGAGGCCAGCTGAGCTACCAGGTCAGAACAAATGAGTTTGAAGACTCCTGGCTGGATTGCCTACTGGTTCCAGCAAAGGATAACTGAGTGAGCCAGTGCCTGGAGCTTTTCAGGCCTATAGGAGTACTGACTCCTATAGACTGTCTTCTAACAGGTGTGATAGGTGTTTGGAGCTGTTCAACTTCCTCTTGATCGGTATATAGGAACTTAGGGCATCTTGAGTTAGTGAGTTCTAGCCAAACAGATACTGTAATGCTGTTCTAAATATTTCCCTTGTTGGTGCCTTATTCCTTCTGTTAAATCAGAGCTGCCAAGTCACCATCCAGGCATCGAATTACCAAATGCCCGTCCCAGCTGGAATTGGGTAAGAACAATTCATAAAAACTAAGACACAGCCACTCAGCTCACTGTGATTTCAGTTTTCAGTTTAGGATGCCAGATACTCCTAACTGATATTACAACCCTTTCTGTAACATTTAGACTCTTTTACAGAGATGTATTTGAGTCTCTGTATCAATAATTTATTCTAAATAATCTAAAAACATCACAAATATGAACATACAATTTGCGATAAGTGTGATCCAAAGAGATCTTGACAAATTTGTTTTAAGGAATAGGCGAGGAGGAATGCCAATCCAATCCAAGTATAGCTTCTTTGAAGATATGGCTAATGGGTGGTAATCAAGTGGTGAAAAAAATCCCAATTGAACTCTGAAAGTGCATTACAATAGGCCACAGAAGCAAATAACAGGTCTAGGATCGATATTTCAGACTTTTATCAGCAAATTTAAGCAAAACTAACTTAGATACTGAATGCTAAAGACAACTTCAAAATAATGACAGAAACACAAGTAATTGAAAGTGTCCTCAATGTTTGAAGCTCTTGAATGTGTAGCCAATTTTAAATTTAAGCATTCTGGATATCATCTGAGCACCATAAATGAAAAGTGAGAGGAATGAGTCTTACTTTAGTTGTAACCATTTAGACAGGGCATTTAAAGGCAATTAACATCTAAAAAGTGCTGGGAAGAAAAAGTGTTTTGATTTCCTTAAAAGGTGGAAATTTGTAAAATTAGGCCCAGGCTTCATTCCAACACACAATTATGTTGTTTAGTTTTTTTAAAAAATTCCACTGATATTTATACACAAAAGGGGCTAGAGAACATAACTTTGGACATGATGGTCCATCAACCCAATTACTTTATATTTGCTGACTGAATTTTGAATAACAATTGGCTAAGATCTTCTGAAATATCCTTTGCTTTGATTTTCAAATTACTAGAATATACATAATGCTTCAGTGTTCTTGAAAATAGAAATACAGATACCAGGCACATTTGAATCATGAAGAGGTTATTATGGTAAAAGACGCAGCATGTATATATGCTTTCCTCTAGAGACTCTGCTATACAGGAGCACACACACCTTTCTAGCAGCTGAACAAAATGTTTGGTTTTCTCATCACTTCTTATATATCATGAACAAAAGAGTTCCCATTCCAGCATATCTCCTATTCTGTGTTATCTGAATATGACCTAAACAGGCCTTATCTCCTAATCATTTGGGTACAGGCGAGGAAACACCAAGGCATAAGATCCTCAGTTCCAGTGTTCCTGTACTACAGGATATGCAGGGAAATGAGGCTTTGTCATCCTGAACTATAATGTGTAAGCATAGAGGAACAGAGAAAGACCTATCTAGATGTTAGTGTCTGTCAAATGAAAAAAAAAAAAGATTGCATTATTTGATGTCTTATAAAAAAGGAATAATTTGGTCAATTTCGAATGTCTACTCCCAAATATGGTAGGTGCCCACCTGTACTGGTTAAAAGAATTGCTAATGTAAGCAAGTAAGAATATTTAATTCACTTTCATTACTGAAAATCATGTGTTCTTTTTTGCCAATTTGTAGAAAAATTTAGTAGTTTAACAATTTTGCTTGTAATGCATTCAGATTTCATTCTGCAAATGTAATCCAGAAAGCTAAATGCAGCAGGAACACTAGGCAGCTTCACACAGGTGCCCACTAGGAATACCTCAATAAACAGTTAATACTTCAATAGCAAAACCTTCAAAACAGGTGAATGATTAACCACACCCATACAGAAAAAGTCTTGCATCATTTTATGCAATGGTATTTTTAATAATAATCTCAGGAATTTTAATTTATAAAAACTAATACAACTCTAAGGTTTAAATGTTAACATTTGCTACTATGTTATATATTACAATTTATTCAGCTATGTATTCTGGGTTTTTTTTTGAAAAAAATGTTTATTTCACGAATATAGTTTTTCCCCACTGGTAAGTGTTTCAATAGGCCAGAAAGTGTTTTAAACTAAATGTTTTATTATCTTTTTAAAGATCATAATATTGGGTTTTTTTTGTCCACAATTTTAATCATTTGTTCTGTACTTTGCTTGCAGGATTTTGGTTGAAAATTACCTAAACCGTCTTTGGTAATTATTTTTCTTTTTATTATTATAAACTTAATATTCTCTGAGAGGTTGTCATATGTCTGTAATTATTTCAACTCTCTCCTGTTTCTGTTCAATAAAAAAATTAGGATCAATAGCTTTTGGCAAACAATAGCTACGCAGAGCTCCTTGTCTCTGCAGGCAAGAAATCCCAACCTAAATAAACAATGACTCTCAGCACCACAAAAACCTGCATTAAGTTGCCTGGTATTCACCATTCACACTGAGATTCTCTAGTAGTTATATATTTATAGCAGAAAGACTGCAAAGATATTTGGGAATAGGAGAAAGCTATTCCTGGGAGCATGCTGAAGGATTCTTGGAAATGTTCCATAAGCTTAGTGTATTATATTGGGTATTCCTAGTGAAAGAAAATGATGATTCTAAGACTTCAAGCTCCTGTTGAATATCAGGTATGCAAATCAGGGTAAACATTACTGATGCATCCCAGATCATTAGAGGACCTGTGATTTGTAGTATGATGCCGTCTAGGAAAGACCACCTTTTATACTGTTCTGAATAGTTTTACAGCATGGTTTGGGGCATTTTTGTGGCCCCTCTGGTCGATTATAATTTGTATTGACAAACTTCACCATGTACTGCTTATGGTGGCAATGTCCAAAACGTTTAGTTTGCAAGCATTTGTAATAGGTTCAGAATGATACCTTTGCATAGTTTTAGACACATAAAAAAAGAACTCTTCAGTTCCAAAAAGATATTGTAATGAAAACTTAAAAACTTTGAAATATTAACAAAGTAGCAACACAAATAGAACAGGGGGAGCGGAGAACCAAACTCCAAATTACCAAGAGTCATGTCTTAGCCATGCTATGACTTGTACAGGCCTGCTGCTCCTTATCTCCTGTTTCAAATCTCAGTTAAAAGATTGTTAAAAGTACAGAAAATAACTTCCTACTATTGTCATCTTATGAGACTGTCACAATTAACATCAGGCAGTTGTACCATTCCTAAAGGGTGGCATGCAGTGAGCACAGGCAGTGATGTGACCACCAAAAGTATGTCTCTGTAAAGATACATACTGAAATGATATTAAAAAAACGGTTTGCGAGCCTCAGGGTATTTAGTGAGAATTTCCAGTATAGTCCAAAGGTAAACATGTGAATTCACACTCAGTATTCACAGCACTGACCATAGTCCTTGTGACTATTACGAATATATTGCATTGTACTGGAATAGCAGAATAAAGAAAGATAAGCAACACATTGTTAGGACAAATGAGAAGAAAAGGAGAGAACAAATATTTTTATCTTTAGTATTCTGAATGCTGTCTTTTGACATATAAGACACAGACTCCTATTTATTACTGTATATAAAAAGTTGAAATAAATGACATTAATCAGTGCAGGCTTGATGAAGAATGCTAATATTCCTTATTGTTAACACAACTAATGGCAAGCCTCAGAAAATGTGAGATTCAGAACTGTGGAGGACTGCCAATCTTATTTCAAATTTATAAGCACTAGAAATGACATTTTGCAGTAGTATTGAATAGTTACATGGATGTCAATTCTAACTAAAATAGATAAAACTTGTCAATTTATTCACTTTTTTGACAAGATTATAGATCTATTTAAAGAGGCAAATGTAGATACATAGTTGGTGGTGTTTTTTAAGGCTCGAAATATCATGCATTCATTAAATACTTTATTTGGAAGAAATAGAGACTATATTAGGTTATTTACAACCTTGTTTATGACCTGTTTTCCCTTCATCTTAGAATGAGTGTTTTCCTATGACTAACAGGAACAGTTCTGCTTTAAGATTATTATAATCAAATTATGTCCTTTAGAGGTCATGAAAGAACTTTTTCCTGATGCATAAATTAGTCTGTATTTTCTTTATTGTTTTTACTTTGAATTGCTTTGAGGTGGTACAGATTAGCCACTGGGGGATAGATGGTTTTTGGAATATACCTGTAGTCTGAAGGACTAGTAGGAGCGATGCAGCTGTATCTTCCTCATGAACTCGGCTTTAAAGTGGTTGTTGGACTTGGGGCTACAGTTCAGATCAGCAGAAAAAAGTTTTTCAAGGACTTTCTCTTTTGTCTCTTTCACGGCGCAGGATATCTTGATACATTTTACCTAGCAGTCACTTACCCATAGAGACATTTGCAATATTTCTCTTCGTTCGGTGCTCTTTCTCACCCAATTATTTCATCTCCTTCTGGTTTAAGTCAAAATAAATCTTTGTTTTGTTAGAGCAGTAACTGAGCCTAAATCTAATGGAGTCAATCTCAGATGAAGCATTCTAGCCCATGAGGCAATAAATTCGATGAAATAATGCTGCATATATTTTCCAACTTTTTTTGCTTAAAATCACTTCCCTATCTGAAGGTACTTGCACCTGAGTAAAGACATCAGGAATTAGCGTTTATTTCTATATTGCTATTGGAAACGCCTAAGATTAGCTCTCAGCAATGGCAGATTCTAACATGTTGTTCCAATTCTAGACTGATGTGACCACACTAGCAGACTGGAAAATACCAGTATAACCCTACAAACAATATCAGAGTAATGCTGCTTAAGCTGAAGATTAGGGGAGAAGCAAATATATAATTACTATCCTCATATAAATCCTATGTTTAAGAGGGAAAATAAAAAAAAAATTGATTCTGCTCACTTGTCTTGTAGGAGGGGTTATAGAAGGTTCATTGGAAAATCCACTGTTTCTAGGAAGCCAGTGAATCAAACTAGAAATCAAAGATGAATGTTCAAGGCTGCAGATCTGTGGTTATAGGTAGAAAGTCCTATTAAATTTTCAATGTGAGTGTCACAGGAATCCTCACATCTCTTGTGAGAGAGAGCTCAATTCTCCTTCCCAAATGATTCTTCTTATACCAGTGCTTCCAGGTAGCTTCAGCCAGATGTTCTTAGGCAACAGAACAGACAGGTTTGCATTGCTTGATTTCCTTTGCAAGACTACCTTTAGACACCAGGAGATCAAAACCTGCAGTTTGCAAGGCAATGACTCTAAATTGACATAAATTGGATAGTGGTTCTAGAAGGAACAAGGTCTCTGATAGGACTGTGATAGGCATCCCAATACTGCACTCTAGTTAATGGAAGAATGAAGTATAGAGACTTGTCTTTCTCAAGGTCACGTTGCCACAGTTTACAATAGAAATTAAAAATTGTTGAAGAAGTAAATATGCTGAAGTAAAGAATTTTATTTCACTAACATGCCATCAGGAATAGCACTCACTGAATTCAACTGAGATGACTTGGAAAAAATAGGAAGAGAAAAGTATTTTCCCTTATTGACCTCTAAAAACTTAGTGATTGGAGTATAGCTATAGCTGAATCTTGAAGAATGACACTAGGAGCGTTTGAGGAAAGGAGAACTTCTGCATTAGATTTTTGTGAGATCTCTATTTTACACAGTGGAGTCCATTCAAAAAGATATTAACATAAAGAGTTAGTATCTTTAAAAGACAAGACATTTTATGCGCTGCTTCCATCAGTTTATGGTTATTTTTTCACTCTGTCTGACAGCAAGACAGAGTGTGTGACAAGGCCATTCAGTTTCCTTACATAAGGGAATGAAAAAGACAGTTCCATCAAAAAGATGAGCAAGATAAGCAAAAAAAGTGTCTTCAAAAATATCAGTTTTATGTCTCTTTATCCTGTAAGCTTCAAAATGCTATTGCATTAGAGTTTCTTTAAATGAGAGTTCAATTAATAATGACCAAATAAAAGCTTATTCTGTTCAAATCTTTTTTTAAGGCTTATATGTAGTGCTTCTAAGCTAACATTAGATACAGGAGCACCTGAACGGTTGTATACATTGACCTAGACTCCTGTGCATCATCCACATTTAACTCTCTGGCTGCACAGTCTTCTGTGTTTGGGTGCTTGTAGTGTGCAAGTCTGAAGTTTGGATATGGAACACATAGCCTGAAAAGCTTTGATTGCTATTCAGTAAGTCTTCTGTGGAAAGCAACTACAGATGTTAGAGATATGAAAAGTTGCCAGAGGCACAGCCTTCTTTTTTAGGAAATTGTGAGCTCTTATACTGTAAGCTGTGCCCAAGTGACTAGGAACCTCTGCGGAAGAAAAACAAGAGACCAGAGAGAATCTGTGTTGTTTCCTGGAAGCATCCAAATGATAGAAATAAGAGGAATAGAACCAAGGAGGTGGAACATTTTCTTTCATTGGTACCAAACATTGAAAACATTCAGCAGGTCACCTACTGTCACGATTTAAGTTAAAATAGGAGGCACTTCAGAGGGAGTCTGCCAGTCTGCTTAACTCTTCCTCTGACAATCATGCAAGCATGGAAATAAACCGCTCAGCTTGTCAGAGTAGAGTAAACACTGAGCAGTCGCACAAGGACAATTAATATTATCCAGCATGTCCTACAGTTCCTCCAGATTGCTCTCTCTTACTGGGCTACTATCAACAGTCTTGCAAAGATAAATAATCTTTTGTAGCTTGCTGAGTTTAAGTCAGAAATTCCTTTTAAATCCCCCTTAACAGTTAGTAGGATTCCTGAGACCTGTATATGTATAAACAAGTGGATTTTATTAAGAATATTTGAGTATAACAATTTGTGACTAAATAAGGGTTTGGTGGTGGCTAAGGAAAAGACACTGTTTGTGAAAATACATCGGAAGTGAAGCACCCGAGCGTATACATAGGAGTGATATGCAGCTAAGAAATATGTAAGTAAGGCCTAAGTATAGAGAGCTACTAATAATTAGCTTGATGTTAAGATATATGTTTCTAGTATGCGTAACACAAAGGTCTTAACCCAAAAGGCATCCCAATTTGGGGGAGAGGGAAGATGGGGTCCAACCCATCAGCCTATCCAAAAAGTTTCGATGATGTTTTCTCCCTTTGTTTACATTCTTATAATAACTTGCACCTTTGTGGCAGAGTTTTATGTGGAGCTTGAGTGACTGACGTCATTATTTTAAATCCTGCTGATTGGTGGAGAAAAAGTTCTCGTTTTGCATGCCAAAACTTAACTGTGCATGCCTAGTAGAAGTGGTCATGGGAGTGATTTGCCTCAGAGGTGGGGAAGAGGCAGAAACCCCTAGATGTGGAGGTCTGGTTTAGTATCATAATGATATTACAATGATGTTATAATGAGTACGGGTCAGCTGGAGGGCAGGATTGTCAGAGCAGCAGCTACAATTCATCTTCTTGGAAAATAATTGCGCAGTTGTACTGTGCTCCTTGCTGACAGCAGGGGGCTGGCTACGTCTGTTTCCAAACGTCTCATTTCCCAGTTCACAGGGCAAGATGTCCTTGCCGCTTTCCTTTCAGGTGAAAAGTGTGCTGCACCTATGCCTGTTGCATCTTCACTGACTCTGCTTTTAAAGAAAAACTGCCATGTACTCAGCCTATCGGAGGAGAATTCAGAAAAGTTTAGGCTTTCCATTTCTCCCCACATTTAGCTTTGTTCCCAAGTTATCCACCCCCTGACTGTAGTCACTCAAGCTTCATAATGCCTAAATAGGTTTGGGGACAACTACCTTCCATGTGAAATTGAGTGTATTATGTGTGCTAAGCAATGAGAGTAAATAAGTCAATTTCTTCATCATTCTCCAAGTTCTTTGATATAATACTGCTAACAAGACAAAGCAAATCGAAGTTGATATCAAAATAACAGTAACAGTGTGGAACATTTTGTTGAGGATGTCCTTGGCAGTGGGTTACCATTTGAAGAGGGTGTCCCACGAGCTATGTGTTGCATGCTTCTTCACATGTTCCGCAACACAGTGTATTAGGGTCAGTTGTCCGTCTTCACCAGAGATTCATTCCAATAGGTGCAGGTAGTGCAGAAATCAGTGACAGGGACTGAATTGCATGCTGTGATTTAAGCAAAACTACAACCACAAATATTTGAATGACTTGTGGTGCCTACTGTAATATCACAACGAGTTCCCAGATAAGCACAGCTTTTGCCGATACATTTCAAAATGGCAAAGGTGTTGTTCAGTGTCAAGACAAATGTCTTGGGCCTTGATGGTATCCCTTTCACAGAGGAATCCTTGTTGTTCTCACACAATGCATGCACTCACATTGATAGTTTGCCATTTATCATTCTGCTTTCAGGCCCAAGCTTTATGCTCTAAAGGATAGAGTGTGGTTCTGTTACGATTTAATCCTAATTGGGTGTATCATTTATACTGAAGCGTTTTGTATAGTCAGCACAAATGCTACGGCTGTATTAGCAATGGGATCAATGATGAAATTTACAAATAGTACCAGGATTTGAATTTCTTATCAAATTCAAATGCATTGCCTCAGATCACCTTTTTAATTTCAGTGAGTACATCATAATGACATCATTCCTGAGGTTCTTTGGTCTGTCAAATTCTTATATTATTTATACACATAACACACACCTATTAAACATGTACATATTGTCCCACAATTACACACACACAACAATAAAACTGAAAATAACCAGACAAAAATACCTTAAGTTTTATCTCTACTAATTAGTTAAATGTTTCTTAAAATGTTTCTTGGATATCTGGGAATGCCTGGTCCACTGATATATTGATTGCCATTGCTCTGTTAAAATTTTGAAGGGTCATCCCACCATATTTTAATTAAACCTGTTTGAATCTTACCCAGTAATCACTGGGATGCTCATTACCTCACATCTACAGCTTTGGTACCCTGCAGTTATTAAGCTTATTTCTAAAATACAAAACAAAATACAATAAGTATCACTTTAATAGAAAGAATCAAATCTGATTTTTTTTTCCCAGAAGTATAGACATTTCAAATAATTGAGAAGAGGTTAAAACCTAATAAAGGGTAAATATAGTTTGTTGGATGGGTCCAGGTCCTGTGTCAACTGAAGAAACTCAAAAGCAAGCTACTTGGATTCAGAATGAAATTGAAGGATGAATTTATGCCTTTTAGCTAAAATTCAGTACGGATTGTATCTTCATGTTTTGCTAGAGGGGGTGACCAGTCTTGTGAACTTGTACATTGCAGTAGGTCTTTCAGGATTTTGTGTTAGGCTGTTTTGTGTGGATGTTGAATCAATATCAGAAAACATGCATGCTGTGGGCTATTTAGGAGGATTTGGGGTGAAAAATGGAAAAAAAAAGAAAAAACCAACACACCTTAATGCTTTTAGTTTCAATGGTACATTTATTATGATGAACCATAAAACTGTTCTGACATTGTTCTTAGGCATCAATAACTTATGCCTAAGAGTTCAAGGTGGTACTACTATACCTTTTCTATAAAAGCTTCTATAAAAGTTTTCATTGGTGACTTACAGCTTAAACAATTCCCAAACTAAGTGTGTATTGTTTCTTGCACTTCAGCTCATGAGAACTAATTTAGGGAGCTAATTAAAAAAAAATAATCTAAGTTCAACATCCTAGAACAACTGACAGAAGAAAATTCAACCAAAAAGCCTACCAGTACTGACTATTTTCAGTTGATAAAGATCATTCATTTACTCAGAATAAATAGGTGTATTTATCAAATGCTTAATTATCTGCTTTTTAATTTTAACTTCTTTCTGTTCTCTTATTTTTGCCATTCTCTTTTAGCATTAATATGCAAACCAGCAGATGGTTTTCTTTATAAGTACAAAAATAGTGGCTTGGGAAATCAGTTTATAGGCAATCTCAGAGGTATAATAGGCAGCCCTATAAATCTTAAAAAAATATTGGAAAGGAATTAAAAAATCTATCATAGCTTGCTTCATTGCAGAGGTAAAGATAACAAAGAAAATTCAAAGAACAGTCCACAAAAAATAAGATTACTATGACCTTGACCTCCTCAAATTCTGTAGTTTAATTGTAGAAAGTTTTCACACTTCTTTGAGTTATAATTTTTCAGTTACCTTCTATGATATCGTATAATGTTAAATATCAGAAACTATATATGTGTACAAAATGAAAAAAATAGTGATACTTATCTGAAGAGTTGGCACTCAATTTGAGAATTCATTGTTCACCTATCATTTCTGGAATACTTGATAATTTGGAGGAAACTCTAGGATGTTGTAAATATGCAGAATACTAAGTATTGTAAATACTAAGGAAAGGAGACTTGAAAACATTAACACGTCTTACATCTGAAACATAAAATTTAATAATTTTGGAACTATTACTACTTTTTTTAAATGCTCTAATACAATTGCAAGATTGGTAAGGTATCATATAAGAATAAAAGAATATTTAGAGGTTTAATTCTACCTGTTTCAATATCAGCACTATTCAGACATTCCAGGAAGTCTAGTCAACTAAACAAGAAAAAAACTTTCCTCTTTGACCTCATTGACCCTCATTGTAACATGACTGGGTCAAATAACAAAAAAAATACATTTAAAATAAATTTAGGTCTTGAGTGGTTAGATAATACACAAAGAAACAAATATAAAGCTTTGGCTACTTGTTTCAAAAAGGAGATATGAAGTATGTCTTTACTGGTTTTGCTAACAGAAGTAGCATGTACTTAGAAACAGCCAAAGTCTTCAGAGAGACTTGAGTGAAGGACACATGTGTGGAAACGCCCGCCCCCACTTACAAGAGTATGTGATATCAGTTCTAAATACAGGGTTCCATTTGGCATTGAGTTTTATTTTTTGAATACTTCCATCCACTGCACATTTCAGCATAAATCACTTGTGAAAGTTGTTTAGAAACACAAGGGAGAAATTATTTTGAGAAACAAAAGCAAGGTCAGATAGGGATGGAAAAAAATTCAAAACCCTGCACTTCAAGGTATTGTAGGCATCTCTCCAGTCACTGATACTGGAGCATTTTAATCTTTTATCCAATCCCAAATGGAATCTATCTTAGTATGTGCAAACCTCAAGTAATGATTTATTTATGTGCAAGTCATCTTAAGAGCAAGTTGCCTAAAAAAAAATCATCCTGTTTACTCAAGTTTGCTGGCAGGAGAAATGTCTATGAGAAAACTGCTTCCTTCATTTCAGCATAGAATAGAAAGAACCTTGTGGAATAAACTCACCAAGTAGGGAAAATCTAGTGATAAGCATTTTTAAGTTCTATTGCCAGATTTTCTGTAACGTTCCAGAACTTGTTTAATAGGTTTACAGTCTTCTGTAGAACATCTCTAGTATTACCTTCATTAGACATGTATAGCAAAAGAGTCTAGATTGTTTTTTACTCCTCACATTAAATTCTCAAATATTCATTTTTCACCTCCATCCTCACTTGAGGGGTAGTCTAGCCCATTCTTATTTTCCGGTCAACAGCTTTGTTCTACAGTCATTTGTGAAATAATACATTTTTAAAACATTTTTTTTAAAACTACATGTATATTATTTACTTTGACAGAAATCTTTCTAACTTCTATGGCACCATCAGTTCAGAGATATATAAACTTGAATTATTTTCTTACTATTCTCAAGCAATTATCAGTGCAGCTGGCTCAGAAAAAGTCTTTCATGAAGAGCCCTTCATGTCAGCAGTTTCTGTATCAATTTGTTTTGACAATCTTGATTTGCCAACAGCTCAGACCAAGTTTATCTAGAGAAAAAAATGCTTGTCAGAACTATTGTAAACCAAGGTTTTGTGGCTCAATGGAAGAACAGGTTGGCTAATTCCTAAGAGAGGTAAATAGTTTTTACACTCCAGAAAAAAATATGGCTTGCAGAGTATATTATGAATGACAATAAATGAATGCTTAAAAATGGTTGCTTTTGTATTTACTCATCTTCTTGACAAAAGAGACAATCATTATTCTGCAACTGGGCATGCAGTTCATAGGCAATATCATAGAAAAGAAGACTGGAAGAGTTTGTAAGAATGTCTTGTTCATCATTTTGCCTAAAGTTGGAATCAAGTGTATCAAATTTGGACAAGTTTGCCTGAACTGTAACATCAAGGAAACTGCATATTGCCTTTGTAATGCTGGCAGTCAGGTTTGCTGTTCTGTTCACTTAAATAGCATTTTCTACTCAATTTCTGTGTATTGAGTTGATTTACTTATAGTTTATAGGTAAACTTTATTTTTCTACCTGATGCAGTCAGCTTTTGGTTATCTGTCAGGAGATTATCCTGGGGATGGATTAACTTTGCCATGGCTGTAGAGGCATCTGAGTTGACTTTAGATGAGTCATTCGGCTGCTTTGCTTTGTTGTGTGCCGTTATCAACAGAATCGCCAACTTTTTGTATCTTAATTAAACTATAATCATATACTCTCATGCCTAACACAGGTCATATTTTCAGCTCTTGATTAACCAGGGTCTAGTACATAAACAGTTTCTTGTAAGCAAGTACTCTTATTTCACACTTGAAACACTCAGGTTGGTGCATATAAATTATGTAAGGTTTTAATAGGGACTCCTCATTAACAACACGAGTATGTGAAAGAATAAATGCAGCAAGATATTTTTAAGATTATTTACTGATGTGTATGAATAAATTGTGCTGACTGGATAAAAAGTGACTGATTTCAAATATAGCAATAATTGTAATTCTCAAATGATATTTCCCTTGCTTTTTTTTTTTTTTTTTGGTTTACAAACGACCTTCAGCTAGTGTATCCTGAGTTATCAATGATCTACTTTTTCTGTCAAATGCTTTGGATCTTTTCTTTTTTCTTTATTTTTTTAAATTTTCATTCTCAACAAAGCAAAAAGAAAATCATTCAACGAGGGACTAGGACACGCAAGCATATTTTGTTAGAATTTGTTAGAAAAGTCATGTTATGCTTATTTATAAAGGAGAAATAATAATTAAAGAGATTTTGTAAAAAGAAAGGATATTTCTTATCTCTTTTATCTTGATTTCCTAGTTTGAGATCAAAACTCAAATCATGTTTACTTTGCTAAGGGTGTAACTAGGTATAATAGTTCGCGTACCAAAGTTGACTTGTGTAAAACCCAGCCAGTGTTCCACATTGATAATAAAACTTTCAGTGAGTTTAGTGACCTGTCTTTTGATGTTGCCACAATGTTGTTGCTGAGTTCCTTTTTTCCTCTTGCATTTAATGCAGACCAGGATTTTAACTTGGCAAGTTTCAGAGATTTATTGGAAAATTCTGTTCATTATTTCAGTCACACACCCAAATTTAAACAAGAACCGTCATATAGCAGTACTTTCATAAAATGGAGCATTAAATATTATTAAATGATACTTTCCTTATCTGTCGATTAGTACTTTCATTATCAAGTGTTATTGATCTGTGACATTAGGAATTTCTGTCCAGTTGCATTGTTCTTGTTCGTGCCTAATCAAGCTGTCTCAAATATAATTCAAAAACGTAAGATGTCCCATCATAGTGAAACTTTTCCCTTCTCTTTTAAGGAGAAACTATATCACTCAAAGATATTCAGTCAAAAATAATTCGTTACATGTATTATCAGTATTTAAGGCTCTTTACTTACTATTGAAGCATTCAAATAAAAGTAAATAGGGCATAGAAGTTATATTGAGTTATTTTAATTAATATAAAGCTGCTTTTTTAAACAGCAAGATTGTGTAGGTTTCTAACTGCTGGCTAAACCTGGATACTTGTTTCTCCTCTTGTGCCCTCCACAGAGGAAGTGCTGATATGATCCAAACAGTAATAAACTATGAAATCTCCAAAAGCTTCTCTCCAGAAAATAGCAAAGAAATACCAGAAGTTGCTGTAAACATCCTCACAACCAAGAATGTGTCTTGCCCATAATTTTCCTGAAAATACTAAAATCTCTGTAGTAGAAGCATCTTAACCTCTGTAACACCAGGTAAAAGAGGTAACAAATGGTTATTTTTTTTCCAGGAACTAACTTGCATGCAGTAAGATTTAT
This sequence comes from Tapera naevia, assembly GCA_033556795.1. NCBI lineage: Eukaryota > Metazoa > Chordata > Aves > Cuculiformes > Neomorphidae > Tapera > Tapera naevia. The sequence goes on from JAUMJJ010000069.1 coordinate 13,020,335, forward strand.
GTAAGGGAATAGCACTTCCCTTTGGAAATTAATCACAGCGTTTTATCTTATACCATTGCTTTTCTTCTACTCACCACGATGAGAAATATATAGACAAGTGTATGCAGCAGCAGTCTGTGTCTCTCCTTCCTGACTTTGCCTTGCTGTTGCGCTCCCATTAGCTGTAGCTATGCAGTCCTCTAGACACAGTGTGGCAGGAGCTCTGTTACCTTGGTAGCAGGTACAGATGCAGCTTTAGCACTTGCTGTCTGCCTCACGTTTCTAACACCCTTGCTCCTTCCGGTCATTTGTTACAGGGGAGGAATGACACCAGCATTTCTGAGCTGTTCTTCTATTTCCTCCCAGAACACTCAGGGAAAGCAGACTTCGTGATCTCCATGCTAACTACCAGCCTGCCTACTGCCAGTTCTCCCTACTTCTGCCAGTGATGACATTCAGCTTGCTCCTCCACACAGGATACAGCACTGATTCCTCATTATGTAAGGCAGTCTAGGTCAACTGTAGGAGAGACACTGCTGGCCTGAGCAAACTAGTGGATTGGTTCCTCAGCTTCTTGCTTCATGGGGTCTGGAAGCTGGATCCTGATCTTTGCTATATCTTCTCTGGTAAATGTTTTTTCATTATTTAAATGGTTACTGTGCTATTTTTCTATGCAGATAGCTGTCAGCCATGCTGTGAATTGCAGAGAATTTGCTAGGTGAAACCAGCTCTGTCAGCATGACTGAATTAACAGAGTAGTAGTTCTTCTAGGCATCTCAGCTTTAAAACACTCTAAAAATAAATAAATCATGAATTTAGTTTGTTTAACAAAAATCTTTTCTAACCATGAGGAGATTATTGTTAATTTGACTGATTAAGCAGCGAATGAAATCCATTTGCTTGAAGGTGGTGTGGGAAAACCTTATTGGGTACAGCTATTAGCTCTGAGAGCTTTACTGCAGTTCCTGGATGTTGCATTGTTTTAGTCTTGTGAATTATAAATATGCCTCCTTTATTAAACAAAACAATATGAAATAAAAATGTGTTTAATATTCTTGCAGTATTTGGGTTTTTTTTTTTAAGTAGCAATTAAATCCAGGATGTTGCTTGCTATTTACTGCATGAATGCATGAATCTATATGCTTCTGAAATATGTAAGCTGAATACTGCAGATACAGTTACATTTAGTGACTACTCTGCAGAATGCTGTAACAGTACATGTTAGCTAGGTTTATATTAGAGGGTAGCTTTTTTTCAGGCATCATGTAGAATTCAAGGACATTTTTTGTATTTACAACCTGCTGAAAATCAGTCTGTAACAAAACATAGAACAGATTTGTCTTTAAACAAATTATATATACTGAGCATTGTCAGGTGCTGGAACGTTTGATTTTACCGGAATGCAGTAGAGGAGGCCCTGGAAAGTAACAGCATAACCCTGATACTGCAGTATCATGTAGGGAATTTCAACAAGGCTGTCTTGCTTGCTAGGAACAATTACTATATAATAAAATCGATTTTTTTTTTTAATACAGTTGAGAGATTAACTAGAAAACGTGTTTGTGTTCAGTACCTTGGACAGCAACTTTTTCCTTTCATAATCCTGTAATCTACTTCACCGGGGGTTAGCAATTTGTAAAAACTAAATAATACAATTTTAAGATACATTAATGAATTCCAAAATATAGAGGAATTTATAGTAAAAATACATGAGAGAAACTTTGGTCAGCACTGTATCAATTAGCTATATTTAACAACTTACTACCAAGATTTCATTTAATATATTAACTTAAAAATACTGATGTTTCTATTGAATTATGTTAATGAGTGTCAAATCAGAAAACTAAAAATGCAAAATTATTGTCTATTGACAATATGGCATTTACAGAATTTTCATGTCTAATAGGTAACTACTCACTCTAAGAATAAATACCAAGGTCCCTTTCTTAAATCAAAATAAAGTTTAATATTGATATAAGATTACTTATCAATATCAAACTAAAACTAATGTTGATGTGGTGTTCTCTCACTAGACACTCAGGGTTCTTCACAGCGTTCTAGAAACAACTGATAAAATTTAATCTCGAAACTTATTGTAAGTGATGTGAATTGTTTTATCATTTGCTTATTATCTTTGAAAGCTCTCTTTCTCTGGAATAGAATTGCCAAGCAGTCAGTTGTCTCATCATCATGGCCTTACTTTACCAGTTACTTAATCACTTTTTTTGATTTTATTTTTTTTTTATGACAGTCATGTAGATCTATCCTGTGATTTAGTAGAAGTGCTAGGCTGGTGTATTCATTGATTACGTTGTGAAAGAAGTTGGGTTTGAGAAATGCAACTAATTTTTGGTATCTTGAAAACACCTCTGTTGCAATGCAGCATATTACATTGTGTAATATTTTATAGATATCATTTTACACTTCAAAATACAAAAGTATATCTTTTAAAATCTTTCAAAATAATAGTCTAGGAACTTAGAACAAAACTAATAGGTATCACACATTACTGTAATTATGTACTTCAAAGTCTGTTTCTTGCGGCTTGAAGTGTTCTAAAATAGTTATGGTATTATATATGAGTACACTGTATTCCATCCCATTTCAAGTGTGGATGCTTAAGGTATTTTCTTACAGGTTTAAGGAGTATTAACCTATCTCTTCAATTTGAATTAAAAAAAAGGCTTATTGTCTTCAAGTGTATGTTTTTTTTCTAGAAGTTTTATTTTTTTGCATCATGGTTGATAGCAGGGCACAGACAGTACTTGTCAGCACAGCAAGCTGCAGATGCTTCAGTAAAATACGAAGTATTAGAGAATGGTGTTTTCTATGTGTATTTATATATCCTATATTCTGGTATTTCACTTTAGGTCTGAGAAATTGCACCCGAGCTGTAAGGTATGTTTAGAATCCATTGCAATGCAAGATATGGACCATTAGTGGTCAGTGCCTCCTGATTGTATTTTCCTGTGGTTTACTGAAAATTGTCCAGTCCATGGCTACATCAGTAGCTAGCTCTCAATATTCTGTATATTCCCTCACACACAATGTGCAGCTTGAATTTCTGACAAACTCTTCTCCTCACTTTTCCTCACAATACTAGAGTTTTCCGTCCTGCGAGGGAGTTTCTGTGCTCTCTTCATACCCGTGGAAATATTACTAAGACAGAGAGGCATGGAAACAATATGAAAAGGTGTGAATTAAATTATTTTAGAATGAGTTTAGCATAAACAATGGTGAGACTAGGTTTTGTTGTCCATAACATAAGGAAAGTAGTAGGAGTATACCTTAAAACTATTAGTTTCTATAAAAATATTTATATCTCAGATTTTAACTGCTCATTTTAATTGAGTAGCTAAAGTATATGTTGTGATTGCAATCATATGCTAAGTTAGTGCTAAATTGTAAAAGAAAAACTACAGACATCTATGGTTTAGTTTATTTCATGTGACATCTGAATGTAAGATGATAATAATATAATACACAAGCTTTCCAGGCATGTTGGAGCTCCTACATATGCATATCTTTGACTGCCCAGTACTGCCAAATTTTGTTTGCATCCAGTACACAAAAACATATTCCAAATGTGACAAAAGTCTGTTTCTGTACAAATGGGCTATATCTATTCTGAAGATCCTTGTCTACAAGATGGCAGATGTGCTCTGTTCCTTTTGCAAAAAGTTATTACTCTTTTTATTCAGAAGTTCCCCTGACTTTTCATTGAAACTGGTTGGATGCATTCTTCTGTTCTGTGTTGCTGTAGTTCGCATCATTTTTCTAGGTCCTGGTTTTCCACTATGTTTTTCCATCCTTATCTGCTTGTATAGCTCTTTTGTGACTGCAGTACAATTGATTCACATGTTTAGAAAGAGAAAAAAAACCCTGGATGGTTGTGTTCACCTGCTTTTCCATTAAGCATCTTGGATGGCTCATTCCTTACATATAAGATCAATTATTTCATTACCCACTGCAATTCACAGAATTCATTCTTAGAATCCTAGAAAGAGGTAATGTAAAGAATCAAGGGAAATTTCTTAATGTTTTGATAAATACAATGTACCTCAGACGCTGTCATTAAAAAATGTGTATATGTATTTCTTTTAACACTTTATTCATTGTGTATGTAATACACAGTTTAATTTTAGATTGTACAGAACTATAGTATTTGTAGTACAAATGCTGAAACAGGATAATGACAAAAAGAGTTATGATCTCTTATTCTTTGGCTGGAGTTCATTACAGGCGCCTTTCATAAAGGGAACTGTGCTGCAGAGGATCACCGGAGAAGGACTTCCAGATAAATACTTTCATGTGCTGAAGGAAATCAGAATCTTCCAGCACCAGATGATCACTAAGGGTGGGCAATTTGTGAAACTTGAGCCAAAAACATACTGGGCTGTTCTTCACCGGCGTTCTTAAATGTTTGCACAGTAATTCCTGAGGCACAGCCAAGAGCAGGACTGGTCAAAATTTGTGTGAGAACAAGTGAACCACAAATGTCCATTAATGCAAAGTTACCAGGTCTGCAGAATCTGAAATCTGCAAGATTGCAACCTCAAGGCTGCAATGCACATTTGCCTGGCAACTGTGTCCTTGCTGTGCAGGGCATGGAAGTGCTTTTCTTTGGGCCTGTTGGATGATTGCTTCAGCCCACGTCCATTCAAGATGATTGCTCCTCAGGCACTCAGGATGGGAGAAGTTGTCACCATACCTGCAGGAAGAAGTGGTCAGAAATTTCCAAAGTAAATGCAACAATTATCCTAGACTTGCTTTTTTTTGAAAATTGTTTTACTGACTACTAGCAGTGTCTGGTTTGTTCAGAGATAGTAAAAAAAGGCAAGCTGGATTTTTGGGAGGAGAGGGAAGGGAAACCGTGTTTTATATACTAACTTTCAATTTACCTTGGAGTTTGAGCAGCTGTGATTGAGATACCTCTTCCTTTTTGGTTTTCTGTAATTGTGGTGCAATGTGTAAGTTTAAAACCTAAAAAGAAACTCTTTAGCAGTTGGAAAGAAGTTGCTATTGCATACATAAAGTCTGCCTCTCAGCAGCCATATCAGATGACAGTCTGGTTCAAGGAGCCACCAAAGGAGCTTGTTAAGATAGCCACAAACCCTATCAATTTTCCTGACAGTGTAGAGCTCAACTGCAGCACCTGGTTATACTAGTGTAACCAGTGAAATCTGAGCCATGAGAGATGCTGTTGAAAAAAAGAATGTGTCAGTATTCTGTGGTGGTATTAAGCATCCTATGATGCATCTCTACTGATGCTTAAAGAAGGAGGTTTTAGAACTATTGAAAACTATGTGCTTTCATAATACATTAAAAATACTTTTAAGGTGGGGAGAAATTTAGTGCGTTCAGGGATAAAACTGTAGGCATCTGAGGTCTCTCAGAAATTTTTACTACCCAATGTTTATTGTTTAAGCTATCCATATTCCTAGGTTATTGTTTTATTTTGCTCTCTTTAATTTCAAAATGTAATATTTTAAAGGAACTATGCTTGGAAAATGTCAAACATGCCCATCCTCCAAAAACTGGAGGAACCCATATTAAAATTTCAAGCTGAGGAGTAAATATTCTGCCTTTTAACCTAGTGATAAATCTGTCTTTATATACACCAAGCATTTCATAATTTCCAGAAATATTCTCCATGAACAGAAAGATTTCTGGGAAAGATCAGTTGGCGTCAGTGATAGTATCTGAACATCTGTTTAGTATTTAACATTTTAAGATGATTCTAAGTCAGAGGTGTTACTAGCACTGCAAAGTACTTGTCACCTGGAGATGCTCTTCATGACCCTAAAGAACTTTGCAAATATATGAGAAAGTTAATTTCTGGTTTTATGTCTAAATAAGAATTAAACAGTTGAAGAGTATGTTACCAGCTGATAATAATAAGAAAATGGTTTGTAGATCTTCCTACCTCAAGGTCATGGAACTGAACTGCATTAGGATAGTGGGGAGCTGCCTGAGCTATTTAGCAGTCTACCAGTAGTGTCAGTGGAAAAGCTAGATTCAAAACTGGTGATCGTGGCAGCAGTGAAATATGAAATCACATTAAGTCTTTCTAAAATCAGTGGCCAGGCAAATTCAGAGATGAGTTACATGGTTGTATCCAGCTTGGTCTTGCCTTTTGTATGTCAGAATTCAAGTATTAGTATTTGAATACATTATGAGGTATTTTAACTAAATATTTGGTGTCATAAGGTTTTTTTGCTTGGTTTGTTTTTTTAATCACTATAATATTTTCAGGAAAATATTTAAAAATTTATGAGTTTAGATTTTATTGTTAGAATGATTGTCCATGGCATTCTGTATTGATAAATTCTTGAAAATTAGGTATTATACTGAGACATTTCAAGTTCTTGTTAAGAGGGACCAAGCGTGTCAGGTCACCACTGGGAGCTGGATAAATTCAGCTTCCCATAGCTTGGATTCAAGCAAAATTTAAGCAGTCAAAACCTCATGATCAAAAAAAAGAACAAATCAGACCAGTACTAGAATTGGTTCTGGGGGATAGAATTCATTACAGCTGTTTGGGGTCATTGAATCGCAGGTTAACGTGTTAAGTGTCTGTTATATTGTAAATGACAGCCTTATTACATACAAGTGTTAATTAGATTTATTTTCTTTTATCTTTCTATGCCGCCTTCCTTTCCTACTATACTGCACCCACCCTGCTCCAGCATGGCTGAAACTAGACGTTTCAAAAGTGTTTGCTTATGGCCATCCCAGTTCCACTTTTTTCCTTCTCTTTTTCCTTCTTTTTTATCTTTCTTTTTTCCTTTTTTCTTTCTTTTTTCTTTTTTTTTTCCATGAAAGTAAAATGATGCATATATAAAGCTATCTGATTTAGCTCAAACTGAGGCTGAGCCAATGCAGCTGGAGTTTGTTGTATTAGGAGTTACTGTTACTTAGCTGTCTGAATTTTAAAAAGCAGCACTTTTTGTCTAGATTCCAGATTTGCCTGCACAGCTGTCATCTGAATGCACGGGAATGTATAGATCTGACGTTGCTGTCATGTACGAGGCTGCTGGATTGCCAATGCAGTCTGTAATAGATGGACACGTCATATGACTCAGGCACAGGAACATTTTTTGGTGCTGGGCGGGAGGGCGGGGGTGTTCTGTGTGTGGATCAGCCTATGGCTGAAGATATTGAATCTACCACCACTGCTGACATAGGAGGTGTAAAACCAGACAGAGCACAGGTAGCATTTAGTTGTGACTTGCCAGAGGCTGACCTGGAGAGGTTTCTGGTGCTTTAGATAAAAATATCCACTTGTCAGCACAACCTGTGCTCTTTGTTCTTTTGCTGAAAGGAAAAAGGCTGTAGATTTTCACAGTCATTTAAGTCAGAAAATCTTTTAAAAAGCAATCACAGCCGGTTCATTTCTTTTTCCGGTAGATGGGGCTGTCCTTTAAGGTAACGGCTTGGTATCTTCCCTCCCTTTCTTCACCCTGTTCTCTTTCTCTCTTCATCCTCATCCCATCCCCCGCTAGGTACCATAGAACGAGCCTCAGAACAGGAAGCCGGGAATGAAGAAGAGAGGATACTGCAGAGGTCTTTTTTTTTTTTTTTTTTTTTTCCTCCCTCAGTGGTAATGCAGCAATTTAGAAGTACTTGGTAATCTTTTGGAAATGGGAACCTGAACAAGATTATTAGAGAGTATTTCATGCATTTCATTATCATCAGTATCTCTTGGGTTTTTTTTCGTCATAATACATTTGAAATTCATGTGTTATCAGGTAAGCCAGCAGGATGTTAAATCCTCGACCTTAGTTCATTTATGTTAACTATCTGCTTAGGATTACTACCCCGCTCACCCCACCCCACCCCACCCCCCGCATTTTTGGTGGGGTTTTTTGATTTTGGGTTTTTTTTGGTTTTTTTTTGGTTGGGTTTTTCTCTTGGTTTCTGAGTGCTTGCTTTGTAGTTCTGTTAAGCATATAATTAAGGAGAAAATCGAACTTGATTGTTTTAAAAATGTTTATAAATTTGCAGTCAGGTTTTTTTGGCAGCACAGGATTTTGCTACAAGATGGATTTCACTGGCCTTATATTTTTGGATGTTTGCCACTTTGTTGAGTTGGTGGGGTGTTTAAATTATTATTCAAGATTTTTTCTCCTGAACTGTTTAGAATTTAACAGAGGTCATGCTGTTCCTTCGCATGGAAAACATTTTAAGGGCTAAAGCAAGCAATGTTATAATCAAAATCCTAGCATTGCAGCAGCATAGTTTTCCTTCCCATAGAGAAGCTGTGCTTTAAGGCTAAACACTTTACCCAAATGTCTGACATTTACTGAAGGAAGGAAGTGCTCTATTCTCTTTTTTCTCTGTATCTCTTCCTGCTCTTAATCTTTCTGATCAGGTACACTGCTAAAAACTCTTACTTTTTTTTTACATACTGATGGGGACTGGTGGTAATGCTGTAGATATAACTCGGTTCATAATCTGAACCGTATTGCTTTTTCAAACAGCACAAGAAATTTGCCAGGTGGACATCCAGCTCTTTCAGCGTCTTTTCTAAAATGGATTTCTTCTCTGCTGCTTGTCTGAGGTATGTGCTTAAAAGGCTCCCACTTAATTAATTTATGTGGTATTGGGCTGTCTGTTCAACCTACCTGCCCTTCATCTCCACTTAGAAAAATTTGTTGTTGCTCGTTCTGCAATATTTGAAAATGGATTGGTTCTTTCTGTCACTGTTCAAATCCTGTTCAATTGTGTTTCTTCCAGAAATGCTTATTTTGTAGTTATGATGTCAAACTCTTGTGCTATATTGGCTGATATTAGTGTTGCATTCCTGAAGTGCACCTACTTTTCTGTTGTGTTTTTCAGGCTTGACCAATGTGTTAATATAAGGTACAAAGGGAAAAAGCTGTGCTAAAAATGACTCTGAGAATCTAATGGGAAATAATAACAGGATGATTGCTGTCAAGGCTGACACCCTTAAAGTTTATTCTGTTGAGCCTGGTTTGTGTGATCTTGAATATTTGCTGAAGTATTTACTCACAAGAAAGTGAGTTAGAGACAGGCAGCCTTAAAGAGACTGTGTTCAGTTTGCCAGGTAGTTACAGAAAATATTCCGTATTTTACAATGATGGGAGGGGGGGGAGAAGCTGAGATCTTTAGCCTGCTGAAGGGATCTCAAGTTTCTATTGCATGGCATACTATAATCAGTACCATTTGAGGGAAATTCAAGGAAAAAAACAGTAATAGCATCTTGTACTATAAATAAATAAATTTTAAATGTGTGACTATAATGACTTACAGGAAGACTATATAGATGGATGTACATCATGGAATCGTATATCCTATCAGCTGTTTGAAACAATATATCAGATGCAAAAGTAGTTTATTATTGGTCACTGAAATTTCCATTGAAATTGTTGTGCTATAACCTAAACTAGGTTTCAACAACTGAGATGCTTGGGAAGCTAAAATATATGACAGATTATTCCATTCTCAAAATGAAGGTGGCCTTGAACTAGAAAACATTTGGAATGTCTATGAATATGACTCCTCTTCAGTGTACTATCTCAATGCCAAGCACTTTAAAGGACAGCTGATTATTGACTTTGAAGAGCGGCATCACTGCTGCTATCCATATCACACTACAGCCTTCCAACATGTGAATTGTGCTGTAAAACTTTGGTACATTAATGACAGAAACAGATTTTTTTCAGAGGACAAACCGACAAACTTTGGTATTAGATTTTGTCCCTTATGTGGTATTTTATGGATCCTTGTCTATCATTTTTGGCTACCTTAAATTGAAGAACAGATTAAAAAAGTGTGAAAGTTTTCCTACTCTTGGTTATGAGAAATAGTCTGGCAGTAATCAGAAGTGGGTACATTGTAAATTTCTTTTGAAAAGGGGCAGAAATCTTGTTCTAACTTCTTTTGTGTGTGGTACTCTTCTGGATTAATGTCTTTTCTGAGCTCTAGTACCAACTCAAGACACAAGCATGTTGGGTCTTTTGGGCTAAACACAATGAAGAGATTTGTTGATTCTCTTCCAATAGCAGGAATATATTATATCTTCCTTTTCTCCACTGGGAGCAGCTGATGTATAGGAGGCAGTAGGATTCCACAAGAGGCCTGTATTTGACCTGTAGACTTTCTGTTGATGGCAAAAACAAATGCAGCAGAAGGCAAACTAAAAGAAAAATTAAACAACATAACTTCACACTTGTAATCTGAGAAAAATAATGTTATGTCATCAGTAAGGCATACTAGATATGCAACACCATCAAGCTTTTTATACCATAATGTTTTAAAGTACTTAAGAGATCAAAATGCTCAAAGAGAAAAAAATCCATGAAGCTGAAATATGCTGAAATGGAAAAAAAAAGAGGACCTTTGAATAAATTTTAACCATTGCAAGCTACAACTGATGTTTCTGACTGAACCTAATATTGTAGAGAGATAAGGTCACCAAAAGTTTTTCCCAAAGCTCCGTAGCTCTGGCACATTTTATTTCCATGTTTCTTGTTGTAGGTTTATTCTATATAGATTCCTATTCATGACAACAAATAAAAGTTGGATGGAAGCAAGTGGAAGTTTGGTATGGATAAATAATCAGTTACATGGCAAATGTAGACTTGGAAGTCATCACCTTTTCATAGGGGGGTTAATCTAACTTCTTTTAAAAATACTGATCTCTTTTTATTCAATATTAGTAATACTTATTTAAAGATTCACTGTGATGTCTTAACTGAATACATGGCTGTTCCATGTTTTTATTTTGTCTGTAGCTGACTATTGTGTCATCATTTCTCTCTCTTTCATTTCCACCAATGTGTGTGCTTCCAGGCCCCCTTTCACACTCTTCTGAATTTTTCTAAGCTTGAACAAAAGTAATTTATTTTTGCTCTATTACCAAAATTCTGGGTAGCACCCTTCCCTGCCATATTAAATATCACTTGAAAAACTACATTTCTGACTCAGCCCCATGCTATTTATTCTCTGCGTTTATCCCCAGAAGCTCTCTCCTTCCTTCCTCTTTGTGCTAGGAAATTATCATTATGTTGCCTTTTCTGAATGCAACTTTCCATTGTGTTGTGTCTCAGCAGTTTCCAATGCAACTTTGATGATCTTTCTAGTGCTCCATTTTAAAGTGTTTGCGTCCTTCTTTTTACACGTGTCTGAGAAAAAAAGAACGTAACCCTTTTGGTTTTGGTCTTGGAAACATCCAACTCAATTTATGTTTTCAAGTTTTATCCTGTCTCATGCCCTCTATCTTGGTAATTTATTTCAGTACCTTGTAAACATGCAGATCAATCTTTTTTGTCATTCTCCCTTTCCTTAAACAGATTCTCTAATTTCTTTCTGGCATTGGCTTTTAAAAAATATTTCAAAATCCAGTTGAAAACACCAAAGATCATCTTCCTGGTAAAAAAAAACAAAACCAAAAAAACCCTCAAATCTTGTCAAGGTTAGAAGCAAAAATTTGGAAATAATTGTAGAGGCTTGTGTGAGTCAAATAGGCTTTATTTAATAGTGGCATTGGTCAAAGATGACAAAACTAAGCAGCAGCTACACCACTTTTTAACTGAAGTAATGTATCTGAAGGAAGTTTCAAGTGCTTGGTTATTTAAGTGCATTTTAAGCCAATGACTTGACTGTGTTCCAGATGTACATATTTGCCTGCAATGCTTCCATCCTCTCATCCCTCCCTGGACTTCATTTTCTACTTACTCTTTAATGGTATTTGCTTCAGAGTGAGAACTTTCATTTTCTTTAATAGTTCTAATTTTGTTTCAAATTAGATGAGGGTGACAGAGCACTGGAACAGGCTGCCCAGAGTATCCTTCTCTGGACTGGACACATCTCTGTGCAACCTGCTCTAGGTGGACCTGCCTTAGCAGGGTGGGTTGGACCAGATGATCTCCAGAGGTCTCTTCCAACCCTACCATTCTATGACTCTGTGATTGTTCAATTTATTTGCCAAGAGGAAATCATGACTGAGGTATTTCTGAGGCAGATGATAGGCTTTTCTCCTAGGAATATCTCAGCAGGACTCTTTTGGTAGTTTTGCAGAATTCCTGGAGTAGGTGTACAGGTGGATAATTAGAAGCTGAATACTGAAGATGAATTCTGTTCTTTACATCCACAGTGGGTGGGCCATGAAGTGAAGAGTGAAGAAACGGGCTCACTGAGATGAGATACAGGGAGGAACTTTCTAATAGAGAGGATAGTGAAGAGCTGCAATAGAGTGCCATAGGAATCTGTGAAATTTGTCGTGAAGGTCTGTAGGAAGAGGTTAGATAAAACATCTGTTGGGAAATAGATATAGTGAACTTGCCTTGGGCAGGGAGATGAACTGGGCGGCATTTGATCATTGTTTCCAACCCAATTTTTCTGTGAGTCTGCAAAAAGAAGCAACAGACTTAAAGAAAAGTATGTCATATATAGGGTCCAAAATATACCTCCTAAAATCTATCTTCATTAGGATTTTCCTGAATTATATAAACATTCTCTCAAAATGTTTATTCTACTGTATATACACTCTGCAACATTCCAAATGTATCTAGAAAGCATGCAAAATATATTCTAAAAATTACTTAATTTCTTGGTGTTTCTTTTAGATTAAATAGGCTTTACTGGTTAACCACATCTAATATATGTGAATAAAGGCAATTGGGAAAGGATATTTGGCAAATCTGATTGGTTTTTGCTTATTGGCAGGAGAATGCTACACCTTTAATTAAAAAGATTTTTTTTAATTGATAGTTTATTTTCAATAGAGAGAATAAAGGCACTTCAAAAACTAGTTAAATAAAGTAAGTGTACGAGAGCCATTTCAGTACTTGGTATTTTATATTATTCAGTATTTTTCACAGCTGAGAAACCCGATCTGATACATTTATTTTCTGAAATGAAAGGCTAAGTAATTACTTGAAATTTGCAATGAAATACACAGAAAACTTTTTCAGAACACCATACTGGCTACATTAATAATGCTTAATTGAGAAAGGAGTTATACAACAATTTCTTTGAATTATTTTTTTTTTTAAACATTAACTATGTGGTCCAAATGTTATCCCAAAACCCCACATCTAAGTATTTTTGCCTTCTGCTCAACTTATTTTCTCTTTACACACACATTGGGGGAGATGGACCAGAAATTATGAACCTTTACTATGTTTTCAGGATGTCATATTGTCTCAAAATCAATTTATTACAAACCTACTGCTCTGAATTAATAAAATATTATATCTGAAACAAAAATTTGGACTTCAAGGAAAATTAGTTAGGTATTACAGTAAAGTTTTTCTTAGTCATTTTGGCTCCATCAATGCCAAAACTAGCTGGCTTTGAACCTGTCTCTGCAAAGAGACTTGTCTTTAAAATTCTGGTGGCTATATGCATCCTGTCAACAGTGTATGCCTTCTGATGTGAGCAACTCTTGAGTTGTATCTCCCAACTCCTTAGGAAACTGCTAACTAAAACAAGTGAAAATTCTAACAGGGTCACCTCTTTTTAACAAGCGACATGATTACATCCCCAGATGCAGATATATTTCTTACCATTAATTAACACATTGGCTTCTAAGCTACAGAGTAAACAAAATAAACATAGTTCAAATAAATATCTGTAATGAAATATGTTTGTATTAACCTAGAAAGAGGTAATAAAATTTTTTCATGCAGATTTTTTTTTAGAGTATGGCTTTAGAATAAGCTAAATAAATTCACAAACTAAAAAAACATGTTAATCAACTAAATATAAAATATTTTAACTTCTGAATTAACAACTGGAAACAGCACAATACTGTCTTGGTGTCCTTTAGGAACAGCTTGTAGTTCACAAAAGCTAAATTTAAAATGCATAGCTTTTTGCTTTCATGAAAGTCGATGTTATGGAGGGGCACATCTTCAGGTAGATTATTCAATACTGATTAAAAAATTTAAATTATAATGCAGAAGATTGTTAATCAATACTTATGAGGATTGCCAGACCAATTTCAAAAGCATCTTACTAAATGAGATACCAAACTGGACTTAATTCAAACCATTTTGTTTCTCTTCACTAATTCTGAATACTTATATGAAAAAAAAGTGTGAATGAATCGTTAAAAATACATTCCTATAGACTAAATTGGTTTTGTTTAACCAGTGATGGATAAGACATATACATGGCCTGAGAAAAGGAAGGTGGGTCAAATATCCTTAAAATCTACTGCAAAATAGTATACTTTACTCCATAGCATTGTTTTCTGGTACTGCGGAGCTTTGTAAATTGTATTTACTGACAAATCTAGATAAGGAAGTCCTTCCAGATGTTATTTTAGGATATTTCTTTCTGTTTTGTTATCTGATTTTTCAGAGCCAAATATAAAACCACCTGTATCAATTTATAGAAACAGAATTTACACCCACCTGGGCTAGAGATGTGTGAAAAAATTTTGCAAAGTTCCTTTATTCTAATACAAAAGCCAATTTCCAGAGGTGCCTTTCCACCTCAGCTAGCCTATCAGTCTGTGATTCCATAATACAAAAGCACATTCTTGGAGTGCAAGGTGGAGGATGGCACTAGCCTATTCAACTGTGATAAGGAGCAGTGATTTACCAAAATACAAAAAATGAGGATATAAATGGAAATATAGCTAGAAATATAAATTATAATATATATAATATATACTGAATTATAAAAATATAAACTATTTCTATTAATACAAATATAATAAGAAATTTTGGAAATGCTAATGTAGGCACAGTCTTCCATCACCAGGTATGACTGTACATGCTCTGATGTGAAATCCTTGTCACATTTCATAAGTGGCACGTATAGTAGACAGAAGTTTACAGCTTTGTTAATATACGCATGCAATGAGACTAGAAAAAAAATCTTAACTGCTTTGAATACCTCTTAAGTAGAATTCGAATTGAAGATTACTTTTATTCAATGAATAATCTTAGATTTTTATTTTTTGAATTATTTTTGAACATTTTTTTTTGCAACAGGAGTAGCAGTGGTGCTACCATTTTGTTTCATAGACGAGCTTCAGTCCCACCTAGAAAAAAACATTGTCTCCTTTGGTTTGCTAACAACCGCATTTTCTTAGGTGAACGCTTAAACTAGTTGAAAATGAGCAACAGCTTTGAAGGGCACACACATTTTTGGGTTTTGTTGTTTTTCTTCTGTTTTGTTTTTTTTTTTAAAGATAATTGTTATCTGTAATGCCGATGCCAGTCCCAAGGATTCTTAAAGTTTATGGGAGTTATCTTTTAGACAGTATGTCTGGTAATTTTGGCTCTAGGTTGTATGCTGCCTGGCTGCTGCACAGTCTGGCTGTAAGCCTGTCACTTGTGGGCATTGACCTCAGAGTTGCCCTCTACTTTCCCCTCAAGACAGGTTTCTATACATCTCTGAAGTCGAAGTCTAATGAATTATGCTTGAGAGGGGAAAGTGATAAATTACAGGACATGCTAACAAGAGAAAGAAAAGTAGCTGATACAGTACCTATCTCTTACATCTGTATGCCTAATTCTTAGACAATAGTTAGTATTGGGGACAAAATAGTTTCCTGTGGAAAGAAAAAAAAAGAAAAATTAATTTTAGAAAATGCAGAGGAGTAGTAAACATTCAGTTTTATTTTTTAAAGCGATTTCTCTGTCCTAAAACAGATCTGTCTTCAGTACATTAAGTACTATTTAACTAATAGTAATAACTGTGTTTTATTTAAAATTTTCCTCCTTTTTTTTTTTGATTTCTTTGCATGTAATATTTTTATGGGTCTCTTAGCAGTGACATTTACTTCTCAGGGTTATATTCTTTGTAGGACATTGAAATAAAGGGAACTGGTCGATTTTGGCAATAGTATTTTTCCCTTGTGCAATTCAAGTAAGATTGACAGAGCTATAAGGCTAGAATTTCATAAGATAGGTCTAAGCTTATGTATTTAATTCTATATTTAGGTACTTAGGCAAAAAATAGAATGTTCCATAACAGAGTGACAAGAATTTCATATTGACTTTTGTGTAAATTCTTTACTGCTTAGCGTGTTGGAAAGGATAGCTTATGCCTTCAGCTATCTGTTCAGATAAATTCTAGATATGAAATATGAGCCATTTGCTCTCTTTGTAAGAAAACATTGTGAAGATGGCTAAACAATGGCCGTGGTTATTTAAACTGTGATTAGCATTATTCTGAAGTCTAACACAGTAAGCAATTTTCCTTTCTCATTAGAGGTCTGCATGTCTGCCTGTGTCCTACATTACCCTTTGCCTTGCATATGTATGGTTATTTTTGTGTACCTATTAAAATTAGGGGTCCCTATAGGGAATCTAGGACCCCAATCCATATGTGCTATTTAAACAATAGAGAGAAAGGGGATCACTGCCCCGCAATCCATGTATAAGGAAAAAATGCTCAGGTGCCACAGAAAGAAAAAAGTCTTTTAAGATGGAGTAGCTTTAAGAGATTAAAAGAGAAACATGAGAGAGAGCTTTGCAGATATTTGTGTCTCTTAAATGTGACTGGGAATCTTCTTTGAAAGCACAATATTCATGTAAATAGAAAATTGGAAAAATGGAGTTAACATCTCTAAAAAATGGAATTTGAGATAATGAGGAAAGGCTGAAAACATCCTCTGAGTGGAAACCGGTAATCTATTTCCTAAGAATTTATGCAGCAAGATAATACAGCCTAAGCAACTAGAAAATCATCCTGGATGTGGGCAGGTTTTGTTTGATATGGCCAAATTCTTTCTTGTGGCCAATTTCTTCCTTGTAAATATGATAGAAACCAGAGACTGATAAAAATAAACCTTGTGGTTGGCTAAGATGCATCTTAGGTGAGGTGAGGGGTGAGGAGGGAGGGTCCAAGTACAGTTAGATTTAGACATAGTCTGGCTCAAAAACTTAGACGAGGACATTTGACATATGTAGGAGTCAGGCTTATCGTGACTGCTAGTAGCATAGGTATCACTAACCTCAACAGCCCTTGGCTTGGTTACTAGCCTTTCATGTACGAGGCTGCTCTATTAAGCATTTGGGTCAATTGGACTGCATAAAAATAAATAGGATGTTTTTGAAGGAAGCTTGGAGACCAAGGTAGCTGCTATGGCCATCCATTCTGCATGCTTTTAGCAGGACCTTTGTGGTTTGGGCAGCTCTTATGCTATTCTGAAAAGGTAATCTTCAAAAGTATGTAAACCCATTTACCTGCAGTGTGAATTTGTCTTGGCTATCTGCTGTTCAGGGCTGAAGAACTAAAGTAACTCAAGAGAGATATCTTCCTAGAAAAGCTCAGATATCTGCTGCTGCAGACTTGGAGATTTGCAAGCATCCTGTCTTCCAAATCCAGAAGGTCCTCCTATAAAAGGCAATACGGACAAGTACATATTGCCTCAGGAGCAGCTTGTGATGGGAAGGTTTTGGTGCACTGTCAAATATAGTAAAGAGAAAAATAGGTAGTAAACAAAATTTTACAATTTCATATTGCTGCTGATAAATCTATGTGCTCATATTTCATAACAAGCATCTTAAGATTTGGTACTGTAATATATTTCACATTTTTCACTGAGGTCCTTTCTTCTGAGAGGATGTGGTCACTAAGGGGACAGGCTATGTGAGGTATCTATTTAAAGTCTTAAGCTTTGACCATCTGTTACGTATCAGATCACTATGTTCTCACTGAAAAACTGCATTGTGATCTACACTCTCATTTGTCTTTAACTGTCTTTTATAGCGGTAACAGTTTTGATATTGACCCGTTTTAGTTTGGGAATATTTTCAATATATGCAGTCAGCTCCAAGGTTCTGCAGTCAATCTTCAGTTAACCCAAGAATTCCCTCACCACCAAACCCTACAGAAAGCCTAATTTCACAACCACATACCTGAAAATCCAGCCTGAAACGCTCCCCGTTTAGCACTCAGCTTCCAGCAAGCTCGGCTGTCTGGGAAGGCTGAAGTGGATAGGGAGGGAGGGAGGGAGGGAGGGACCAGAGGTGCATCTCACTCCCTAGGATCCATTTACTTAAGGACAATGTTAAGTTCAAGTCCCCCGTGGGCTTGCCAAAAAGGTGAAAAAAAATTCCAGGGAAAAAAAGTTAAAGCAAGAAAAGTAAGAAGAGAAGGGGAACAAAAATTTGATTAAATGTTCATACCTTCTTTTTATGATTTTCCCCAGACTAAACCCCTTCCATCATTCTAAACCCTTCCTGCTTTGAGAATTGCTGTTTTATAGCAATTATTTCCAATGACATTATATGTTGTATGACACTACGTGTCATAATGTGAAAAGCATTTTACCGTCCCACAACTTATTATATGAGAGATTATATATATATGAAAAACAAATTATATGAGAAATAATTTGCACTATGACAAAAGAGGACGTTCATCATAATGGATTTATAAACACACTACAAAATTTTTAATAATTAATTATTGAATAATGGATAATATACATATATTCACATTATTTTCAATTGCACTTTTATAGAACAGATGTCTCATTCATATTTCTTTTCTATGCATTAGTCCAACAGCACTGAAATATGTTCAGAAAAACAAACTGCATCTTATTAGCGTATATGAAATTCAGCTGCTAAAATTTCAATATGAAGAAGTATTCCTCCAGGTTAATGTGCCTCTGCATTAAGGTCAAATAAAAAATTTGAGTTGAAATTACATTTTTACATAGCACAAATAAGAATTATTCTTGAAGATATAAATTAAATATATCAATTGAGTAATAATAATTACATGCATGAATGACGTAAACAGAATGTTTTGAGAATCAAGAGTTCATCTGTTACGTTACCAACATATATACTGATGTAATTTTAAATCATAGAAAAGCAAGAATTTTAAGAGCGATAAATATGTAAAACTGGATAAACAGGCATAACAAACCAACTCCTACTCAAAACTGCTAAAATTCTTTATCTCTAATTTTCATAGGCTTTTCCCTTAAAAACAAATTAAGATTTCTTTTAAGTAATTTCTGCTTATGAATATTAAGCTTATGAATATTAAGTCCCCAGTTTGTCCTTTCCTCATAATCAATGTAACACAATCATTTCTAATCTTCGTAATAGTGCATGTCCTTCAATTCTGGAGAGCCTTGGCCTACACATTTCATTGATCTCTTTTCTGACAGTTTGTTGTTCACATAGTAAAGACTTGCTTTTCTTAACTGGATATTCTTATCTTTATGTAATATGTTTATTTCCATTGTTGTCTCCTCTCTCAAGTGTGTTCACAAACAGTTTAGAAAATGAAGTTTCCCACTTGGATTCTCAGTGTAAGCTTCTTTATACAATTGCCTCTAGGCTGTATTTGTGACACCTGGAGAAACATTATTCGGCTCTCAGAGTCTGGTATGAAATGATGCCCTGTCTTTAAATGCATTGATCAGACAAGAAGGCTGGTATGCTGAGAAATGCCACTCTGCATTGTTTCTCAGCTGGGTGTATTGTAAATCAATACCTGACTCTGGGAGTTTGAGTGGCTGAAGCTTTCTCTCATCTAATAGAGCTAGAACTAGCTTTCGCACTGGGTCTGCTATTAGCAGAATAAAGAGTTATGGGACAAAATGACTAATCTTATTGTTTATCTTCAAATTATTTAAGATATTGCCTTGGACAGTCAGTGTTAAAATGCCAAAAGAAATTATAAATCACTACTATAAACTAAAAGTTCTATTTAGAAAAAGCATTCCAAAATACTGTAACCTCTATTACAGCACTAAAAATGACGGTTTAGTACAGAAGAAGTTCAAATCACAAATGCAAGAGTACTTTCAGTCATTAGGAAGACAAATGTGTTTTTGATTGAGAAGAACATATGAAAGTATTTTAATCACCAATTAAAAATCCTTTAAAATGGGAAAACTCTTATTTCCCCACCAGAAAAGCTGAGGTCAAAAGAGATGTGGTTTACCGTTGGTTAGATCTGCCATTATTTGCTGTGATCTCCACTATACAACGTTTCTTCTCCTATCTGAGTTCTCATCTTGCAAGTGGATCCACATGCAGATTTACATGATACTACCAGTTTCAATTCAAGATGGAATGTAAGCTAAAATAATAATTTTAAAGGTTTCTGTTACTTCACTAACTTTTTTAACGTAGTTTAACTGCACATTTGATGTGCACCGAATAGTATGTATAGAAACTGTAGATCTCAAGCTCTTTCCTTTTTATATTTCTGTACACATATTTGAGAATAATTTCTTTGCAAAATAATCACTAAACGTGCATTACAATTATATGGTACTGAGCTATGTGGTTAAAAATATTTGTTAAAGTGAATGTCGCTTGCTTTTTAGTAGATGATCTGGTCTTCGGGAAAGTGCCAGAAGTTGCTCAGAATTAGAATGACTGAGTGTGTTGCTGTAAAATTTGTTATGATTTATACTTTTCTTAAGTACATAGATATATATCAGAAAATTCTGATAAATTATTTTCAGTTTTTAAATTATCACATGGTATCCAGTCATATTCCCTTACTTCTGCTATTTCTTAACTTTCTTGTCACTTGCCTGTTTTCTCAGTACGCTTAATGGCATTAAGTTGGTTAATTTTTAAATTTTCTGGGATGCTGAACATTTAAAGTCTCTGCACATAATATATTCTTAGTTATTTTAAAGAAGCACATTTATCTAATTTCTCTTGGCCAACCCTAGGGTTAAAAAACCCCAGAAAACTCCCAAATCCCAATACCACTAAATTTCATATATATAATTTTATTGCTTCTAGCTTTTGACTGGATTATTTATTATACCTTTACATTCCTGTATTTTCAAAAATCAAATTAACATCCTAAACATTTACTGTAGGATTAGAATATAAAATAATATATGACTGGAAACTCACCAGCACCTCAAAATAAAAAAAAAAAAAAAAAGACATGAAATCTTTGTGTTTAAATAAAAGTCATTGTGGTTAACGGTCTTCATTCAGTGGCTTTCAAACCACTGCTTCTGCAGAAATACTAATTCCAGTCTCTGCCTTTTTTTTTGCAACTGTAAAGCTTTTTACAATAAGGGATTGCTTAAAGGGTGTGGCAGAGGCAGAAGATGCTGTTGCTGCTGCCTGAAGTTAACCATTTAGTAGCAGAAACTGTTTAATGGCTTCTAGGAGTTTTCAAGATTTTTCCCTGCAGCTGAAAATAACACGTAGGACCTTTTTAGATCTCAGTACAAGCTGAAACACTGGATGATATAAATGAGACTAAAAAAAACTGCTGAAATAAATCTTGAAAAATGAGTAGTGAAACTTTTATACACAAAGCCTGGGTCTCTTAAATTCAACTGTGATCATTTGGAATTATGCCTTACATCATATTATTCTGAGATACTTCCTTGTTTTTATGCCTAAACCTTTAAGATTACCAGCATTATGTTCTAATTCATGCTCTTTGGGCTAAGATGTTCCATATCTATACAAAATACTCTTAGAAGTTTTGAAGTATCTATGTGAAACTTTAGGTGGATGCTAGTGCTCACCAAGACTATTGATCCAAATTCAGGCTTCTTGCAAATCTGTGGGGGTGAACGTAAGACTTAACTACTGCTCTATGTCAGATGTGGAATATCACAAGGGCGGATATGGATGGTAGGGCAGGTATATAAGGCCTGTGACCCCTCCACACAGGAAATCAACAACCCCTTTTTTAAAGTCATGTGAATTTAACTCAGTGATTCTTCCTGCGGACTTCCCAGCTGGATCATCCCGCAACCAGCTTCCAGGCTTCTTCACGGGGAAACTGTGCAAGCAGAAATCAAATCTGACCTTTAGCCTTCGTCTCACTTTTGCCTCAGTGAAACAATTGAGATCTAATCACAAAATTACAGTTGGCATGTTTGTGAACGGGAACTGACCAAGAAAACTCATTCTGGTAAGTGGTATGATAACTAAAGAGCAAATTAGTAGATGGACTTTGATGAGCTTGTGGGGATGACCAGGTGGTGTCCTGATGCAGAAGCTAGTAGTAGTAAAAGGAGGAGTTTATCTTTCACCATTTGAGAAAAGCCTTGAGAGACAGCTTAAATTGACTCAGAGCAGTTGCCAAAGATTAAGCTAAGAGTTACTAGGAAATTCAGCAAAGTAGTAATGGAGGAGTGTTTTACTATTTTGACTCTTGGTTTTGTCTCTTTACTCTCTTCAGAGTAAAGCATAACTGTATGAAGGACTTCTGCAAAGTCTCTGTGTCGCTTGCTTCAAGCTGCCCAGGAACAAGCTGTTGGAACAAGCTGCCCAGGGAGGTGGTTGAATCACCATCTCTGGAGGTTTTTAAAAAAAGGATAGATGAGTTTTTGAGGGACATGGTTTAGTGGATAATGGGTGCAGTTGGACTTGGTGATCTTAGAGGTCTCTTCCAACCAGAAGATTCTATGATTCTATGAAATGCTGCTTTTCTGAATCACGTGCTTCAGCTGCTGTTTTCTAAGCCATGATCTGCACACCAGTGTCAGAAGCATTAAGCTTTGGGATGAATATGTTAAGACACAATGAGTGTAGAAATATGCGCTGGCACTAGGATTTTAGAATGGCTGCTGAACCATACCTGCCATTTGTAGGAAAGATAGTCTTTGCTTAAGAGATGTGCCAGAGAGGCTTATCAAGGCAGTATATAACCTATGGGGGGTATATCACCTCAGTTGCAGAAGGAGGTGGAGATACAGAAACTAGGTCTAATGTGCTTGCTTACTTGATTTCTAGCAGCAATAATTCTTGAGTGTTAGTGCAAATTACTTTATCTAATACTTAACAGAGTAAATTAACTGCGCAACTGTACTACCTCTAGGGCAAAGGGTGCCAGGGTTTGAGCACTGTCAGGTCTCAAGGCTTCTGTCATGTACAGCCATGCCTGGACACAAGACTGAAACATGATGGCCTCATGAATGTTCACTTAATGAGGACTTTCCAAAATTACATTGGACTAACATTGTTGATTCAAATTTTGTTGAACATCAAAGCTAGTCAGGAAATAGAGTTGTTTATTTGTTTATATTAAAGTAGGTCTGTGTTTTGGAACAAGTTTCTTTAAAGTACTGATGTGACATTTTTATTCATTTTAAGAAATTTTTTGAGCTATCTTTATATATAATTGATTAAGTTAGAATTGTATCTGCAAGAACAGATACTAATTATTCTACTGTAAAGAGCAATCGTTAATCTCCTAGTATTATTAGCAAACTATTAATAAATTGAGAGCAGCCTACTAAGAAATAACACTATCCTCTTACTGTTACTGAAAATGATTGCTCAGTTACAACTTCAGAATCACAAAACTGCAGAGGTGCATGTGCGGAGAAATGTAGATTGGTCAATGTGTGTTGACTGGCAAATGTTGCATATGTTACATGTCATTAGCATATAACATAAAAATTATTTTAACAAACACTTGATTTTTGTGTAAGCCATGTATTTGTTGAATCTCAAGACTTAAGATAGGCTGATGGTTGCAGAAGGGGATGATCAACATAAGGGATATACTGAAGTTGTGCGGTGGGAATAGCACTTCTGAGGCTGCACAGTTGATTTGTGGTTTGAGCATCTCCCATTCCTTAAGAACACCTGCCTTTCAAAGACAATTTGTGAGATGGATCCCTCACTTTGGGTGTTGCACTGCACTGGTTTAGCACACAGTACTCTGCTTCTAAAACAGAGTAGTGCGTCTGTTGCTGCCTCCTCTCTGCACTATGCACAAGCATGTGCTGAAACATGCCTTGCATGCACAGTGAGAGAGAGCAAGCAGACAAAGAATGAAAATTTGTTTCTAGTATTTAATTGGAGAAGTCTGAAACTCAACTCTTCTATCCTTCATATCGTGTCTCGGTTTACTGTGTGAGAAACCTTTTCAAAAACTGTCAGAAAAACTGCTTCCTGTTTCAAAACTGTTAGAAAGTTTTAAATATATAGATGCTTTTGTCATTATGTCTTTAATGATATGGTGCCAAACTGACCCTTCCGTTGACCGCATGAGACAGCAAGTACCAGAATGCTATTAATGGGATTAAGCAACCCAAAAAGGTCATAATTTCGTAACTTTTTTTTTGAGATGTCTTTGAGTTTGTTAGCTCTGCAAAATTTACTTCATTCCAGGATATGGAGCAATCCATCTTCCCTCAGCTTTTATTTCTTGTTTCCCAAGCGTAGTAATATGACAAATCCAGAAGCAGCAATGCAGATTACCAATAGAAGGGGTCCCTGCTATCAAATGAAAGAAAGCAGAAAAATTGGTACTCTGTATTGGAGTCAGTTGCTGCACAAGATAGACTGTGGGAACACAGTAAGCCTGGAATTCATTCACATTGGTAGCAGTCGAGTGGTTTTTACCTATTAAATGTATTTGCTTAGATGGAGTAGTAATGCAGATGCCTTGTGACTTTTCCCATTAAAATATTTTTTTCTTTTTTCTATGGAACTGCATTACTAATTTTGGGTTTTTTCAGCTTTCTAAAATAGAAATGGCTTGGTTGCAGTTAATGGAATTAAGCTATCAAAGCAGTAAGAAGAAGCAAACTATTTTTAATCTAAAACAAACCATATTAGCTATATTTTGGTTTAGAGATACATTAGTTAAATTCAAAAATGTAATAAGACCAGCAATCTCAACAATGCATATGTATAAATAACAAATAGTGCTGAATAAAAACGTCACGTCCACATCATGTGGTCTTCTGATTTACTCTAGCCAAGAAAGAAACATAACTACAAATGTAGATATTGCTGGGGTTTGGAGGGGGGGAGCTGCAAAATTCTGCTTTGACTGCAGCAGATGACAGTTTCTACAGATAGCTCATAGGAAACATTCTTGTTTTACCAGCATGGGGGGGGGGGGGTTGCTTGGTTAGTTATTTTGTTTGGGGAGGGCTGGCTTGTTTTATTTTGTTCTATTTTTTCAAAACTGAGGCTTGTATTTTCTTCTTAAAGTGAAGAAATTAATTGGGAGTGAAAACTAGAACTGAACTCTCTTCTCAAAGTTATTCACAGTTTTTTTCTTCTCAGCTATGTATACACCTCTAGTGAGAACTGATTGAAGAATAGAAAAATAGTTCTAGGAGCAGAGATCAGAACTCATGACTGCCTTCCTGAATGAAAGCTTACCATTAAGACATCAAGTTTATATTTTATTATTGCCTTTCTTTATCCCATTAATCTTGATTTCATTCCTGCATAGTGTTGGTAGAGCACTGTAAAGAGAGATCAGATGGTCTGTTGCCATTGGTAGTGTAAGAGTTTTGCTGACTGATGGAAGATACAGCTTTGAATTCCCTGGAGCTTATGAGGGAATTTAGCATAGATACTCGTGTAATGAGGTGTAAGCTGAGCAATAATACAACAGTGTGGATATCACAGACATTAACTGTATGTCCTGTCTTTGTTCTGTTTTCTGGCTGTTGGGAAACCTAGACTGGGGCACTAAACTGCCTTCCAAAATCACATAGCCTATCCATGGCTGTTTGCAGCTCTGTGGCAAACTAAATAGTCATCCTCTCCCTCTCGTTACTACCTTACTGTGACTCTTTCCCTGTGCCAATAATCTTGCTCATATATCATCTTTGGTAATAGAAATATCTAGCTGCAAATCATAGACTTTCACTTGAGTTACTCTATAGTATTTGCTTGCTCCCAATATTTCAAATAATTCATTTGTAACTCAATGGACATATATGTACCCTGTTCTGATGTCTTCAGTATTAATGTACCTACACTTTATTTAAAAATAGTATGCATTAAATAGATATAGTTAGACAAGACCAAGTAATCTAATGCAAGCAAGTCCTTGTGCCCAGATCTGCATTATTCATGCTGAGAGGAAACATCAAGAAGGTGGTGGAAAAAATATGAGGGAATCCTATTATCAGTCTGGTAATATGCATGTTTCACTTATAAAGCTATCCATAAGAATTAAACCTAATTTTATGTATGAGAAACAGGGAGTCATAAGAAGTTGCCTAGTCCAAATAGTCTAATCTGATTTCTGTACTCCTGCCAAGTGTTTTACTTTGGGTATCCTACCTACATTTGCTAGCTTTAGTAGCCCTGAAACGGAGATAAACAGGGAAGATAAAGGCTCAGTTCTGTGAAGAAAAAAAACAGGGTTTTCTCCTAGGCTGAGGCCTCACAGGCAAAACTACAGTAGGTGGCCATACCTCTCCTCCCACAAATCCAAACTTTGAGAATCATGATTTATCATAGAATCCCAGAATCATAGAATCTTCTGATTTAGCAGAGGATGGGTGCGGTTGGACTCAAAGATCAGAGTCCAACCGCACCCATCCTCTGCTAAACCATGTCCCTCAAAAACTCATCTACCCTTTTTTTAAACATCTGCAGGGATGGTGACTCAACCACCTCCCTGGGCAGCTGTGCCAGTGCCTGACCACCCTTTCGGTAAAGAAATTCTTCCTAATATCCAGTCTGATCCTCCCCTGTGCAACTTATGGCCATTTCCTCTTGTCCTATCACTTATCACTTGGCAGAAGAGATCAACACTCAATCTGCCACAACCTCCTTTCAGGCAACCGTAGACAGCAATGAGGTCTCCCTTCAGCCTCCTCTTCTCCAAACCCCAGTTCCCTCAGACGCTACTCGTAGGACTTGTTCTCCAGCCCCTTCACCAGCCTTGTTGCCCTTCTCTGGACGCACTCCAACACCTCAATGTCCTTCTGGTACTGAAGGGCCCCAAACTGAGCACAGTACTTGAGGTCTCATATATTTATTATTTATTCATTTATCTCATATATTTATTCTTTACTTATATATTTTATTATTTATTATTTTTTATTTATCTTCTATTTATTCTATACTCTGAAGACAAGAATCATAGTATTTTATAAATCAAAAAATAATGGGAATAATAAAACAGAGATTTGTATGAAGGTTCATTGATTTGTCTTTATTTTGTAGTAGCTATGGTCTGTTAGTTGTGCCTTGAACCAGCCAGGAGATATTTCCTGTTCATACCATTGATAAACTCGCCAATACTTTGTTAATCTCTTTATCAAAATGAAGTTACTAATGTTGCATCATTGCATCGAGAGGACTTCAAAATATTAATGCTGCTGTTTACCACTCTGGTTCTTTTTAAAAATATAAAGATGCATGATTTTTAAGAGAACTGATTTGTTAGTTTATGCCAAAAGCAAAAACATAATGTGTGTCACAGGGCAAGGGCAAAGTGAAGGGTAAAGATTAAATTCTGCTTCTTCTAGCAGAATTCTCTTGCCTGTGTTTTCCCTTAGCCATCAGTTTCACAGTGCTAGAAAGTATGAGGAAAAAGCAGTCTGTACAGACATTTAAGGGTGCCTTCCTGAAATTCAAAGGAAGATTAACAAAACAGTGAAAGAAGTCCAGTTTTTTTTGCTAATTTCTTAGTATTTGTTTTCCTATAATTTTGTGAGAGTTGACTTGTTTCTTACATCACCAAGTGTAACAAGTCATATTTTGTGATGTATATAATGAAGAGTCCAGATAGTAACTAATTCTGCAAGTAGCAGTGCAAAAGAATGTGCAATATATTTGTTGAAATATTTATGTGCATTTCCTTTTGCACTCATCTTTCCATTTCATCTTGCACACATGTTCACATCCAGCAGTGTACAAATCTTATCTCAATGGCCTTTCACCAAATTGAGAAATTGGACAATGAAAAATAAAGCAAAAAACAAAACCAAAAAAAGTGGAGTGGAGGAGGCATAAGTATTAATTCTCCACTACTTCCAATGAATGCAAGGTTTTACCTACAAAAGTAAAGAGCATAAATTATTCTCTAGTTATTATCTGGAGCATATTTATTCTCTAGTTCATGCCTGTCACACACTTATCTGTGTATGACAAAGCTGACAGAAAAGCGAAAATACCATTCTGGTCTATTCACCATGTCTGTGTAATAGAAGTATGTTCACATCACTCTGCACAAGGCACATGGCACATTGCTATGTGGTAAATCTGAGAAGCTACAGCTTTTTTAAGTTAATCATATTGCTATACTAATTAAATTAAATGATGGTTAATATTAAAAGTTGTAGTACTGAGAATCTTGGAACAACAAAGATGGAGAGAGAGGCAGGAAGAATATTGTCTTTTAGAGATCAGGTTTGATTTCAGCATTTGGATATAAAGGTGATCATGGAAGGCTTCATATAGGTGCTTATGTAGGTGAAAGTATAAAGCTGAAACAGACCTGTTGTACCGTAAGCATTATTGGAACTGTGTGTTTTAGTCAAATTCCTACATTTCCAGCACATAGGGTCCAATGGAATGTTTGCACCTGGGATATGGCAGCTCTGGATATATATACAGACTGGGGAGTGAGAGGCTAGAGAGAAACCCTATGGAAAGGGATCTGGGAGCTCTGGTCAATAGCAAGTTGAACATGAGCCAACAGTGTACCCTGCAGCAAGGTGAGCCAACAATATCCCAGGATGCATCAAGCGCACCATTCCTAGCTGATCGAGCGAGGTGATTGTCCTGCTCTGTGACACACTGGTGTGGCCCCATCTTGAGTGCTGTGTGCCACAGTATAAAAAGGATATAAAGCTACTGGAGAGTGTCCAGAGGAGGGCCACAAATTTGGTGAAGGGTTTAGAGGGGAAGCCATATATGGAGCAGCTAAAATCACTTTGTTCACCCTGGAGAAGAGGAGACTAAGGGGAGACCTCATCACAGATTACTGTTTCCTCACACGGGAACGAGAAGGAACAAGCACCAATCTCTTCTCTCTTATGACCAATGATAGATCCCAAGGGAGTGGCAGGAGGATGTGCCAGGGGAGGTTTAGTTTGGATATTAGGAAAAGGTTCTTCGTCCAGAGGGTAATGGAACACTAGAACAGTTCCCCAGGAAAGCAGTGATGGCACCAAGCCTGACAATATTCAAGAAGCATTTGGGCAAAGCTCTCAGTCACGTGCTGTGAATGTTAGGGTTGTCCTATACAGGGACAGGAGCTGGACTCGATGATTCTTGTGAGTTCCTTCCAACGCAGAACATTATGTGATTCTATGATTCCTTATGACCTGCTGAGCCGCTTGGACCCTCATAAGTCTATGGGGCCGGATGGGATCCATCCTAGGGTGCTGAGAGAGCTGGCGGATGAGCTTGCTAAGCCACTCTCCATCATCTTTCAGCAGTCCTGGCTCACTGGAGAGGTCCCGAAAGACTGGAAGTTGGCCAATGTGACGCCCATCCATAAGAAGGGCCGTAAGGATGATCCAGGTAATTACAGACCTGTCAGCCTGACCTCGGTCCCAGGTAAAATCATGGAGAAGATAATCCTGGGTGAAATCATGTGCCACCTGCAGAACGGTCAAGAAATCAGGCCCAGCCAGCATGGGTTTAGGAGGGGTAGGTCCTGCCTGACCAACCTGATCTCCTTTTACGACCATGTTACTCGCCTGGTGGATGAGAGGAAGGCTGTGGATGTGATATACCTGGACTTCAGCAAGGCCTTTCACACTGTCTCCCACAGTAGACTCCTAGGGAGGCTGGCAGCCTGTGGCCTAGATGGGAGCACTCTGATGGTGGTGTTTCATCCAGTTGGCGGCCGGTCACCAGTGGTGTCCCCCAGGGATCGGTATTGGGTCCCGTCCTGTTTAATATCTTTATTGACGATCTGGATGAGGGGATTGAGTCCATCATCAGCAAATTTGCAGATGATACCAAGCTGGGAGGAAGGGTTGATCTGTTAGAGAGTAGGATGGCCCTACAGAGGGACCTGGACAGATTGGAGAGCTGGGCTGATTCTAATGGGATGATGTTTAATAAGTCCAAATGTCGGGTACTTCATTTTGGACACAACAATCCCATGCAGAGCTACAGACTGGGGACAGAGTGGCTGGAGAGTAGTCAGGCAGAAAAGGACCTGGGAGTGCTGGTGGACAGGAAGCTCAACATGAGCCAGCAGTGTGCCCAGGTGGCCAAGAAGGCCAATGGCATCCTGGCATGCATCAGGAATAGTGTAGCGAGCAGGACCAGAGAAGTTATCGTCCCCCTGTACTCGGCACTGGTCAGGCCTCACCTTGAATACTGTGTACAGTTCTGGGCCCCCCAATTTGGGAAGGATGTTAGGATACTGGAATGTGTTCAGAGGAGGGCAACGAAGATGGTGAAGGGGCTGGAGCACAAGCCCTATGAGGAGCGACTGAGGGAGTTGGGGCTGTTTAGTCTGGAGAAGAGGAGGCTCAGGGGAGACCTCATTGCTCTCTACAACTACCTAAAAGGAGGTTGTAGTCGGGCAGGGATTGGTCTCTTCTCTCAGGTGACCAGTGGCAGAACCAGAGGGGGTGGACTTAAGCTTCGTCAGGGAAAGTTTAGACTTGATATGAGGAAAAAATTCTTCACTGAAAGGGTGATTGGCCATTGGAATGGGCTGCCCAGGGAGGTGGTGGAGTCACCGACCCTGGAGGTGTTTAAAGGGAGACTGGATGAGGCACTGAGTGCCATGGTTTAGATGATGGGTTGGTGTTAGTGTTGGTGTTAGTGTTAGGTTATAGGTTGGACTTGATGATCTCAGAGGTCCTTTCCAACCTTGTGATACTGTGATACTGTGATATTTGATAAGATGAGCAGAGAAGAGAGACCGTCTCCCTTGAGTCTCTATATCTTCCTAAAGCCCACAGAGGAGGCAGTATCTGCCTACAGCTATGTCTCCCATAGTATTTGAATAGTGGCTTAGTATGTTTCCCAAATTACAATGGCATTTATGGGGATGAGTGTGGGGAGCAGCAAGATCATATGTGTATGGCTAGTAGTGTTTTATTCATCCTTCTCAATATCCACAAGGTGTGACAGAGCATTAAGAAGTGATATCAGATTATACAAAATATGAGTTCAGTAGTTAAGAGGCTGAAGAGTCAGTTCCCAGAAGTAAGCAGAACTGTGAAATGGGGAGCTGGAGGATGCTTTTTATGTGGAGGAAGGGAAGTTTTCTTTTTCCCCTTAATTGAGACAGAACAGGATGATTCCATTTCCTTTCAGTATTAGAAATAAGGGAGAGCTACAGACAACTGCTTTTGACATGACTCTACACTGCATGAGTGAATACTTTTTGTTTTAGTAGATTAGCTCCCTTTATTTTTTTTTTTACAGTGAGAAATCCGCCACCTTGTTTCCTTAGAAGTCATTCCTCTGATTGTGGGTGATGATTCTATATATCTGAGTGAATCAAAAGACATTTCCGAGAAATCGAGAAATTTTATTTTCCCCTGTTGGGTTTTTCTCAGTTGCAATGCATAAATAAATATGTGCATTAGAACACTTCCAGAATTATCCAGTTAAGTGGGATAATAAAGCACCAGATATATAGAAGTAGTTAAACTGAAATAAAAATAGACAATTGTTCTTATTATCTTGAATAACTACCCATACAAAAACTTGCTTTGAACGACTACTTTACCACCTTCTAATATGCAGAGTTGACTTTATTTGTTTAACAGAAATGCTGATTCTACAGTGTTTGTTTTCTCATACTCTTGTTGAACTCAGTCAAATTTACCGCATTAGCTCTCACAAACTGTGATATTCATAGTTACTATATGATCCTAATTGATTCCATAGGATTGTGAGGTGAATTTAAGATAATTAGAGTTATGGAGAAAGAATGTATATGACTGTTCTTAAGTATCATGCTTTTGATTATTTGGAGTAAAAGACCATTACTGTCCTGGGATTGAGAGATTATTGCAGTTTACATAACTAGTATACGAACCACACAAGTCTTTCTTACAAAAGTCAAATCACCAGCAAAACTGGTTTATCTTTCTTTATATTTTCAATATAAAGTGTTTGAACATTCCAACATTTAAAAATAAATGTTATATCTTTCTTACTTTAACATGTTTGATTTTTATTTTCTGCTTTCTTCTAGTGTTTTCTTATGCAGAAGAATAAATGGTAATTAAAATGTGCAGGATGAAAAGATGGAGCAGCCAGTGCTTGTACCACCAGGACCAGACAGCTTCCAGTTCTTCACCAGGGAGTCTCTTGCAGCTATTGAACAGCGCATTGCTGCAGAAAAAGCTAAGAATCCTAAACAAGATCGTAAAGACAATGATGATGAAAATGGGCCAAAGCCAAACAGTGATTTGGAGGCAGGAAAAACACTTCCGTTTATATACGGTGACATACCTCCAGGAATGGTGTCTGAGCCCTTGGAAGACATGGACCCATATTATATCAACAAAAAAGTGAGTCTAATATCAATCCTGTTCATATGCCAGTTTTTGGAGTGTTTTATCACTTTATCATGTTCATTTCATTTTTGTGTAGTGGGCTATATACATTCTGCCTTCCAGAAAGTTAGTAAATAAATATTTAATAACTTCTAGTTATAAAACGTTGATGTAGTTAATGTATGTTTTTAGAACAGGTTTACTCACATGTGACCTTGGCTCACTGGTCCTCCTGCTTTATCTAAGAAGGAATTTTGCAGTTATTTTTAGAATTAAATTAATATAATTGGAAATAAACATAACATTATGACTGATTGTGTAGTGTAGTATAGTTGTAGCAGTGTATAAATGGATGTAGCAGTGTATAAATAAATAGTGTGAAAATTTAGGCTTCTATTCACTGTTCTCTTAGTCACTAGCAAAATGTCTACGGTCCTGTATGGTACAGGACAGAATCCATAATCCTTAATGTTTACTAATTTTTCTTCCTTTTGTTTTAATTTACATAAAAAAATATTCTTTCAATATAATTGAATTTATATCAAAGCAACATTTATATGTAAGCTGAAACATAGTATGTTGCCATTGATTATAAACAATATATAATATCTAAACAAATGTGTATAAATAATTCCTTACATATTTTGCAAGCTTTAAAAAAGTAAATATATATGGAAACTGAATACACCAACACATCACATTTCCTCTAAGGTTCTTCAGAGTTAAAACTGGCACCATGAGCCAATGCATAGCACATTTTGTTCCCAGAAATCTGCTTTGATAGCAAATTCTTAGGAAAGTTATGGAATCAATAGAGAAAGACGGATAAACAGAAAATACAAAGTGTAAAACTGATTTTAAAGTTTCTGGTGGAACTGGCCTTGAACAGTCTTGGAATCCCATATGCTGTAGAAAAGGTTCATGGTTTATAGTGATAGCTAGCTTGGGTGATATTTAATTATTAGATGCTGTGATTATGAATACTCTATAAATACCAAGGCAGGAGTTATTTTGATTTTCACAAAGTGCCGTGTTCTAAGTGTCTTAGCTTGCTAAATTTCGTGTGAGTTTTGAGTCTTATTTTGACAAGATAGATAATACTGTGTGAAAGAACAATATTTTTATCGTTATTATTTGATGCCTCTGAAAGAGCCTTTATCTGCCATTCACAGTGCATTAAGATTTATCTTTAAATCACAGTTCTACTTTGACAAAGATAAAAGATGCTATAAAAGTTTCTGTAAAAGCAGGCCTTTTAGACTTCTGTACTAATTGTGTCTGTTTATGATACCAAACCACATGCAATAATTACATTCCTACCTAACCACAGCTCATCCTGGACCTTTGTAGTCAAATCTGTCTCTCTGTGCATCTTACAGTGAAAATAGATAAATGAAGGTATACTTCTAGGGCCTTTATAAATGGAATAACCTTTCAGTCTCTTCACAGGTGGCGATGAGCACTTACTACATCAGCCAGGTCTGATGGCAGAATTCTGAGAAATGGTGTGAACACAGCTGAACGTATTCAGCGATGTTTCTGCACTATTTGAAAGGAATGATATTTTTATTTGCACACTAAATAACATTTACAGGCAAATCATATACACTCAAGGATTCTCTTTGTGCTGAAGTTCACACGTTCTTTCTGTGCATGTGGTTTAATCCTCTAAAGGACAGAAATAGAAACAGCTTTGTCAGGAAAAGACAAAAAAAATCTCACGCATTACAATTCTTTTTTTTTTTTTTTGCCTTTCAGTAGGAGGAAAATAGACGTTCCTAACAGAAATCCAACATCTATTTCAATTTCATGTCAGTAATTTGACTATAAATCATCTCATTCCTGTTTTTTCTTATCTAGCTGTATGTGAATTCAGGAAATAATTTTATCTTCTTTCACTTGTCTTTTGAGAGTACTGGTAGCAGTTGATGGTCCTGTGAGTCTCAGAAGGAAAACTAGTTGGAGGAAAGCCTCTTAATGCTCAATGCATTTACCGCTGTACGAGTTAAAATTTCGCCTTTTCTTTATCCCTCTCTGAATTCCACCTTGCATAGCCAAGGAGTGAAGCAACACACCTTCCAGTGTAACTGTCTGGCAACTGCTGCATGATGTTTAGAAATTTTATATTTCTGCCTGAGGAAGCATATATCTGAAATGATATGGATCTAATGCAAAACACTAGAATAGCAGCCAAGAGGGCCAACCATGTCCTGGGGTTCATCAAGCACAGCATTGCCAGCCGGTCCAAGGAGGTCATTGTCTCGCTCTACTCTGCACTGGTGCAGCCCCACCTCGAGTACTGTGTGTAGTTTTGGGCAACACAGTATAAAAATGACATAAAACTATTGGAGAAGGTCCAGAGGAGGGTCACAAGCCTGGTGAAGGGTCTAGAGGGGATGTTGTATGAGGAGCAGCTGAAGTCACTTGGTCTGTTCAGCCTGGAGAAGACTGAGGGGGGATCTCATAGCTGTTTAACTGCCTTCTCACAAGGGAGGGAGGTGAAACAGGTGCTGATCTCTTCTCTCTTGCAACCTATGATAAGACTAGAGGGAATGGCAGGAAGATGTGCCAGAGGAGGGTTAGATTGAATATTAGGAAGAGGTTCTTCACCCAGCAGGTGGTGGAGCACTGGAACAGCTCCCCAGGGAAGCAGTCACGGCACTGAGTCTGCCAGCATTCAAGAAGCATTTGGACAATGCCGTCAGTCACATCATGTGAATGTTGGGAGTGTCCTATGTAGGGATACGAGTTGGACGCGATGGTCCTTTTGGGTCCCTTCAAACTTGGGTAATTCTGTGAAACCAGGAAGAAAAATACTTACTTTCAAGAAAAGATTAGGACAAGTGCATGGATTTGCAGATGACATTTTTGCTTTAAACCCCTATTAAGATCTCTTGCCTAAACTGTACCTGTTTTATGAAAAGAACCTGTATCAGTTTGGCTTCCGAAATTTCAAATACGGAATAGAAACTTACCTACAGAACTGATTAAGTGATATTAATGAACATGGTCACAATGTTTATTCAGGAAACCTGTACAAGAATTTTAGGAATATTTTTTTTATTCCAG
Source organism: Tapera naevia (assembly GCA_033556795.1). Classification (NCBI taxonomy): domain Eukaryota; kingdom Metazoa; phylum Chordata; class Aves; order Cuculiformes; family Neomorphidae; genus Tapera; species Tapera naevia. Next base: position 13,055,523 of record JAUMJJ010000069.1, read on the forward strand.
ATTTGGGTCATGAGTTTAATCATGCATTTGCCTTATATGCAAGTATTGCATCCCACTTGCTGGCATTTTTTTCCCTGTTTTTGTAGCAAGATTGGACAAGGTCACTTTATTTTTGCATGCATTGAATGTTGGAAGATCATTTAGAGTATTTTACATTTCATCTTTGAGACTTTTGTCTAAGCAATAGGTTTGTGCATGCCGTGTTTGATACAGTTTAATGCAGGTGTGAGAGGCTTAATTTGTGGATAAGGTAGCCCAGAGATGAAAAGTTAAAAATGGGGAAACTTGTTAAGGGAAAAAAACTAGATAGGTGTGCTAGTTTTACGGCCTCTTTTAACCATGCTTCTATGCAAAAGCTACAACCAGAGAGAACATATTCATGCCCAATATTAATCTGAAGTAGAAAGGAAAAGAAAAAAAATTGACAACTGAACAGCCCATTATAGCAAATTTACACACTTGATAATATTATTGATTTATACGGTATCATAGGTAGTCTGAATGCCAGCAACTGTACTCTTGAAAGATAATTATGTTATTATAATATAATACAGTGTATTAGAAAGAGATGCTGCTGACTGTAGTGGTTGATAATGCTAGTCTTTAGAACTGTGAAGTTTAGCATCTTAGATGGTTACAATCAAATTTTTTCTTAATCCAAAAATGAGTAAAAATGAATTTGGACTGTACCCATTTTTTTTGCTCCGCTTCTATGTAAGTGCAAATCAGTGTGTTCCCAGTATAATAGTGGCTGTCTGTTCATGGTCAAGCTTCCATCACAAAGAATCAAGGGGGTTCACTGTCTATAGAGAAATGACCAGCTGGAATCCCCTAAGATCCTAACCTGCAGGCATGTGTCAAAATCTAGTCCACATGGTTTCATACTTTAGGGGCTGGTTGTTTCCTCTTGAACCTAGGCTACTATGCTAAGAGGAAGGAAAGCATAGGTGAAACTAAATGTGTTTTACTTCACTTTCCTCCTGTTATAATATAGATATAACAGTACTAATTGCCACCCCATGCCCTGCCTCTTGCTGGAAGGATGTTCAGTGATGTCTGTCAGAAGAGGAGCTTTCTTTTGTCCTGGCACTTGGAAATATTAGTCCCTAATCTGACAAAACCACTAGCTCTTGGAATATTCATACTTGTCTTGGGTTGCAGAAGCAAAAAGATTCTGTAAAATTGCTTTACATAACTTTATTACATCAGAAAAGGTGAATACACTAGTGATTTGAGATATTTTTGATAGCTGTAAGTGAAAGAACTTTGAAGTGAAAAGTTCTAGCAAAGCAAAAAAATAAGGTCTTGCTAGAAAACATGGTTTCAAAAATAACCACAAAACCAAGAAATGCCAACTTCCAATATGCTGTGAGTCGCGTGTTCTAGCTGCCCCTGGGGCTTTTCCTGAGAAGCTAAGGACCCAGCTCAACAATATGTCACCTCTTGCCTTTCAGAGGGTCCTATGAGGTTTATGTAGTGTTTGTTTAGCTGTAGGAAGTGGGAATGCAATGGAGTACCAGCTGGTCTGCTAAATGTAGCCTTCCAAAAACTGTATTGAAAACTAACTGGGAGGAAGGAGAGGAGAATGTACATTTTGGGAACTCTTTGTCCCAAGATGTTCTTAGAGACCATGTCTTTGTTCAGTGTGGATTCTTCTTCCTTCTTAGCTGTATCTTCTCAAAATACACCTTCTTCTTTGCCCTGCTAAGAATGCCTTTTCTGGGCTTATATCAAATATGGCAGAAGTTACAGAACTGGGATCCAGGTTACATATGCAAAAGCACAAAATCAAGAGCTACTCTTTAGGGATTTCTTTGAATTCACGTTCACACTGAAATACTTCAAGTGTGAGTAGTTTTCCTACCTTTACAAAATAAATGAAGCATTTTATAAAACCTAAGCCCTTATAAGTATACATAATCTTTCATATACGAACACTAAACTTACAATTTGTTTTTATTTGGCTTTTCTCAGTGTACGTCTACTTTGTCCTGACAGCTTTGGGTACAACACTTCGTGTTCATCCACACTGCCCACATATTGGCTTGCATCTGGGTTGATACTGCAATGAGATATAGCAGGCTTACCAGGGAGGAAAGCTTACACAGGGGCTGGATATCTGCTGCTATCTCTATTTTTTGGTGAAAATACTTCTTCAGAGATAGGATAAAAATTTAATTCATGTTTAAGGCTAGAAATAAGAGGACCAAGAAAGTAATTCTAAAGGCTCCAGTCACAAAGGTGCTTTGAGTGAAAAATTAAAACTGAAGTAGAGAATTTATGTCTTCTTGGTTCTCCTTATGCAGGGCAGCAGAAAGTAGAACAGCTAAAATAGCAGCAGCTTCCAACTGAAACTGGAGCTGAGCCAGCATGCTGTTATTTTCCATAAGGCACATTTGAAAAGGGATGTATGTTTAATATGCTTGTGTGAAAAGATTTTTTTAAAAATATAGGTTGACTAAATGTAGGTGGTGTAGTCTTGGGTAAAAAGTTAGTATGGAGTGTGATTTTTAAGGTATTTCATCAACTACCTCATAGCTACAGAAGCCAAGAGCATGAGTTGGAGACTGCTGAGCTGTGAGTCCTGGGGACTGGAGACAGACCTGTGAGGAGAAGCTCACCTTCCCTCTTGGGGTGTGAGGCGTCAAAACATTGTGCCAAAAATTAATTAATCTGCTTGTTTACTTCATTATTTAAAATTAAAACCATGTTTAAGGTCAGGTCATCTGCAGTTTTACTTTGAAGTTGTTATTTTCAGTAATGTATAATGGAAGTGTAGTTTGGAAACATTAGCTCAGGCTTTATCCCACTGTCCTCAGTCTCATATGCAGTTTCTCCATTTTTATGCAGAAGTGGGAATATCAAATACATATCTTACACCATTATGTGTGTTGAGTTTGTATTGAAGACAATATCAATGTCCCTTACTCTTCAGGGCTTTGTGTAGGAAGGTGTGCCATGTAGAGCCATGATGGAGACACAGCTAAGGGAACAAGAAAGTAGGTGAGTTGGGACTGGGGCATATTTTCCTTAGGGTTTAATCCCTTCTTCTCTTCTGCTTTCAGTACTTGGTTTCTATCACAGACCGGTGGTAGAGATTTGTATCTGTATTTCATGGCCCATACATACTAAGCTTCCCAAATCTAAGCAGACTGAAGAATCATCCTTCTTGAACCGCCTCAGCATACTTTCTCAATCTGACAGCCTTCCCAGAAATAGCCTTGTACTTCACTTTCTTACAGTCTCAAAGCAATGTTTGATAGTTCAATGTCACAGGCACCAGAAGAGATCGATATTCCCTTTCCCACACTTCCACTGGCATTCTAGTTTACAGCTCACTTCATCAGCAATGTCATGAAAACAAGGAGAGTTTATCATAGCTTATTAACAAAATATTGACAAAACAAGAAAAAAAGCATTTTTGGACATTCTTTTTGGGCAGCTTGTTTAATACCTTTAATTCAATTTGAATTTAGGCTATAATCATTGCGTCATCCTTTCCACTGCATTTAGTTTTCTTCTGAGTTACTGAGCTTTCCTTTTGCAATGTTTTTCATTCTTTTGTGATTGATCTTACAGTTGAAGAGCACCTTAGTGCCACAAAGAAACCTGACAGTCCACAATTCCCATGCAGTAGTGTTAATGCTATTGCAGCCATGATGGCCTACAGTGGACGTAAAGCAATGTTCGTAGGGTTTAGTCTCATAATATTTATGTTTGGCTCATGGATTTATTTCAGAAAAATAGACAACCTTTCAGTCTACAGAGTCTTCTGAAGTTCTCTGAAGTAGGACTCACATGCCTTTAACTTAGTCTAAATTTGATAGGCTTGTTAGCTTTTAAAATTTAAATTCTACAATTACGTATATTCTGTGAAAGTTCCACACCTGCAAACCACAGTTGTGCAGAGAGGTGAATTCAGATGCCCACATTTCTCAGTGTTATATATGTCTGTAAGTTTTATTGTTATTTCCCTCTCTCCTTAGCACAAAGACCAAGAAACAGACTAGAATAAAAAATATGAAAAAAATAGGTAGTCTATTAATGCAGTTTCTATAAGGATTTCTCTTACTAACACATCATTAGCATACACGGGTTACACTGCTTATGGTATTTCAAACAGGACGAGAGAGTTTTCTATGGGTAGATACAGATAAAATTATAATTTTAGTTAAGAATTTCTGCACCTTTTTTTACAAGATACACATCATGTAAATGTATCCTATTACTATAGTTAAGATGTTTAATAAAGAAGTTATATAAAAGCATTTAATTAATTGAATGTCCTAAATTTAAAATCGTATTTTCATATGTCAGGTACATCAGGTAAGTACTGGAAATAAATTTTATTTTGGAAATGAGTCGTGACTTTTGTGTATTAGCTATTCAAAATTTATGATGTTGGTGATTGGTCACTAGGAACAGTTTTAAAATTAGCATCTACAGTGAATACACACTTACAAAATGTCTATAAAATGTCTTCTCTTTCTCTTTTTCAGACCTTTATAGTATTGAATAAAGGGAAGGCCATCTTCCGATTCAGTGCCACCTCTGCTCTGTACATTTTAACTCCCTTCAATCCTCTTAGGAAAATAGCTATTAAGATTTTGGTACATTCATATCCTTTTTCAATGGTTGCTCAAAGTGTTACACCAAAATTAATAAAACTCATAACTGTCATTGTAAATAAATTTTTTTGTAGGCTGTTAATTTTCTTTTTATCTTACAGTGGAAGACTTACTGTAAGGTTTTATAAATACTAAGAAGATGTATATATCATGTAGATGCATTTTAACTATATTGATTTTCAGTACTTTTGTACAAATCTGCAGATGAATTTAAGAATCCACCTTGATAAATTTTTAAGATAAGTTTCTTCAGATTTATTTTAACATTGAAACTTTTTGCATCCCTGATACATAAAACAATTACATCTTTTTTTAAAAAAAGGAAATGCAGTTTGTGCTCACAAATTCCAGCAGAGCTCTGAGTTTTGCAAGCAGTTATGCAGATATGTAGCTGCTCAGGAATAGCTGGCTCAGGGATATGATTATATTGCCTTTCAGGGGTCCTTCTGCCATCGTCAAACTAGCTTTATAGTCTGTTGCAGCAGTGTGCCTTAAATCTTGTTCATGCATTCTGAATCTCACATTCCAAAACCTGCCCAGTTGCACCAAAATCCTCTGCCAAATTTAAAACATTGCTAGAAAGCATAGGCAGCATTCCTATAGGCAGTTTCCAGAGCATCTGTATGTGCAGATGGTGGACAGATTGGGGGACCATAACTGATGAGATGGCAAGGGGAAGTTTTAGACTGACATGTGGGATTCATGCCTGATGTTTGTAACAAATTGATCAGAATTTCTAGCACATGAGGTTTTGGTGCACTTTTCTTGCAGTACCCTAAGACTGGATAAAATAGTCACCAAATGAAAACTTTGAAGAGTTAGTCAAGGGCAGAAGTGTTATTATCAGAGACTGCTGGCAGAACCTTCTTGTTCTTTAGAAAAAGGAAGAAACAAGGCTGATTGTTTCTTGCTTAGAAGACCTTTTCCTCTGATTTTCCTGGAAGTTAAGCAGTCAGAGAAAGGGAGGAAGTTGTCTGAAGAGTCAGGAAGCATTTGGGGACAGTAGCTAAGGGACCTGACAGAAATGTACAGTCATGGTGGTGGTGATGGCGAGAAAATGCAGCCAATACTGTCAGATTGAAACCGCTAATAAATGTTCCTCCATTCCTCTGATTTGTAATACTTTCCAACCTTGCATCTGTGCTAATTGTGTGGAATGTTTTTTACTAGTGTACTGATTACTGAGTTTACTTTTTAAGTTCCTCCTAATTGTGTTCAAAGTGTATGCAGCTGATCTGATGGCAGTCAGAACAGAAGCAATTCTAATAAACAATATGCACTTCCAATATTTTTCCTTCTATTAACTGATTGTGTGATCGTGTAATTTAGCTCTATTATAGGAGGAGGTTTCCATCTAATACATACATGGAACCAGCCAACTATGGGATGAGCAATTTCTACCTTGCATATAGACATAGGGTGGTTGTGTTTTTTCTGTCTTAAACCTAAGAATATATGGATATTTATTTTCTTCTTTTGATTCAGTATAGTAAAAACACTGCAAAAATTAATGTCTTTAAAAACGATATAATATAATGCAGTTTTGATTTCAGCTCCTTATTAACTTGTTATTAATTTTAATAAGCCTTCTGACTTTTATGGATATCTCTACTGCCGTCATGTTTTGAGGTGAGTTTTTGGCATTTTGGCCTTTGTAAGAGAACTGTGCCTTTCACTTTCAATATGAAAGATACCTGTTGAGCACAGTGATTGGAAAACCTTCATCTGTACATCCTCCACATTTTCTGAATACTGATCACACGTGCCCAGACACACAATCAGATGCAGCTCCCCCTGCAAAGAAACAGTGTATCTCTACCTAGTGCTCAGAGACTTTCCCTGCAATGATTTTTCTTCACTGCCAATACTTATTGTTATACGAGATACAGGAACTGGTAACAGCATTAATTTCTCTTTCTCATGGTCTGCTGATTCACCTCCAGGTATCCTGCTGGTTTTTTCCTCCGTTTTTGCCTGCCTGTCTCAAGTTAAGGTAGAACTAGAACTGGTAGAACTGTGGAACTGAGGGGCAACATGAGAGTGATGGGACGTGGTCAGACTTTGACAATTAATAGGAAAGAATGAAAAGGTAAGAATAGGTGGGAGGCTGAGCAGACAAAAAAAGATATCACAATATTCACTACTTGGCCAGGCATTTAGATGAAGGTCACCTATCTGTCTTTGGAAATCAGGCATCTATACCCTTCCCTGTGATTTGAGTGTTTATTTGAAAAGGTATGCTCAGGTTTTCATTGTTCAGCAGCTGCAAGCAATGATCTTAATGTTTGCACCAATGTTCTGTGGAGTTTAGGCTGGGATGTTTCTTCTCCTATTCACCTAGAGTGAAGGATTGGTTTGTTTTTTTGGGGTGTTTTTCCCATGGCATAAAAATATGCCCCAAACAACAAAATGCCCTCTACTTGATTTAAAAAAAAAACAAACAAACAAAACCTAGGCTCCTACATATACGTTTTCTGTAAATGGCTTTTTTTTTTTTTTTTAAGCTAGTGTCTGTACCAGTCGTTTTGATGCAACTATTTTTGAGGAACACGTCATTTAGAGAGATGACTAGAGGACAAATTAGTTAACCGTTCGGCATTAAGGTGTAGCAGTCCTTATTTTTTGCTGCCATCATGTGGCCACTTTGAGTGAGGTTTTGGTTTTGTGTGGTTGTTTCAGTATTTCCAAATGTTTCCATAATCAAGTTTACTTCATTGCCATGAAAAGGGAAGGACTGCAATGTTCCTAGAGCCACTGATCTTGTAAACTATGAACATCACATTGGGTGTAATCAAGCTGGAGTGAACTGTCCCACCTCCCTACCACAAACCCTTTAAGCTGTTAGTCTGGGTTTCATAGTCCCAGAACATCTAATTGTTTCTTGCTGGAGATCTCAATAGTTTTCCATGATTTTCTAGTAGTTGACCACAAGTTACTGTAACCATTTTCAAATTAAAACATTGGTAGAATAAGAGATGCTTCTTGTCCTGCTAACATGTGTTTTGAGAGCCCGAAAAGCATCCTGGAAAATTATTCCCCTTAATATCTGAGATCTCTATGAATTTCTGTTGCACTGATTGAAGCATGTACTGCTAAACTAGATCAGGAAACATGGAATACAGTCATTCTAGCAATTAGAAACAGTTCCACGTTTTGTTCTCTGTTTTGTAACAGACTGGCTGTTCTGGATGCTGGTGTGGTGTGTGCTATGTTTATAGTTCTGAGTCATGGTAAATAGGATAAACTTTTTTTGCTTTGCATATGCCAGCTGTTGAGTTTATTTCCAAAATTGTAGAAATGAAACACTAACACTTATTCAAACATATCCAGTACTTAAGTAAAATATTATTCTTCTGCAAGTCATTTTGGTTTTAGATGTTACTCAGCTCATGTTACCTCCGAGGTATGTGAGAGCCGTCTCCTTCACATTTTGGTACAAGCTGAATACAAATCATGAGAACATGAACCAATGAACATCAGGTTTATGTACTAAATCAGGTTTAATGTACTAAAGTGAAAACTATCAGGTTAAGCAAAATACATGTGCAATGTTTGCCATAGTCTAAAAAATTTTTCTAAGTGGCAATATTTTACTGTACTTAAGATATATGGGTCATGTGATATTGTATGAATTACTGTTGTGTTTTCCTTAACTGTGTCTACATTATTCAGCATGCTTATCATGTGCACTATTTTGACCAACTGTGTATTTATGACCATGAGTAACCCTCCAGACTGGACAAAGAATGTAGAGTAAGTTGTGTATGTTACTTAAAGATATCTTTGATGTCTCTCTAGGAATCAGCATGCCAGTAATGCAGTTATGTGTGCTGACAGGAATTTACATGAGACACTACTACTGTTTCCTCTCTAAATTATGTAGACCTGTGGGATAATTATTTAAGTCTCCTCCTAGTAGGATGACTGGGTTAAAAAAAATGAAAGTTGCTTACAGATAGTATTCTGCTGAGATTCCATTAGTTTTCTCTCATCTTCATGGTTTAGGACCTACTCAGTGTTTTTACCCCTCCCACTGCATTAATACCAGAACTATAGCTATCTACTTGTACACATCAGTTGACAGCATATAAGCAAAAATGTTCCCAAAGTGAAAACTCAGTGCATGCTTACATTCTTCTCTTTTTAGAGTTAATACAAGATGTTTAAAATATTAATGATTCAGGCAGTATCCAGTAAGTTATAGTTACAACATTTTTGGTTACACACTTTTGAACTGAGTGTCACCAGTAAATTTTTAATGTATGTCATTTATTTGATGGATTTAATTATTTTGATTGATGTACAAGATTAGGGTTGTTGTACTTCAGCAGCATGTAATAACTATGCAGATATAAATATAAAAGCATGTATGATGAATATAATGCATTTTAGAAGAAGAAATTGATTATTTACTGTATTTGTTTTCAAGTTTTGAAATAAAAACTCTTTCACTTTATCATCATAGTTTTATCAGAATACTAACGTTAAATGTTACTACTTATTTTGATGAAATTATCCTATTTTCTCCAGGTATACATTCACTGGAATTTACACATTTGAGTCACTCATAAAAATCATTGCAAGGGGCTTTTGCTTAGAAGATTTTACTTTTCTTCGAGATCCATGGAACTGGCTCGATTTCACTGTCATCACCTTTGCGTAAGTTTTTGTTTTTTGCTTTTTCTTTGACAGTGAAGGGCAAAAAGGGCATGAAATTAGTATCGATACATATCAATTTTGTTAAATGGAAATTCTTGTATGGATTCACTCTTGTCTAAAACAATTTTATGTTCTAATGTGCCTGTTTTTATGTCAATATAAATACTGCAGAAGCCATTAGTACAGCTAGTATTAGAGAGGCTAATTTCATGTCCTGCATTTTTTTTCTCTGAGCAGAAAAGAAGCATCCCTTTGACTTCATTCTCCAAACTTACCAATCTAGTCTAGATAAATTTTAGGCTTTCAAAGTTATATCCACTTCAGAGACACTTAATTTAACTGAAGGCTCTGAAAGCATATTAATGCAAGGCAAACTGCAGTGAAAGGTAAACCACTGACTGTTGCCGTTTAATTTTTTTGCTAAAAACGCCAAAGCGGTCTTAATGAAAGACCCAAGTAAGTAGCATAAACTTTGCCTAAATTCTGAATAACTGTGATTTAATCCTACAGGTATGTAACAGAATTTGTAAACCTAGGCAATGTTTCAGCTCTTCGAACTTTCAGAGTATTGAGAGCTTTGAAAACTATTTCTGTAATCCCAGGTAAGAAGTAACTGGTGTAAGGTGTTAGGCCCCTTGTACCTCCCAACTGTTCCTTTTTATCCTGTCATTGTGTTTGTGTGTGAACTCCCCTATTACAGATATGTGACAGAGTTTGTGGACCTGGGCAATGTCTCAGCGTTGAGAACATTCAGAGTTCTCCGAGCTTTGAAAACAATATCAGTCATTCCAGGTGAGAGCTAGGTTAAACACTGAGGCTGACTTTAATTACTGAAATGGAATTCATATTTTTTAAACATAAACCTTATTATTTCTTGCCACAAATAAAAGCAGGAATCAGTAGATATTAGAATTCACTGAGATCTCTGATTCATTGCTTTTTAACATGAGCTCTCTCCTTTTGAAATCAGCCTTTGAGTTTAACAGATTCTTGCATGAGACATTGCAGTACACAGCGTGTGTGGTTTGCATCATACGATGTCAAGCTTTCTTCTCCACATTCAATGAATATTAGTAACCCTGAAGTTTTCTTACCCATGTGTATCTTACCTACATGATGTTATGTGGTATATGTTGTGAATATTTGTGTCTAAAAAAATAGAACTGTTTGAAATGTTGACTTAGTGAGAAGATGAAGGAATAAGATAATAAAGAATAGCATGGGCATTGCATGGGGGATTTATTATCTTAAAGTTCTACAATTTTCCAAACCATCTCCAGTTTTATAGCATTAAATTTTAATCCTATTTCTTGTTGAACAGGTTTTTTACTGCTGTCTTCCAAACCTAGTATGTTATAAAACTGATAGTAGCAAAGGTTTGGGGCAAGAGGTATTGGCAAATAAAATGAAAGAAGACTTTTATGTGAGATTCATGTAGAGCATGAATAAAAAGTGTCACTTGTTTTAGCATCAAAACAAGTGTTTTGAAATATATGCAACTCATTCCATTCACAGTTTCAAATGAACATAAATTTCAGCTATTTATTCATTTTCACAATTGAAAAAGCTCTTCACAGAAATGTTATTTCACAGACATTACAATCATTTATTTGGGCTTCTGCATGAAATCTATAACTTTACTGGGAGACACTGTCATTTTTATGATTTAAAAAAGTTTTGAACATCAGAATAAAATTTCCTTTGCATTTGCAGGCTTGAAGACTATCGTGGGAGCCCTAATTCAGTCTGTGAAGAAGCTCTCGGATGTTATGATCTTGACTGTGTTTTGTCTGAGTGTATTTGCGCTAATAGGGCTGCAGCTGTTCATGGGCAACCTGAGGAATAAATGCCTGCAGTGGCCTCCAGAAAATTTTACTCTGGAAACAAATATCACTTCTCAGCTAAATATCACTATAGGTGAAAATGGTACATTGGTTAATTCAACAGTGACTCCATTTGACTGGAAGGAGTACATTGAAGATGAAAGTAAGTATTGTCACCATAATTCTTATTGAAGTGATTTATGGCTGACCCAGCTTTTATAAATGAGGAGGGGAAGGGATGATTAACTTATTAAAATGGAGCAGAAGTGTTTTCACTCTCTCATAGATTTGGTCCAAAGGCCAGCATGGAAGAGGGAGTAGGGAATATAGTCTCTCTACATCATACAGCTCTTTTTCTCAGCTCCCTCTGCCAAATCCACATCTCCCTGAGACAGAAAGAGGTCCAAAGGCATTCTTAAAATTACTTAGGAGTCTTAAACCTTTTCACTCCCATAGTCAAGATCAGCAACAGACTGCCGCGACATTTCTGACAGATGTCAGAGACTTCTGACATTCAGTGAGGACTCCAATAATGGAGTCTTGAGTATTTCTGCCTTCTATCCATTCTTGTGCTTCACTATCCTTATTATTAGAAAGGGTGTTTTAAGGTCTATCAAATTTTCGTGCTGCAATTTAAGCTCTTCATTCTTATGAACTTTACCACAGGCATCACAATCAAGTTATTCCCTATTATTAATCACTGTCTCTTTGGTATTTAGAGTCTATTCTTATGTTGCCATGCCCTGTTCTCTGCTCTTCCAGTCTTCTTTTCGTATGTTAAGCAACCTAGATCATTAATCTTTTTCTCCTACAATTTATTTACTGGATCTTGATCTCTCACCTGGATCCTTGTTGGTAAACATCCTTCTTAAAGAGCGGTGGCTGCATCTAGGCACTTCTCCTCGCCAGTAGGCATAAGTAGAGAAGGATAATGTGGCAGTATAGTAACTTACATATTCTAGGCTAGAGCTTGCCAATGTTTATACTCATAACATCATTAAACTGTTCAGTTTGTGGTCTACCTGCCTCCCAAATCTTTTACAGACTTTTATCTCTTTGAGTTTCTACTTTGCATTTGCACAGTTCATTGTTTCAGCTTTAACAGTAGCCTGTTTTTTCAGACTATCTCTACAACTGTCCTGGATCTTTTAAAGTTTTCTGAAACTGACCACAAGCCTTATCAGACTAGTATCATTTACAATTTGATAAGTGTTCTTCCATTATCTACATTAGTTAAAAACGTTAAATAGCAGCAATTTCTGGCAAACCTCTTCAGAAGCTGTTTTGATGCACCTTTCCATTTTGATAGTTTCCTGAGGTATGATTTTTCCAACCAGTTTGCCTGATACACAGTGGTCTGGCAAACTGAGAATAGTGAAAGGAATGCATTTCAGTACAGTTAAATGTGAGGTTACAACCCTAAGCTCCATCCTAAAAATCGATGCTGCACAATTCATGTTGAGACAAGTCACATGCATAAAGACCATTGCTGATGGTATACATCATCTCTAACTTTGAAAGTTACTTCTGGAGAAAACTGAGAACTAAAGGTGACAAAGAGGAAGAAAAGGAAGGGGAAAGGGGAAACTGACCACAATAGCCAGCTGTTACAAGAAGTGGTCAGGTCCCCAGGTGACTCTCCTCCCCTGGGTATCTTTTCCCATAGCAACCGTGGTTTTTTATTAACATCTTCTCAAACTCGCTACAGATTGTTCCTGCTCACAGTGCTATGAGCACTAACTGGAACGCACTTTGATCAGGGAAAATGCCTCACAGCTGGTTGGGTTTTAAACTCATATGTGCATGTTATTAGGTCACCTAATATAAAACAAAACTTACCTGCAAGGAGTCAGAAAGAGGGGTAAATCTCACACCAGAGATAATTGCTTCCCACAAGCACCTGCTGCAACAATAATGTGTTTGCAGGTGTAACATCACCAGAATGACAGCAACATGAAGAGCAGCATCAGAACAAAAGAAAAATAGTGCCAAAGACTCTGGAAAACACTGCCACAGCAGCTTATGAGAAAGATTGCAGAGCTACAACAGAGAGGCAGGATATAGAAATTCAACTTGAAAGCCCTTGGCAATAGAGAGGCACCTAAGGCACTGTTGAGGAGCCAGAACTCTGACAAATTAAGGCTAAATCTCTGCATCCAAAAAGCTAAATAGTATCCTGTCCACATAAATAAATTATTGACCAAGAAGGCAGCATTACCTCTGTATTTAACCCTACTGCAGTTGCTGCTGGAATACTATATAAAGTTCAATGTTGAAAAATCGGAGGATGTTCAAACAGAGCAGAATGATTAAAGAGTTGGAAAACATGCTTTATACCAAGATAGACCAGGAACTCAACCTACTTAGCATATCAAAGACAAGGTTTAAGGGGTGATTTGATCACAGTAGAGAAGAACCTCATGGGGAACAGAAATTTCATCATAGACATATCTTTGATCTAGTAGGCAAAGATATAATAGGTTCTGTAGCTACAACTCAAAGCCAGACAAATGCTGAATAGAAGGAAGACAGCTTCTGACTATGATCACACTGCTGATCAATGACTGTGATGGATTTCCATCTGAATTTCTTAAGACGCAATGTTTTTATGAAACTCACTTTACTTGAACGTGTGAATTCATGGAAATTGCACAGCACACGGTATCACAAAGTCAAAGCAAAGTTTCCTAATGAAGACCTAGAACTCAAGGTCAAACAATTTTTTGGTTTTTTTCGCCAATAATCTCTGAACTCAGCCTCTGATTTAATTTGATTTAAAGAAGACCTGAAGCCCCTTGAAAAACTAAGCTGAATTGAATCAGTTACTGAATATACTTTATTGAATGGCTGCTTGAATCTTTGCTATATTTACAAGGATTTTGTATGTATTATGAAATTTGTAATGAAATTATGAGTGTTATTATGAAGTTACACTTGTCCTTGCTTATTGGAAGTTTCAAAGTGAAAAATTATCTTCTTTCAGCTTCCTGCTCTCTTTTTTCAGGTGGGCAGACAGGAAACAGAAATGGTTATTAAACCAGATGTGTCTCAGGGCAAATAAGAAGGCACTTACTTGAAGCTTAAAGCAGTGCAATGACACTGCCTTTTGTAGGAATTATCAAATCTTTTATGCAAATAGTTGTGCATATTATGCAAAAAAAAAGAGCTTGTAAGCCCCAGTTTTGCCATTAGCTCATTTTTTGAAATATCATTTGCAGAAACTTTATGTAAGCACACTTGGTATTAGTAAGTCAGGTACTATTTTTTTTTCCTTTTTCATTTTCCAACATAGCAAATATGGTAAAATTAGTTCTAGATAAGTTTCAGTTAATGTAGTCAAGCTTGCCATAAGCAAATTTTTCTGGGAAGTAACATCTCACAATCTATTTTGTGAAATAACAATTATTCTTAGTCATTACTGTAGATTTACCCAAATAACTGTAAATTCTGTACATAAATACCAGGGATTTTTCCCCATTTCCCAATCAAACAAAGCTGAATCAAACATATACTTTTGATGTAGCGAGCCTTTTTTTCATTTTACTTTGGTAAAATACAAATCTAAGTTTTGCATCTGTTTAGGGACACAAGCTTATATCGCTCAGCTTGTGTCATTATCAAAATTTTCCCATCATGATAATATCTTGAGCATTTGTCACAGTTATTTCAGTGCACTTGGAAAGAGCTGGGTGGCTATAATTTGCTGTGGAGCTGGCAGTGTGCTTACAAGGCACATCTTTTCTGAATCACAGAACTTGTTTACAGACCCTGATGTAGCAGTTCAGCTCAGGTGATGTACTTATGAGGACTGCTCCATGTTAACTGTTATCAAGTCAGGTTTGTGTTCTTTCTAACCAGCTGATACGTTCCAGCAGATTTTAATCATGATTAGCTGACATAATGCAGAATAAGGTTTGCCTCATAGGGGTCAGCTGTGGTCAGCATCATATCAGCTAACATTACTATTTACAGCTGTTTCAGCACCTTGCGGTTCTGCAATGCACACCAGCCCAGAATGACAGCAGCAGCAGCACATATGGTTGAGCACTTTGCAGAGTACAGACAGTTGAATCATGTTTGACACATTCCAAAGCTGCTGTGCTTTAGAAGTACTGGAAGCTGGGGAGTTGCTTAGAGGAGGGTCACCATGTCAGAGTGTTTGAAATGAATTATCAGTCTATTTTTTTCACAAACAAATAATTATTATAATAAATAAGTGTACAATATAATTTCATAGTAAGATTTAGTTCAGTGATCAGACTGAAGGGGGAATTGTACATTTCATCTACATCTGGCAGCATTTGACAGGATTTTTAGTACATTTTGGCATTTTAACTGTAAGTGCTGTAGCTGACAGCACTTACTGCGGTTTGTGTTGTCATTTGCTTTAAAATTACAGTCCTGCTGAAAAAATAATACTGTGTGTTTAAAATTGCATCTGAAATCACCTTAACACTTTTATAGCCAGATTATTTATTTCATAGAGCTGTAAAAAACCCTCCATATTTGGAATTTTATATTTTTTTTTTAAATTATTTTCTAAACAGGTCATTTTTATTTTCTGGAAGGGCAAAATGATGCTCTGCTTTGTGGAAATAGTTCTGATGCTGGGTAAGACCCAATTTCATTATATTATTGCACCATATACAAATTTGATCCATGTTCTTTAGATGTGTGTGTGGTGGGCTTTATTTTGAGTGATCACTTTCTTACACATAAGGAATAATAAAATCTTACACTGGACTGAGAATTTGTGCTCCTGGTCAGAGCTTGGTGGATTGGTTAGATGATCTTAGCCATTGCATGAATGAATCAGTAATTTGCTATTAGTGTAACTCCTGCCTGGATGAGAAGTAACAGACACAGCAGTTGAAAAAGATGTGTTATTTTGCAGCTCCTGCTGCACATATGAGTACTAAGTGACTCAGACAGTACAAAACACCAATATTCATGTTACTGTTACAACAGTAATTAAAGAAATTATTTGGAATATTATGCTTTAGAAACTTATATTTAACTTTTGACACTAATTTTTACATGCATTTCCTGTTTAATTTTCTAGGATCTTTTAAAATGATTTGCTATTAAAAATCAAAAATACTATTATTTCTACTCTGTTTAACAAAAGAAAAATCCACTTTTTAATCCTAATTTTCTTCTGGACTTTCCAGGTAAAGCTATTAAAATAACTATATAAGGTAACACCCAGTTTGTCTTTTAGGCAGTGCCCAGAAGGATATACATGTGTGAAAGCTGGTAGAAACCCCAATTATGGCTACACAAGTTTTGACACCTTCAGCTGGGCTTTCTTATCATTATTTCGCTTGATGACTCAAGACTTCTGGGAAAACCTTTATCAATTGGTGAGATTTTTTTAATGCAAAAAAGTCTAAATATCTTTGTACCAATAATGAAAGAAGCCCAAAATAAATTTGCTTATGTTAATTTTGACAATATGAAAAATAGAATTTTGTTAACATATTCTTGCTTATAAATGTATGCTTATTTCCAGACACTGCGTGCTGCTGGGAAAACATACATGATATTTTTTGTTCTGGTGATTTTTCTGGGTTCTTTCTACCTGATTAACTTGATCTTGGCTGTGGTTGCCATGGCCTACGAAGAACAGAATCAAGCGACCTTGGAAGAAGCAGAACAAAAAGAAGCAGAATTTCAGCAGATGTTGGAACAACTGAAGAAGCAACAAGAAGCAGCTCAGGTATAATTTAGAGTGTAGTAATGCAGAAGTGTATGGAATTAATTTTAGAGATATTTACTCTCTGTTTTCTGAATTTGGAGTTACAAAGCACAGTTAGGCTTTCAACAATAGAGCTAGCTCAGAGATTATCTATTCTGTACTAAAGATGTTCTACTGTGAGCAATCCAGCCATAATCAAGAAGGAATATTCAAAACTAGACATACATTATTCATTATGTTTTTCTTAGTCTAGTGTCATTTATACATGCTACTCACAAAAGATGGAAAGATATGACCAACACATCTTGAATCAATTGAGTAAAAAAAACTAGAGAACCACTAGGGAGAGGATATTCAATGAAAAATGTTAAGATCCAGGGCATTTGGACTAGAAAGTCTGTATAATTAAATGTAAAAGAAACACAATGTCATGGTTTGCTCGGTGAAACAAACTCATTCTGCAACATGGCAGGCAGCAGCGGTGGCAGCAGCAGCAGCAGCAACAGCATCCGCAGAGTCCAGGGAGCCCAGCGCTCAGGGAGAAGCAGGAGTGGTCTCAGAAAGTTCCTCAGAGGCATCAAAATTAAGCTCAAAGAGTGCAAAAGAGAGGAGAAATAGAAGGAAAAAAAGAAAACAGAAAGAACAGTCTGGAGGAGAGGAAAAAGATGAAGACGAATTTCACAAGTCTGAATCAGAGGAAAGCATCAGAAGGAAAGGTTTCCGATTATCTATTGAAGGCAATAGACTGACATATGAAAAAAAGTATTCTTCGCCACATCAGGTATTGCATATAATTATTTTTAGTAGTAGTGTACATTTAGAGCATCATAGGCTGTTACAGAACTAGTTTAGTCTTCCTGGTACTGTAATATGACCCTACTGCCTAAAGAAAGAAAACACAAAGATGTTAAGTAACTTTACTATTATTGCTAGTGCTTGAGAGAAAGTGCTGCAGCTGCTAGATTGTCTTGTTAAAACCACGGAGAATGAAATGTAACCTCATATCTCTATTCTTGTAATAGGATTGTTTAAAAATCATGTTAAAATATTCTCTGTTTGATTCTGTGGGGTTTTTTAGAGTGATTGTAAGTTATCTAGACTTATTAAAATGCTACTGTATTTTTCCATTATGATAGCCCCATATTTTCCTACTGCTTCCATAATATTTGGAGGTTGGTTCAATATTTGCAAGATGCTGCATATATGAAAGAACACGAATGTATAGATGGCTTTTTTTCCTTGATAATTCATGTGCAACTACTCTGCTCAGTAACTGTAATTGACCGCAGGAGACAGGAGTGCTCAAAACTGGCTTTCTCTTAAGAATCTATAAATTGTGGTATTTCTATCTGCAAAATATAAAAATAATGAGTTACATAAAAAAAATTCACAACAGTATTTAGCTTCTGGGAAAAAAATGGTTACTCTCATACAAGGGGAAAAAATCCTAAGTTTGAATGTTTCAGTTATTAATCACTAATTTTGTCTGCCTGCAGTCTTTGCTGAGCATTCGTGGCTCCCTGTTTTCCCCAAGGCGCAACAGCAGAACAAGTCTTTTCAGCTTCAGAGGTCGAGCAAAGGATATAGGATCAGAAAATGACTTTGCTGATGATGAGCACAGCACTTTTGAAGACAACGATAGCAGAAGGGATTCTCTCTTTGTGCCGCGCAGACATGGTGAACGGCGCAACAGTAACATCAGTCAGGCCAGTAGGTCATCCAGGATGCTGGCGGTGTTTCCAGTGAATGGGAAGATGCACAGCACTGTGGATTGCAATGGGGTGGTTTCCCTGGTTGGTGGACCATCAGTTCCTACATCGCCTGTTGGACAGCTTCTGCCAGAGGTGATAATAGATAAACCAGCTACTGATGACAATGTAAGAAAGTTTTAAATAGCTTAGGCATGGTGGCCTTTTCTTACTGCACCAGCCAGTGTTTTCTACAGAATGGAACCCTTGGCAATGCTTCCTGGTTGGTCAAGCTGTGAATGCTCCTGCATCTTGTAAAATGTTTAATAACTAAAACAGCTAAGATAGATTTGCAACCTAAGGATTTACTTACAAATATTCTCAAAACTAACAAATGCAATTTGCAGTTTCCAAGTAATAAAATATTAACTTACTTAAACGTTCATAAAAGCACTATGCTTTACTATATTACTGCACTCTACTTTACTTTTGCTGAACTAAAGGTCCATCTGGTTATGGTCATAGTTACTCTGCAGTTGAAAATATCATACAAAAATTTTATCACATGAGTGCAATCAATATAATGCTGCTATCGCCACTTTATCAAAATTAGCGTTGTTAGTTAATTTTGATAAGAGTCTTCCTTAGCCCCTCAAGAAATGTAAGGAAGTTGTCAATTCTTTGTTATAATTTATTTCTCCTTCCCATATATTTTCCACCCATTGCTGGTGGAGTTCTATAGTGTAGATAACACATAGTTCATTGGAAGATCACATTTCAGTACATGCTTCCAAAAATACAAATATCTGTGTGAACATATGTGCAACACATATTGCTGCCATTCTCTTACCACATACAAAGTAAGAGAAGATGTCTCCAAAAATTTTTTTGCTTAGTTCAAGGTTGTCTACTCACATTACTGAAAAAAATACTAGCATGAGGAAGCATGAGAAAGTCAGACTTTTCTTACTTGCTACAGTTTGCCTAAGGGAAAAGACTGTTATGTTACAAAACTACAAATATTCTGTCAGCAGGAGTGAAGAAAAAACCTACAGTTTGCAAAATTTTATGCAATGTTTTGAACTCATTCCTTTTCCATTTTTTTAAAATACTTTTTCATAATTTGAAGGAAATAATGCGAAAGTTAAATAAATTTCTCTGTAACAGTAGGTAACTATTGTCTCGTTTTAAAAAAATATTTGAAAGATGCTAAAAGGTAATAAAAGTCTGACATGATAAAAATTGAAGTGCACGAAGCACGTATCTAAGCTAAGACACTAATAACAGGTTTCTATGTAGTTTGGTTTGCCTTTAACCTCATCACTTTAACGTGGTCTCACCTATTATTGTTCTCTGTATAGGGCACCACTACAGAAACAGAAATGAGGAAGAGAATATCAGGCTCTTTCCACGTTTCTATGGACTTCCTGGAAGATCCAGCTTTAAGAGAAAGAGCCATGAGTATCGCTAGCATCCTCACTAACACTGTGGAAGGTGTGTGCTCTGCATAGCTTAGTATTTAATGCTTGGCTTTTTTTCAGTAAAGTTCTGAAAACTTGAGTTAAAATTAAAAACTGATTTAAAATAGCTTATTAATAGACACCATCCCACAAACTGACAGACATTTATCAGTAAACTTAAAGCTTTTTACTATTTTTACTACTGAAGTAGGCATTGAAGTTATTACTTAACTAAGCATTCCTATCTCATTGTTTTGCCACCATCTACCTCCTATGGTTATGAGGATTACAGAGTTGTGTTTGATGGTCATAACAGAGTGGATGCTTATGTATAGTAACTGAAAATATATTATTGAACACAAAAAGGCCACTGAACAGTTTGCAAATATATGCAACCATTGTTAAAATATATACGTATTTTCAACAGTTGTTTTTGTTCAGACAGTCTTTAAAGAAGTGTTGTTCTAGCGGATAAAAAAATGTGGTTTTCTTGAATAAGAATGAAACCTGTATGGGAAACTTTTACCTAAATACTACACATTTCAAAATAAAAACATTTACATAACAGAATACTAAGTGGGAAGAACAGACTGATGTGTAATCAAGGAGCAAGAAAACGCATAATAAAAATCAATGCATAAATTGATACTGGTCAGAATAGTGTTTGTAATACAAAGAAGCTCTGCTTGATAAATAAGCTTTGGACTCAAAAAATATTACATTTCATTGCAATTTTTAAAGACTTTCTTGAAAAGCCTTGTAAAAAAGTATAATAAGTAGACATGCCTATAGGAGGTTAATTAGTACCAGCTTGGATTGACAACTTGACTAGTACAATTCATATATTAATGAGGAATGTTAGAGCAATCACATAGTTACCTGCATGAACTTCCTTTTCCCACAGAACTTGAAGAATCAAGACAGAAATGCCCACCATGTTGGTATAAATTTGCAAATATTTTCTTGATCTGGGACTGCAGCCCACATTGGTTAAAAGTAAAACATCTTGTCAACTTAGTGGTAATGGACCCATTTGTTGACCTGGCTATTACAATTTGCATTGTTTTAAATACACTCTTTATGGCTATGGAACATTATCCGATGACTGATGAATTCAATAACGTACTTTCAGTTGGAAATCTGGTAAGTCTGTTGGGGTTTTATATTCATGATGTGAAAGGAAATATGTCTGATATAACAGAAAGAAGGAGCTTTAATAAGGTGTTGGGTTTTTATACTCTTTAGAAAGTAGATATATTGGACATTTATTGTCCTCCAGATATGACTCTATCTGAACATTTTTGGAAATTTCATTGTCAACCCTGGCTCATGTAACAGATACTGTAAAATCAATATATTGCAGCATTCTTCTAAGCCACATTAAAAATTTAAAAAAGGCATCAATGATACATGAAGTAAAGTACATCTTAAACAGAAATTTATTTGTCTAACTGCTAAACCAGGAAACACATTGCTTCCATGAAAAAGACACTATGCAAATAAACATAGTGTTACTTTTTCAATCAATACAACAGAAATCTTTAAATTATGAATGTGTTTTTAATTGCTCAGTTTCCTGAGTACAGTTTTACAATAGCTGAAAGAGCCATTTAAAAACATATCTAGAATCTATTTCTGTAGAAGACTTTTACGTGAATATAAGGGTTTTTTCTTTATATGCTTTATGTAAAACTAAGAAAAATATCCTGCAATACTTTTTCGTCTTATAGTTTTTATATTTTTTAACATCAGATATTTAGTAAGATATCTTTTTCTCATGTTGTCAACTGTATTTTCTCTCTTTTGCTGCAAAAGATAAATTATTAAAGAATTCAGGAGTTAATTTTTGCTTTTGAACTGACAGGTTTGATCACATAGAAGTATCTGCAGCTGCAGTCCTACTTTGTCTGTTATTTTAAGAATTGATTTCTTATAATGAGATTTTTAATAATCTTTGTTTTGCAGTGATGAAAAAGTATCTCAGGTACTATAAATAGCTGCAGGATTTAGATGGGAGAATTCGTAGATAAATGCATAGATTGTTTTCATATACTTAAAATAAGGGAAACTCTGAATCCAAGTTTTCTAGTAAATGTAAAATCTTGTACTTTAACATTTTATTGTGTTCTTTTTTCCAAATAAATAATATGCTATATAAATGTTTGTGTACATCTGACTACAAAGGGAGCATGAGAGAACCTGACTATAAGCACTGTGCTCTTCCAGTCTTAGGTTCCCTGACATAAATCCCTTCTGCAGTAAAGCGGCACTCAGGGTTCGCCTGCTCTAGTAGTTCCACTTTAAAGAACATAATAAAAATCTGTCTTGAGCACTAGTGTTCCTAGGTAGAGCATGTCAGACTCTTCTTGTCCACCTTCTGATTATTCCAGTTAGATTATTCTCTTTAGCTGTTCCATTTTCTGTTCAGCTTGCTTGAAAATGGATTATCAAAACCTAAAAAGAAAGCATTTCAGACCAGGGTTCCAGCAGCCTTTAATGGTGGCTTTATAACATTTCTATCCTACAAGAAATTCTTCTAAGACTTCTCTCAAAGTTACTCTGGGTCATTACATTGGTGGTTTCTAAATACAATTCCCATGATGAAAAACAGTTACTAGCAATGTCACATTTAAAATGCATTCTTAAATGCTCTTTCATTCCTAACATTGAAGCAATTGAGCCAATCAATCAACTTTATTGAACTTAGTGGCAACACCCAGGTAGAAGTTCCTCAGTCTTGGCAAATTGTTGTATCTCAGTTGATCCCTATCTGGTATAAATTATCTTGTCTCTGTTGAACTGAATGGGATTATGGTAGGTTCTGCCAGCAGACGAGCTGCCCCTCTAGAGTCTTAGATTTGGCCTCATTCATGCCATTGTATAATGTAATTAGTATATCAAGAAAGATGTTATGCCATGTAATTTCTTGGAAAGCATTCTGGTTTATGTTGTGAAAATCAAATTTAGGATATTATTTGTACATGAAAAAGTCCATATCCTGGCAGAATTGAAACTGGTTTATACATGTTATAAAACAGAATTTTATGTAATTTGTTTAGTATAAAATTTAATTAATTGAAAAAAAATCACTTGATTTGTGTGACACTTGTTAAGGGAAGGTGGGCATAATAAATCACTACACTACAGTTGACTATTTTTAAGTATCAGTTTTGGATAAGACATTGAAGATATGTAGCTCGAATTAAGAACCTAGGCAACAGCTAAACGTGTATTATTGTATTTCATGATGAAATAACAGACTGCGTTTTGAATTCAGGTCTTCACTGGAATCTTCACAGCAGAAATGTTTCTCAAGATAATTGCAATGGATCCTTACTATTATTTTCAGGAAGGCTGGAATATTTTTGATGGGTTTATTGTAACCCTTAGCTTGGTTGAGCTTGGTCTAGCAGATGTGGAAGGACTCTCAGTTCTTCGATCATTCAGACTGGTAAATATGTATCAGTTGCACTGATTTTTTCAATTGGTCTTTATTTACATAATACAACTTTTTTCCTTAAAAATTTATTTGATATTTGCTGTGATATTGATACTGATTTCTCTTTCATTAGTACAAATCCTTATTACTTATGTCTTCAATGAGAACTGATAGAGATCCAGACAAATAGATAGGAATGGGTGCCTTAGGTCTATTGCCAATATACTTATCTTATATAAACACTTCAAACATCCTGCTATGCAGAAACAAATCGACTCTCTAGATGTATTGTGTTCTGATTGGCATCGCAAGAATAGATCTGCTCTACAAATACCAGTAGAAAATTGGCCCATATTATTTGAACAGATGAATCCTCGATTTTAAATTCCATTTAATATGACCAGTCCCTTCTTTGGCCTTCAATAAAAACTATGCTGTGAGGATATCAAGCTCTAACAATGAAAAAAATTGTTGACTGAACATCTTAATGCTTTTAGACAAGAGGATACCCTCTGAACAGTCATACTCAGGGCATATTTTGCAGTAATATATTTTCACAAATTAACTTTAAAATACCTTTGCTGGTTGTTCTAATGATATTTTTCTTTTCTTCCAGTTACGAGTTTTCAAATTGGCAAAATCTTGGCCAACACTAAACATGCTGATAAAAATTATTGGTAACTCTGTAGGAGCTCTGGGAAATCTGACCCTGGTGCTGGCCATCATTGTGTTCATTTTCGCTGTGGTTGGGATGCAGCTGTTTGGGAAAAACTACAAAGAATGTGTCTGCAAAATAGCAAGTGACTGTGTACTTCCACGCTGGCACATGCAAGATTTCTTTCACTCTTTTTTGATTGTATTTCGAGTGTTGTGTGGAGAATGGATAGAAACGATGTGGGACTGCATGGAGGTTGCTGGCCAAGCCATGTGCCTTACTGTCTTCATGATGGTCATGGTGATTGGAAACCTAGTGGTATGTAATCAAAGCATTAGCAAGAAATTGTTTGGCAATAGACGGGGCTTAGTCCTGAAGTGAACTAAGTGCTCTGGCTGTGCTTCAACAAAGCACTTAAGCAGGTGGTTTCAAGTGATGCTTAAAGTTAAGCTTAAGAGCTTTTTTGGATTGAGAACAAAGTATTCTGCAAAACTGAAAACCTAAGAATGTTAGAGTGAGCACCTAGTCACATTCTTAATTTGTCTTTTGGCTCTTTGTAAATATTTTGTGCTTCAAATAATTTTGGTTTAGGTTCTCTTTAGAAACCATTTGCTGTGTGGTTTTTATTATTTATCCCATATGATTACTCACATAAATAACCTAATTTCTGCTGTGTGATAGGATAAATTAAACTTTGTAATGTTGATGAATAGCAAATCTGTTATCTCCATTTTTGGATTATAAGGTTTTACACCAAAATATTTAAATACTGTGGGGATTTAAAGAAATATTTGCAGATGTTAGTCAGTTATAGGATTATTTTTGCATAGTGAGCAGAACCTAAAAATCAGGAGAAAAAGTTCTGAGGATTCTTTTCTTTGGTTATGGTGAATTATTGGGATTTCAGTCTTTGATGTCAATAATAAGACAAGTTTTAATAAAATAGATGTTTTTTTTGGGGGGATAAAGCCTAGAATTACCTTTTTTAATCTTTCTGCAGGTACTGAACCTATTTTTGGCCTTACTGTTGAGCTCATTTAGTGCAGACAACCTTGCTGTGACAGATGATGACAATGAAATGAATAATCTCCAGATTGCTGTAGCAAGAATGCAGAAAGGCATAGATTATGTGAAAAGAAAAGCACGTGAATTCATCCAAAAAGCTTTTGTTAAAAAACAAAAAGCTTTAGATGAAATCAAACCACTAGAGGATCTGAACAACAAAAACAGCTGTATTTCCAACCACACAACTGTGGAACTAAGCAAGGACCACGACTATATCAAAGATGCAAATGGAACAACTAGTGGCATAGGCACAGGTAGCAGTGTGGAAAAATACATAATTGATGAAAGTGATTACATGTCATTCATAAACAATCCAAGCCTCACTGTGACAGTGCCCATTGCTGTGGGTGAATCCGACTTTGAAAATCTAAACACAGAGGAATTCAGTAGTGAATCAGACCTGGAAGAAAGCAAAGAGGTATTTTGATACTTTGCACATTTCTCTCTGATCTTTTGAGTATTCTTTTTTTTTTTTTCTAGCATAAGCCAATGTATTTAGTTCTTGTGATTTGTCGTTTTTACACTTCTTTGTATATGTATATAAATAACTTTATAAAGGAGGGTATAATTCTTTATGAATTCAAGTATGAGAAAGGGTGAAAAATTACAGTCTCCAGGAGGACATAACAGGCAGCAACTGGTAGAGCAGAGCAGTGCCTTATTCCACCACAAACTTTCGTTTGCCTCCTGTAACAAGGATCCCATGAGAAGTGTCAAATGTCTTCTCTTTGCCAATCAAGAAATTCTGCCTATGTGGGATTTTGTTGTGAGTAGGTATAAACCAGAAAGCATAGAGGTAATTTGTGTATTTCCTTTAGTCACTAGAATGCTTATAGATTTTAAAATTATCAGCTCTTCTAGACCTAGATTCCCATAAAAAGAATTTTTAACCATAGATTTTTCCATATACTTCAAACTCACTTCGTCATGAAAACTGAAAAATAGTATCAACAGATGAAAAGATCTCATGTTGCTAAGGGACTGCCAAAGGAAGCTATAGCTGCAAAACCTTGTTGAGAACTACTTTTAAAAAACATACTAAGGAAAGGAGACCTCTACAAAACAGCCACTCCCCATGGCAACCTATTTCAGAGACAATGCTGTTGCCATTTCCCAATTAGTAACTGAAGCATTAATAATTATTTTCCTGTTAAATATTAGCCAAAGTGTCTTGGGATTTGGCTTTGACTCAATCTTCTGAACTGCTGTCACAATAAAGATTATAAGAATGTATTTGACCACATTATGAACTTGCCCAGCAGGTAGAGTTTCTAAATAAAACAACATTCTAACAAAGATCCACTGGAGAAAAATGTCTGCTCTCTGAACAACTACCTTAATGCTGGCCAGTCCAGTCTTCCAATCCAGCACAGAGCAGGTGGTCAACAGGAGTGACACAAGCTGTTTTATGGCTGACCAATGGGGAATAGATTGAGTTTAAAAATGCTTTCTGTAGATGTGCTGCTGCTGTCTTTTATCCCATTGAGAAAGTACTGTGACATTTCTGACTTCTGCCGGAAGCTTATGAAAGAGCAGCTCTGTTATACAGTTTTCCATGGAAAATCCATCCAGTGCTGGTTTGGATTTGAATCCAATTCCTTATTTTATATTGACTGTTAGTATAATGGGACTGTAGAACAGAAATTATAAACACCAGAACAGCAGAGCATTCAAATTAGCTACATTTTTGATGACAGCCCGCTTAGAAAGGACTGTCTGGATTCTCTGCTTCTCAGACCAGAGGGCACTAACAGGCAAGTTCCAGCTGGTTTCAGACCATATTGAGTTTTTCAGTGACATTCCTGAAGTTTTATGGTGCTGGCCAGGATTTTTTTTTTTATCATCTCTAGAAGAGTGGGGTTTCTCTGGTGGGTTTTTTGTTTGTTTCATTGGATGATTGGTTGGTTTGTTTTTTAGATAAGTATTCTTTTCTGCCTTACCAATCATTTTAAAATTATACATTACACTATTAATTTTAAAGACCTTAATTTTAGTATGAAAAAAATAGCTGATTAATATTACAGAAAATCATCTTCTTAGAAGAAGTAAAATAAAATGATTTTTTTTTCCAAAAATGAAAAAGCTTTGGAAAAATTTTGAAAAACATTTTCAGAATTATTTTGAAAAGTGGCAAATCATACTGTAGAGGATGATTTGTGAAAATTGGAATACTAGAAGTAGACAGTGTTTTTCTAAAAATATCATAGAGTCAACTCTGTAATATAATTTGGGCAAAAACCTCTATAAATTAGGTTTTGTGACAAATAATGACAGAGCCTGAAACTAGATACATCCACCCACTTTCCTGATAAATCTGAAATATTGTTCTTCCAATCTCTACACTTACCACAAGATGAAATTAACTGAAAATTGCTACTTAAATAAAATATTACAAGTTTTATTAAGTCCCGTGCACCTCAATGTCCATGAGTCCTGGAATAACAGACCGGCTACTGCTTTAGTAAGAGTTTTGTGGTTAGGGTTTGAGGAATTTTTTTCTCTTCAATATAAAAAATCTTGCTGTAACCTAGCACTGATGAACCTGTATTGCGTTTATTCCATTATTTTGTTTACTGCTACATCATTAAATGTTTCCTTCACAATTTTTACCCAATCTTTAGCCATGATAGCAACCAACGAGATTGCAAACAGGCTCTTCTCTCTATTGATGCTCATCATCTTATTGAAAATTTGATTACACACAACCTGGTGCTTCATGAGCCATCTTTAATCTACCTCAGCTTTATTGTGTGCAGCTTCTGCTTCACTCTGATCTAGACTTCCAGCAGTTTTAATCTGGATATACTGACTTCTGAAGTATAATCTTCTCATCTGATCATTTTTTCCTCATTCGTATGAGCTCCCACTTCATATATATGTGTTATGTTATATTTAGGCTCTTACCTGCTTTTTAGTAGATGATACAGATTCCTGCATGTATATTTAAGCTTCATTACTTCCATGCGGGTTAAGAGATCATGGCCATAAGTCTTTGCAGGCTTAGCATCATTATACATATGTATAATTTTAAAGCCTTGCCTGTCACTGATACACCTTCTATTTAATGGATCCATACAATGCAAAAGAAAAAACAGACTGTACAAGTTTCACATATTTTTATCTGCAATTAACTTCTGTTGAATACTAAAACATTCAAAAATATGGCAGTATTATTTGCTTATTCTGAAAACAACTAATATTTGCCTTAGAAATATTGCATTTGTGATGCTTTTTTTTATCTTTACAGAAGTTAAATACGTCTAGTTCATCCGAAGGTAGCACAGTTGATATCGGACTTCCAGCAGAAGAACAACCAGAAGCTGAACCTGAAGAAGCCCAGGAGCCAGAGGCTTGCTTCACAGAAGGTGTTTGGAACAAAAATACTAATAATACTTACTAATAAAACTTACTATAAAATACTTACTAATAAAACTATTTGGCTTCATATTCCATGGACTTTTGTCTTTTTGTGTTCACTGTATTGAGCACTTAGTTCTTGATAAATGAGAAATACTTGCTTTTCATTTGTTCATTGAATTATAAATTCCAGTTATCTCAGTGTTAATTTTTTTTTGCTCAGGAGAAAAAGAAGGTTATGGAGGTGAAAATCTATTGAGTTTTTACTAAATAGCACAGCTTTTTACTAAATAGCTGGAAAGATAGCACTGTATCATTAACAGAATGCATAACTGAAATTAATAAATTTCAACAAAATTTTCTCTCTTCCCCCCTCCATATATATACTGTTTTAAAGGCTGTGTACGAAGGTTCAAGTGCTGTCAAGTAAGTATAGAAGAAGGGAGAGGAAAGCAGTGGTGGAACCTTAGGAAAACCTGCTTCAGGATTGTCGAACACAACTGGTTTGAGACCTTCATTGTCTTTATGATTCTTCTCAGTAGTGGAGCTCTGGTAAGCAAAACATGAACAGAATGTCACAATGCTGTCAAAAAGCTTCTTAAAAGTTGGCTCAAAATATTGTTTTGACTTAGTTTTCTGCACCAGAAAGAACATATAATTCCATGTCTTCAGATGACAGGACTAAGTTTCAATCAGGCCTTTGAAAGAGTGGTAGAAAATCTCTTTTCTTAACAATAAAAAACCCTTTAGTGACAAGAATTTAAATGAGAGAAAAGTACAGGCAAAAGATTTGATAAAAGTGAATTTCCAACATTGTAATTAAAGGAAGTTTGAGATTAGATTGCATAGCGTTAGCATCTCACACTTGTGAATCTAAGGTGTGTGTCATCATCCACAGAGCATTTGTTTTATGAAAATGCTTCAGAAACCAGGGGTTACCCAAGTCTCTGGAGATGCGAGATGACCCTGCTCTGCCTTCAGCTTCCTTTGTGACAGTGAACTGGACTTGCCAGAACTGTATCCTGCTGTTCAACCCAAGGTCACATGCCAGACCAGTCTCACTGCCATTACAGCCAGGAAACCTGGCAGGCACAGGCACACTGCAGGCTGCCTGCAAACCCAGCCCTAGAGGCACTCTGGCAGGGACAGACACACTTCTAGCTGCCAAGAGCTCTGCTAGCTTAACCTCTGGCGTAGGAAGTGATATGTATTGGCTCTTCCCAGTTTTGTGAGAGAAAGTTGTTAGTGATTATGTATGGGTGCCTGATCTGATACATAGATGTTAATTCAATGATTGATAAACAAACACTAATCATAACTGACAGATGCAAAGTGATTCAAAAGCAGGCTGGGTAAAAATGAGTGTTAGTATGACTAAATATTCATATTTTTGCAAGCTAGCAGATCATACCAGTTCTTTCAACCCAATAAAAATCAATAGTTCACCAAAAGAAATATTAGCATACTTAAAATTTAAAAGCAATTAAAGGGAAAACTTCTTGGAGTACAGAAAGAATTTCTGAAAAGCAGGAACTGTATGTTTTTTCAAATGTCTGATAGTGAAAACCTAATAAGTGTAAATAACATTGTGTAAATACATTTCTGAAATCTTGGATATCTCATAGAATATGAATAATATAGTTAAGCAGGTATTTAGTTTAGATAAATAAAGGACTTAGTTTTTAAAAAGGAAGAACTTGTTTTATGATTTATTACCTAAAAACAAAAGGTCAATTCTATTGTCATCGTCCTGAAAATTTTACAGCTGTGGCCCTGGATTTTGAAAGTGGATCTACCTACATGCAACTCAAAATTTTCTCAGTAGAATTCAGTTGTGGCACACCACTTTGCAGAATCAATGCTATTTGAAAATTATCTAAGAAGAAGAATTCACCCTCAGCCATAAATAAACAAATAAATATCTCTGTTCAGTAGAGTGGATGCTGTGTAATGTCTGCTACTTCCTCCTGTGAGCTGGAAAACATAGCTCCATAAGGGAAAAACAGGTATATAGTGAGTTAGCAGAAAAGGAAATTTAGATGAAAGTGAAACTCCCATGCCTTTTCTGGAAGAAAGTTTCCTTTTCTGTTGCTTAGTTGTTTGTTTGTTTAAAACCTGAAGTATGTGCAGTAGCAAAATGGAATAACAAGTATCTTTAAATGTTTTTACTTACAGGCTTTTGAAGACATATATATTGAACAACGTAAAACTATCAAAACCATGCTGGAATATGCTGACAAGGTCTTCACTTACATCTTCATTCTGGAAATGCTACTGAAGTGGGTGGCCTATGGCTATCAAACATACTTTACTAATGCCTGGTGCTGGCTGGACTTCCTGATTGTTGATGTATGTATTATATTTCCTATGTATTACTTTTATATTTATTTTATCTGATTTTTTTTTATTACTTGCTTTACAACCATAATATACCAACTAGTTTAATTTTCCGTTTTAAAAAGTAAAGTAGATGGGGAAAAAATATATGTATTTCTCTGTCTTCCACTTTATGGTTACAACAGTGTCTTCCTCTACCACAAAGTTAAGAAAGACCTCAAGTTCTGTAAATGGAACCTCACATGGTGCCCCACAAGCAGTTAATGGGTTTATACTAACACTGCTGTTGAAAGAGGTCATGCTCTCCTCCATTCTGCCCTTGGCTGCTCATTCCCACTTTCAGGCCCACGTTTCTCCCTGCTGTGGTCTAAGTTGCATCCAGCATTTAAATGCATGTCTGGTCCACCAGACATCAGACATATATCTGAATTAAAATTCCTCTGGCAAGAAAATTAGTATCATTCTCACAAATTTCATCATATGGCTGAATTAGGGTTTTACAAGGAATGTAAGATGTATAGGTAACATTTGTGGTGTGGGTTACTTAGTCAATAATGAATATTACAGAACTTGCAGTCTTCACAGCCATGTTTGAAACCAGGCTCAATAATCCTCCCTGCAAGTGTTCTGTCATAGTTATAACTCTACTGTACTGTGCTGTGAAATGGAGGAGACCATTTCTTGATGCATTGATTCAATTAAGGAGAATTTAAGAAGTAACATCTTAAGTATAAATCCTCAAGAATCCTCCAATGTGCAGAAATGCATACTGTTTCTACAGTCTATGAAGTTCTATGTGTGAAACTAAAATACTTAGTTTTCATTACTATGAAACCACATTCAGTCGCTACATGTTTAATTTAGAAATTTCTGGTAAAACCTATAGGAAAAACAGATCCATTTTAAAATTAAGATGCATTTTGTCCAGGTTGCAATGACTTGGAAAAAGACACTGAATAAGTAAAAAGGGAAATTCATAGGCACTTATTGATCCAAAGAATTGCTAAAAATCCAACAGCTTCTGAATGTGTTCCCAGCATCCAAAGGCTAATCAAAGCAGGTCATTTTCTCAAGCTTTGTTTTGTGACTGGCACATATAACTTTTTGATTGTTGTAGATTATGGATTAAACATATCTAGGATTTAACTTCACATATACAGCAACAGATAACCACATTCAAAAGTAGTACTCATACACAGAAGTATCCTCTCTTTGAAAAATACTTTCATTCTTTAGTATCTAAATTCTTCTCAAAATGGGTACCTAAAGGGGCACCTATAACAAAAAAAGCTTGAAGAAGCATGCAAGCAGAAGCACCAGTTACTTTTCTAAATTAATTTTCACTAATACTTGACCTTATTTAAATCATAATATCCCTAACAGCCATCTTGTGAATGTGAAAATTTGAACACTTCTTTGGGTGAAGTGTTGGAATAAGCTCATGATCAAATCCTGAATTTACACACCT
This sequence comes from Tapera naevia, assembly GCA_033556795.1. Classification (NCBI taxonomy): domain Eukaryota; kingdom Metazoa; phylum Chordata; class Aves; order Cuculiformes; family Neomorphidae; genus Tapera; species Tapera naevia. The sequence continues at coordinate 13,087,800 of JAUMJJ010000069.1, forward strand.
GGATTTTTTCTTTAATTTCACTTTAGATTATGGCAGCTTGAAAGCTCAGAAGTTTTCAAGAGTATGATAAATGTTCTGAAGAAAGAAATTTGGATTACAGAAGAGCTTCATTTTGTGGGTTGCTAGAGATCAGGACTGAGAAGTAGGGAAAAGTTATTCAATTTTAAAAGCCAAAGATTTTGCATATAATGCTTGTTTTTAAATTTGTATCATGAAGAGCACTCTCCTAGAATTCTTTCTACCTGGTTCATTGTTCTTTATAACAAAAGAGTACATGAGACCATTATGCTATTTTTGGCCCAATAAGTAGTTAAGGAATTAGAACAGCATAATGAAGGAGCATTTAGGGGAAAACAGAAGGTATTATTTTGGACAGGAGCCATAGCAAATGTAGAAAATATGGTATTTATCACTGAGGTAATGCAGGGACACAGAATATATAAAGACCTGTGGACTTCTGCTGCCTGTGGAAATGTTCTTATAAGGTCTTTAAGAAAAAGCATAATCCAGGTTACCATCAGTCTGTAGAGCACATAAATTCAACAGTCAGGCAAAAGGATTAATCAGTGTAAACTTAACAAATAAAAATTAAGCCTTTCTACCAGTTTCCAGAGGAGCAATTTTGCTCTGTGACCCATTGGCTAATTCAAAACAGGCTTCAATCATTTCCCTTTCAGTTGTGGGCAATCAAATAGGCATTATCAATTATGATTACTGATCTCAAAAGCCTTGTAAAACAAAGTAAAATTGAGAGGAATAACTAAACTGGTAAAAAGGAGACATTTATTTAGTTTTCTTTTGGTAGTTTTAAATGCCCTGAAATCACTAGCAAAATATGAAATTCAGAAGTGTTAATGTTTCCAGATGTTGTTAATTTACAATATTTTTGTTTATTTACCTATCCTAGTCTTCCTACTCTTGTTTCATATTACTTTTTTTTTTTCTTTTTTAATTTTTTTTATTTAAAAGACCTCCTATTCCTGAAGAAATTGGTCCAAAATTAGATTCTTCTAAAGAAGTTTATGTCTCACATCTCTGGTATGTAAAGTAGTATGTACAATATAATAATTTTTACTTTCCTGTTTTCATATAGGTCTCTTTGGTTAGCTTAACAGCAAATGCATTGGGTTACTCTGAACTTGGTGCCATTAAGTCCCTTAGGACACTAAGAGCTTTGAGACCTCTAAGAGCTTTGTCCCGATTTGAAGGCATGAGGGTAAGACAACGTGAAAGTATCTGAAACTATGCATGCATAGAAAGAACTCATGCATGCAGAATAAGGAATGACAAGTCCATGCAGAAAGGCTGCACTATCTTTTTATCTATTGCATATCTTTTACTAACAGATAAGCAAAAAGCTTCATTGATTCACCTAAATCCATATGCAGCATCACATAGAAGTTACATTCATTAAGGTTACTTTACTTTCTAGCCAATCTCAGGAGTTTTCCATATAAAGCTTTGAAATTATCAACTATGAACTCTCTTAACGGATGCTTAATAACAAACAAAACGTAGCAAGATTTTATAATTTTTTTTTTACTCGTAAAAATAACACAATATTTATACAGGAATCTAACTTAACAGTAGTTAATAGAGATACTTTCTGTTACCAGTTGAAATCCTTAATTTTTCTTCATATTTGATAAAACAACTTTTCTCTAATGCCACTGAATTTTTCTACATGGTACTAGAGATATATTCATACCCGTTAGTGGTTTAAATCTATTTCTGAGTTTGGCTGACTTTAAAAACAAACCAAGTTATTTGATTTCTTTATGAAATTATTCTTCTTGTAAGGTAAATGCTTTTCTTATTTCAACAAATCTCTAGTTGGTATTCAATACAATGTATATAAGATTATTTCTTACTTGTTCTGAGTAATTTAGAGGCCCTGCTTACTATTCATCTCACTCAAGAAAGCATTTTAACTTATCTTTTCATTTGTTTATACATTCTGTTCCTTAAAGCCACTGAATACAAACTAACTCTATATGCATGTCATTGAAATATGTTTTAAGAGAATGCTTTTTGCTACTTCATGGAAACATAAGAGGAAACAATGTGCTAATGAATTTCAAATCAATTATAAACAGTGGAATAGCCTGGAATATACTGTCTGAATAATGTTTAGATGCAAATCTAAGCTTAGTTCTGTTCCTTACATTGTATTCATCAGGCTATACAGGTCTACTTCAGAATGCATCAGAAAAAAATATTGCTAACCAATGATTACCAGATGAATAAATTTCAGTTTCATATAGCAAATTGATTTTTAACAGTTTTCTTATCATTTGAAATTCATGAATTGATATTCAGAAGGGTAAGAGCTGGTCAAGTTCTATAGAATGTATGAATTTTCCTTTACGTTTGGAATGATTATTCAATTTTCTCTTTGCCTTTCTTTGTACTTACTGTTCATGAACATTCAGATAAATATGGTTTTGTTCTGAGAAACGTCGGGAAATTGCTGTCAGCTTTTCTTTTTTAATAATGTTCTGGTCAGCTGCAGGAGGACTGGAAGACCAGTATCGAAGTTACACAGGGACAAGGAATGCAGCTCTTTACATGACATTGGGGAAAACAAATAATTTCTAGAAAGATAATGTCAAAATTGATCGCCAAATGTTTTATTCCACTTTCTGTATCCTTATATGATTGCCTTAGTAAATTTTACACTTAAAGAATTTGCAATATTTGTGCTCAAAGAAAAGTACCTCTTATTTGAAATCTATGTACTGCTTTCCCTTATTTGTGACTGAATAACTATGAAATTATGCCAGAAGCTAAATCATACAATAGAATTTCAGATACACAAGATGAATAATTCACGAGCAACATACTGTGTAGGAATCAGAGACAAGCCTGGAGAAGCAAAAAAGGTTTCATGTCTGTCCTCCAATATTAATGATAATCAATGAAGTACCTGATTCCAGTAACTTAGCAAATTGGACTGGCCAGCTGTATAGGCCTTATCTTTACTATTAGTTACATGTACTTCTGAAAATGGCTTTCCAAAGCACTTGACAAGTATTCACAACAGCGCATTGATAGATATTAACATAACTTATGAATGACTCACGAACAGTAAAAAGATTCAAACAACAGACAACTGACCAGCTCATGATAAGACTATAGAGAAATTGGTCTGATATCCATAAAACCAGATTCTTTTATCTGCCAAAAGAAAGTGAAAAATTAACTCTCTTTGCTTTCTTTTATTGCCTATACCTACAGTGAGCTGTGACAAAACAAGCTGACTTTTTACTCACATGTATTTATAATTGTAATGTTTGCCCCCATGTTCAAAACTTCAAATTTTTCATTGAAAATATGAGAGATCATATGTATTCCACAAAAGTCACAAAAGTATGTAAAAAGCTCTGCATCATTTTGTGAAACAATCTACTAAGTTCTCAGCTACATTAAATCAATCTTTTTCTTAAAGAAGTTTACCATTCTGATGTAATAGAAGAATACAGTATTTTGTGTAGTAAATACTAATAACTATTCTGTTATCCCTAAATATGAAATATACTTCACTTTTTAAGTTATATTCTTATAAGAAGTCTACAGTTATACTCTGTAGTTACAACTTAATTTTGTAATTATTCTGCTTCATAAATGGAATATATTTTCTTTCCAAATTGAATATAAGGTATATGAATAACTTGCACCAAAACAAGTTACAAGTGGTGCATAACTGGTGCTCGTCTAGAGCACAGAAGTGAATTTTGCCATATTAAAGGCACTTAAAATATCTGCTAGTATACTGCATTCTGAGATATTTTAATACTTTCTATAGTGAATCTCAAAATCAACTCCACTCAGACGCTGGAAGGCAAAGTAAAGAATTGCTTTAATTTAATTTAAATTCCTGTTTTATGGTTTATATTCTCATCTCAATTAGTGTACGTACTGAGCAGAAGTATCTGCAAACTGAGATTTGAATATACCCATTGCTTTTTGTTTAGCTTTTTAGTACGTGCAATATAATGCTTTTGCGCTAGTTCTGAATTGGTATGCTACTTGTAAATGTAGAATACTGAGTATACATTGCTTTGCTGAGTTAGAGAATTAAACAACAATAAAGCATGCATTTGTGTCTAATTCACAAAATAAAGCATGTCATGCCGTGCTTGACTTATTAGAGAAATAGTAGAAGGCAGCAAACAATCCGAAATCCACTTGCACTTTCAGTTTTGCATGCCTTATGCATATTTCTGGCTGATGGCTTCAAACATTTACTGTATTTCAAATTTCCAGTCCAATTTCATAACTTGTAAAACTAAATTACATTATTTGATGTCTTAAATATTCTCCAAAATTCAATGGCTATTCCTTAGATTCTGTCACCAGGAAAGCGATAATGAGGCATTTCAAGAGTACTCCAAAAGCTTCATTAGTAAGAATGAAACATTTCTTATATGATTGATTAATAAAACATAATATCAAGTGTCTGTCATTACAGATCAACAACTAATAACAGGCTATATATTTCTATTTCATACAGGATAACCTTTCTTCAGCTTGGATGGGGTGGACCACTGGTTCCTCCCCTTATCTGTACAGTATTTCACCCTTTTCTACCCTTAATTATTACAGTATGACTAATTACTACATTGTGCATTTAAGATTAGAGAGAGGAGAAATCTTATTTGATAATCCCAGTAGGAGCAAAAATAGATTATATATATTGACCCTACATGTCCTTCTTATCTGCTTTAAATCTTAGGAAATAATCCTTTGAAATTTCTGATGTTACAGAAATAACATGAAAACTTCTCGAGAAAACTATTATTATTTAGAGTTATCAGAGTTCTTTTTGCAGGAGAAAGGTACCTCATCTAATTGTAGATGTTTTTTCAACTGACATAAAAAAATGGTTTTCCTTAAAATTTTGAATGGGGTTTTTACATTGTTTGGAAAGGTCTGAGTTTTACTCTGTTACTCAATTTATAGCTAAATATATTCAAAAAATCTCATAGAAAGTTTAAACATTACTTGTAAAACATTAAGCGCACATCAAAACTCTATGATCTGAATAGTCACAACTATATATTTTTATAATTATGGTTTAATTTTTTGTATAATTTTCAATCCCCCGTATGTTACATTAACTAAATCACTCCAACTGTATATAGATAAAGTAACATGAGACATCATATAACATATGTAATCCTTTCCTGGAATCTGAATTCAATCTTCTTTGGTCCATGCTAGAAACTACGTTTTATCATTTTTATACTATCTTTCTTGAAGGTTTGAAATGTCGTGCAGGTTGTATGTCAGTGATCTAAAAAAACCTGCATCCCCTATCTGATCCTTACAAAAATCCAATTCTTAGACTACAGCCCTTGCAAGCATCAACTGAGGAGTGTTATCATTAGTGCAGGGGTTTTTATAGCTTCATTGTAAATGATGTATCAACATAAACAGAATTCACTATCAATTTAACATCTTATCTCATAATTAAGATTCCTGTATTCACTTTCATGAAATAGTATTCACTGTCTTCTGCAAGTTTCTCTTCAAGATGAATTTTTTTTTATCAAAAAATGATACACTTTGAAGGATTTTTTGAGGACTGATCTCATTCATTACCTTTGAATTTTAAGGGAAGTCTAGTATTTACAAACTTTGATGTAAGAAGACTCTCTGTATAGATTTTTTAATTTTTCTTAGTCTGTAATTCTACAATTAGAAGAGAACTTTTTAAGGAGTTCCCTATACTACTGAAACCGATATAATTTTCTCCGGATTTGTGTTTGTAGTATCTTAAAGGAAATCCTTACTTTTAGGATCAATATTTAATGACATTTGAATGAGATACATAGCATAGTTTACATTTCAATTAAAAGTGTTAGAGAACACATAAAGTTCAATAAGTTTTCATTTATGCAACAGGAAGAGCAATAAGTTATTTTTTTTCCACCACATCTGGTGAAATTCAAAGATATTGTTCCCACATGAAAAGATTACTGTTTTCATAATGATGTGTATTTATGCTATTTACCAAGTCTCCTTAAACAAATACAGCCATAGGATTAATTGCTTGACAGATAATTATTGTATTTCATCATACAGTCTGCTAAATTATGTCTTTTCTTCTACGTTGTCTTTAAAAGTATTTTGTCGTATGCTTGATTTCTGATGAGAAATCTGGAAAATCCAGTATTTTGTTGAATCCAACTGTGTAGCTTGCTTTTAATAGACTTTTATGTGAATAAGAAATACTTCTTTTGATATTCTAACCAGGTTTAATTTTTTTATAAAAGCTAGGAGAGAACTGCAGGATCGTTGAGGTTAGAAGGGACCTCCTGAGATCGTCTAATCAAATCTTCCTGCTAACAGTTCTGGCATTCCAAGCTATCTCACCACCCAATAGCATGAACTTTTTCCAGCACAAATTGTTATACAAATAGTTTGTGCATTAAATGCTTGAGGAAGTAATTTGCTTTCTTTAAAGATAAAATTCTTTATCATCTAAAGCATTCTTCAGTCAGGTGCACTTGACAGTGACAAGAAAAAGTAGAAAAGGCTGCAGTTCTTAGGGAGTGATTTTCTTTTCCTCTGAGATATTTTCTCGGTTCAACCTTATTTTTCATTACTTTTAAGGTTAAGATTTAATTGTCATGATTCATTCCCTCTGCCTGTCTTCTCTTCACATACTCCTGGTTAAATCCAAATTTTTCTTTACAATTGCTGTTTTAAATAGTAGTTTCTAATAATCTACACCCTGTGTTCCCAATAGTCTTCATTTTACTCAAAAATTTTAAGAAATTGTCATAAAACTTGTCATAAATACTCAAATTTTTCAGTTGTTTCACACATAAGGCTCTTCTCATGCCAGTGACAAAATGTATTCATTTATTTCATGAAATAACTTTTTGTTCCTTTTTTTCTCAATTTAAATAATAATCTAGTCTCACTGTCATAATTTATTTTTACTTACTTCCTACTTGCTATTTTGAAGTGATCCTGAATTAAGGATAAGCATTAGTTCACAAGAATAAGATTTGTTTTATTTTTTCCTTCAACATTTTCTAAACATTTTTCTAAATGTTGTTTAATTCTGGGCTTACATGATCATAGCCCATGTAGTTAAGCATAAATTATATGTATATACATAACATTAAGGAAAATTGTGCAGCAAAGGTGGCAATATTCTAGTTCTTTTATTAGGCACTTCTTAAAGGCAAAATTCATAAGATAACTCTAATTTTGGTTGGAGAATAGAGAAAAGACAAAGTCAAACTCTTCTCAGATGTGCAAAGTCATAACAAGAGACAATGAACTCAAGTTGGGTTATGGGAGTTTTTTATTTGATATAAGGGGTTTGGAGGAGGTTTGTGGGGGTTTTTGCGGGGGAGGGGATGTATTTATTTTTTATTTGGTTTTGGGTGTTTTGTTGTTTGAGTTGGAAGCATTTTTGTATAGTGAGGTAAATACTGGAACAGTGGAATAGAATTAGTGGGTTATACAAACATGGTGCAAGACCCTGATTTCTGTTTGTGGCACAAATTTTTAGAGTTTCTCACAAGAAGTCCATTAAGATAAAATAGAGAGAAATAATTTATCAAAAATGAGGAGGTTTGACTAACTTGGATTAATCTGCAGTTTTAGATCCACCATGGTTCCTCCCTAGAATCATTATTTGGATCATGTTAAGTAGAGTGCACGTTCACTCACAGGAATACTTACTTTTCATCCACTGTTGTCTCTAAAGCCAGATCATAGTTCATCAGCAAGCACATGCAGTATTCTTCTTCCCAAGCTACTCAATGAGAAAATATGTAGTTTTGAGGTGTCGTGTTTAAGTATGTATTGGCAAGTGAAAGAATTATCACAATCTCTCTCTCTCTTCCTCCTCTCCCTTTCTCCTTCCCCCAGTCTGTCCTCATCTGCTAATGAGGACCTAATTACCACCTAATATAAACATTAGGAAAATGTGATAAATATTCTTATTATCTTTGAATAAAAGTTACCATCTTCATCACTGCTATGGGGATGTACTTCATCCATTCAACATAAAGAACTTATAAATGTTATATACCCGTATGCGACATCCCTCTCATCAGAGTCCATGGATTCACTCAGATGAGACAGGGTATCTTGTGTAGGAATATAGTAATATATAATAGTCAGGTGTCAGATCTCAAGTTTCAGCATCTTCTAGCCTTCTTTGTGTGATGTCCTCAAAGTTCTTCATTATGAGAACATTCTAAATTCCAATCATGTAAGTCACCAGAGCTTCCATTCCTGTCCACTCGTTGCACACCCTCCTGCCCATTCCATTCCAGCAATCTTACCTCTGCGGTCAAGCAGAGTCTAAACCTATGGCTACTTGCTCAGTTCTTCATCTTTCAGTGAAAATGCTCTCTCTGTGTACGTCTGGACTTTGATCAGTAGAGTAGGGGAGATTAATGATCTTATGATGTTCCTACCTCATACTTGTTCAAGACAAGGCAATACTCACAGTTTACTCTCAAATCCTGCCCAAGGCAGTGTCAGTGTTTTATTTGAGCCAGGAAGTAATTTTGCCATTTTGCTATAATGTGGCTTATGCTACACATGCTATTGTCAAAGTCCCTTGGCATGCCTCTGTCTTTGAACAAGTGGCTCTTCAATCTGTGATGCTAAGAGAGAGACAAATGGCTCTTTGTTAATAAGCACCTTCTGAAGTCTACAACTGTGTGATTATACAGATAGCCACTTAAAGAGAAAGAAATTATTCATATTTTTTGGGGGTATGTGTATCCAAATCCACAATTTTTTCCTCTTCCTTTGAGTTCCTGAAGGCTTTCTCAGGCTTTCCCAGCTATCAAGGAATCGAGTAAAAGAGGAACATGTCTTACACTTGTTAGGGCCATATAGCATGCATAGAATAAGGTTTGTTTTCACCCAGAAGAGTCCTGGTGAAGTAAAAATTATTTGGCTTTCTGTGCTTGTGTATATGAATCTTATGAATGTACATGCAAGTAACTGTTAAGTAATCCACTGTAGCTTTTGATGGACCCCTTCAAAGGTTTCTGATATGAGGTCTGGTACATCAAATCTTTGGGAAATTTTTCCTGTTTAAGTCTAAAATTATGAAGTTGAAAACTTCCAAAGTGCAGACAAATAAAGTACTTTGTCATTTTAGATAGGAAGAGCATTCCAGATAGAGTCATCTATCTTTGCATCCCAAAGATGGTAACTTCCTCCTCTTTTGCACCAGTGACAGAATTTGGAAATTCTTCATATATGCTGCAAAGATTATGGAAAAAAATGGGTATAAGCTACTGAAGATTGTTCCTGGTTGGTTTACAGATTTCAGGAAGCCTTGATGCATCCATTAGTCAGGTCCAATATAGGAATTCCTGGAAATCCTGTGGCTGCTGAGGTGCCAGGTTCTATTGAAGCTATTTTGCTGTGGGAACTATAATAAATTCATATCTCATTATGTGTTTAAGATGTGTCCCACAGCAAGGCTGAATCTAGAAAAGTCTTCTTATATTCTATTCATACAGCAGGGATAAGCTGGTATTTTGCACACTCCTCATTCCTTACGTATACATAGCTCTGGTAGCAAAACTGGTTGGGTTTTTTTTCAGTTTCATTCTGCCGTCTTCTTTGGACAATTATCCAAAAAAAAGATGCAAATGACAACAGAATCAACTCAACTGTTAATTTGTATTGACATAATGTCATATCAGCCAGAAGACAAAACAATTAACATTGCAGTAATTCTTATATCTTACATATAATATTTGATTCTGGAAGATAAATATTATGAAAATGTAAACATGCAAAAATCGTGTATATATGTGAAATACTGGTTTCTTCTAGAGGAGGTATGATTTATCGCAATGATTTTTTTTTCTAGATGAGTATCAAGCTGAGATCTAAAATAGTCCAGAGCCCATTTATCTTTAGGTGTCAGATGTTGCTTCTTATTTGCACTTATTGCTATTCCAACTACCTGATGCTATAGGAAAGTGAAAAATCAGAATCAGCTTGGGCTTTTGCAGCTTGGTTGCCGGAGTCAGCCTGACCAACAACATCCCAGCCTTGAGGAAATGCATAGGTAATTTAAACAAACAAACAAACAACTCTGCAAACATCTTTTCCCAATTTATTTGCATTATATTCTCTATCAGGGAATAACAGAAAATAGGCCAAAACAACAATCCCTTTTGAAATAAAGAATACATTTAGAATCACATACCTGTGATCTAGATGGGAAGAATGAGCAGAAAGAAGAGCTGTAGTTGCCAACATTCTTTTAAGCAACTACAGACTTTCCTCAACAAGATGAGACTGACAATTTTTATTTGCTAAATTTTTAACTCCCTCAGAAATGTTAATTGATATCTTTTCTGCATTCAGTTGACTTTTCAATTGGTTCTCCTTTTTTTCTGTCCCATTTGCTGTAACTTATGTGCTTAGGTGTTGTGTGTGTATGTATGAGTGCTATCTTGGAGATATATATATTATATAAACTAATGTCCCACTTATCCTGATATAACTCAGCTACTCACAAAGCAAATATCAGAAAAGTAAATGGAAAAAACATTGATAATGCAATTGCCTCCAACTGTATGTGTTGAAATTAAAGACTTCTTCCTAATGTGGATTTTACAGCCAGCTAAGCATCTGATGAGCATGTAAATATGCAGTTTTACTTTATAAATATGGTAGGCAAAAGCTCAACAGTGGTGGGGAAAAAAAAATCAAAAATCAAACAAAAATAAAAGTTTTAATTTTCTTTTCTTCTTTTCTTAAAAAACCTTCCAGGGGGACTGAATAGCTCAAGGGGTTGGTAATAGGATACAGAGCCTTTCATCTCTAGGTCACCAGTTCGCATCCAGGCCAGGTCAGTAGTGACCAAAAATTGTTACCATTTGATGGGTTTTCAGTGACCTATATGAAATAAGCTGTTGGAACCATTGTTGGAACAGTTGCTGGAAGCTGTTCACTTCTTACTCAAGAAGATGTGGCTGATCTTTTGGCAGTCTCAGTAGTGAGACTACATTACCTGTTCATCTGAAGATGCAAGACACACCAATGGCATTTTGTAGAAATCTTTCTTTCTACAACTATTATCAATTCATGATTGTCGTAACAATTACAATAGCTGTTAGTATTCTGCTGCCTGTTCTGGATCTGTGCTGTGGTCCAATGGATCTCAGGACTGTTAAAAAGGTAACACCTACAGGCACTCCATTCATACAAAATCATTCTTGGCATGAGTACAGGTAACATTAATTTATTTAAGTTGCAGGACTAAATCCTCATCTTTCTTTCTTGACATCTTTATTTTCAGGTTTTTCACCAAGCTTAAACAGAGGAATTCAATCAGTGTAACACATACAGAACATTTTTATGCATTAAAAAAAAAAAAAAACAAAAAAACAAGCACTAGCTGGCCTAGAATTTCAAAGCAGCAATAGCGTAATACAGTGTCATAGATCAGGTCTGACTTGGAAACTCCTAATTCCTAATTTTTATGTTGTTCTCAGTTCCATAAAGCTAACTAGTGACAGGTTTCTTCTCCTCAAAGGATAGTAAAAAACATTTCCCTCACTCCTTTCAAAATGGTTTCTTATGTTCAGAATATTACTGGGACCTTGTTAGCCTTTTAAAATACTTTTTTAAATTGCTAGCTTCTGTATATATCACCTAGATACTTCACATTTTCTATAATAGAAATCTCAAGAAGCGATCATGCTTCTTCTATAGTTAAAAAAAAGCTGCCAAGAAAATGTAAATTTTAAAAAAGATCATGGGTTTACTAAAGGTAGGAATAATTTTCAGTCACAGTAAAGTCCCATTTCTGCTGTCTGACAGTGGAGGAGGCCCTTAAAATGAGAAGAAAATATGCCCTGAAAATAACATTTCTACCTAAACAGGTCCTAATTCTTGGCCATAACATTCACGAGGAGGAGAATTCTGACTGACAAGTAACACAACCACAATACTCTGTTTCTAAAGGCCTTCAGGAGGCTGTGAAATACAGATGGCAATAATAAGCAGCTCTGAGCTTGCTTCAGAATTATGTTGCTAGTGGGGAAGAGCCCTCTGTGTTGCAGAAAGCAGGGAACAAAGATGGACTAAGGCACCTTAATACACCTCAAGTATCCATGCAAATCTTACTGCAGGAACTGGATTATTGAGAATCAGAGTCCTACTATACATTTTATTTTACGATCCTACAAGGTCCTAAAAGTTTTACAGAGAAAAAATGTAAAATAGAAAATGAAATAATTTTTTAAATGAGATCTAGTATTGGATACTTAAGTAAAAAGGATTGCTCAGCTATTAGCCAAACAAATATCACAAAAGTTTGCATAGCTCTGACAGACACATGTGATTAATTATTGTATATATCGAAAAATACATTTGTTGTGTACATAATTAGTGACATCTTGACTGCAAGGGGCTGAGAAGGCAACTGGCCAAAAGTAATTTAAAATGCAAAATCAAAACCCCTAAATACGTCCTTGATATATGTTCTCATTTAGCTAAATGAAGGGTATTACTGGCTTAAACTCAATACATGAAACAATAAGACTGGAGCTTGAAATAAATTATGTTGATTCAAGTAGACACATATTGCGAAACTGTCTTGCTTTTCTATACAAAGAAATTAATCTTTGTTATAATCCTGCATGGAACAATAAGGCAATAAAGACATGTATTTAATTCCTGCATAAACTTTTTAATGTAGAGCTTGGTTTCTAGATTCGTGGCATTTGTGTTTTCAGCTTAAATTTCAAAGCTATTTTGATCAAATATACAGGTTGCCATTTTGTTTAAATATTTTAAGCTATAATTTGATGCATTTTTAGAATTTTATTATGTCTATATTTATATTTAATATGTTTTTCTTTTTTATATAGAACACATCAGTGTCAGTTTTCATCTTACTACCACTAGGTCTTCTCTTTTGTTTTGATCTTAGTTGTTTTAATTTTTCCATTTATTTTCCATTCATTACATTTTCTAATGTTAAATATTTAAAAGAACAGTGCAATGCTACAGTTATTAATGAAGTGCTTAAAGATTTATAGTATTAATTTTTAGACAAGCATTTATTAAGGATCGGTAAAACAGTATACAAACCTTTATTACTGTAAATATTCTTACACTCTTTTCTTTTCCCCCCGTATTTGTGTACTAGGTGGTTGTGAATGCCCTTTTAGGAGCAATTCCATCCATCATGAACGTGCTTCTCGTTTGTCTTATATTCTGGCTAATTTTCAGCATCATGGGAGTAAATCTGTTTGCTGGGAAGTTCTACTACTGTGTTAACACCACAACTGATGAAAGGTTTGAAGTCGACCAAATCAACAATTTTAGTCAGTGCGAGGAACTCATAAAAAACAATCAAAGTGCCCGATGGAAAAACGTGAAAGTAAACTTTGATAATGTAGGATTTGGGTATCTTTCTTTACTTCAAGTTGTAAGTGATCACTCTTTATATACTTCTTACTGTTTATATGTAATAGTGAAAAATGATTCTAGCAACAAAGACAGAAATGATGATTTTTATCTGTGACTTAGTAATAGCCACTGCACTGATAATTGATTACTTTTTTCATGGTAAGCAGCAAGAAAGCCTACTAAAATGAATGAGGATTTTTAGGACATCTGACAGAAAAAGTGCTATTGTTCCTCTTTACTGCTCCTTTAATTCCTCCAGTCCCTTATAACTTTAAAAGTTTCCAGAAGTACCTAAGAATGGTATTCAGCTATCTGAATACTCTAAGTTTTACAGTTGCTGAAAAAAAAATATCTGCATTGGTGTGATTAAGTCACAGAGAAGAATCCCGGGCAGTAAATCCCATCTCAGTGATGTGGCTGCCACCAGTGCAGACTTAGGTAATCTAAGAAGCAGTTTCTCATTCAGAAGACAAATAGCAAAATAAAATTATCATTAGATATTATAATCTATGAAATATTTCCCCTGCTGCTTCTGTGCGTACACACCTAGTGGAGTCTATTCAGCAAAAACCGAGGGAAGAAAAGAAGGAAGAAAATGTATGCAGAAAGACTCTGTAAGGTTTTGGCTTCATTATCAAACATCATGTCCTCACAACACTGTCTTTTTATTTTGGAGTAGCTAACAATCTGACCCAGCTTTAATCAAGAAAATGCTGGACCCTAACTTATGTTGTGTCCACTCAGCAACTCTTGTGGGTTTCTTGAGGTTAAAGTCTAATTCTGCAGTATCTTAATTTTCATTTTTATAGCTTTTAATTTTTTTTCTAGCTTTTATGTTGGCATAAGAAATTTCAATAAGATCATTAATATGATGCAGTGGTATTGACTTTGTCCTGGCTCAGGGTCCAATCCAATAGTTCTGAGCATTGTGAACTGCAACTAGCAGCTAATATAGGATTTTACCTGTGAGACTGGTAACTGATAATTTAAATTTCACTATGATTAATTACTTATTTTACTCTCACATCAGGAAAGAACAGAGAGGGACCAATATTATTAAAGAAATAAACTCCTGAATACATTTTAATTTTGATGACAAAATTAGATTGTAATTAGTTCCTTATTTTTTAAATCCATTAGATTGTAATTAGTTCCTTATTTTTTAAATCCACTAGGCCTAGAATCCCCCTTGGGGTCAAGGGGGCAGAATGATATATTACACTTTAAGGAGAAACAAGTCAGCAACAAAACTCTTTCCAAGTGGTTTGCAACTCTTCTTCCAGTAGTAATCTAGTCTGTTCTGGGACAGGGATAACACCCCTCAGCTGATAACACCCCTGGATAACACCCCTCAGTCACGCATATTCAGTGTCCTTGCTATGCATAGCTTATTCTACCTTCTCTTCATTGAAAAACAACAAATGTTTCTTACATAAAGACTTGGATTCTTATATTATGGGATTGTTCTGAGTGGTAAATCAGGAGAAATTTGCCAGTTGTTCCCATGATTCCAAAAGTAAAATTAATCTAGACCTACCATGGAAAGACTTATCCCTCATGGGGACAAGGCAGTATTTTTTGCAATGTCTACAATATAAAGGTCTTGCACCAATATCAAAGGCTGGCCTCATATATGGATTTTTTTTGTTCAAATAGAATGTCAGTGACAACACTACTTATTTTTTCTTTATTACTAAAATACTTGTAAAAAATAACTTCATAAGTTTATTAATACAGAAAAAAAATGGAGCCCTTCCATCTGTTTACTGCCTTCTCATAAGGGAGGGAGGTGAAACAGGTGCTGATCTCTTCTCTCTTGCAACCTATGATAGGACTAGAGGGAATGGCAGGAAGATGTGCCAGGGGAGGGTTAGGTTGAATACTAAGAAGAGGTTCTTCACCCAGCAGGTGGTGGAGCACTGGAACAGCTCCCCAGGGAAGCAGTCATGGCACTGAGTCTGCCAGCATTCAAGAAGCATTTGGACAATACCCTCAGTCACATGGTGTGAATGTTGGGATTGTCCTATGTAGGGATAGGAGTGGACTCAACAATCCTTTTGGGTTCCTTCCAACTCAAGTAATTCTATGATTCTATGATATTTTAGGGTCTGGTAAGTAAGGTGCTAGCAATGATTTGCAGTAATGGAATGATAAATGCCCTAGGGAGAGAATGCAAAATATCAGCTTGATTTTCAGCTAATGCTTAAAATATGCAGAATCAGGTTTTTTTCACCTTCAAGAACACAAGAAAGGCTGCAATTCATAAATGTTTGAGATTCTTACATCACTTTCTCAAGCAAAGAAAATATTTATAAGGTCATTTTCTATTTCATTATAAAGTACTTTTGATGAGAATCTGGAACAGCATTCTAACACCATCATGTTCAGAAAAAATGTGAGAAGTGAATAGGTATGTCATGACCCTAGTTTTCCCCACCCCCCCCCCCAATCAGCTTGTAGTAATAGTAAATGTGAGTAGATACTACAAGTTAATTAGAGGTATCCATTACAATGTCAGAAACAAAATGAAGCTATTGAAACATGAGTATTTGACCCAAAATAAGTTATTAAGCTTGAAAAATCACTATCAAAAACAATGGTTGCAAGTAGGTAATGCTATCTGTGCACCCAATGCGAACATTAACAGCCTTTTTGCAACATCTTGATTATAGAATTTTACAGATTGGAAAAGACCTCTAAGATCATCAAGTCCAAACATCAGCCCAATACCACGATGCTCACTAAACCATGTCCCGAAGTGTCACATCTACACGTTTTGAACAGCTACAGGGTCCCTACCACTTTCCTGGGCAGCCTGTTCCAATGCTTCACCACTCATCCCGTAAAGAAATGTTTCCTAACATCCAGTCTAAACCCTTCCAGTGCAACTCAAGACCATTTCCTCTCATCCTATCACTTCTTAATTGGGAGAAGAGACCAGCAACCCACTGCACTACAACATCCTTTCAGGTAGTTGTAGAGAGTGATGAGGTCTCCCCTCAGCTTCCTCTTCCAGGCTAAACAATCTCGGTTCCCTCAGCCATTCCTCATAAGACTTGTTCTCCAACATGATGATTATTTTAAAAGTTTACTGAAGTCATTTGGTTCTTTGCCTTAACAACCTCAGGCAGACTTTTGTTCAGGTTGTGATGGACCTTAGAAAATAACCCCATAAAGGTCAATGTCATTTTTCTAATGACAAACTCGGTGATGAGTATCAATGCAAGAATTACAGATACAAGGTCCCTTTTTCAGGAAGCTGGAAACCAGCTACAGAAAGCTGCCTCTTACAATCCGCTATTATTTGTATTATCCATTCTGCCTTCTGCCTTCTGCCCTTTGAGCCAGTCAAAGAAAAATACCATAAACTGCTTCAGCTTTTCTGGATAATAGGTAATACAACATAAATCTTTATTCTACATTACTAAGGTTTTCTACCTGGAGTGAATTGTACCAGAAGTAGTACAATTTTCATGTAAAAAAAAAAAAAAAAATCTAAATGAAAACAAACCAAACTCCAAATCCTGACACCGAGGACTATATTGTTCTAGGAAATATATAAATGAGTCCTATGAACAATTCTTCATTTGACTCAAGAAAAACCTTTTCTGTATGGATCCGTTCATCACAGAAAAAAACTTTTTTTTTTTCCAGTAATACAGAAAAGAAACACAGATATTTCACACAGAAATAATCTGAAGTGGGCTAAATTCAGTAAGAAATATTCTAGGCTCAAAAGATAAATTGGAAACGCATGGCAGTGGCTTTTTAAGCAAAAAGAACTCTCCGAGAAGTTCTTTCTTGAGTTTCCTTGGTGATGATGTGGAATAAATTTCTGGAATAAGGGACCTAAGAAAGATTATTAACTAATTTTTTCTTTTGGAGGAGGGGTGTGTGTGGAAAATACGTAGTATTTATAGGAATGTTTAATGTAAAAATACAGGCTAACAGTGATATACCCAAACTTTATAGACTTGGTTGATCAGAGACTATTTTCCAAAATCCTTAAATAATTTGAAGTGTAAATATTCATGCCATCGGTCACATAAGCACATTCTCTCTAATACTTTTTTCTATGATCCAGTGTACCTTATGTTGGTCTATGTGGATATGCAAACTTCTTTTTTCATTTCGTGGTCTGAACTTTTAAGTATTTCTCTGTCCCTAAAGAAAAGCATCAAAGCAGAGACAGATCTGCTGGAGAAATTCCTTTCACAATTTTCATTCATAAGTAAGTGAAGAGGAAGCGGTTGGTGTACACAAAGAGATGTGGCAGCTGCCCTGATAATTATACGGCCTTATGCCTTTTTAACTTGAACCTAGTGTTTGGATTCTTTGGTAAGTAAATCTCCAAGAGGCCTGCTTTTATCCCTGTGGTGAGCATATATCCCGCTTACCAGGATAAAACATGCCAACCAGTGGGGCTCAAAGTACCGTGTATTATTCTGCTATTATTAATATAAATAAGAAAACACATCTTGCTAAGTGTAGAGCAAAAAAATCAGAAGCTGAATTGCAGATCTGTAAGATTAGCACGGTTTCAAAGTTCCAGCAGTTTGGTATTTCAAAAGCAAGATGCTATTGTATCTCCAAAAGGGAATGTGAATCTTCGTGATATTTATTTCTGGTAAAGAAATGGAGTGGTGAAACTTAAGCATTATTTATAGCTTCATTAGAAATTATTCATCAGGGAAAAGAAAAATCTATGATGTACTTTCAACAGTAGTAAAGTAGTTTGGGGGCTTTTTGTTTTGTTGATCTAACTACATTTGAATCTGCATTTGAATATCTCTCTTTCAAATTTCCTTGTGGGAAAAAAAATATTTGGAACAGATGCTGATTTCAGTTACACTGCTTTAATCTTTGAAATCAATTAACTGATCTACTGTCACTGAAATATATATTTTTATATTCAGATGTACAAAAAGGCAACAAGAAATTGATCTTTTAGTCATATTTCTGTATTATTTTCTATTCATTATGCACAAATGCCCAAGTAATACCTTATTTCTGTTCAAAAAAATTGTGTTGCAGATAAATTTAAGCCTAAAATAAGCAGACCTAAGCTTCTACTGAAAAAAATAGAAATAACGCTCCTTCACTAAATGTGATGCCTTGGCACTGAAAATCCAGTTCCATTTTTTGCTATTGTTTCGGCAACATATTTAAAAATTACAAGTTCTTTACTGAACTGACACTACTGCTTTGGGCATTACAAATCTGTTTTCTCATAGTTAAGTTGTCAACTAGTGTAAATGGTTTTGCATAATGATGATTATATTCACTGATTCCTACTGATTTTCAGGAAGGATTTAAAATAAAACAGATAATATGATGAGGAAGCATGTTTTATTATTAAAATTACTTAATTTTAATTAGGTTTTGAGATTTCTTTTTCCTTCATTTCTTTAATAATGATAATATTTATGGATTTGTGAAACATTGTGGAAAATACACGTTTTACTTTAGATATTTTGAACTGCAATATAGTAATAAGGTCTATTTATATTTTTCTACCCATACACTCTTCTCAAGTTTCAGTAATAATAACATTTAATAATATATAACAATAAGCATACAACAGTTCAGTTCTTCAGATCTTTTTCCTAACGCTAGCTGAAAAGTGTTGTCTGTCTGTAATGAAGCTTCCTATTTTAAAATTAGTTTATTTTTCCATTTGGCTAAATCAAAAAAATTTACAAGAAAACCCAATAATTCTACTTTACCTGGAAGATGACATGCAAGGATCATCATATGTCTGAATCTGAGTCAACAGCATATGTTTTGTGGAAGAGCCATTCCATCATTTGCATCATCTTTCTGATGTAAAAGTATGCCCATTACTTGCATTTAGTATTTCAGGTTGAAGTGCTGATTTCAACCTAAATTATGACATTCAAATAAATGTAAATAATGTACCAAGACAGAAATTAAAAGTAATGCCTGTAAGATGTGAAGTAATCATCCTGCCCTATTTAGTCCTCATAAGACCTTAGCTGAAATATTGAGTCCAGTTTTGGTTACCACTTCAAGAGATGAATCAGTGGAAGACAGCTCAGAGGAAAACAATGAAAATCATCAGAGTTCTGGAAAACAAGATCTACATGGAACAATTGAAGGATCCGTGATCACAGCCAAAAGAAGAAAGGAAGCAACAATCAGTTTGCAATAAATAAAAGGTGATGCAGAAAGGAGTAGTACTCTGTTCTCCAGATATGTGATGGTCATTACAAGTGGCAGTCTTAAATGGCAACAGAAGGATGTAGGTATTAGGAAACAATAAAGACAAGTGCCAGGTTATTTTTTATGAGGTTCTGGAGCATCATTAAAAGGAATTACATAAATAGCGCTGATCATACAATCATAGAATCATATAATGGTTTGGGTTGGAAGGGACATTAAAAATCATCCAGTTCCACCACCCCGCGAGAGGCAGGGACACCTTCCGTTAAATCAGGTTGCTCAAAGCCTTGAACACCTGCAGAGATGGGGCTGCCATGACTTGTCTTGACAACCTACCTCTCCTAATTCCTTGCAGTCCAAATATTCCACAAGGACTTTTAAGTTCTTCAGATGAGACTTCTATTGTTTCAGATTTGTTGTTGGTTTATTGGTCCTCTGATACTACACCTGATTTCACCATTGTAGTGTTAGTTGCCTGAACTTCATATTTTCTGTATTGGACCAAGATGTGAAAGTTGTTGCAGTAGTAGATTTGCATCTCAGGATAATCATGCTCTTTTTAGCATTCCACTGTTTCAAAAGTGTAAAGGACCTCTTTTCCTTTAAGAAAATAATTCCTTCTCTTTTTAAGCTGACTTCAGGATGATGCCGGGTGCTTTGTATGCTGCATCAGCAAAACCTTTTCAAAACCTCAACTAGAAATGAAACTTCGAGATTATGGAGATACAGCAATAACTATGGATGAAGACTATTCTGTTCACGACATTTCTGTAACTCTGTCTCTAGGGCAAGGAGTATGAAGGAATCAATGATCTTCAGCCTTGTTCAGCAAAATTATAATAGGGATTAAATGACAGAGAACTATCTCACTTTGTTATATTCTGGGCACAACTGGATTTAAAACAAATTGATTTCAATACAAAGACACTTCAAAGACAACTAATTGCTACAACAGAGAAAATTACTTTCTGTTTTGAACACTCAGGTGACTCAATCTACACCTCACTATCAAATATAAAAATTTACAGATTTTGGGCAGAAGAAATTTACTAAATGCTACCAGCTATGAGGCATATTAAATCTTTGATGCAAATAAAACACATGCACTTTTTACCAGTTTATCTCAGAAAATATCTGAGGGATCTAGACTC
Source organism: Tapera naevia (assembly GCA_033556795.1). Lineage (NCBI taxonomy): Eukaryota > Metazoa > Chordata > Aves > Cuculiformes > Neomorphidae > Tapera > Tapera naevia. The sequence goes on from JAUMJJ010000069.1 coordinate 13,108,562, forward strand.
CGTAAAACACAATGCAATGTATTTAAAGTGAAAATAGAATTACTAAATCAGACAAAGTCCTTTGAAGTAGAGAAAAAACCAAAATTCTGAATGATAGGAAAATACCTTTTCTGAGCTGATAAAATTTTTGTCTCACTTTGGTTGCCACCTTTCTGACTGTTTTGAGAGAGAGTCACTACACATCGGTCTTCATTGGTGGCAACATAAGGGTGTTTCTCCACTGTATATAGCCTTTGCAGTTAACATGTTTTGATGAACATTTAGTCCCCTGAAATGACACTGGATTCTATCATTTGTGATAATTAGAAATAAATTAATTATGCTTACTATTTGAAATGTTCATATAGAGACAATGTACAGCAGTGTATCCAATGAGCAGCTGTGAAGAAAGCCAAGAGACAAAATTATCTATAAATTTCATGTTATCTAATTATTACTGGTGCTGTACTCTGTTGTTGTAAATAATTATATGAATTGTCTTCAAGCTCTATGCTTAAACAAGTGTGTACTGTTTACAGGCTACATTTAAAGGCTGGATGGATATTATGTATGCAGCTATTGATTCAAGAGATGTAAGTATGGCAAATATTTCAAATTTTCTTTTTTGTTGAAGACTGTCTATCAACAAGTGTGTACTTATATATTTTCCAGAAGCAAGTAATTTCCATACAATAGAATGAAACAAAATTAACTATTATGAGATTCTGCTGCAACAAATAATGGAAAACTGAATGCAGACTGCCAGATGCTGTCACTAGTAGATCGAATGGACAAAATATGTTGATATAAGTGAAAGGAGTATTGTCCAAACACAAAATATTAAGGACATTTTGCCCATGGTTGCTGCTTGTTGAGTTGAAATCTTCACATGAAATCTTAGGAATGATACTTCACATTTTTTTTCTCAGATATTACAGCAACCCAAGTATGAAGACAACCTGTACATGTATTTGTATTTTGTCATCTTTATCATCTTTGGGTCTTTTTTCACCCTGAACTTGTTCATTGGTGTCATTATTGATAACTTCAATCAGCAAAAAAAGAAGATAAGTATTGTTTCATTTCTTTTCTAAATATACTCTAAAATATTGCAATTTTGCCAGTGTGTGGATATATGGAATGTACACCCAAGATTTGTTCAAAATTTTAAAAACTGATTATTAGTATTTAGGATATAAAATCTTACCCAGATGTAGTATGCATTAACATCATAAGATTTTGCATTGTAGTGAATTGGACAAACCCTTCTGTTTTCAATCTCGAGTTTGGTCTTCCTCAAGTCATGTCCTTTTCCATGCCTAAACTTCATGAAATCTCCTTACGTGATCAAATCCCAGATTTAGGCCTTCACATCAAAGTACTTATAATTTCTTGATATTTTTTTTTTCTTCTTAGTGCTTCTATCAGCGTGCGCACACTCACCCCCACAAAAGCTCCCTAGTTATGAAAAATAAAGCATTATTTAATCACATTAATACAGATGCTGTTTTAATCATCCCTTGTATTCAAGTGCTGGTTTGTGGCACTGAATGATCTGAAACTATGTAGAACAGGAGTGGTTTTGAAAATATCACAGGGACTCTTATTTTTTCATAGCGCAGATGTAGATAATCTCACTGGTACAGATGGTCTGAGTATAACATGCTTATCTTTAAACTATTCTCTGTAAATAGGTACGCTAATGAAAGCTAAAGAACAGAAGCAGCTATAAATTACTAATTTAATTTTACCCCATTGGACTTCATTGCTTTCTTTGAGTTTATGTTACTAATGACAGATGCTAAGTAAGATTTTTGGAAGCTGTACATGCTAGAGGCCTAGAGGTATATAGTTAGAGAGCTTATCCAGTGTACAGTGCATGTATTCCCATGTCTTCAAGCTTCCGAAACACTCATCATCAGAAGGACTACATCCAGTCCTATGTGTTCATAGACATTCCTGGAATGTCTGAAAGTATCTTTTATCCAGGAAAATTTACTTCAAGAGATATGTGGAATATGATGCATTTTCATTCAAGCAGTCTCTAAAAAAAAGTTACTATGGGCAGTGGATTTTGGTTTGGCTGCCATGAAAAATCTATAATTATTTATCTTCACTGTCAGACTCCAAAGGCCAGTTCTGTCATTTGCTAATCAGAATTTCATTGAACGGAGAAGCTAATCAAGATAAAAGACTTAAAAAAGAGCATTTTGTTGTTAACAGTGTCAAGAGTGTTTCAGTCTTCAGCTCAGTTTCTACAAATTTTGATAACTCATCTTCTCAGAAACCTTGACAACTCTGAATCCCATTGCTAATGTTATGATTGCTAAACTAGAGATACCTAAAGCACTAACATATTGATATACTGAAAATCTGACTTTCTCTGCTTCCTTCATTTCACTAAAATCATAGTTCAGAAGTGACAGTACTGAACAGCCCAGACTGTCTGAGCTTATCTCAGATGCTGTTTACCGTATCTCTTCCTACAAAAGAGTTACTGAAAGGGATTTCTTGCAGTTCAAGAAAAATAACTGTAGAAAAAATTGCATTACTTTTGTGAGATGCATTATTGGATATTCAGATGACTGCTCAAGTTGCAGACAACTGCACTTGACAGCTAAGAGATTTTTCCCAATTCAATCTAGATTTTAATGAAATTAATAAATCACATTTCTCTCTAAGAGTTTTTTTCAACACTGCATATTAATGTGATTATAACTAGTTTTGGTTTCATGTTTTTACTTTGGAGGTCAAGACATATTTATGACAGAAGAGCAGAAGAAATACTACAATGCAATGAAAAAGCTGGGATCCAAAAAGCCACAAAAACCTATACCAAGACCAGGGGTAAAATTCTTTATATACATCAGACCAATAGCTATTTATGAACTGCTCAGTTTTTACTGATATATAGAGAGCAGAAATATGCCCATGTGAAAATGACCATTAACGAAGGTGCAGGTCTGCTAAAATGGAAGATGAATACACAGTACAAAAAAATTATTTTTGTCTTGCAACCATTTTATGTATGAGTACACAAATAAAGGAGGCTGAATTCACTCTAATTTGACTACTTCGGATCCTTGTTTATAGTTTTATTGAAGATTCATAGGCATTACTGCATGTATTTTTTTACTTTCTTCTAAAAGGAAAAGAAACACAATTACAGTTTGCATTGAATGTTTCTTCTTTTCTCCTCAGAACAAATTCCAAGGCATGGTCTTTGATTTTGTGACACAGCAAGTATTTGACATCAGCATCATGATTCTTATTTGTCTTAACATGGTTACCATGATGGTAGAAACTGATGACCAGAGTGAAGAAATGGAAAACATTTTATCCTGGATTAACCTTGTGTTCATTGTCCTTTTCACTGGAGAATGTGTCCTGAAATTGATTTCACTTCGCCATTACTATTTCACAATAGGCTGGAACATTTTTGATTTTGTAGTTGTCATTCTTTCAATAGTAGGTAAGTCCTCTGTGTTAAACTAAAAAGAGTGTAAAATGAGTATAATGTGACTTTTCCTTGAATAGAGCTATATGACAGGCTTTTGCCATTGTAAGGTTTACAATTAAGTCATGCAACTTTTCCTTTTATCTAATAATTTACGTAATCCAACCATCAAAACTGTTACGATCAGTCAACACTTATTGCACCTGCAAATACTAAGTATAACTTGTATAACAGAAATTATGCTAGTAGAATCTACAGAGTATCTTTAATTGCTACACAGCTCCACCAATTTTAAAGCTATTCTTCCAGATTTCTACTATGATATGGAGATAAGTGGTGATGTATCTTGGTTTCATTTTTTTTCTGTTTTAGGTATGTTCTTAGCCGAGATGATTGAGAAATATTTTGTATCCCCCACACTATTCAGAGTCATCCGACTTGCCAGAATCGGTCGAATCCTGCGTCTCATTAAGGGCGCTAAGGGAATCCGCACTCTGCTTTTTGCTTTGATGATGTCTCTTCCTGCTTTGTTCAACATCGGTCTGCTGCTGTTCCTGGTCATGTTTATCTATGCGATATTTGGCATGTCCAACTTTGCCTATGTTAAGAGGGAAGCTGGTATAGATGACATGTTCAACTTTGAAACGTTTGGCAACAGCATGATCTGCCTGTTTCAAATTACCACATCTGCTGGCTGGGATGGTTTGCTAGCCCCAATTCTTAACAGTGGGGAGCCAGACTGTGACCCCCACAAAGATCATCCAGGGAGCTCTGTGAAGGGAGACTGCGGCAACCCTTCCGTTGGGATTTTCTTCTTTGTCAGCTACATTATCATATCATTTCTGGTCGTGGTGAACATGTACATTGCTGTGATTTTGGAAAACTTCGGTGTTGCTACTGAAGAAAGCGCTGAACCCTTGAGTGAGGATGACTTTGAGATGTTCTATGAAGTGTGGGAGAAGTTTGATCCTGATGCAACACAATTCATGGAATTTGAGAAATTGTCTGATTTTGCAGCAGCACTTGAGCCTCCTCTTCACCTACCCAAACCTAACAAAGTCCAGCTCATTGCAATGGATCTACCTATGGTAAGCGGTGACAGAATTCACTGCCTTGACATCTTGTTTGCTTTCACAAAGCGTGTTTTGGGGGAGAGTGGGGAGATGGACGCCCTCAGAATACAGATGGAAGATCGGTTTATGGCATCAAATCCTTCAAAAGCTTCCTATGAACCAATTACAACCACATTAAAAAGAAAACAGGAGGAAGTATCTGCTGTCATCATTCAACGGGCTTTCAGACGTCACCTTTTAAAACGAACAGTAAAACAAGCTTCCTTTATCTATAACAAAAACAAAATGGAAGGAGGGACTGGTCAGGGTATAAAAGATGATATCCTTATTGACAAATTAAACGAAAACTCATTTACAGAGAAAACTGATATAACTGCATCAACAGCAGTTTGTCCACCCTCTTATGATCATGTAACAAGGCCAGTCAAAGAAAAGCATGAAAAGGAAGACAAAGATGTTCAGAAGTAAAAGCAAATAGCAAGACAAACTATCTATGTGCAAAATAGCTCATAGCCTGTAATGATCATGTGTTTGTGTCAACCGGACTCCTGCTGGAGGTCTATGCCAAACTGACAATTTTTACAAATATACTGTACATTAAAGGTCAGTGCCTATTAAAAGACAGTGACCCCTTGTCAGTGACTGTGACTGTGATAACCTTGACAGGAGGTTACTGTTCTCACTACCAGCTGACACTGCTGAAGAGGAGAGAAAAAAATGGCTACTCAGACTGTAGGGACCAGTTAAAGGGGTGTGAACCAAGTCTTTGTGTGTTTAGCGTAACACAATACGGTAACTGTATCCACTGTTTGCATTTCAACTGCCACATGTGTCATATTTTTACAAAATCTGTATTGGTGGATTCATCTTATTTTTATTCATATGTTGTTTATTATATGTGACTATTTTTGTAAATGGGGCTTCTGTTGGGGAAAGGGATTAAGTACACCTTTACAGGTACAAGGGCCAGGTGTTCTATTATACAGCTAATATTCACACAGAAATGACTTGCATGAAGGCATGCTGCACTTTTAGATCATGCATGAAAATAACATTGTCACGAAGAACAACAGGTTTTTTAGCACAGTGTTTCTGGAAAGGAATAACAGATTTTGAGGTGCTTAATTAATGTGTTCATATATCACGTCTTTGTGTGCCTGTAAAGTCTCTTAGAACTCACAAGAACAGCAGAAATGGGTTGTTTTTTGCATAGACCTTTAAGTTTCAGAAAGTGCAAGCTCCTTTTTAGGTCTGAGTCACAGATTTTGTCTTTGTCAGATTTCTTTCTACATACAAATACTAAATGAATCTGCCTCAGCCCTCCAAATTGATCGAAAAGAGCCCTTTATAAAGTTGTTCTGCTTTATCCTGCAGTATTGTTTAGCCATCTTCAGCTCTCAGTAAGGTTGATGTTGTTGTACATGTTAATGAAAAAGCCCTCTGCTATGTAAATAGTAATTTTTAACCTGTGGTGCATGTTTGAGCAAACAGATAATGACCTTAGCACATTTATTGCATCAAATATGTACCACAATAAGTGTAGTGTGCAAGCATTCAACAGGTATTGTGTATTATCTACCATTATAGATAGTTTGGATGCTATCAATGCATGTTTATATTGCCTATGCTACTGTTCCTTTGACTGTCCAGGATTCTTAAATATGGGAAGCCATACATCAGAGCTAAATGAAATAAACTACTCAACAAGGCCTCATTCCTCCATACCATTGAGCAATATTTTGCAGCTATTCAGGAACTAATTTGTTTTACATTTTTGAATTTTCAGTGAAAAGCATATAGTGTATATCCAAACTGTACAGACATGTTGAAAACTACTAAACCTGTTGAAAATAATGTTAGAATTTTATAAGCAAATATAAATACTGTAAAAATCATTTTATTTTATTTTTCAGCATTATGTACATAAAACAAGAACTGAATTTTATCTTCAGGTTGATGTCACACCATTTTTTTTTTTACTTTCTATCCATAGCACTTTTTCACAGAAGAACTCCAGAGAACAAGATATAACTAAGAGAATGGATACTGTAGGTTCTTATTTTTTACAATACTTTCAAACATGTCAATAATTTCTGCAAAGTAAGTTCATAATTCTAAAAATCTTAAGGTTTTTTTTTTTTTTTGCAGTTGGGAAATGGTGTAAAGTTCAAATTGAATGTCTAAGCAGTGCCTGCATCGTAAATTTTCAGATACAACCTTTCTTTCACAGAATCCTTAATCTCTTCTCATATTTACTTACAGATTTTTTTTATTCATGTTGCTCTAGAACAGTTCTAAATGTTAACTTGGGTCCACAGTATTTTTTCACAAAGAGAAAGTAGCAAAATTGTATAATCCAACACATCAGGACATTTTATGTTTCTTACACAAGAAAATTAAATGTAGATTACTTTTATTAAAATTATTGACTAATACTGTATTAGTGAACTGCATGCAGGAAAATGCTACTAGTACCCTAACTGATGCTAAAGAACATTACTAATGCGCCAAATAATAAAGATTACATTTTTTATTGTATGTTCCTTTTGTGTTTATTATCTGACATAAATATAAAAAAGACGTGCTTCTAAAACCACAGATTAAGAGGATGCTGAAAACCTTTACAGCCAGCTACAGTGCTCTTCACGTAAGCAAATCCTTGGGACTTGCTTATTAGTCACTAACTAGGAATTTCTAATTCAAGGCACGTTATACACTGAGCATGACGGTTCTGCGTGTATCAATAGTACTGACCTGAGTAACTTCATGAGTTCATGCAGTAGCTCCTCATTGAGTAGGGGACTCCACCACCACATACCAGAGCTGGCCCGAGTGTGTTCTAGCAAGCTGAGAGCATTTATAGGAATGAGAACTGAGCATTCATGAGTTGACAAAGAGAAAGTAAGGACTGAAAGTAGTACTAGATACATAGCATTCCCTAAATTGGATTATAAGAATTAGTTTTTTCTTGCTAATTACTATTCACAAATAAGCTACAGAGCATGTCATATTCAAGTGCATTTCTGAAAAATGTGAATAGGCATTAGAGTGAGTAAATGATAAGTGAATTATCTCAGAAAGCTCTGGAAGCACCACATTCCTAGAAGCTATCATTAGTGGATACTGAGATGGAAAAATGCAAATGCAGCTAGAAAGTGGGCCTGTCAGTTATTCTTTCTCAATTACTTCAGTGAATTTCTGTAAATGTTTATTTTATAGGTTTACATAATTTTATATTACTTTCCCCTACAACTTACAGACACGCAGAGGCAAAGACTTAACTGAGTAGAAAACCGATTTGTAAGCAATTGTATTCCATATACCTGCTCAGTTGCTAATGCAGAAATATAGTTTTGTAGCATCTTCCCTGAAATTTATCACAAATCCTTCATGAGAGGTAAATGTTTATCCTCCAAATTGTTCTGAAATGCATTGGGAAAAAAAAAATACCTAAAAATGTGATACAAAACTATAAGTATAAAAATAAAAATATAAGTATTTTCAGATTAATATGTAGTCACAATATGTCTTAAAAGTTTACTTTAAAAAGTACGTAAATTATTCATAAACTGACAGGAGTAATAACACTGCTGCAAAGAATAAGGCAGTATATCATAGAATAACATTTTAAAATATGCAGCTATTCCAACTTTGCTTTTTCTCAAGGAAATAGCTTGTAAGATGAAAGAGAAATATGTCACTGTCATTGCAGATCACAGATCATGGCCATGCAAAAATACTTGTTTCTCGTAGCTATTTTAGGCTTTCAATGTTACAGAAGCCAAAATCTTACTTCAGAATAAGCGGAGCATCTCTTAAATGTAACTGGAAATTTTGAGAATCATCTTTGGCCAACAAGGAAAATCAAATGTGCTTGCATAGTACCCCTTCCTGATGCTGGGGGTGAGACGTGTGTAATGGAGAAGTGACATGTGACAGATTTGTTAGGAATGCTTACTCTGACCGTTCTCTGCTAGAAGAATTGGTTTCACCTATTCAGTGCAAGAATTTGCCTCTGTGCACTAAATGGCATTATGAACAGTTTCCCTGTTAGGCTGTTTTAAAGGAGCATTATTTAGCAATGGTTGTTTGTTTCTGGTGTCTAGAAATGATGACTAAGGCTTGTTTCATCTTCTGGGTGAAACCTGAATTTTCCTAGTCCTTCCAACTCTGTAATTCCCTAGGAGGAGAGAAAGACTGAAAAAGAGAGAACTTTCTGTATTTGATTCTACTCAATTCCTATTTAATTCTTACAGAGAAGCTTCACCTAACTTGAAGTACACACTATTGAGATCCATATGGTGTGGGGGCTGCTCAGTTGTATGCCCAGCCAACAAACAAGCAAGAAGATTCCCCAACTCTTGCCGCCCCAGCCCCGCTGGGAGGCCTCCCCTGACGGGCGGCCGCACGCACAGCCGGCAGAGGGCGCCGCACGCACAGCCGGGACCCCCGCCCCGCTGCGTCCCAAGCGCTCGCCGCTCCCGCCCGGCTTGTCCCGCCCCCAGCTCCCGGGCTGGCGTTCTCCACAAGTTTTCCTTCCCGTGTCTCTCCCGCCTCCTTTCTCTCTAAGCCAATGGCAGCGGGCGCTCCCTCAAGCGGAGCCCGCCCTAAGCGGCGCCCGGTAGCAACGATGGACGCCGATGTCCAGCAGGTCCGGGCGCCGTCCCAGCCGCCGCTGCTCTGCGGTCGTGGGGTTGCGCAGGGGCCGGGGGGGCGAGCGGGCCCGGGCGGGAGGCAGTGGCGGGCGGGCAGGCAGGAGGGGCCGGTGCGGGGGAGCCGGGCAGGAGGGTGGGCGAAGCGCTGCCACGAGCGAACCGCAGCCTCCATTCCCGCAGGCGCTGCTCAGTTACTACTGCCGCGAGGGCCACTTCCAGCACGTGCGGGCGGCGGCGGAGGAGGCGCTGGGCCGGCTGGGCAGCGACCCCGTGTTCCTCTTCTACCGGGCCTACGGCGCCCTGAGGGCAGGTAACGGGGGCGGCGGGGCAGGGTGCCGTGTCCCGGGCCTCCCGAAACGCCCGGTTTCCGTACATCACAACGTTTCGTCGTTGCACAGAAAGAGGGCAATCGTACGGAGTCTGAATGTTTTCCGTGTTGAGAAGATTGCCGGTGTTTAATGATCAGTTTGAATGAAACTGACCTGGACCACAGAGTGTCGAAGAGAGAAATAATGAATAACTTTTTTTTTTCTTTTTTTTTTTTTTAAATGATTATATGAATATGGGTCACATAAATGGGTTCCTTCAAGGGAATTTGAGCCCAAATGTCCATTGCATTATATCACAAAGATAAATTTGCTTTTTCCATCTATTATCTCTTCAGTGCACCTGTTCCAGCAGGGGCTGGAACTGAATGATCTTTCAAGGTGTCTTCCAACCCAAACCATTCTGTCATTCTGCGGGGAGGTATTAGCCTAGAAACCCAGCTGTACCCTGGGCTGCATCAAAATAAGCATGGTCAGCAGGCTGAGGGAGGTGATTTTTGCCCCTCTACTCTCGTGAGACCTCACCTGGAGTGCTGTATCCAGTTCTGAAGTCCTCAGAACAGGAGAGATACAGATCTGTTAGACTGAGTCCAGAGGAGGGTCACATAGATGGTCAGAGAGCTGGAGCACCTCTGCTATAAGGACAGGCTGAGAGTGTTTGGCTTATTTAGCCTACAAAAGGGGAGACTCTGGGGAGACTTTGTAACAGTCTTCCAGTATTTAAAAGGAGCCTACAGGAAAGCTGGGGAGGGGCTCTTTGTCAGGGATTGCAGTGATAGGACTAGGGGTAATGATTTGAAGCTGAAAGAGGGCGGATATGGATTACACATTAGGAAGAAATTCTTCACTATGAGATTTGTGAGGCACTGGCTCTGGTTGCCCAGTGAAGTTTTGGATGCCCCATCCCTGAAGGTGTTCAGGGCCAGGCTGGATAGGGCTTTGAGCAACCTGGTCTAGTGAAAGGTGTCCCCGCCCATGGCAGGAAGATGGTCTTTAAGGTCTCTTCCAGCCCAAACCTTTCTGTGATTCTATGATCTTTGTGTACATTAAAGTGGTTTGAGAAGTTTATTTAGGTAAATCCATATTTCAAGGATTTCACAGAATGTTAACAAGTAACCCGAAGTGGAAGAGGGCTGTGGCCAGGGGCCAGGTAGGGTTGCAAAGATTTTGAGGTGGTGTATCTGCTCCCAAACTCTGTGACTTTTTTTGTTTACTCAACAATTTTATGTACCTGTTTTCAAGATGTTGTCTGTTCTATTGATGTTCAAAAGATTCAAACAAACAGGGCAAAAAATCTTAGCTATATAAAGAAACAGGAGCAAAAAGAGCTTCTCAATACTTTGTATAAAATAAATAATAAAGATGAGTTTCAACTTTATGGCAGTTGGCAGAACTAGCACATAACTCCTTTCAAGTCTGTGTTGAGATACTTTTTATTTCTTGTGTGTTTGAAGGACTTGCACAAACAAGTGAAACGGATGTGTGAATAATGAAGGAAGTTATGAAGAAAGTGTTATCAAAAACACAGAAGAAAAAATTGAGGGAGAAATTTAAGTCTGATTACGTTTTTGATGCTGATATTCTCTGTCTTTAAAGATGTTATGGCATAGTCTGCACTTTTTTTCACTAGGTGACATCCAAGAGGGTATTCGACAGTTGGAGTCTATTAAAAACAAACAGGAGATTTCACTTTGTACCATGATGGCTCTGATTTATGCACATAAAAAGAGTCCTAATCCAGGTATGCTCATTTAGACAGTATTGCTTCATGTTTTAAAAAACTGTGTGTGAAGGTCTGAGATCTGTAGACTAATTCTGCCTAATTTAAAAATGTATACTCCATCTTTGACATAGCCTCTAGTACTGAAATGAGTTACACATACCAAGACTGTAAATAAAAATACCAAAGCACAAAACTGTCAAGATAAAGACTGAACATTAAAATAAACCACTAAAAACACAACTGACTTATCTACTATAATGGAAAAAAAAATTGAATCAAGCTTCTTGTGATTGTTGTTCAATCTTTTCTGATATATGTACTTTTGAGCAGACCTGCAATTTAAGAAGTCATTAAAGCCACACCATTTCTATCTTTCAAGTTATCATTACCTTAAAAATGAAGAAAGGAATTCTGTTACTGTTGGTGTTCTTTTTTCCAGTTTAAAAACTGGAAGTATTTTGCTAAGAATTATATTCTAAAAAACACAGTTGGTTTATCAGGTAAACAGAGTTTTTGTTAAACTATTGCTCTGGTATCTTCCTTATTGTGCACATTTATAACTGTTACTGACAATTTTGTTAAGCATTGTGATGTGAAACAACTTGGACTAACGACATCACTCTTATTTGAGTCCCTGAGGATTAATACTGTAGAGCAGAAAAATTATAATGCATTTCAAGACTCTCTGAGAAAGTCATGGCAATAAGAGTCAGACTTGTGATGCTGTGAGTATCTTAAGTCCCACACACCAAATGAAATTTCTGTGTAGGATTAACCTGATGAGACAAATTGACAATAACAATGAGGATGTAAGGAAATGAGCTTTAGTGTTAAGAAACACATGACAATTTTTCCAGGGATTCTGGATTTTTTTTGTTTCATGTTCAGCATTTTAGGGCTGCTTGACAGTTAACTGTTTATTTATTTGGTAAACACTGCTGTCAATGTGAATCTTATTGTCAAGTTTCCATTTATCCTGCAGGAGTCTTAGCTACAAATCTATCTCTATTTCTTAATATGAAACAATGTCTTCTTTGGGAGTCCGTGGCTTATGTGTGCTCTTTTGTAATATTCTGAAATGCTATCAAGAAGGGTCTGAACAAAACTTTTTCAGATCGAGATGCTATTCTAGAGTTGGATGCAAAAGTGAAAGAGCAACGTAAAACAGCGGGAGAGAAGGCTCTCTACTTTGCTGGCTTATTTTTGTGGCATCTTGGTCGTGAGGACAAAGCCCGTGAATATGTTGATAGAATGATAAAGATTTCTGGTGGTGGTAAAGAGGTAACTTTTTTTTCTATGTAAAGTAGTGATAAGACCATGTATACTGTGAAGCTAGACTTATTGAACTTATAAACTATTTGGAGGTTTCCTTTATTTTGTGTTCTAGTATTTCTTTCTTAATGTCATAAATACATTTGGCAGGGCTGAGTAGAATTCTCGTAAGTATTTTTTTGTCTGTTAAATATTCATTTTTCACTTAATAAATGGGCAATGGAAACAATATGTAGTTATGTCAAATTTGCTGCTTGATACTGAGCATCATAATTCCTAGCAACAAACTAAGCGTGATAGTCTCACTAGAGGGAGACATCTTCTTTGAATCCCAAGATTCAAAAATACCAAGATGATTGGGGATTTGAAATTCAGCAGTTGTTAAAGGCAAAATTTTTGTAGGATTTTACTGAATGTAATTTATTTTAAAATCTGTGCAAGTGTTGTAAACACAGTGTCTTCTGTGTTTATATACATATATTGAAATTCACGAGAATCTTTAAAGAGATTTGTGAAAACTTGCTGTATTATTTTTTCAAAGGAGCTATCAGCTTCAGTTCAAGGAGAGAAAAGCAAAAAGGCAATTATTTTTTTAGTCAGATGTCTTCAAGGCAGAGCTGTTAGAATTGAATGTATGATTGTTCTCTTATGACACTAGTATTAAAAACAGGTCGTGTTTCTGAATTGTTCCTCTGTGTGGTTCAGTACATTGCTCAATTTGTAATCTGCAGTTTTAGGGTTTATGTGAAATTACATGAGTTAGAAATCTGCAACGATTCTGAACATAATTTTAAACACAAAGTTATGTGTCCACATTTTTTGGGAGGTGGTTAGGGGTGGTTAAACTTAGTGAAATATGATTTGCTTAGTATATACAGTTTGTCTTCATGTACTCCTTATATAGAAGTAAAATACCTCATGTATTTTTTAAATGCTTGAATGTATGAATTTCAGCCAGTTTCTGTTCCATAGCAAAGTCATGACCTGATTGTTAGCAACTACAAAATATGGCTCTTCTACTAACCTTCAGGTCTTAAATATGATCCACTTCTTTAATTTCATGTTATAAAAAAGCTAGTGATATTTTATAGTTTAAATTTTTGTTTTGATGGCAATTATAATTTGTTTAAATAATCCAAATTCAAAATAGCCTTGATTTGCTTAAGCTGTGATTAAATGTCTGGAACACATTAGATAAATAAAATTCATTAATTACAAGTAATAATTCCTTCAATGAAAAGATAACATTTCACCTTATAATACTTCTGTATGCTGTGTTTTTTATAATACTGATGGGGATGTGGGAAATGTCACATCTGTGCCCTTCACACACAAGTTTTTCATTTTAATCAGACAATAGAAGGAAAAAACAGGTTTCTCTCCTTTTTCAGCACCCCATACGTTAAGAAAATATTCTGCCCAAATGTATGCAGAAAATATTCTTGCTACTTTATGTGATCACCTCTGCGAGATTTTGTTCTGTCTGCTGAGCACATTAGACTAGTTCAGTGCCATTATTTTTTTTTAAATCCTGTAAGTAAATAAACTATTGATTCATTCAGGTTGGAATGAATTGCTAATATTTTACGTTATGCTGTAGATTGGTTCTAATTTCAAGTCTTTAAGTCTTATACTATTTTATTTCTACTTATTACTGTATGTAGCATAATTTTTAATACCTAGTTAGTTAAGAATTACGATTTGTATTTTATTTACAGGGGGTGATTTTGAAAGCGTGGCTTGATCTCACCTGTGGGAAAGAAACTCACGTTAAAAAAGCTGTGAAATACTTTGATGAAGCACTGCAGGAAGGAAATGATGTTTTTGCTCTACTTGGTAAAGTAAGTTTACTTCATGATTTAAGACTTCTTAAGTGTCATATTGGTCTTGTGGAGTGGTTGGAGTGATAGTGAGAAGAGTTATCTACGATAAGTTAGCTTGTCCAGGGAGTAGATATGTAGCGCAGTCGTACTCTTTTTTTTTTCGGAGGAAAAGCCTATATTTTAGTAGAAATGAAGTTTGAATAGATTTATGGAATTGTTTAAGGAATATAGAAAAGTTATCACACAGATCGATGGCTAGCATAATGAAAATATATTGACACGTATGTTTCCTGTGGTAGACAGCCCATTTTAAGTAGTCTGTAGTTAGTTTTAACGAATAGCCAAGGTTCATAAGACATTCTCACTTTCTTTGTAGATTAAGACAAAGGGGAATGCCTCGGTTGCAGTAACAGTACACTGTGTCTGTTACCATATATGTAATTATGTATTGATGAAGCTTTCTTGTTGTATTATTACATTTGTATGCACATTTTTATGAACCAGAGCTGGTGACTACTTCTTCTGCACATCAGTTAAAATTATGTTCTTTTCTTTTTTCTTTTTCTCACTTGGAATAAAATTAGCTACTAGATGGTGTGTTAGGGTCCGTTAGACACCAATCTAAATAGAAAACTATAGATCAAATGCATAGGGAGGTTATGTTTTTACTATGTGCACAAGAAAACCTTTTATTCATATATATAAATTTAAAAAATGAGGTTTCAAATCACCTGAGAATGTAAAAGTATGTGTGATTTCCTCCTGTTTGCACAAGGTATCTATCCACATCACAGAATTACTGTGAGCCATGGAACAACAGGTGGTAGTTAAACACTGTAGTGTAATCATTTGTGAACACAACTCTTTTTTAATCACCGTTAGTCTGTTTCAAGTGTTTTTTTTGATCATATTTAATCAAGATCATGACATGAGTTATTTTCCTTACACATTTTCCTGTTTCAGTCACAGACATTGTAACTCAGTATAATGTTTGTTTAATATTCTAAAGCTAAATGCAAAAAATATTTTTCAAATATTTTTTAATCGAAATAAGATGACTGAAATTCAGGAGAGTGTGCACAATAGTATTTGCAAGTGTGCTTGGCTGTATGTGGCCTGTTGAGTTCACTTACCCATATGTCTCTAATTTAGTTACTACAACTAGATTTTAGACAGACAGCTGTCTTGTGATGGCTGAAGGAATTAACTCAGAAATAATTACGGTTGCACCATTTCTGACTCAAAATTATGAAATAAAATGGCATGCATACAGTCTCCTGGGATACAGCAAGTGAATTTTAAACATCAAAGCGAAATAGAGGATTTAAGCCCTCATTTGTTTTCTACTCAAATGCATTTAAAACTATGATACTCGATACTTCTGAATTATTTTTGTATTTGAGGTATTCCATTGTATTTCTCTGGAATGAAAAATTCTGGCAACAATAAGAGTGACCTACTGAGCCTGAGTTTTCTGATGATTTAATCTTTGGGTTTTGTTCAGTATCCTAAAATTATGAGATGTTTTGTGCAAAGTTATTTGAAACCTAATAAGGCGTTTTTGCACTTCAGCTAAACGTCTCTGTCTTTTTCTTGCTTGCAACCGACTAGTAGCATGTAAATGCTGAACTGCACTTGCCTTTGTCATGAAATGCTTACCACACGTTAGGTTTTACACATCTTTTGCTATTTGATTGTTGCAGTTTCTCTAGTTGTGGTTGATGCTAAGTAAAACTTACTTAAACAAAGATTTTTCTCTTGCAAGCTCTTTTTCCTGATTTCTAGATGAAACAACAACTGAATCTTCTGACCTGTGTGAGTGTACAGGCTTTTGATGTGATTTCTCTTCCTTCCATTAGGCACAGTATTTTGAGGTCCGACAGAACTATTCAGGAGCTCTGGAAACTGTGAATCAGATGATTGCCAAGTTTCCAAACTTCATTCCTGCTTTCATCAAGAAAATGAAGCTACAACTAGCCCTGCAGGACTGGGAACAGGCAGTTG
This sequence comes from Tapera naevia, assembly GCA_033556795.1. Taxonomy (NCBI): domain Eukaryota; kingdom Metazoa; phylum Chordata; class Aves; order Cuculiformes; family Neomorphidae; genus Tapera; species Tapera naevia. Next base: position 13,124,874 of record JAUMJJ010000069.1, read on the forward strand.
AAACAGCACATAGGTTGAGTATGAAGTAGCACACCACTAATTTTGTTCTTGCCAAGTTTACACTGAAAGAACACTTTGAAACAAAAGTAGATTGATTTCTAGTCATTTTTAATTGTTTCAAATTAGTTGAGTCAGTTTTTTTCTAAATATAAATTTAAACTAAATTAAGTTTTATTATAACCTAGTCTTGCAATTATGTGATGATGCTACATACATGAATCCATTTTGGATGAAAGAGGACTTTTCCGAGATAGGAATGAAGCAACAAAGCTGTGCTTTCAATTGAGTGCTATGACTTAAAGTGCTGTGCAATACAAGTTATTTTATTCTCATTTTAAGATAAAACAATGATTGAGCAAAAGTTTTGTTTTCACTTTTTTACATTCACCTTTTGTTTGGCTTTCAGACTATTGCAGAAAGATGCCCTCAATTTAGAAGCCCTAAGAATGAAGGCCTTGCATTATCTGTGCAGGGAAGGAAATGTATCTGAGGTGAGTCTTGTTACTAGCAGCCTGTTGTGCATAACTACCTTTGTACAGACTACATTTCATGTTCATCTTCTTTGTGTCTTCTCCACATATACTTGATTCTGGTCCTGTGCTACACTACTTACCTGCAGGAAGAGGTTTATTCATCTATTCTGACTCAAATGGCTGCTCTAGGTCATTGTTGGGTGTTTTCTTGATGCCAAGGGAAACGTCATTTTTGACCTCCATCTTTGCAGAAAACAGGACTCAAGCCAAACAGAAGTCTTCTCCGGACAGTTAATTGAATCATGTTGATCTGAGTTATCGAAGCAGTCTTTTAGTTTCTAAATGCAGATTTTATACATTCAGAACTTATTGTAAGCTTTCCATTAATTATATGTATTTTATTAATTTAAATAAGGGAAATAATGAGATCTTGTAGTGATACATTTTTGGAAGGGAGCCGTAGTCAATTAACAGCAGTCTGCTATATTAGGTTGTATAACCTGTGCTATATTCCCCCTTTTTTTGACAGTTACTGGGATTTCTTTTAGCTCCAAGAATGCTTGTTAAGTTTCCTTCTACTCCAAAGATCTTTTTCTGCTTTGGCATATATGCGTGTGTTTTGTACCTTTGGTTTTTGTGCCGTTTTTCAGGAAGTTTTAAAATACATTATCTAAATCGTTATGAAAAATCATTAAATATTTTTAAATATCTTTTTTTCATTATGCAAAAATGCTTGTATAATTTAAATGGAGAGTTAGCAAAAGAGGAAAAGTATTTTCAGTGTTTTGCAGGGTTTTTTTTGAGTTCTAGAGAAAACGGTATTTTAGCTTTTTACCTGTTTTTAGTTATTGCAAAGAACTGAACTCTTTAGTCGTTAGTATATTTATAACAAAGTTTAACTCTAACTTATGCACAATTGTAGGAAATATGGAGAAAGAGTAATAATTTCAGACTCCAATTCAACAAAGCCGTGCAGGAGTGAAACTTTCTGGACATGGTAGGGTATAAACAAATATTGTGGGGTAAAAAGTCACATGTGACTAATACCCATATCTAGGAAAAAAGTAAACCTGATGAGACTTAAACATGATGCATTGTTCATCTAAAATCATTAAAAAAACGCATGGACTTTATTCTTGTAATGCCAGAAATGTCTGAAGTACCTTAGGTGGTTTGAGAAACTGTGATGTTAAAGGTCTGAGCATATGGAAATGGTTTGGTTTTCAGCATGTCTGTCTGTATCACGAGGCCCAAGCAAGATTCACAGATCAGGGTTTTGTCAGACTATCTTTTAGAATGTATTTAGAGGACATGTGATTTACTTTATTGTCACTTTACTATTCCAAAGTATTCTAGGAATTGCAAAATAAATCTCAGTCCTAGCCCTGAGCTTACATTTCAAGATATTATTGCATAGTAAAATATGTGACTAGAAATGATTGAAAACTGTGCAATTGTCCTAATCTGTTCATGCTTTCTATTACTTATTATATTACTCCTTTTTTTTCCAAGGCTTCAGCAAGACTGGGAGATCTAATTAAAGCACTGGATAGGTTAGAACCACATAATTCGCAGCTCTTCTTTAAAATGGCTTTAGCTTTCAGTAGAACAGTGAGTATGCTTTTTTCTTCTAGAGCAGCATACAACTATTTATGTATCTGGGGTTTGTTTTATTTTCTTGTAGACAGATGTTAAATGTCTATTAAAAAGTAGAAGATTGCAGATAATTGAAATAGATTAACTTGTGTCGCCTTTGGTAACTACATTTTTAAAGTTTTAAGTCCAGTATGAATTACAGTGCTTAAGCCATCTCATTTCCAAAAATGTTTTTTTCTGCTTGCTTCTAAATGAGGACAGTTTTCCGATGAAAATACACTCAAATATCTGCCAACCATACTGTTAATGTAGAAAAGTGGCAAAGTTAATAGCATAGCCTTGAAACTGAAAGTTTCTTTCATCTTTGGATTTATCAGGATCATTTTAAGGAAGCATTCAAAGCAACTATCAACTATTCCTTATTGTATGGTATTGTATATTTATGTTTGGATCCAGCACACTTTAATATCACAAGTTTTATAGAATTACTACAGGTTATGTTAATCTTATGTAAAATGATGTTGCCTTGACTGCTACAGTGATATTCAGGGTTTTTTTCAAAGTGAATATGAAAAATAAGAAAAGCTTAAGGTTTAAAGATTATTCTTATTATTAGTGTGGGCGGAACCAACTTATCCTTCAACATACAGAAACCTTAGTTGAAAGAGCATTTGATTTGGCATCTGACAATGCAGAATTTGCTACTGAACTTGGCTACCAGATGATCTTACAAGGGAGAGTGAAAGAAGCTTTAAAATGGTACAAGACTGCTATGATGCTTGATGAAACAAGTGTTTCTGCGCTAACTGGTAAGGTCTTACTTTGTATTTTGATTTTTACTAGTCTTAAGACTCAGATGGTGCTTTTTTGATTAAGTTTTCCTACTACTGTTCATAAGAAAATTTAGAACAGGAGCATCGGGCAGCACTTCCTGATTCATGTTATGCTGTCTTCCTTGTAGCAACAGCTTCTCCTCACTGAATATATCTCTTGGTCTTTCGTTTGAAAAGTGAAGCTTTTCTCTTTTAAATTAGAACTCTCAGAGTAATGGTAAGGACACAGAGGTGGCTATATTTATTTGTTTGTTTGCTACAGAAATAACAAGTAGAAGAGCAGTGAATAGAACAATCTATCCATGGCTACATACATTTCTAATTTAGATTGAAAAACATAATCAATTCAAAACATCTGATACTTTTGATGTACATGTTATGTGAAAAAAGAATACTTTTTATACAGTCCTATTGCTGTCAGGTAAATGAAGAGTAAATATGGCATATTTGCATCACATATTTTCGCCTTCTTTTTTTCTCCCTGACTATGCCATTGCCTTCTAACCTGAAACTTTAAATGTTATGCAAAATTTAGAGGGTAGGAGTGACTTGTGTGTCTGGTTAGGGCTCTGTCATTTTTTAATGTCATTTTGCTTCTTGTATTTGTTCTGAATTTAGAAGCCAGACTTTATGGTGCTTCTGCTTAGTCTAGAACCAGTTGAAGAATTACTGTTTAAAAACTTAGTAGTATAATGGATGAGATCTTCCCATGAAACTTTTATGGCATTGCATATAATAATGTATCAGTCACGCGTCATCTCTGCTAGGTATTTCTAAGTACATACAATCTGCATTACCTTAAGTCTTGAACTTCTGTTTGTTCTCGTATCACCACTTTATGAAGAGGTTGGGGAGAGAAAACATTTTGGAAAACAAAGCATGTGCTTGACTAGGAAGAGGAATCTGCAATAAAATGTTTAAATATGTTACAGGAATTATCCGTTGCCAGCTAATACAGGGGCAATTGGAAGATGCAGAGCAGCAGTTGGAGTTTCTTAATGAAATTCAGCAGTCGATTGGGAAATCTGGGGTAGGAGACATCTTCCTTCATTAAAATACTTTGATTACAATCTGAATTGTGGTCTACTTTGTGTTCTCCATTTGTCACTTGAGCAGAGCATTCTTGATGGAGTACCATTAAATCTAAATTTCAAATTTTCTTCCTATCAATCTTGAGTTAATGTGTTGCCTAACTTAGCAACTCAAGGCTGTTTCCTTGCAGAGCAAACACATCATTGCTTTGTTGCAACGCTCTCTCTCTGAAGATAAGTCTGAAATGTCAAGAGGGGAGGACCTTGCACTCAGAAAAATTTAGAGCTTCTTGCACAAATTGAAGGAGTGCATTGACATAATGATCAGTGCCATTTACAGTGCACATACTAAATGTCTTACAGCATCCCAAAACATGAAGAAGAAATGGTTAATATTAATAATTATGTAGTATGGTATGAGTAACTGGTGAACATATCTGGAGTATGGAGTATGTTTTTTATTTCTTTTTTTCCTGTAGGAATTATCTTTCTTGCGTGCAGTCCTAGCTATGAAAAAACAGAAGAGACAAGAAGAAGTTATTGCCTTATTGAATGATGTCCTGGATACTCATTTTTCATCTTTACGTGGTTTTCCTCTTGGTGTGGAATATTTTGAAAAACTAAACCCTGATTTCTTGCTAGAAATTATTAGGGAATATCTTAATTTTTGCCCAGCACAGGTAAGCAGCTGTAGATCCCATCTGTCTGAAAATGGTAATTATTCTTGGACTTCATTTTGAGATCAGTTAATCACAAAGCAAAAAATTTGAAATTTTTCCCTCTTCAAATGTGAGTTTATTTGTGGTAAAATTGCATTTTAAGGTATTATATTATGATTTCATCAAAATAACTATGAAAATACATGTTTTGTGAAGTCAGCAAGTTGCAGTAATGACACATGAGGAAAACTGGGGATATTTGTTTAATGCATTGTGTGTGTGTATTTGTACTGTTTTAGTATCTCTTTTGATAGAAAACTGTAACAATACAGTGAATAGATCTATCTCAATATGAAACTAAGGAGTTCACAGTGACGATCCTATTCTTGAGATAATTTTGTCAGCTCAGGATATCTTCAATTTACATGCGTTCTTTATTCCAGTTTCTTTTGTGTATTGGTAAAATCAGCAGAATACTACTTTTTTTATATTATTATTACTAATTCCAAGGAAAAATCTCACTTCCTTAGATCGGTAATTTTCAGTGACTGAATTTGCTTGTGCTAGTTTCAGCAAGAAAGGCACATAGAACTTAATAAATTGGATGGGGACCTGACATCTGTGCAACAGAAGAAACACATTTAAAGTTGCTTTTGAAAGTTTCTTCCTTAAATGGATTATTCATCTGAAATAGCTGGGAGTTTACTTTTGTTATCCTGTCTTTAGCAGATTTCTACTCTAATTATAGAACCTTCCCATAAATACTTATGTACAGTTTTAAAATCTAAAACGCAAACAAGTAATCTTCCATTGTTACGATCAGTCTTACTGTCTGTGAGTTGGTAATGGTTGAAAGACTGAAACATCAGTAGCAATGACAATTTCATGTCACAGATGGAGGTAAATAAGAAGTGTTGTTCTATGAGGTAGTAGCTTGTCTGAAGATTTCCCTGGGGTGTATTCTAGAAGTACTTAATTGCAATGATGGCCTTTAATTTGGAACTAAAACTGGCTTTCCTGAACTATTGTCCGTAGAAAGATTTGTAAAAGAAAAGATAGGCTTTTGCCAAAGTTTCATTATCTCTTTATTGCAAAAGGAGTTCGTGGTAATAGTAAGCGGGGAGTTTAGCCGCGTGGTGGAGGCTTCCAGTTTGATAGTGGAGGATTGCTCCAGGACATGGGTGCTGTGGAGATGTTAGCTGTGCACAGAAGGATCTTTAGGTTGCGTTTTCTTCTTTTATGTATATAAGAGTTAGCATCTAGCTGAAGTAATAGAGGGTAAGGAACAGTGTTTCTGATAATGGGCAAATAAAATGTGGTACATTGTACTAGCAGTTTATACGAAAGTAGCTGTTTCTCAGCTACTGTTTTCATTTTGTTGCTAGCAGTATGGATATGTTCTGTGATGTGGAATCAGGATAGAAGACACAACACCAGAACTTTTTCTTCCCATCCTTCCGATCCTTCATTCCAATTTCAGTTCTCTTGAAACTGACTTCATGTTACCGTTATGTTGGATGAGTTGACATGGTAATTCAGACAATGTTGCCAAATGTTTATGGACTGAATCTAAAGTTTATGTCAGGTTTGAAGTGTTCGTTTATCCTTGAAGTCCATGAGGCTGTCTCGTGTTCCTGCTGATGTCAGAAAGTTGCGCCCTTTAAAGCGAAACTCAAACTTAGATGAAATCTAAGTCCAAAACCAGTAAACTGAAGTGTTGGTTTTAGATTTTATTCTCTTTTACTCCTAGCCTGCAAGTCCTGGGCAGTCTCCTTCACCACTTCTCAAGCACTGTGCTTCTCTTCTTGAAACTGTGGTAAAAACTGTGCCTGGTCTTCAGCAAGCTGTCTTTTTAGTTGCAAAAGTGAAATACTTATCAGGTAATAGATATGTGAATGGTTAGCTTTTAAATCATAATGAATATTTGTCTTTCACTGCAGAACACTGCAGTACAACATTTGCACTGCTTTTTCTTGCAGTGGGTGTGAGAGTATCTTAATTGTACAGACAAATATGGTATTCTTTTATCTATTGCTTCTAAAAAAAGGATCACTTATTGAATGATTTATAGGTGGAACAATAGGAAAATATCTTACCCTTGACCCAGTTTTGATTTCATTTCATAGCCGTATAATACTTTGAGTATGAGTTTAGGCACTAAACGCTTACTTTTATTTAAAATACATATATTTATATAAAATTGGTGAATAATCAATAAGTGCTTTATGTTTGCACCTTGTATTTCACATCAAGTACTTTTTCACTTTACCTTTTTTAACTTCCTAGGGGATATTGAAGCAGCTCATAGTAATCTACATTACTGTCTTGAAAGGAATCCTTCTTATGCAGATGCACACTTACTGATGGCCCAGGTGTATTTGGCTCAAAACAATACTAAACTGTGTTCTCAATCCTTGGAACTTTGTTTGAGCTACAATATTGAGGTCAGTTGGAAAAAAAAATGAAATAATTTTATTTATTTATTTTATAGAAGTTGTATGTTTTTGTATGTAATAATTTCTAAACAGAATTTTTTATGACTCTTCCACTACAAGTTTAAATGTTTATATGAACATGATATCTGAATATTTATTGAAGAAATGACTAGAAGGACTAAACTAATACCTTATTGCAACATATTGAAATTCTGTTCAATTCTTGACAGAGCTTAGCTGGAAAATGACAAACTACTGTTTTTTTGCAAGCTTGCTCTCATCGTAGTTCCTCCAAGAGATGCAAGTAGGTTGAAGATTAACTACCTAGTTGGGAGACATTGAGGTGCTTGCAACATTGTACACAGTTACATTTCCCTTATCAACATTTCGTTTTCATGTGAAGTATGTTTCAAGAAGGTGGAGAGATGGCAGGCAGGATTTGTGCCGAATAACGATTGTATATATACTACTTTTAATTAATAGCCTAATGAAATGTGCATAGAGCAGTGTAGGAGATGCTGAAAATATCTTAAAATTCAGTCTGGTTTCAATGAATGTTTTTCTATCCCTAGGTCTCATTGCATGTAATAGTTTTTATTTTTTAATTAAAAATTTACTTCACTACTAGTTTGCTTACCTTTGGAAATTCTAATATTTTCATAAGTAAATTACTGAAATTGAAATCTGACATTTGGAGGAAAGAACAAACAAAAGGTCAATATTTAAAAAAAAATCTTCTTTCAGGGTGTTTGAATGCAATATATAAAGTAAAATTGGGAAACTCCTTATCTCATCATTTTTTTTTAGGTGAGGGAACATCCTGTTTATCACTTAATTAAGGCCCAAACTCAGAAGAAGATGGGAGAATTATCAGAAGCTATTAAGACTTTACAGATGGCAAAGAATTTGCCTGGCATGAGAAAAACTACCGCTTCCTCAAAAACTAAAGGAAAAAGAATTGAAATTGATGCAAGTGATCGTGTTTCTGTCTTCCTAGAGTTAGTAGAAGCTCATCGTTTGAATGGAGAACCGGTAAGATGACAAGCTTTTTAAGTTAAGTAATATGTAATATAGACCTGGAAACAATTTCCTCTTCCCATTAACAGAAATGTCTTTCCTTATTTGTGTAGAGAAGAAAGCCATCACCTCTTTCACCAAAAGGATTTGCTTGGTAAAATTTCCAAGGTGTTAACAACTGACTTTACAGCTTGAACCTGAAATTATATACAGAAAACAAAACAAAACTTGCAGATGATCAGTTTAGAGTCTATAGAACCTCTTATTTTGGAGGCAGAGATAGATACAGTTGATGTTCACTTGCTGGCACGTAGATTCCTGTTTTGCTGTCAGAATTCTGTTAGATGTATTTTTGGATTGTGTCTGTATCTTTGTGTAGCAGCATTCTTAGTTTCAGCTGTATCTTATCTTAATAAACAGTAGGACTCTGCATAGTGAAAGAATGAGTACCCTTAGAAACTGTGTAATCGGAAGCGACCTCTGGAGGTCGTTCTGCTCAAAGCAGGAACTGTTACAGCAAGTTTCCAAAGGCGTTGCCCAGTTCAGGTTTGTGGGACTCCTTGTACGTATGCAACACAGATGTTCTTTTCTCTGCTAAAACTTTTTCTGGTAGTTCATATCACATAAATTTTACTTGCAAAATAAAGAGAAAAAAATAATTTAAAAGGTTTTAGTAAGGCAAATGGATACTATGTTTTGAAGTGGTTTGTGTTTTCTCCTGGTTTGTGAAATGCCTCCAGCATTCTCTTGCTTATGATGTATTTATTTTGGGCTGTTAAACAACAGAAAATAAATTAATGCTCTTGGTTTCATTATTTGCAGCATGAAGCTGCTATAATACTACAAGATGCTATTAATGAATTTTCTGGAACTCCTGAGGAGCTAAGAGTTGTGATTGCAAATGCAGATCTGGCAATTGCTCAAGGGGATGTTGAACAAGCCTTGACTATGCTCCGAAATATTACACCTGAACAGCCTTACTTTGTACAAGCTAAAGAAAAAATGGCAGATATTTATCTTCAGTACAGGAAAGATAAGAAGTTATACGCTGGCTGCTACAGGTAAAAGTTTGTGGTGTGTGCATATGTTTTCCTAGGTGTTTAATGGTAATATGGTGAACTTATTTTTTTCCCTTTCTACCACAATAAGTTAGAAATATTTAGTCGTATTTTGGAAAGATCTTGGGGCTTTTGTTTAATTTTCAGAAGAAAAGACAACTAAAATCTGCAAGGAATAAAACTTTTGTGCCCTGTTTTGTTGTTGTTTAGATACCAGTACTGACACCTTAAATATTGAGCAAAGTTCTGTCTTATGTTTCCAGAGACCTAGTAGAAAAACTGCCAGGTGCTCATACTCTTCTTCTTCTTGGTGATGCGTACATGAATATTCAAGAGGTAAGTGCTTTCTAGAGATGAATAGAATGATGGAGTAATTTGTTGACTTTGGCAAGTTGAGACCTGGACTCTGAATGGTAGTTAGCAAACAGAAACCACTTTAGGATGTGAAACCCCCTCCACCGCTCCCATCATTACTGACTACAATGGAACTGTTCTAAGTTCAAAGAAGAAGCTGTTGGATGCATTTCTTTTAATAACTGCCCTGGTGAAAGTCAGAAGAGGGAATTTTATCTACAACACAGACCCATAGAATAGCAAAACACTAAAATGACAGTTAAATTAAATTCAGAAAGAAGATGGAACTGTTTAGAAGGGTTCTGAAGCTTAGAACATTTCTAGGCAACTCAGTTCTCATATAAAAAAATTTATTTAAAATTTTTAATTGTTGAATTCCTATACATTTTGTACATTCTTTGCTTTCTTGATGAACTGAGAGTGTTATACATTATTTGTAGATGACAGTGCAGTCAAGTGGACATAGGAAGGATACACATTTAAATATTTGTATTTTGAAAGAATAGATTGGATTAGGACATGCAACTGATAGTTTAGATTACTAGTCTAGGGATGTACAGGTATTTATGGTTGTTTAGTGTTTGTGTGTAGTTTTCTCGCTATTGAAGTATTATAAGCAAAAGAGAATGGCTAGAGGAGAGAAACGGATGGTTGTCCAACACAGTAATAATTTTGCATAAGTTTGTTAACTAATGAGAATAGTAGTACAGGAATTTCTGTGGAAAAAGAATCAGGTTAGTTTAAACTCATTTTTTCACCCAGTTCTCTCCGCATTGTTTGAGCATGGAAATGTAAATTTACTTGGGCTTTACACTTCCTGCAATTAGGTAGTGAGGTTTCTTAGAAGTGTTGTAGTAAATGAGCCACTACTACTTGGTAACCATTCGTGGATTTTGTTTTCTTCATACATTTTTTATCTTAATCCTTGCCTTTTGTGTTTTTGTCTTTACTGTTGAAGCCTGATGAAGCTATAGAAGTCTATGAGCAGGCCTTGAAGAAAAATCCGAAAGATCCAGCTTTAGCAAGTAAAATTGGAAAAGCCCTAATCAAAACACATAACTATACAGAGGTATTCTACAAATACTGCAGTGGGGTAATTAAGTATTGTGTCTATTATTGCCAACCTGTGGGTTTTGCGTGATTTTGTTTTCAAGTTGATTAGAAGAAGCAGTTTTACTTTAAAGCACAAAACAGACTTTTTATCATGAAAGTATGTTTATGTGTAGATCCCCTTCAGAATATCTGGTCAGTCATATCTTTGGCACTTCCACAGTACATGGAAGGGAAGGAAGTATTTTAGGACTGCCTAGGAAGAAAGCAAGCAATGCTGTAGTGCTGGGGAAATGATGTGATTGTATCCTTAGTGCTTGCATACAGGAATATTGAACTTGGAACTCATATTTTGTTTATATCTCACTGATCCTTTTGATACCATGTTTTTAAATAGCATCCACATTGCCAAAAAGACTTAACTGGTTTGTGCTTACAGTATTCTTCTGTATATGTGCTGTGAAAGAAGCTAAGAGTTTCTCATTTCTTTTTCGGAAGAAGTCAACGTTTTCCCAAGCTGGGGTGTATTAAATGTTCTGTACAAGTAGCTGTGACATGGATTGACAGACAAGTTCAAATTGCAGGGACATGAGTGCCATCTCATAACTTTCAGTATCTGCTCTTTTTTCTAGTCACTGTATTGAAATAACAAACAGTAAAGGGGTACAGAAAGTGCATGGGAGACCACGTGCTTTGTTTCAGCATCAACTTTTCCATAAGCGCTTAGCTGTAATTATGGAAATTACTTCAAATAATGATGCCTCAATCTCTTTTGGAGCTGGAAGAAGTTAGGAGGGCCATTAAGATGACTGGGGGCTGCAGCATCTCCTGTATGAGAACAGACTGAGAGAGTTGGGCTTGTTTAGCCTAGAGAAGAGAAGGCTAGGCTACAAGGATAATTTACAGCAGCCTTCCAATACTTAAAAGGAGGGGCTACAGGAAAAATGGAGAAATGCTCTTTATCAGGGAGTGCAGTGATAGGACGAGGGGTAGTGGTTTTAAGCTGAAAGAGGGCAGATTTAGATTAAATATTAGGAAGATATTCCACACAACCTGAGAGTAGTGTGGCAGTGGAACAGGTTGCCCAGAGAAGTAATGGATGCCCCATCCCTGGAAGTGTTCAAGAACAGCTTGGATGAGGCTTTGAGCAACCTGGTCTAGTGAAAGCTGTCCCTGCCCATGGCAGGGAGGTTACAACTAGATGGTCTTTAAGGTCCTTTCCAACCCAAACCATTGCTTTCTGCCTTGGATTCAGGATAGGACTATGAGCTCCCATTATCGCTTCTTGTCAGGTTTAGTATTGATTGAAGGTTCCAGTCTGAATTTGTGTATTACCAGCTTAGGTAAGTGACACTGCACAGACTCTTTCAAGCAATATTCTAATATGCTATCAACTTACCTGTTTAAAATTGCATTGTGCCAAAAGTTTGCCTAAGAAGAAAGATGATGTGGGCACCATGAAGTAAACCCAAAGATTCTTCATCCTCTGGGAATGAAAAATCTATTTAATAGGGTTTTTTCAGGAAGACAATTGATAACTAGGAAAGTTGCCAAGCAGTTCTGTTGCATAGAAATCCCACTACAGTTTTCTTTCTTGTCACATTGAATGGGAAATACTCAGTGTGTTATTCCAGGGAATATGTGATCTTTATATTTGTTACGTATATGCTGGTTCTTGCATGTGTGCAGTGTGATCAGTCAGCTACACTTTCACTGTTTTCAGGCTGGGTAGGAGGAAGCCTTTCACTTTAAAGCTCTAAGTGGTGTTTTTGCCCTGAAAGTAAGTTTGTAGATCCCCTTCAAAATATCTGGCCAAAGGCAGAGTTACATGTGGTTGGATACCAGTCTGGCGAACTGTAATTCTGGTGACTTCCAGCTGATGTGGTCTTGGGCGTCCACTCAAACCCATGTTTAATTACTTCTCTATTGACCCAGTCTTGTTACATCTCCTAACCTTGTCATTGGCTGGGAGGGTAGTAATAGAGGCTTTAACTTCCTATTGTAGGGAAAACAGAAGAAAATATTTGGAGAAAACTATTTCAAATTTCATTTCGGAAATGTTATTTGGAAGTGGTTTTTTTTTAACTTATGGAATAATAATTTATTGATCCAGAGCATTGCTTTTTTTTTTTTTTTTTTGAGTAAATATTTGACTTTTTTAATTGATATGATTGCTAGGTTTATTTTTAAAAATGCAAAGAAGGAAGACTCCTTTCTGGTACATTATTCTTAGGTAGTATTTTTAAACTTTGCATTACTACTTTTGTCTTCTTGTTTTGCAAGTAGACCTTGGGAAAATACTTGTCCTTTTTATTCAGTAAACCAAAATTTTATAAAATCAGTCTGACTGGAATTATACAACTTTAGCAACTAATGAAAATACAGTATAAATGGCAGTCATCCTGTCAAAGATAGAATGTGATAATGTGGTTAGGTTATGTAAATACATGTTTATCAAAATGTTGGCGCTAGTTGTTCTATGTATCTTTAATTTGCCATTACATTTTTGGAAGCCTGAACTTGCAACTAAATAACATCTTATTAATACACTATTTATTAGAAATTACTTGGTTACAAGAGAAGTGAAGAAAGTAGAGAAAATTCTAAGCAGCATGTCATTAAATACTTAAGTAGCAAGGTTGTTGTCTTTAATACTGATAAATATATTTCTTCCTTTTAGGCAATCAGTTACTATGAGTCTGCATTGAGAAGTGGTCAACAGAATTTCCTTTGCTATGATTTGGCTGAGCTTTTAATGAAGTTGAAGCAGTATGAAAAAGCAGAAAAAGTACTTCAGCAAGCTTTAGATCATGAGCCAGGTAGGAATGTTGTTAATTTACAGCAAAACATAAAAATTCTACTGTTGTTTGTGTTTTCTACATGATTCTGACAAATAAACAAGTTCCATATAAAGTTGAGGGGGGGGTTAGCTGTTAAGTGATAAATGAGCTCTAAAATAAACTTCACATATTTCAGGATGCTTTTGCCAGGACTTAAAACTTGAACAGCAGAGCTCCATACATGCAAGATTCTTTTACTTCTATGATAACAAATGTTCTGGCTCTGAATTGATCAAGTATAGATGAGTCATTCCTGCTGTTAAGGAATGGTTGTTTAGGTGGTAAATGCTACTCTGCACCCTTCAGAACAAAAGGATTGAGCTGGTTGAAGATGTCTCTTAGGACTGTTTTTGACATGTTATGTATATGCAGTTGCAAAGCTGAAACATTTGGATTTTTTTCCTTGTTTTTGTTGAAAGGCAATTAAGAAGCTTTAAGGTATTTGGTGTGAGCTATTGAGTGATTTCTTTAATTAAGGAAATCTTTTTGTAGTGGTTTAATTGTATTTGTTAACTTTGATGGCAATCTGAACACAGAAATGGTTAGGAATATCAAGTTTCATTACTAGTCCCTGCAGTCCTATGTCACTGTTTTACTGGTGTTAAAACTGTGCAGGGGAGTGTTGGTTTTCTGTCACGTTTGCTGCTTGCTGAAAAAGTCCTCTGTTTTAATGTTTTATCCTGTCTTAGTTAAACCTTTGAGGATCTGGCTAATTTAATAAACATGCTTAATCTTCTAGTGTGGAAAGATAAATTCGCAGAAAATACAGTTTGCCCCATGTACTTCAAAATCTGCTCTTCTATGTTACAATGGAGCAAAAAGTAGATAAGCCAATATCCTTTCTGTACATCTTTGATATATCTTTTTTAGAAACGCTAAAATATCCTTTGTTAATGAAATAAAAATTAAATATAAGAAATGTACTGGAGGGAATGATCTTACATGGCTGACTACATCTCTGACTTAGAATAGCATGTCACAATTACAGCACTTTGAAGATAGTTTGCAATTAGAGTATAAATCAATATACTTTTTTTAATTGTAATAAAGGTAAAGCATGAATTTTGATGGCTTTTAGGCTATAATGTGCCCAAGATACCACTTTGTCAAGAGATTAAAAAGAATACAAGCCAGGGACAACTTGTATTCTTCAAATGCTATTTTATGCATGTATACTTTAACCATAGCTTGTAGCTTGCTGCTTTTTGAGTAGGTAGTGAAATACTTAGTTAAAATATCTGTTTGTATTCATGTCTCTTCCAGACTCTAGCAAAAGAAAGGTAGTTTGAGGTCTCACTAGAAATTTCATCAGTCTTATGCTTTTTGGGTGAATTGGTAGCACTCATTGAATCAATTTGGACATTTTTCATTGACTTTGAGGAAGACTGAGACAAGAAATGTCTAAGTGGCTTTATTTCATGTCCACTTAGATCAAAAGCTTTTCTCTAGTATTTTTGAGAATGCAAGTACGCTAGACAGTTATTTTTTTATTATTATTATTCCTTTTGAATCTTCCAATATGTTTGGCCTTAAATCTTAAAACTGTTTATATATTGTAATGTTTGTTCTGCCCACTAACAACATGCTGAGTGAAATCACAATCCAAAATATTAAGATTGAGCTGAGAACTGTTCACTTAAGCCTGGGGTATTTAGGGAGCTTCATCTTTCTTTGATTTTACCAGAATCAGGTCTTATAAAAATCATGATTGATTAATTTAATTCTTACAGTTAATGAATTGTCTTCTCTGATGGAAGATGGATGTTACCGAGTGCTTCTGG